>CM046430.1:10589043-11269043 GCA_025506505.1 Flaveria sonorensis | reverse complement strand
CCATCGATGGTTTCTGACGTGCATCTCTTGCATTCATTTCAAAAGCTCTTCCTCTGGCCTTAGATCCATTCAACATCGGACAATCCTTCTTGATATGTCCTACGACACCAAATTCAAAGCAGGCACCATCATTCCTTGTTGCTTTCTCATCAGGCTTAGATCTACAATTTTGACTCAAGTGACCAAACTTGTGGCAACGAGAGAAAACTCGACATTCACCATTGTGGAAATACCCGCATTTAATGAATTTCCTTTGAGATTCCTTGTTTCCCCTGACATCGTTTGAAGTTGCAACATACGCCTTTTCAGACCCTCGACTGAAACCTTTCTTGTTGTTCATTCGCTTCCTTAAACCTCCAAACCACTTTCTTTTTCCATCAAATGGTTTCTTCCCCAACTTAATTATCTACTGCTTGATCTCCATTACCCTTTTTTTGTATTCATCCTTCTTGATTAATGTACCACTACGTACTACATCATCGATCAGAGTATGTGCAATAGCATCGCACTCTGAATAGTGATAGGATTTGAGGCTGTAACATTGCTTCTTATCTGAGGTGCTAATCCCAAAATGTACCTCTCAATCCGAACATATTCCGGGGTAACCATTCGAGGCACCAATCTAGCGAGATCATTGAATCTAGAAGTGTAGGCTCGGATTTCGGCACCATCCATCATAAGGTTCCAAAATTCTGTCTCAATTTTCTGTAACTCATTTCGAGGGCAATACTCGTGAAGCAACATATCTTTCAACTGTTCCTATGTGAGTTTATAAGCATTTGCATCTCCTAACATTTGGTATTGAGAGTTCCACCATGACAACACTACATCTTGAAAGGAACATGTCGCATACTTGACTTTTTGATTATCGGAACAATTGCTTATGGCTATAACAGTCTCTATTTTCACAATCCACCGAACAATATCTAATGGTCCTTCAGCACCAGTAAAAGCTCTTGGATTGCATCCTTGGAATGTCTTATACGAACATCCTTGGAGTTGTCCGCTTGACGAACTCCTTGGGTTTCCATTTGTACCCAAACCATTGTTTGCACCAACACCAGAACCTATATTTGAACCTTTACCCATTCTATTTCCAAGTCCATTACGATCGATTCCATGTCCTATTCCTTGTTTGGCAGCTACGTTAGCATCATGCTGTTCCAAGGCTAATTTGACATGTTGGGCTATTAACTGGGCTAGTTCTTCTGCGGTAGTTGGTAGGTTGGTGTTTCCACTTGATGACGTATTTCGTGTTCTAGTTGGCATGTTTTAATTCTATCATGAAGATAGGAAAGAGGGGGGGGGGGGGGGTTAGATAGCGTAAGATGTTCATAATATAATATATTAGAATAGTCCTATTGACCTAGTCACACACTCATCTACATTTTCACGACTCAATAACCATAATTAAATAACATTATAATAGTAACAAAAGTAACACGTTGTACGACCATACATCAAGTACCCATAACTCATAGAATAGATCAACTACCAAAAGATATTTAGTTTAATAACCTACATAATGTATCATACCGAACAAGTTTTCTTCCCTAACCAAAATACTCAAGCACCCCCACTTGTACCTATCATCTATCCCAGAAATGGTGCTCCACTGCCAACATGCATCAAGTATGAAATCATCATCATACAGAATGTGGCAACTGTCATGGTAGTCTCCACTCATTCTCCCATCTGAATCGCCTGCTACCGGGCCATCATCATCGCTGCCTCGGTACATCAGCTCTCTGCTCTGCTATGGTCAGTTTGTTTCTAGTCTCTAAAAGACTAGCCTCCAGATCTGACACTCGAAAGTGAATCTGGCATAGAGCATTGTAATCAACCAATCTCTCATCTTCAATCATTATCATCCTCCCATCCAAAGCCTAGCTCACTTCCTTCAGAACCCTTAGTTTCTTCTCCATCACAAACAGCTCCTTCTCGTAGTGAATGCATTAAGCTATCAAAGTAGCCATCACACACTCAATGGACTCGCCATTGATAGTAATCCCATGAGGAGTTGTTGATGACTCTCCCACCTCAAAGGTGGAAGGAATCCTATTTCTCAAGGCCCATCCTCGCATAGTGTCCATGATCCATCCCCACTGCTCATTGAGCAGTCTGGCCCGTTTGGGCACAGGTGCTCCATCCATACCATCACCATCATCAGCTACTCTCCTCGCCTCTCTCCGCTTCCTCCGCTCATACACCAACCGAATCTTAGGTTGGTGCTGCATGAGGGGAATAGGGGTGACGGGAGTCATTGCCGTCGGGGTCTCACTCTCTTGAGCCAAACCAACTGGCCCCTCAGTGTCTCGCCTCTCATCATCTAATCGGTCATCACCCTAAGCCTGACCCCCTAGCTCATCATCAGTCTGAGCATCAGGAATCGGCTCAAGAGCAACTGCAACTGGTGCGGGATCCTCATCGTCAGACTCAGATATCCAACCATTATCCGAGTCTCCCATGCCTGGGTAAAAAGGTGGCCGCAAATGAGGGCTGACTAGGGTGATACCAGGGCATAGGTGGTACGGGCAACGATGGACCCTCTCAACTGCTGCTAACATCCGGTACATCATCTCTATTTGCCTGGTCAGACATCCACAGTAAAATAATACATTTGTACTTATTAATCTAACACCCTGCACTAACTTATTCTAGATCAAACAAGAGCACAAAGCTAAAAATAATTATTTATGAATATCAATACTACGTTTTAACCTAGCGTAAAGATCGGGAAATGGAAATGTCTTTGGGACTTGTCAAAAAATTTTAAAGGTTATAGTCTAGATTTTTCCACTTAGAAAAAATTTCTAGTTCGCTATAACCATTGGCTCTGATACCAACTTCTGTCACACCCCGAAAATCATAGCGGAAAGTCACGTGGCGTGGTGATAACGGAAGTTGGAATTATTCCAACGGTTATAGTCAAACGTTAATAATTAATAATTTGACTACGAATAAATAGGCTTTTTCATATCATAGTTTAAAACAGTGTGAAATTCAAACTTAGTTACAACAAGCTTGTTTAGTTAAAGAAACGACAAGTTTCATTATTAGATCTTAAATAGTAGTCAACCAACACGTTTGACCTTCCAAAACATATTTCATTATTTCCCAATAGAACGTACCTACAACTCTGAAAAGCATGAAAAACAACTAGTCAACACAAAGTTGGTGAGCATTCGGGTTTTAAACTTACAAACACTTGGTTTTTCGAAAACAATATGATATACATGAGATATAATATATTTATCATAGACTAGCTAGGTACTATGATTAACTTAGGTCATAAGTTCATAATCAAGCCAAGAAACACGTCATTGCCCCACAACAGTTGAAACATATAAACTCCCTCGCTACAACCTGACCAGTACGACTAGTCGCGAGAGCGGGCCCTTCTAATCCGATAGATCTACCAATATAGTCTGTGGCCTCGCCGAGGTTAATGATTATGGGGGGGATTTAAGAGCTTAACAGCATACACCTATACCATTGACCCAACTTATACCTTCATAACATATATTTATCCCATTTTACCCATCATAATATAAAATCATGTTTTTTCCCCAAAACAGTTTAAATAAAACAACACTTAAAATAGGGCCGAAGAACTCACCTTTGTGCAAGATCAAATAATAAATCAAGACGTTTTGCACCGATCTATCAAAGTCCTAAACGTGAAAGATTTAATTAATAAACTAAAAGCTTGTTTTATAATAATGTTGTTCACCCACCTTACTTAGTTTTAAAAGTGAAAACGTTTTTAGAATATTAATTCAAATCTTTGAAAGAGTAGTTGACGACTTGTAAAAGTTCATTATTTATTTTAATACATTTCTAAGAATGAGACTTTAATTATTATATGGCGAGATACAATATACCTATCTTCCACCTAAAGTCATTATTCAATACGTAAATCTTAACTAACTAACTAGGCATCTATTGACATCACTAATTTCTTATTGTTTATTTCTTATAAGAACAACTATATTTTTCATCCTAATAATTCAGGTTATAAGTTATAAAGTCATAACTTGAAAATTTGTTAGTTTTAACGCTTTACGCGAAACTTTCACCCAATTTTGTATCAAATAATTAGCTTTGTTTTCTACACCAAATCTCTTATTTTTCCTTCATAAAAATAAGTTTTCAAAGCTGTCAGAATAGTTTTGCTAGTGAGAAGTTCATTTTTAGCAAAATTTGGTACTTTTTACGGCTAATTTGCGAAATATAGTAACTAGCTTTTGATCCCGACAACTATAGTTGTCATTTTATTAAATTTTTTTGTTTTATAAATCCTAATTACTTTCAAAATACAATATTTTTCAGATTCAAAATTTTCATTTATAAATACTTTTTTTTATCAAAAGTCACGTTTTTAACCCGTAGTTTTTACCGTTACGTTTATTTCAATACTTCTTTTTAAAATAAGTTTTTTCCAACTAATTTTCTACACAAAGTACCATTTTCCATTAGTTTTATATAAGTTTATTTTATAATAATCTTGGAGTTTTTAACATTGTTTTAACTATACTCACACGCCAAAACACCCATTTATCTTAGGCACGATCTTTGTAAGATGTTTCTTATCAAACTTTTGTTCCATTTCTCATCTCTAACTATCGTTTCCAACCTACATTCTCACATTTTATTTCGATCTTGATCATAGTTTCTAGTATATCACCATTTTGTCAACCTAAACTACTAGTTTAAGTGAGGTCTTTCTAACGTGATTTTAGCCACGGTTTCGTACTAACATTTTTCTTTTTCACCCTTTTAAATCATAATTATCCTACATGAGTTATAATCTAACATTATCATCCACTCAATCTTCTAAACTTAACCATATGACTACAAAACCATCATCAACAATCCTCCAACTTACACATATATACATACATACGCGACGCGCACACACACACACACATACACACACACACACGCGCGCACACACATATATATATATGTATATATATATATATATATATATATATATATATATATATATATGTATATATATATATATGCTTCCATACAAACCCAAAACAAACTAATAACATGATTTTACCAATCTAGCACTATTTCTAACATACAAATCAGGTTATATACCCATTTCAAAACTCATTTTAATCAAAACATCAACTTTCATAATACATCTAAGTGGGTGAACTAGGGTTCATGAAGATTTTCATCTTGATCATCCACGCATGAAGGAATAAGAACGATCTAATCCAAAACGAGTATACCTTGAGCCTAATACAACAATCTCTTAACATTGTCATGAAGATTTCCAACTCCCGATCACACCTTTGAACTCCTAACAAAGCTTCACTTAGAAATCCTCTCGTTTTTGACTCGAATGGAAGAAGATGAAGGTTTTCTTATGGTAGTGGTGTAATTTCAAAGTTGGGGCTGTGGTGGTGCTCACGATGGCCGGAAGGGGGTGGGGGTTTGGTGACCGACGGTGGTGGGGTGACAGGTTGGTGGTCGTGGCTCGGGTGCGGCGACGGTGGGGTTGCTGCGGTGGCGGTTGGCGGTTGCGGGTGATGGTGTGGTGGCAAGTGGCGGTCGTCGAAGATGGTGGGGGATGGTGGCTTCGGTGGTGGTATGGTGACCAGTGGTGTGGAGTGAGGGAGTGGGGGTGGGGAAGAGGTGGTGGTGAATGTGAAGAGTTGTGAAGTGTGTGTGTGTGTGTTGTCGTCTAAGTAAGGATGAAATTGCAAGTTGTCATCCATATTATTATTATTATTATTATTATTATTATTATTATTATTATTATTATTATTATTATTATTATTATTATTATTATTATTATTATTATTATTAGTATTATTATTATTGTTATTGTTATTATTGTTATTGTTATTATTGTTATTGTTATTATTGTTATTGTTATTATTGTTATTGTTATTATTGTTATTGTTATTATTGTTATTATTATTATTATTATTATTATTATTATTATTTTTATTATTATTTTTATATTATTTTTATTATTATTATTATTATTATTATTATTATTATTATTATTATTATTATTATTATTATTATTATTATTATTATTATTATTATTAATCTCAAACGGATAACCGACATCGAGGTTCGTTAGGGTCGTCGACCTAAGTTTTCAAACGGTCAAACAATATAAAATTATTATTACTTGGCTAGATGATGCAACAAGCTTCTTAGGGTGAGGCTTGCTCTTGGAACTGGATGGTTCAGACTGTGTAGCAGTGGTACACAGCTGATCAGCCTTCTTTTCTTTGCTGAAATGAGTTGGACATGAACTAGAACTCCTGGTACTAGAGTTCATAGTTGAGTCTGCAGCCTTCACCAGTTCAAATCCTACAGAGATAAACACTTGTTTCTGCTTAGACTTGAAAGTGGCCTTGATCTCTTGAGCCTTCTTTGATTTCCTCTTGGCTTTTCTAATCAAGTTCTTCCTCTTAGACTTCGTCATCCCAGATGTCACACCCCAACCTTAACGGCGGAAACGTCGAGATGTGAGGGTTAAGATTGTTCATGCCACACAACGCTAATTAAAAATGACAATATTATTAAAACTCAATATTCAAGACATACATTTAAGAAATAGAATATGTTCCAAAACATAGGAATTTCAACGTCCAATGATAACAAATGTATTTTTATTTTATTCTAGGTCCAGTCCTAGATGTGACATTGTCTTCATAGCAAGCTAAGCATTAACATTTCCTGAAACATGTTAAAAATAAAAGGTCAACATAATGTTGGTGAGTTTTCTATAGTTTTCATACATAAATATATATATAAAAGATGGTAATTCATGTCATAGGTTATTGAATAAAGTAACTAAGGATGGATGAACAAATGTAACAATCAAACCTTGACAGATTACAAGATTACAAGATTAAACGATTAGCTAAGTGTACTTGGATTAACCAAGTAGGCTTGTCAGGCCCATAGATCTATGACGTCGCCAGGCTAGCAATAGTTAATGATTGTACATATATTAGTCATCACATGGTAATTACTAAAGTCCAACTAACCATGACAAATAAGATGAATTACCCAAGTGTTTACAAGATTCAAACGAGTTTACAAGTGTAATTATCATAAAGTTAACATGTTTCACCCCAAAGTGTGAAAATATATAAAAGGGGTATGAAAAAACTCACTTGGTATAATAAGGATGTCAAATAAGAAGGTCTCGTATATAATGCCGAGGATTCGTTAACGTTCAACCTAAATGAACGTCGTATTAAGTTAATCATGGTGATTATAGTGGTATATTTATAAACCATTTAGTCCATGATTTTAAATTATTAAATAGATGTAGATTATCTTGGTATTTAAATGATTTAAATAAGAATTTTAGTGATTACTACTATTAATAAAAGTTAAACTTTTATTATTAAATGGTCATTATTTACTATTAAATAAAATAGTAATTTTGTAGATCCAAATGATTAATTTTTTTATTACAATAGGTGTACATTAAAATATATATAAATAAGTTTGTAACTATATTTTATAAAAATCAAGAATCTATTAAGTTGAAATTATTTAAAATTGAATGAGATTTATTACAATTTAGAATTAATATAAAAATGATATTTTATAATAATTTTTATAATTTTTTTTAAAACAAGAATAAAAGTTTCTAAAGTGAATTTTAAATAAAATTAAAAGGAAAATAATTTTATTTCATTTTTTATTAAAAATGATTTTTATATGGTTACTAATAGTATTTAAACATTTTCAGAAATTTAAATATATATATATAAAAAAAGAAAAAAAAAACTTTAAAAAAAAATAATGGCAGGGCCTCAGGTTCGAACCCGGGCCCTTAGCCACACCACACAACACCTTAACTGCCGGGCCAAAGCCCTGTTTGGTGTTATGTTTCAGAAATGAAGAATTAAAACATATAATCCCGATAATCACATGAACCCTAGTTTCGTTTGATGATTAAATCGAACCCCGCTTTGTTGTTATTACCCAAATTAAGCATGGGGCTCTTGTTACCCACATCAAACCGCACACATTCATGTAACCAATTACCTGATTCGCAGTGGTAATCAACGATTTTAAGTTCGATATGCCTTCGACTGTTCTTGATTGGGATTTCAATGCGTGTGTGTTTTCAGGTGAAATTGAGTGTGCAGAGAGTTTAAGAAACCCAAATGGGATGTTTTGCCTCTATTATATAGGGTTAATTTATCCGTTTGAGTACTCCACGAGTTCCATGTTGTTCTCGGTTGTTTTTAATCGAATTGAACGTGATTGAATCCGTTTCAGGTGAAATTAATCGTGCTATTGATTTCTACATGATTATATGGTCGTTATAGCATGATTAATTTCATTAATTTGCAGGTAGAAACGAATTGGAGTGTTAATGGTTTCGGTTTCGAGTTCTAGGATGCAATTAAGATCGATTTACACGAGTTGTGAGTTCGAAACAGGTTGGCGAGAGGTTCAGGAGCGGTTTGGAAGTTTCAATTTAAATTTTTAAGTAGTTTTTAGGGTCACCGGAGCTTCGCCGGCCGGCGACCGGAAAAACGTGAGTTGTTGTTGGGTTTTAAAAAAAAATTCACTTTATGGTTATAAAATGTGCGTTTCGGCCCTAAACTTATGTCTTTGTTTTTAAAACAATTTACAGTTTGGTCCCTGATGTTTTGATGTTATTATTTTATTTCCAAAATAATATGTTACAAGTTTTTAATTTATTAAATTTATTTGATTTTGTTTATTTTCAAGATTTAACAACTATTATGTTTATTATTATTATTATTATTATTATTATTATTATTATTATTATTATTATTATTATTATTATTATTTTTATCATTATTTTCATTATTATGATTATTATTATTATTATTATTAACTTAATTATCTAATAATAAAACGAATTTTTATAATTTTAAATACCAACTAAGATAAAAATAAAAGGAAATACAGATAAGCCCTCGTATTTGCATTAATGACAAAAAAAGCCCTTACAAGAGATAACGACGTTTAACAAACGTTTCACAAAATACAAGAGGTCACAGTCTCACCAACTTTACGAAATTTCGTCCCGAAATTAAAAGACAAAACTAAACGAACAGATAGAGATATTTCTTCTTTATGAAATCCTCGCGTTCTCACGTGAATTCAGCTCCTCGTTTGTTTTCCCAACGAACCTTGACGATGGGCGTGGTAGTTGTTCGGGTCTTCATCAACGTTCGGTCCATAATCTCAACACGTTTTTCAACGAAGTGCAACGACTCGTCGATTTGGATTTCCTCTAAAGGAACATGCAAATTTTCATCAGCCAGGCATTTTCTCAGGTTTGAGACATGGAAGAAAGGATGAACCCCACTAAGTTCGGAAGGTAGTACCAGTTTGTAAGCCACTTTCCCAATTCTTTTCAGAATCTTGAAAGGTCCTACAAAACGTGGGGCTAACTTACCCTTCTTCCCAAAGCGAACAACACCCTTCCATGGAGAGACCTTAAGAAGAACCATGTCGCCGACTTGAAATTCCAACGGTTTTCATCTTTTATCGGCATAACTCTTTTGACGACTTCTAGCCACCCCCATGTTATTTCGAATTTTGGAGACTTTGTCGGTCGTTTCTTGAATAAGTTCAGGACCAGTAATGAAGTTCTCACCTATGTCGGTCCAACAGATCGGAGAACGACATTTACGACCATATAAAGCCTCGAATGGTGCCATCTTGATACTCGAGTGATAACTATTGTTATACGAAAATTCCGCTAAAGGCAGATGCGTATCCCAGTCACCACCAAAATCAAGGACACAAAGACGCAGTAAGTCCTCAAGGGTTTGGATTGTTCGCTCAGTTTGACCGTCCGTTTGAGGATGGTAAGCCGTGCTTAAATCCAATTGAGTACCCAAGAGTTGTTGCATGGAAGACCAGAAGTGTGAAGTGAATCGAGCATCACGATCTGAAATAATATGCAACGGCACACCATGACGACTCACAATTTCATCGATGTAGATACGAGCCAATCTTGAAACTTTGTATGTGTCTCGTATTGGTATGAAATGTGCTGTTTTGGTCAAACGGTCAACAATCACCCATATGCTATCATGGCCACGAGAGGTACGTGGTAACTTTGTTATGAAATCCATGGATATGTGTTCCCATTTCCACATAGGGATTTCAGGTTGTTCAAGTAGACCACTAGGCCGTTGATGTTCGGCTTTGACTCTTGCACATGTGAGGCACTCAGAAACATAAGACGCGATATCTTTCTTCATTCCTGGCCACCAATATTGGCCACGTAGATCCATATACATCTTATCGGATCCAGGATGAATAGAATATCGGGTTTGATGAGCTTCGTTCATAATGAAGTGACGGAGATTATCGAGATTCGGGATCCAAAGTCAATTCAAGAAATACCACATGCCATTCGGTTTTGTCTCCAATCGTGATCGAACGTTGTACGTTAGATCTTCATCTTTCCCTTCCTCGGTTAACGCCGCTTGTTGAGCCTCGTGGATGCAAAACTCGAGATCACTATTAATCCTTATGTTTTGAAGCATGATAGTGGCCTCGTTAACATTCACATGAATCTCGGTGTCAAATTCTCCTAACGTGTCAAACCATTGTCTTCGATCTCGGATTTCTTGAAGCGAGACAGTCTTGTTGTGGATCTTACGACTCAGCGCGTCGGCTACAACATTCGCCTTTCCAGGATGATAGCGAATGTCGCAGTCGTAGTCGCTAATTAGTTCAACCCAACGTCTTTGTCTCATGTTGAGATCCTTTTGATTAAACACGTGTTGAAGGCTCTTGTGATCGGTGTAGACTATGCATTGCGTTCCATAGAGATAATGTCGCCAAATCTTCAAAGCAAATACTACAGCACCAAGTTCGAGATCATGAGTTGTGGAGTTCACTTCATGAACCTTCAATTGTCTCGACGCGTAAGCTATGACCTTACCTCGTTGCATGAGAACGCAACCAAGACCTTGACTAGACGCGTCGCAATATACAGTGAAGTCATCGTTTCCATCGGGAAGGGTTAGGATAGGAGCATTACACAGTTTGTGTTTCAACGTCTCGAACGCATCTTTTTATTCGAGCCCCCACTCAAAAAGTCTATTCTTTTGAGTTAGCGCCGTAAGCGGTTTCGCAATCTTCGAAAAGTTTGCAATGAACCTACAGTAATAACCCGCTAAACCCAGAAAAGAACGAACCTCGGTTGGGGTCGTGGGAACACACCAATTCTTCACGGCTTCTATCTTTGCAGGATCAACGTGAATTCCTTGGCTATTCACCACATGTCCTAAGAATTGGACTTCTTCAAGCCAAAATTCACACTTGGAGAACTTGGCATATAATTGTTCCTTCTTTAAAAGATCGAGGACTTGACGTAGGTGTGACTCGTGATCGGTCTTTGTCTTGGAATAGATGAGAATGTCATCAATAAACACGATCACAAATTTATCCAAATACGGTTTACATACCCGATTCATGAGATCCATGAAGACAGCATGTCCATTAGTCAAGCCAAAAGGCATAACCATGAACTCATAATGTCCATATCGAGTACGAAACGCGGTCTTTGGAATATCATTGTCGTGAACACGTAATTGATGATATCCAGAACGTAGATCGATCTTCGAGAATTGTGTAGCTCCTTGAAGTTGATCGAAGAGATCATCAATTCGAGGAAGAGGATATCGGTTCTTGATAGTGAGCTTGTTGAGTTCCTGGTAGTCGATGCACATACGGAAAGAACCATCTTTCTTCTTCATAAATAGCACGGGTGCACCCCATGGTGAAGAGCTAGGTCGAATGAAACTCTTATCGGTCAACTCTTGCAGTTGACTAGCTAGTTCTTGCATTTCAGATGGTGCAAGACGATAAGGCGACTTAGCCACGGGATTTGCACCAGAAATCAGATCGATTTTGAACTCAACTTCTCGTACGGGAGGTAACCCACTAAGATCCTCGGGAAACACCTCGGGAAAATCCCGCACGACAGGTATATCCTTCAGTTCTTTACCCTTGGCTTTCGTGTTGACTACGCAAGCCATGATGGCTATGTAGTTTTTAGTTAAGCACTTGCGGTCCTTGATACAAGACATGAGTTTGAGTCTTTGGGATGATCTCTCCCCAAAAACTTTTAAGGTATCACCCGATGGTAAAGGAATTCGAATGCACTTCTCAAAGCATATAATTTTCGCGTGTTGCTTCGCTAACCAATCCATGCCAATAATAACGTCGAAGCTTCCCAGTTGCATAGGAATAAGGTCGATGCGAAAGTCATGCTCGTTAAGACTTAAGGTGCAATCGCGTATCACGACGTTGACTTCAATGGTTTTACCATCGGCTACTTTGACCGTAAAAGATCTTTCTAAATTAGAACGTGGCTTAGAAAGAATAGGCTCAAACTCTAAAGATACAAAACTCCTATCCATACCCGAATCAAAAAGTACAGAAGCATAACGACTATTTACAAGATACATACCATTCACCACGTCGTTGTTGGCTTGAGCTTGATTGGCATTGATGTTGAATGCCCTTCCACGAGCCTATGGCACATTTCCCGCATTGCGGGGGCATTGTGGACGGACATGACCCGGTTCGCCACAGTTGTAGCAGACTCGGTATGCAACCAACGCCGTATTATTAGGAGCACGAAGGCAAGTAGCCATAAGATGCCCATACTTTCCGCACAACAATCAAACTCGACAAGGAGTGTTACTCGCGTGATGGTACTTGCAAGTATTGCACATCGGGTGTGGTCCAGTATAAGCCCTCGCCACGGGGGCTTGATTTGCAACAACAGCTTGCCTTTGAGGGGCATTTGGTGCTGTCACTGCATAATTACGAGCCGGTGTGAACTTGCGCTTCTTGCCTTTGAAAGATGACTCGGCCTTCACCTCCTTTATAGCCTCAGGAGTTACCTTCACAGTAGTCTTGGCACCTTTCACCGTCAAAGTACCAGCTCTAATATGGTTTTCAGTGAGCTAGGCGGTGATATTAATCGCCTCCTCTAAAGTTGTGGGCCTACTACCCACCACAGCATCTTGAATTTGAGGTGGTACCCCCTTAATAAACTTCTCGATGTTACGGGGAACGGTATCCACCATGTGAGGTAGGAGCATGCTCAACTCATGATGCCGGGTGGAATAAGCCAAATGATTCCCGCTATCTTGTTTGAGGTTCCAGAATTCCTCCTCCAGCTTTTGCAATTCACTCCTCGGGCAGAACTTTTGGATCATTATGTCCTTAAATTCTTCCCAAGGCAATGCCAAGGCAACTTCAGTTCCTCGGTTCCTTTTCTCACTATTCCACCAAGTGAGTGCCCGTTGTTGAAGGACACTTGCAGCATATCAGACCTTGAGTTCATCGGGACATTCGCTGATGATAAACGTATTTTCCATACTTTCGAACCACTCGAGAAGTCCAGTGGCTCCTTCCTTTCCACTAAAGCTAGTGGGTTTGCACAAGTGGAAGTGCTTGAATGTGCAAGTGCGACTATTCCCACCTTGGTTGTTGCTATTTTCCCCTTGACCATTGTTGTCACCACTACCATTGTTTTCATTGGCGTTGTTGCTGTTGTTGGCCATTAGGGTGCTGCTAAGTTCAGCAACCATCGTTGGAAGTACAGCGGCTATTTGCCGGGCGATCATTGCAGCAAGTTTACGGTTGGATGTAGCACGCCTTCCTTGGTGACGAGACATTTTATAAGATAGAAATAAAAAAAATATTAATATTCGGAAATAATCAGTTCAAAGAAAAGCAGGAATTTTAGATATTTTATATACAACCAGGATGGTTCCAATTGGTACCACATAGCCAATAGGAACATGGACACGTCGAGGTGACTTAATCCTAATTTCCTCGGGAAAAATGTGTATGTTGACCATAATTTAGCACTCAACCCAGAATCCCCAGGTAAGCATAACAGGTCTCGGAATGAGATTTATACAAAATGCTTGCCTTAGCCCGAGGGCCTTTTTGCCAGGAAATCCAGAATACAGGTGTTTATGTGTCACACACTTCCCTAAGTCTATTAGAATTAAAACCTCGATGAGATTTTCAAGATTTAGACATATCGTCTAAGGAATTTTTCCACTCGATAGGATGCGTAGATTTCCACATGTAGCCCAGAATAAGGTTTGGAAAAAGATTAGACGTGGTAAAACATAGAGGCATAAGAAGAGGATTAGAAAGTTGGGGTTTACAAGGTTCAAGGCATAATACTAAGGTACTATTTCTAAAGGTAAGCAAATAGCACATAAGGGAATTTGTCATGCATCAAGATAGACATATAAGCATACTTACAAGATCATAGCAATTGTCATAAAAAGGGTTCCTAGTTTAACCATAGTCTAGGCCACCATTTCTAATAACCTAAATCCCTATAGTTATGGGCACTGATACCAATCTGTCACACCCCAACCTTAACGGCAGAAACGTCGAGATGTGAGGGTTAAGATTGTTTATGCCACACAACGGTAATTAAAAATGACAATATTATTAAAACTCAATATTCAAGACATACATTTAAGAAATAGAATATGTTCCAAAACATAGGAATTTCAACGTCCAATGATAACAAATGTATTTTTATTTTATTCTAGGTCCAGTCCTAGATGTGATATTGTCTTCATAGCAAGCTAAGCATTAACATTTCCTGAAACATGTTAAAAATAAAAGGTCAACATAATGTTGGTGAGTTTTCTATAGTTTTCATACATAAATATATATATAAAAGATGGTAACTCATGTCATAGGTTATTGAATAAAGTAACTAGGGATGGATGAACAAATGTAACAATCAAACCTTGACAGATTACAAGATTACAAGATTACAAGATTAAACGATTAGCTAAGTGTACTTGGATTAACCAAGTAGGCTTGTCAGGCCCATAGATCTATGACGTCGCCAGGCTAGCAATAGTTAATGATTGTACATATATTAGTCATCACATGTAATTACTAAAGTCCAACTAACCATGACAAATAAGATGAATTACCCAAGTGTTTATAAGATTCAAACGAGTTTACAAGTACAATTATCATAAAGTTAACATGTTTCACCCCAAAGTGTGAAAATATATAAAAGGGGTATGGGAAAACTCACTTGGTATAATAAGGATGTCAAATAAGAAGGTCTCGTATATAATGCCGTGGATTCGTTAACGTTCAACCTAAATGAACGTCGTATTAAGTTAATCATGGTGATTATAGTGGTATATTTATAAACCATTTAGTCCATGATTTTAAATTATTAAATAGATGTAGATTATCTTGGTATTTAAATGATTTAAATAAGAATTTTAGTGATTACTACTATTAATAAAAGTTAAACTTTTATTATTAAATGGTCATTATTTACTATTAAATAAAATAATAATTTTGTAGATCCAAATGATTAAATTTTTTTTATTACAATAGGTGTACATTAAAATATATATAAATAAGTTTGTAACTATATTTTATAAAAATCAAGAATTTATTAAGTTGAAATTATTTAAAAATTGAATGAGATTTATTACAATTTAGAATTAATATAAAAATGATATTTTATAATAATTTTTATAATTTTTTTTAAAACAAGAATAAAAGTTTCTAAAGTGAATTTTAAATAAAATTAAAAGGAAAATAATTTTATTTCATTTTTGATTAAAAATGATTTTTATATGGTTACTAATAGTATTTAAACATTTTCAGAAATTTAAATATATATATATAAAAAAAGAAAAAAACACTTTTAAAAAAAATAATGGCAGGGCCTCGGGTTCGAACCCGGGCCCTTAGCCACATCACACAACACCTTAACCGCCGCGCCAAAGCCCTGTTTGGTGTTATGTTTCAGAAATGAAGAATTAAAACATATAATCCCGATAATCACATGAACCCTAGTTTCGTTTGATGATTAAATCGAACCCCGCTTTGTTGTTATTACCTAAATTAAGCATGGGGCTCTTGTTACCCACATCAAACCGCACACATTCATGTAACCAATTACCTGATTCGCAGTTGTAATCAATGATTTTAAGTTCGATATGCCTTCGACTGTTCTTGATTGAGATTTCAATACGTGTGTGTTTTCAGGTGAAATTGAGTGTGCAGAGAGTTTAAGAAACCCAAATGGGATGTTTTGCCTCTATTATATAGGGTTAATTTATCCGTTTGAGTACTCCACGAGTTCCATGTTGTTCTCGGTTGTTTTTAATCGAATTGAACGTGATTGAATCCGTTTCAGGTGAAATTAATCGTGCTATTGATTTCTACATGATTATATGGTCGTTATAGCATGATTAATTTCATTAATTTGCAGGTAGAAACGAATTGGAGTGTTAATGGTTTCGGTTTCGAGTTCTAGGATGCAATTAAGATCGATTTACACGAGTTGTGAGTTCGAAACAGGTTGGCGAGAGGTTCAGGAGCGGTTTGGAAGTTTCAATTTAAATTTTTAAGTAGTTTTTAGGGTCGCCGGCGCCGCGCCGGAGCTTCGCCGGCCGGCGACCGGAAAAACGTGAGTTGTTGTTGGGTTTTTAAAAAAATTTCACTTAGGTCCCTATGGTTATAAAATGTGCGTTTCGGCCCTAAACTTATGTCTTTGTTTTTAAAACAATTTACAGTTTGGTCCCTGATGTTTTGATGTTATTATTTTATGCCCAAAGTAATATGTTACAAGTTTTTTATTTATTAAATTTATTTGATTTTATTTATTTTCAAGATTTAGCAACTATTATGTTTATTATTATTATTATTATTATTATTATTATTATTATTATTATTATTATTATTATTATTATTATTATTTTTATCATTATTTTCATTATTATGATTATTATTATTATTATTATTAACTTAATTATCTAATAATAAAATGAATTTTAATAATTTTAAATACCAACTAAGATAAAAATAAAAGGAAATACAGATAAGCCCTCGTATTTGCATTATTGACAAAAAAGCCCTTACAAGAGATAACGACGTTTAACAAACGTTTCACAAAATACAAGAGGTCACACCAGATTCTTTCCTCTCTTCAGAAGAATACTAATCCTTTTTAGGATGATCTTCTTCACTCCTCTCAAAATCATCCTTCACTATCTTCTCTTCATCCACTTCATCAATGGGGTCTATAAGAGGAAGCTCATCTTCACAAGTTCCACACCTTGGATATCTTACAGACAATGGAGTGTGTGGATGAGCTATCTCAGTAGATCCAAGTCTCTACTTATTCTGATAACAAACTTTTGCATGCAAGGATAAGGATATCATGTTCTTGAAGGTTACTTCTTCAAGAACATATTTTTCTGCCCTGGCTTTGCTATGCACAAGCTCAGCCTGGCATTCAGTTAACTTAGTGATGAGATCTTTTATCTGAGTCTTGTAGTTGGTATGTTCATGCTTAAGAGTTGACATGGTTTTCTTTAAATCTTCGGAGACTTAATTGCTTTCGGAAGAAAATTGTCCTTCAAATACATATAACTAAGAAGCATATTTAAGCTTCGGAAGATATCTCGGAATTTCTTCCGAAGGTAAATTTCTTATAAGTAGTTAGTTGATTTGAAGAAATAATGTTCTTCCGAAGACAACTTGAAATCTTCCAAAGACATAACTTTTTTCCGAAGACAACTTAATTGCTTTCGAAAGAAAATTGTCCTTCAAATACATATAAGTACTTGGAAGCATATTTAAGCTTTGGAAGATATCTCAGAATTTCTTCCGAAGGTAAATTTCTTATAAGTAGTTATTTGACTTGAAGACATAATGTTCTTCCGAAGACAACTTGAAATCTTCCAAAAGAAAATATGTTTTGAAAAAAAAAAGTTTTTAAAAAGCTAAGGAATATCATTTTTAGCTCTTTTGAAATCAGCATTTAAAATGCTTAAGGACTCAAGATCAGTTCTTATTTCTAAGTTATACGACCTATATCTGTTAACTTTAGCAATACATTCAGGTGTACAAAGATGTTCCAATACCTTGGCTTCTTCATGATCTGCCATCAGTGCTTGGAGGGTCTATTGTGAGGGCGGTGAGTTAGTTGGATAAAGACAAGAAATAACAAACATCTGAGAAACCAAGATCTTTCTCAGATGATAACAAAGCAACTTGATTGTGTTTTCTATGTAACTACATGGAAAAACCACCTAGGTTGCAGGGATCAGGACTGGCCATTTTGAGTAGCTTTGAGGTGAAGAAAGGTAAGAACAAAGTCAGTTTGTGGGTGAATTTAGGGTTTGAATGTTTTGCAGATGAAGGAGAAAGTGAAAGAGGGGGAACCATTATACGAATATATATATGATATGGATTTGAGACAATGTTAATGCAAACAGATAAATTTTAAAACCCAGATGTCGGTCCCACCACTGAAAAAGTGCACAAAAAAATAGTTTTCTTGGAAGTCAAAAATCTTCTGAAGGTAATTTGTCTTCGGTAGTTTTGATAAAACTTCCGAAGCCAATTTGGCTTCGAAAGATATTCCTTAGCTTTTCAAGAATTTTGCTTCAGAAGAAAACTACTTAGAGTATTTTTATTTTCTAGATAAATTTTGCTTCGAAAGATATCAAATATCAGAAATTTTATTCAATGAGAGAATAAAGCTTCCAAGACTTAATTGCTTTTAGAAGAAAACAGTCCTTCAATACATATAAGTACTTAGTGACAAATATAAGCTTTAGAATATATATCAGAATTTCTTCCGAAGGTTAATTTCTCAAAAGTGGTTATTTGTGTTGAAGACATAATTTTCTTCCGAAGACAACTTGATGCCTTCCAAAGGAAAATATATCAAAAATTCTCAAAATTCTAAGGGATATCAGTTTTGAAATGTTTCTTTCAAAGTAAACTGGGCTTATATGGTGATGATATAGACAACTTAAGACACACATATTATTAAAAAAAATCTTGAATTTAGTTTAAGAAAAATATACTCAAAGTTAATCATCCCAATAGCTGATACAAGATATTTAAATCTCTGCTCATCAAAAGCATTTGTGAACTGATCAGCATATTGTTCATTTGTGTTAAATTTGACTAGTTTTATCAATCCTTTGCAAAATTATCTCTAATCAAATGATACCTGATGTTGATGTGCTTTGTCTTTGAGTGTTGGACAGGATTCTCTGTAATAGAGATAGCACTGTTGTTGTCTATGTGGATGGGAGTCTCTTTGATGTTGAATCCATAGTCTAGCATCTGATTCTGAATCCAAAGCACTTGAGCACAACAAATTGCAACAACAATGTATTCAACGTCGACAGTTGATGCATACACACATGATTGTTTCTTGCATTGCCATGAGACTATCCTTCCACCAAGAAATTGACATCCCCCAGATGTAGACTTTGCAGTCATATTGCAGCCATCATAGTCACTATCTGTATAGGCATACAAATTGAAGTAAGAATTCTTTGGATACCAAAGGCCTAGTTTAGGAGCACCTTTGAGATATCTGAGAATTTTCTTGATAGCAACTAGGTGTGACATCTTGGGTTTGGCTTGATATCTTGCACAAATACATGTAACAAACATGATATGAGGCCTTCTGGCTGTGAGGTACATAAGAGACCGAATCATAGATCTGTTTAGATGTTCATCAACACATTCCCCCTCAAGATCTGGTCCTAGAGAGTGGTTTCTGGCTATGGGTGTCTTATCAACCTTGCACTCAGTCATATGAAGTCTGATAAGTATGTCCTGCACATACATTGACTAGTTTATGAAGATGCCATTATCAACCTGCTTCACTTGAATTCCTAGAAAGAAATTGAGTTCCCCCATGTGTCACACCCTCAAAATCCACGTGCGGGGTTTTACCGCGAGGCGTATGACAAACCAGGATCCCAGTCATTAGTTACTCAGAACGACTCTATATGAAACATTCAAGCAAAATCAGAGTTTAAAACTTTAAAAGTATGCGAAAGCGTTCAGTAAACATGACAACCCAAAATAATGTAACACAATGTAAAATGCGCAAACACGCGCCTACCGTTGTTCAAAACAAATACATAATTATTTCAATTGCAAAACCACAAGTGTTCCCAACAATGCTGACCCACAAACGCTGACCCGTGAGTGATCCTAGGCTTTTCATTAACCACGACCTGAGAATAGCATACTAAAAGAGTCAACACAATGGTTGGTGAGTTCAAGAGTTTGCGTAAAACATAACAGTAACAGTTATAAAACATAAGAGTGCATTGAATTAGATAGCTAGTATAAATTCACAAGTAATAATCGTAATGATTTCACGATCGAAGCTGACAGTGTTTCATTTGATAGCCTCCCATCACAACTTACTAGGTCGTGACACCATGTGTTAGGACAATATTGCACCCGTTTGACCTTGAGTCGCACAGGTGGGGCTTGTCAAACCCAGTAGTACTACCCAAGATTTCCCGCTAGTTCCAATATTAACGATCCGAAAGTGTGAGGACTTTCATAGCATACCGCACTACATTACACTATACACAACTTAAAATCAATAAAGCATTTCAGAACGAGTATTGTATCTCCCCCAACAGAGAGTGTAAATAAAGTGGGGCATGAACTCAGCTGGTGTGCACATGAATGATATTAAAGCTAACTTGAGAGAGAGAGGAAAGACAACCTTTAGAGGTTACCTAGAACACATAAGTACATGAGTACGTGTACACAGAATCATTAACAACCCTAAGTGCTCAATAAACACATTGACGCAAGGTTTTGGAAAAACAAGACACATTTGACCCAGTTGACCCGGTTGACCCGTTGGTGACATTATTGTTGAAATCCCATTTAATCAAGCATAGCAACTCATCATACACGGTTATCATACAAGTTGTTCACGTATGTCACTTCATCAACCACTTGTTCTACCAAGATCATCATACAACTTAGATTATCATACAACTCATACGAATCTCAAGTAGTCAACATGCTCAACACAATTATAATTACATCACAACTAGTACAACATACATAAAGTCTAATCATGCATAACATGCCATATGAAGCCACTCACGACTTCACACCCTAAACCCTGCCAATCCTACTAAGTAGGGGCCTTAGATTCGCACGCGTGTATGACGTCATCATCATGTATAATCCATAAAAGTCCAAATTTCCTAATTGACCAATCAAGTATCCATACAACCCAATTAACACATTCCATCACAGTAGACACCATCAATAAATATTTAACATGACCCTAACATCATGATTATACCCAATTCACCATATCCAAAGTTCTACATAAATAAAGTTTCCCTTTTGGGAAAGTAACATCCCAAAATCAATCTAACGCTCAAATCAATCATGAATTCATCAACACAATACCTATTCAACACAATTCCAACATTCATACAACATCATTAGCATCATAACATCATCAATTCATCATCAAATCATCAAGTTCATGCAATAAAGTTACTATTATTAGTAAGGTATGATCCACACATCAAAATCACGAATTTCTTGTACAATCCACGTAAACTACCATCAATGCTATCTAACTAACATCATACAATCAACAAACAATCAAGAATTCGACATTTTGAACAAAAATCGAACTAGGTTTCGGCCATACACAAAAATCCATTGAAAAACCACTAAAATCTAACATTTAATCGCGTAATGGCTAAGAATTGAAGCTTGTTACATGTTGTAATCACTTGGAGCACACTAAAAATCGATGCTTGTGCTTGTTCTTGGCCTCAAATCGCAAGGTAGAGGGAGAGAGAGGGGTCGGCCGCGACTTGGGGGTTATGGGGGATTAGGGTTTTAATTTTTAGTAAATATTATATTTAGAATGTTACCTTTTAGCCCCTTATTGTTTATATTTTATAAAAAATAATCTTTCTAACACTATTTTAGGGTTTTAACAAAAAAAATACAAACATTATAAACTAACAATAATGATCATGCATAATTTTCACTAGCCACAAGATACACGAAATAAATATAACACGTTACCACGTTACAAGATAAAATTCACAAATAATATTTAAATCGCGTAAGCACATAAGCATAACTTAATAATCACAGTTTTAGTTAAGTTATTATCTGATAATCGTTGTTAATTATTATTAAGTCACCAACGTTCAACGACAACTAGTGTGTGCTCACGACACGTGTATGCAATACCTAACGGAACTAACGGAGTTTGGTAACGGAAATGTACCGGATGTCACATCATGGCACTCATTTCAAATCTAGTTAAGTTATTATCTGATAATCATTTTTAATTATTATTAAGTCACCAATGTTCAACGACAATTAGTGTGTGATCATGACACGTGTATACAAGACCTAACGGAACTAATGAAGTTTGGTAATGGAAAATTACCGGATATCACATTATCCCCATGTTGAAAGAATTTTCGTCCCGAAAATTGCGTTACATGGTGTGTTCCATCACTGGTCTACTGCATTGGATCAAAGTAATCGAGTGAGTTTCGGGTGAGTTGTCACATCATCCCCATATTAAAAGAAATTTCGTCACGAAATTTAATCAATACCTTCGCTGGCCGTCGTTGTTGTTTTGAACAGCTGAGGATACTTAAGATTTATCTGGTCCTCACTTTCCAATGTGAATTCCGGTCCACGTCTCGAGTTTCAATGAACTTTGACTATGGGTATCTTGCTTTGCTTAAGCGTCTTTACCTCACGATCCATCACCTCGACTGGTTCTTCAATGAAGCGTAATTGCTCATCTACTGGCACTTCCTCAAGAGGTACTACCATTGTTTCATCCGTTAAGCACTTCTTCAAGTTTGAGACATGAAATACATTATGGATTCCACTCAGCGAGTCAGGTAGGGCTAACCGGTAACCGGACCTATTTTTTCCAAAATCTCAAATGGTCCAACGTATCTTGGATTTAGCTTTCCTTTTTTACCAAATAGAATCACGTCTTTCCACGGTGAGACTTTCAATAACACGTTGTCACCGACCTGAAACTCCAAAGGTTTCCGTCGCTTATCTGCGTAGCTTTTTTGTCTGTCACGTGCTGCAGCCATACGGTTTCTTATCTGTACAATCTTCTCACTGGTCTTGTGCACTAACTCGGGACCCGTTAGCTGGCTATCACCAATTTTAGCCTAACAAACTGGTGATCTACATTTTCATCCATACAAGGCTTTAAAAGGTGCTGCGTTTATGCTAGCGTGATAACTATTGTTGTAAGAAAATTTCACCAATGGTAGGTGAACTTCCCAGTTATTCCCGAAGTCAATCACACAAGCACGTAGCATGTCCTCCAATGTCTGTATAGTACGCTTACTTTGACCATCGGTTTGCAGATGATGAGCAGTACTCATGTCTAATCGCGTACCTAAAGATTTCTGTAATGACTGGCAGAAATGCGATGTAAAACGAGCATCACAGTCAGAAATAATTAAGACTGGTACACCATGTCTCGAAACTACTTCCTTCAGATAGAGTCGGGTTAACTTGTCCATTTTGTCCGTTTCCTTTATCGCCAAGAAATGAGCGGACTTCGTTAATCGATCTACGATAACCCATATCGTGTCACAACCAGTAGGAGTCTGGGGTAGTTTGGTAATGAAATCCATTGAAATCTGTTCCCACTGCCATAAAGGAATCTCAGGTTGTTGTAATAGCCCAGATGGTTTCTGATATTCCACTTTTACTTTCGAGCAGGTCAAGCACTTGCTCACATATGTAGCTACATCTGCTTTCATGTTAGGCCACTAGTAGTGCACCTTCAGGTCATGATACATCTTGTCGGATCCAGGATGTATAGAGTACTTAGACCTATGTGCCTCACTCATAATCAAGTCTCTCAGATTTCCATGCAAAGGTACCTAAAGTCTGTCCATGAAATAACGAAATCCATCTTCCAACTGTTTATCCATTCCCCGTAATGATTCAGACCCAATGTTTTCTGCTTTCAGAGCTTCTGTCTGAGCCTCTCGGATTTGTTCAGGTAACCGTGTGTTAATCGTAAGTTGCAAAGCTCGCACTCGTCGGGGCTTAGCAGTTTCCTTTCTACTCAGCGCGCCAACGACTACATTAGCCTTTCCCGGATGATATTTGATAGCACAATCATAGTCGTTTAATAATTCTACCCAGTGTCTTTGCCTCATGTTCAATTCCTTCTGCTAAAAGATGTGCTGAAGATTCTTGTGATCGGTGTAAATAGTGCACTTGGTACTATACAAGTAATGTCTCCAGATCTTTAAGGTAAAAACTACCGCACCCAGTTCCAAGTCATGGGTGGTATAGTTCTTCTCTTGTACCTTTAGTTGTCTTGAGGCATAAGCTATCACTTTATCTCGCTGCATCAAGACATAACCAAGTCCTTGAATAGAAGCATCATAATAGACTACGAAGTTATCACTTCCCTCCGGTAACGCCAATATCAGTGCGCTACGCAGTTTCTGTTTCAGTAATTGGAAAGCAGATTCCTGACTCTCACCCCATTTGTATGTTGTTCCCTTATGAGTCAAGGCTGTGAGAGGTTGAGCGATCTTAGAAAAGCCTTCAATGAATTGTCGATAGTATCCTGCAAGTCCAAGAAACTGTCGTATCTCGCTTGGCGTTTTGGGTACCGCCCAATTCTTTATTGCTTCAATCTTTGTAGGATCGACATGTATTCCTTTCTCATTAACAATATGACCCTAGAATTGCACTTCACGTATCCAAAAATCACACTTGGAGAACTTGGTGTACAGTTGTTCCTTTCTAAGTAATTCCAAGATTAAACATAAGTGCTCCTCATGTTCTTCCTCAGTCCTTGAGTAGATCAATATGTCATCGATAAACACAATAACAAACTGATCGAGATAGGGTTTGCACACTCGATTCATGAGGTCCATGAATACGGCTGGTGCATTCTTTAACCCGAATGGCATGACCAAGAAATCGTAATGACCGTAACATGTACGGAAGGTGGTCTTCGAGATGTCTTCCTCTCGAACTCTCAGTTGATGGTACCCAGACCTCAAGTCAATCTTAGAATAATAGCTTGATCCTTGAAGTTGATCGAACAAATCATCTATACGAGGTAGTGGGTATCTATTCTTGATCGTAACCTTGTTCAGTTCTCTATAGTCGATGCACATTCGAAATGTACCATCCTTCTTCTTGACAAACATAACTGGTGCTCCCCATGGCGACGAGCTCGGTCGGATAAACCCTTTATCCAACAGCTCTTGTAGTTGAGCAGATAATTCTTGTAGTTTGTTTGGAGCTAACCGGTAAGGTGCTCTCGCAATCGGAGCGGCTACTGGAGTGAAATCAATCTGGAATTCAACTTGACGATGAGGTAGTATCCAGGCAGATCCTCTGGAAACACCTCAGGAAAGTCACAAATGATAGGGATATCCTCTATCCTCTTTTCTTCTGGTTGCTTATCAGTAATGAGGGCCAATATGGCTAAGTTACCTTTCCGCAGCAACTTCTGTGCTTTCATGAATGAGATGATGCCCATCACTGCACCACTTCTATCGCCTCTAACCGTAAGAATTTCTTCACTAATAGGGATTCGTATGATCTTCTCGTGACATATGACTTCCGCCTGCTTGTCGGAAAGCCAATCCATGCCTACTACTACATCAAAACTCCCTAGTGTAACAGGCATGAGATCTATGTCAAAGGTATGACCAACAAGTTCTATCTTGCAATCTCTAAGGATATACGTTACATGAATCTGCTTACCATCAGCTAACTCTATGATGTAGTTAGATTCTAATGCAGAGGGCATATCACTTAAAAGGCTACTAAACTTAGTGGAGATGAAACTTCTATCGGCTCCCATGTCAAACAGTATAGTAGCAAAACGATCGTTAACAGAAAATTTACCAGTAACAGTAGTAGGGTCGTTTAGAGCCTCACCTGAACCGATAACAAAGGCTCTCCCTTTTGTTCCACCGTTGTTACCACCATTGCTGTTGCCATGGCCATTGTTGTTGTTGTTGTTGTTGTTCCCACCGTTGTTTGCACCATTCCCGTTCTTCCTCAACTGAGGATAGTTTCTCCTGTAATGGCCCTATTTCCCACATTCAAAGCAGCCTTTGGGTGTTTCCTAGGATTGTTGTGGCTTTTTCATCAGCTTGCCATGGCAGTCTTTTGCTGCATGTCCAATCTTTCCATAGCGCTGGCATTTGAAGTTGTCACATCTGTCCATATGTTGATAGTTACACCGGTTGCACTTTGGGTGTCTCCCTTCGTATCCGCTTGGCCCTTGGTTTGAGGGAGTCGTCTGGTTGAAGCTTCTATTGTTGTCAAACCTCCTCTGTTGCTGATGATGCTGTTGCCGTTGAGGTTGACTGTTTGATGACGATCCCTTGTTTCCTGAGCCGTCCCACTTGCGTTTATTGTCGGGCACGCTTGCCACAGCACCCCGCTTGGGTAGTTTGCCTTGCTCTACCGCTTGATCAGTAAGTTTGTGGGCTAGTCGGATAACCTGTTGAATAGTAGGGAGGTTTACAGCAGTCACCATGCTTTGTATCTCCGGAACCAAGCCGCATAGATAAAGCTCATTCCGCTTAACTGGCGTGTCGATCATGCCCGGGCAAAGCGTTGCCAACTTGTGAGACCTTGTTGTGTAGGCCTCAATCTCCGATCCTTCCATCTTGAGCTGCCAAAATTCGGCTTCTAGCTTTTGAACTTCACTACGAGGGCAATATTCCTCCATCATCATTTCCTTGAATTCATCCCATGGTAAAGCATTGGCGATTTCCTGACCAAGCATTTGTACTTGGGCGTTCCACCACGAGAGTGTTGCGCCCTCAAGCGTCCCCATGTCATACATTACTTGATCCACCACTGGACAGTTGCATTTGGAGAAGGCTTACTCGGTCTTCTGAAACCAACGTACGAGCCCTACAGCTCCCTCAACTCCACTATACGTGTGGGCCTTGCTGTCCATGAATGCTTTATATGTGCATGCTGGCAGTCCTGTATTCAACGTTTCGAATTATTTAGTCCAATCAAATAGGTTAACCATCTAGTGGAAAAAAAATTTATGCGGTTGATGACCAAGGTCATCATTTACCTCCAAATTGGGCAGCTTGTGCGCCAACCGCTGCTTGGACATGTTGATTTATCAGGGCAGCTAATTCAGCAGGGTCATGTTTATAGCACCAGTACCACGACCACTGGCACCACATCCACGGCCACGTCCACGTCCTCTACCTCTTGCGTCCATATTTCACTTTACATTCACAAAAATACAATAATGAGTAACATTCAACACGTTAATCTTATTGAAGTACAGTAAATAATAAGAAATAATGAATTTACCACAACCACAACATTTATAACAAAAATAATAACCAAAGATAAATAAATTGTAAATAGTTCACAAAATATTCCATCAATGTCAATATTTTAGTTTTTCAGTTGGGTGGGAAACAACCCTTCCAACATAGGTTTCAAAGGAAAAGAAACACCATATAGTCCGGGTCATAAGAAAGTGGAATCAATCTAACACGTCTGATCCATCGCTATCCTCTTCCATTTCCTCTGCATCTTCTTCCTCCGGGTCTTTCTCAGGCGCTTCTTCAGGTTCCTCTTCTGGGTCTTCTTCCTCAGGGTCTGCCATAGGTGCAGGGGCTTTAGCAATCTGAAGCGCTGCTAGTTGTGCCTCTAGGTCAACAAATCTATCATCTACCACTATGTTCTGATGATCCTGCACGTTCATGATCTCGATAAGCATTAGCATATTGCCTATCAGAGTATGATGCCCACTAATGGCCATTGAAAGTCGTTCCTGGAGCATCTCTACTTGTAATCGTAACTGTCGCATCTCGTATCGTAGAGCGGAGTTCTCATTAGTGAGTCCTCTAATACGCTGCCGGTCGGTGTCTAGTGTAGCCACCAATGCTGCAAACGCCTGCTTGTGTGGGATGTCCAAGGTAGGAAGTGTGTGTGCTGGAGAAGCTGTCGACGATCTAGTCCTGGGTCGAGTAGGAGCTACAGGTGGTACTCGCTCCCTGTAAGCCATACGAATTATATAGGTGTGGTAAAAATCCCAAATCCGCGAAGGATCGAGCTCGGGTATTACGAAAGGTTGATCCCAATCTATTTCCTCAGAAGGGTAAGGGTGTCGGAGCCAGTTTGATCCCCTATCAGGTACGGGTGAAAAAGGAGGTGATTCAGACCGTGCAGGTCTCTTGCCTAAATCTCTGGATGACGATGCCATGCTGCGAAGTATGTGATGCGTATGCCAATGAGTATACATTAAGGAATAAGTGACGAGTAACTAACAAACTGTGCGGTTATAGTCTAGTGTGTATGCAACCTAGTTCCTTAAAACCAATGACTCTGATACCAATCTGTCACACCCTTAAAATCCACGTGCGGGGTTTTACCGCGAGGTGTGTGACAAACCAGGATCTCAGTCATTAGTTACTCAGAACGACTCTATATGAAACATTCAAGCAAAATCAGAGTTTAAAACTTTAAAAGTATGTGGAAGCGTTCAGTAAACATGACAACCCAAAATAATGCAACACAATGTAAAATGCGCAAACACGCGCTAACCGTTGTTCAAAACAAATACATAATTATTTAAATTGCAAAACCACAAGTGTTCCCAACAATGCTGACCCACAAATATTGACCCGTGAGTGCTGCTAGGCTTTTCATTAACAACAACCTGAGAATATCATACTAAATGAGTCAACACAATGGTTGGTGAGTTCAAGAGTTTACGTAAAACATAACAGTATCAGTTATAAAACATAAGAGTGCATTGAATTAGATAGCTAGTCTAAATTCACAAGTAATAATCGTAGTGATTTCGCGATCTAAGCTGACAGTGTTTCGTTTGATTGCCTCTCGTCACGACTTACTAGGTCGTGACACCATGTGGTAGGACAATATTGCACCCGTTTGACCTCGAGTCGCACAGGTGGGGCTTGTCAAACCCAGTAGTACTACCCAAGATTTCCCTCTAGTTCCAATATTAACGATCCAAAAGTGTGAGGACTTTCATAGTATATCGCACTACATTACACTATACACAACTTATAATCAATAAAGCGTTTCAAAATGAGTATGCTATCTCCCCCAACAGAGAGTGTAAATAAAGTGGGGCATGAACTCACCTGGTGTGCACACGAATGATATTAAAGCTAACTTGAGAGAGAGAGGAAAGACAACCTTCAGAGGTTACCTAGAACACACAAGTACATGAGTACGTGTACACAGAATCATTAACAACCCTAAGTGCTCAATAAACACATTGACGCAAGGTTTTGGAAAAACAAGACACATTTGACCCAGTTGACCTGTTTGACCCGTTGGTGACATTATTGTTGAAATCCCATTTAATCAGGCATAGCAACTCATCATACACGGTTATCATACAAGTTGTTCACGTATGTCACTTCATCAACCACTTATTCTACCAAGATCATCCTACAACTTAGATTATCATACAACTCATACGAATCTCAAGTAGTCAACATTCTCAACACAATTATAATTACATCATAACTAGTACATCATACATAAAGTCTAATCATGCACAACATGCCATGTGAAGCCACTCACGACTTCACACCCTAAACCCTGCCAATCCTACTAAGTAGGGGCCTCAGATTCGCACACGTGTATAACGATCATCATCATGTATAATCCATAAAAGTCCAAATTTCCCAATTGACCAATCAAGTATCCATACAACCCAATTAACACATTCCATCACAGTAGACACCATCAATAAACATTCTAACATGACCCTAACATCATGATTATACTCAATTCACCATATCCAAAGTTCTACATAAATAAAGTTTCCCTTTTGGTAAAGTAACATCCTAAAATCAATCTAACGCTCAATTCAATCATGAATTCATCAACACAATACCTATTCAAGCTCATAACTATCATTTAAACATGTTCAACATCATCAAATCATCATAATTCACCAATCTCATATCCAAAAGTTTCTACTTTTAGCAAGGTATGAACTACATGATCAATATTTGGATTTCTAGCATAATTATCATAATTCCAACATTCATACAACATCATTAGCATCATAACATCATCAATTCATCATCAAATCATCAAGTTCATGCAATAAAGTTACTATTATTAGTAAGGTATGATCCACGCATCAAAATCACAAATTTCTTGTACAATCCACGTAAACTATCATCAATGCTATCTAACTAACATCATACAATCAACAAACAATCAAGAATTCGACATTTTGAACAAAAATCGAACTAGGTTTCGGCCATACACAAAAATCCATTGAAAAACCACTAAAATCTAACATTTAATCGCGTAATGGCTAAGAATTGAAGCTTGCTACATGTTGTAATCACTTGGAACACACTAAAAATCGATGCTTGTGCTTGTTCTTGGCCTCAAATCGCAAGGTAGAGGGAGAGAGAGGGGTCGGCCGCGACTTGGGGGTTATGGGGGATTAGGGTTTTAATTTTTAGTAAATATTATATTTAGAATGTTACCTTTTAGCCCCTTATTGTTTATATTTTATAAAAAATAATCTTTCTAACACTATTTAAGGGTTTTAACAAAAAAATACAAACATTATAAACTAACAATAATGATCATGCATAATTTTCACTAGCCACAAGATACACGAAATAAATATAACACGTTACCACGTTACAAGATAAAATTCACAAATAATATTTAAATCGCGTAAGCACATAAGCATAACTTAATAATCACAGTTTTAGTTAAGTTATTATCTGATAATCGTTATTAATTATTATTAAGTCACCAACGTTCAACGACAACTAGTGTGTGCTCACGACACGTGTATGCAATACCTAACGGAACTAACGGAGTTTGGTAACGGAACAGTACCGGATGTCACATCATGGCACTCATTTCAAATCTATTCTTCATAAGCTTCTCAAAGACTTTGCAGAACTTCGATTAATTGATACGAAAATAATGTCATCTACATAAACTTGAACCAGCATAAAGTCATTTCATGTTCCCTTGATGAAGAGTGTTCCATCAATAGTACATCTCTTGTATCCATGCTGACAGAGATACTATGATAATGTCTCATACCACTTCCTTGGAGCTTGATGCAGCCCATAGAGAAATTTGTCAAGCTTGCAGATATAATCAGGATGATCTGTGTCTGTGAAGCCAGGTGGTTATTTGACATACACCTCCTCATCAATCACCCTATATAAAAAGGCACACTTGACATCAAGTTGGTAGACCTTGAAATCCTTGGATGCAGCAAAAGTCTAGAATATCCTAACAGCTTCAAGTCTTGCTACAGGAGCAAAAACATCTGTGTAGTCAATCCCCTCTTCTTGTGTGTACCCTTGAACAACCAGTCTTGCTTTGTCCTTGATGACAAGTCCTCTATCATCTTTCTTGTTCCTAAATACCCACTTGGTACCTGTGGTAGTCTTTCCTTGAGGAAGAGGACATAGATTCCAAACCTTTTATCTCTTGAACTAAAGCAGCTCCTCTTGTATTGCTTCAAGCCAACTTCCATCCTTTAGAGCCTCATCAATCTTCTTAGGCTCAATCTGGGATAAGAAACAAGAGTGAAGACAAACAATTTTTTATGGGTTTGTCCTCTTATTCTCACCCCTGTCTCAACATCTCAAATGATGTTTGTGAAAGAATGTGACTTGTGGATTCTCAGTTGAGTAATCTTAACAAATTGGTTGGACAGATCTAAATTGGTGAAATTCAGATCTGGTGCTTGAGTATCATCCACCACATCAACATACTTATCAAGAGAACTTGATCCAATAAGTGTGTTACATCATTGATGTTGCTTCTAAGGAGTGGTTATCAGCATCAAGAAATTCATGATCACTATCACCACCTCCATATTCTCCTACATTAAAAATTCCTTCATTTTTTGTTCTATGCCTCTGTACAGGAATTGATAAGCACCTCAGATGTATCAGCTGAAGAATTTATCATGGTTGTGCTGATAGGATTTCCAAATGCAGGGTTAGTTACCATTAGAGCTGAAGTAGTTTGAACAATTGGTCTTCTTAGCTCAAATCTTGGATCAAAATATCTTGTTGATAGGATACCTGTAGATCCTAAAACATCTTCACAAGATTTGTTAAAATAGTTGGTAACTAAGTCAAGATCAAACAACCAATCAGGACCAGAACCTTCCACACTGGGCATGTGCTCATTAAAGGTCACATTGGCTGACTCCTCAACAACTCTCGTTCTGAGATTATATACTCTATAAGCCTTAGCTTGGGAAGAGTATCCAATAAAATGCCCATCATCTGATTTCTCAGCAAATTTGGCTATTTGATCCTTGGTACTCAAGATGGTGCAAGGACATCCAAATGATCTAAGGAAACCAATGAAAGGTCTCCTCTTGTGCCACAGTTCATAAGAAGTCTTACCATGAGTCTTGACTACTAAAACTCTGTTTTACACATAGTAGGTAGTGTTGACTGCCTCTACCAAAAAGGTGATGGGTAGTTTAGAGTCATATAACATGGTTCTTACAGCTTCAATAAGTGTCATGTTTCTCCTCTAAGCAATATCATTTTACTGAGGAGTCCTGGGAGCACTATATTATCATGTAATACCCTTTTCATCATAAAATGTATTAAGGATTTGGTTTTTGAATTTAGTTTCTTGATCATATCTTATGATCTTGACCTTGTGATCACATTGATTCTCAATTTTCAAAATGAAGATTTTCAAGATCTTTGGAGTCTCATCCTTAGTTCTAAGGAACAAGCCCAAGTATATCTTATGAAGTCATCTGTGATCACCAAGCAATAAGAGGTCCTTACTAGACTTATTACACTGGTGGGGCCAAAGAGATCCATAGAGTAGTGATGGAGTTCATTTCCTTTGGCTTGTGAGACACCTTATGTTTCTTCCCTTTCAGGCATGCAACATAGTGGTCATCACTTGTAAACTCTTTCTTTGGCATTCCAGTTACTAAATCATTCTTAATTAATTTATTCATATTCTTAAAGTTTACATGGCACATTCTTTTATGCCAGAGAAAAGACTCATCACTATTGGCTTTAGATAGAAAGCAAGAAACTTCTCCTAAAGGGAATGTTTCCTGCAGATCCATATTGTACATATTTCCTTTCCTGGGGGCTCTGAGCAGGATATACTCTTGAGGAATGACCACCCCAGGCTTGAGAACAATGCACTCATGCTCAGTAAAGAGCATGTGGTGTCTCTGGTCACAAAATTAGGATACACTCAAAAGATTATACCCAAGCTTCTTGACAAATTTTACCTTCTCAATGCTGAGCTTACCATTTGTGACCCTGACCCTTCCAGTAATATGACTACCTGATTCTCCTCCAAAAGCAACTGGCGCTCCATCAATTTTCTCAAAGTTTTGAAGGAAAGAGCATTGCCTATCATGTGCTTGGAACGACCACTATCAATGATCCATACATTCCCTTTGTTCTTTAGTTGTTCTTGCATATAAAGAGATGGTTAGTTACATTTGGAAACCCTAGCCTCATTGGTCTTGGGCTTGTCAAAGTGAACAGAAGATAATTAAATAGTAATTGATTCTATATGCAAGTTTTGAGGATCATTTGTTGTTGTTGGTGAAGAACTTTCAGTCATATGGCCTTCCTTTATCTTCCACACCATCTTTGTAAGACTAGACTTGGCCTTCAACACTTCAGAAGTTTTGATGACTTTGGGAGTTTTGGAGACTGAACCTTTAGAAGGTTTTTTGCATCCACTGCAGCAGACTTTAGTACTTTGGAAGTATTACTTTCTTCCGAGACTAAATTTTCTTCCGAAGGTAAGTTTTCATTTATCTTCTTCTTCATATTGGAGCTTCCGAAGGGAAGAGATTTTCCTTCCGAAGCTATCTTCTTCTTCTTCTCAGAAGTTTTTTTCTTGGTCATGTGGATAGTGCTTTTGGGATTGTAGATGCAATCCTTGGCAAAGTGAGAAGTACTACCACACATGATGCATTCAGTTGGCATGCTTCTGAGAGTCTTCTTTTGAGTGGGAGACTGAGCTTGACTAATTTCCACTTCCTTCTTCATCTTCTCAGATGATGCAGCAGGCTTCTTGGGATGAGGCTTGGTCTTTGAACTAGATGGTTCAGGTTATGCAGTAGTGGTGCATATTTTATCAGCCTTTCTCTCTTGACCAGGATGATTTGGACATGAACTATGACTCCTGGTACTCGAATCCAAATTTGAGTCTTTAGTCTTTACCACTTCAAATCTAGCGGAAATGAAAACTTGCTTTTGCTTGGAGTTGAAGGTGGCCTTGATCTCTTGGGCTTTCTAGCACTTTCTTTTGGCTACCCTGATCAAGTTCTTCCTTACAGACTTGGTCATCCTCTGTTCTTTCTTCTCTCTAGGAGAATAGTATCCCTTCTTAGGATAACCCTTGTCACTCACCTCAAGTTCATCCTTCACTATCTCCTCTTTATCTTCATCCTTCTCTTGGATAGGATCAATAAGAGGCAGCTCATCTTGACAAGTTCCACACCTTGGAGATCTAACACATAGGAGTATGTGTGGAGGAGCTATTCGTTTGATCCTAGTCACTACCTGTTTTGGTAACAAACTTATGCATGCATGTTCTTGAACTTCAAGAACACATGCCTTGGATTTGCTGATCACAAGCTCAGCGTGGCATTCAGTTAACTTGGTAATATCTTTTATTTGATTCTTGTAGTCAGCTTAAGTCAGATCTCAATGTTAAGTTGTAGGACCCGTATGTTAACTTTAGCAATACATTCAGGAGTACAAAGATGTTCCAATACCTTGGCTTCTTCATAATCAACCAACAGTGCTTGGTTTGGAGAAGCATCTTCTACCTGAAAACTCTAGTCAAAGCCTCCTTCTTCAACAGCAACAGTAGCATGTTATTTTGGTAGGCTTGGCTTCTCAGTTCTTGGAGCTGCATCGGTGTAGTTTAGTCTGAATTGTGCTTGGCCACCATTTTTCCTTGGTGCCTTGCACTCTCTAGCAAAGTGTCCCATTTGGTTACAGTTGTAACATTTCACTTTGCTTTTGTCAAATCCGAACTTTCCACTGGCCATATTACTAGGAAACTTTCATCCTGTCCTCTTGTAGAACTTCTTGGCTCTGTGAGTGAGAAGAGCCATTTGTTGAACTATCTTCGTGTACTCTAGATCATCTGGATGGATGAAGTCCAAGTCTTCATGAGTGAAGAGAAAGTTTCCATAACTTTCATCAGCACACACAAAGGCTTGAGCAGAGCTTGTCTCTTGGAATGGGCTTCCTTGGATGTAGCTCTCTCTTGGTGTCTCAGGGAAGGTGATGAAAGGATCCTTTTATGAGTTTTCAGGTAAGAAGATAAGATGATACTGTGGTTCTTTGTTGTCAGTTTCAACCACATGAAAGGCTGAACTCTGCTGATTGTTGGAAGAGCTGCTTGATGGATTTTGCAAGTTCATCCCCATCTGGTAACCACTAAGGATACCATACAGCTCTGTAAGGTTAAGAGTAGTGAGTCCAACATCTATTAAAGTATCTATAATCTCAACATACCTAAAGTATTGTTGAGTCATGGTTTCACTTGTCTTGTAGGTGAAGTTTTCAAACTGCTGCTTTATTATGTTTTTCTTGTTCTCCTTGGTTTCCTCAGACCCCTCATACATGAGCTTTAGTGCATCCCAAAGCTGCTTAGTAGTCTTGCACTTCTTGAAGCCTTTGTATATGAAGTTAGGAAGAGCAGTTTGAAGAGTGGTCATGGTTTTCTGATCTACATCTATCTTCTTCCAGTCTTCTTTAGAATAGTTAGCCATTTCTTTTGGTATTATCCTACCTCCAGCAGTGGCTGAAGAGGTGCTTGGGATGTGAGGTCCTTCAACAACAGATCTCCACATCCTGCTGTCTTGAGACTTAATGAACCCTTCCATACGTTGGCACCAAGTATCAAAGTCATCAAGAGTGATCAGTGGAGACTTTGTCATAGTATCGATTTCCATATCAGCCATAGAAAGAGCTTCCATTTGAGTTGATAAGTGTTTTATGAAACTAAAGTGATCAAATATTAGTGAGATCTTACAATCAAGAGCTTGAAATGCTCTGATACCAATTGTAGGACCATTGAAGGGTGGTCAATGCAACAGTTTCACATGGTGGAGAGATTTAAAACACTTAGCAGATCAAATAGGGAACTGGTTAGGATGAAACAATGAACACAAGTAACAAGAATAATAAACAAGAACACTCAAATATGGTTTTCAAGAATGATGTATATTGCTCTCAAGTTCTTACAAGTGTTACAAAGCTTATCTTAAGATACAAGTACTTGAGATACTTTATACTACATCCTATAGCCGACCACACTTTGAAAGCCAGCTGGATACATTAATCTAGACAACAAGATTAGTGTAGAGTCAAAAGGCAGATTGCCTTTTGACTAGTAACTATGACATGTCATAGTTCACATCCTAATATATTACAAAAAGGACAAAAGTACATAGTTGGAAAGTTATAGACAAAAGACCTTAATCTACAGTTGACAAAAGCATGGACTTTTCACCAAACCAAGCTAGTTAGTGAGTCTTCAGAAGTGGCAGCGGAAAGTTGTTCAGATTTTATCAAAAGGTGATTCAGAAAAATCATGTCTTCTTTGTCTTCGGAAGAAATTAGTCTTTGGCTTTGGAAGACTTTGTCTTTGAAGCTTCGGAAGACTTCATCTTTGGCTTTGGAAGATATGGTCTTTTGGCTTCGGAAGATTTAATACTTAGCATAATTCACTGAGTTATATCAAATCTTCCGAAGTACTTTCCTAGTACTTCACATGTGCATGTTGAGAGATCTTTAGTTGTTCTTTGGTTGCATCAGCCTTTAAGTGTATTCTATACAGGATCCAACTAAGCGTATATATGCCCTGAGGTGATCAATGACTCAGTCTAGAGCTCATCCTCTCACCTTAATGATTTGCTTATGACCGTAATGGCCAACCGGTATGCAGCACATCGAGGACAAATTAACTTACCACTACACACACATTAAATCATTTTCATCAAAATGGTTAACCAGCTCAGGTATAGCCCTAAAAACAATTTAGAAAAGGGGGTAGCTATACTCACAGTGATGAGTTATTCGATCGTGTTAATACATTGTTTCGTGAGTTTCACAAGCGTTTTACGACCCTATATATACGTCAAGACATTTCCTCATTGACTGTGAAAACCCTCAGGTCATCCCACTCAAGATAATCCACCCGACTTGCTCTAGTTACGTCTACGACCTTGAGCTAGAGTCTTCCCAACTCAAGTTGATATTTCCTTCATATCTCTAGATGAACACACGTCGAAGAGCTAGGATTCATGCAGTCGCCCTACACAGTGAGCTAGATGGACTTAACCACCGCATGATATTGCTATCGTATATATCCCTATGACAACCTCTCGGTTATAGTAAGACTTCTTATTATCCATTATACCGGATCTTGTCCCGTGACAAATCCATTTATCGAAAGGTGGTTATTTTCCTTATCATATTATCAAAATGCATCCTAATCACTTAGACACTAGTTTAGTTTTTTTCAAAACCCTGGTTTACCCAACTAATCCTTAATAATGCATAATACGGAGGCTTAGAATATTACCACAGTAGATCTAACCTCTCAAATGATCCTTAGACATCCACAGTTCACCACCAAGCGATCCAACACTATAATGGAGTTTTACACATCACATATTTTCTCGTATATAGCCATAACTCGTATTTAGAAGAGATATATGGCTTACAGAGAGAACCGAGCCTCCAACATTGATCCTAGACCAAATCCACGTCAATAAACTCAAATATGAGCTCCAATCATCAAAACAAGTAACCAGAAGCCTTGAAATCATAGAGAGAGGAACAAATTAGGGTAGAGAGAGCACTAAGATCAGAGAGTTCCAAATGGGTAGAAATTGGATTTTTAGGGTTTTTATACATGTTTTGCCCGACAGGCTCCTTGGCGGACCGTTAAGCTAGGCTTACGACCTACCCATGGACTATACGTATCTTTAAAATAAAATATGCGGATATTGGAATGGAATATTTCTTGTGAACCATTATGCATAACCTTAGATGTCCACGACTACCCTAGCGGACCGCTACCACCTCTCTTGGCAGTTCGTTATGAGGCCTGATCTTCCGATCCATGACCCCCTCCCATGGCAGACCGTTATGGCCACCCTTTAAGGCCCATAGTGGTACGTTATGGTCCACTTGTCTCGTGATTCCTATTGGGAATGCCTAACACTTAGATCAAGTAATGAACGTCCGCATCTCAGGTCTGGTTGTTGCTTACCTTTAATCATTCAAACTCCTACATAACCATTGAATTACCGAGTATCTAGCCACCAAGCAGCCTCTTTTATTTATCTAAAATAGTTTAGAAATTATCATAACTAATAAAAGAATACAAATAAGCATTTTAGGTGAACTGAAGTATCATAAATATCATGTAGCAAAACTGTAAGGCCCTGATTCAGGAAGCCTCACAGTTGATCATTCCCAGCATATCAAAGATTTAAAGCATTTATTTAAGTTAACATTGCAGCGGAAATTACTTTAATTGAAATTCGTTATGACATAATTCAAAAAAACATTAACATTGTCGTAAATACATCAAACAAGTCTTAAAAGAGTGTTTAATAATCTTCTAAATTTTGGGATGCCAGTCTTCAGTTGCCAACAAGCTTTGGATCCATGCCCCCATCCTTCTAAGCCCAACAGCTCCCCTGTCAAACTAATATGCATACAACAGTCAGCTTTGTTAAGTGAGTTTTAGGTTTACTTTATCAGATAATTTTTTAGTGAGATATGTTAACTTTATCATTCTAAAGTAGTCATCACAAGAACAAACATTTACTATACACAGAATGTCACTTTATCAATATTTTATTATTAAAACTTTCGCTTATTTATTATCTATTACTCTGCTTTATCTGTCAATTCTCAGTTACTATGTCTCGGGATCGGCCCAAGGGCCAGATCCCTCGCTTTGTGATGAACACAAGACTTTACTTTATCCATGCATGTGATGAATACAAGACTTTACTTTATCCATGCTTGTGTTGAACACAAGACTTTACTTTATCCACTAGAGCACAACAAATGCAACTCTCTTTTATCATTTGCTTGCAGACTTTACTTTAGCAATGGAACATTGTTACGAGCTCAATAACATTTCTTTAGGTTTCACTTTCATCTTTAGTTATACATATACTTATACATGCTAAGAATCAAATCATAGTCCATATATTCACATTCCTCAACAAAAGAATGCAAACAGTATAACCGACCCTTCGTGGGACAACGGGGGTTCGGGGGTAGCAGCCCCTGATAGCGGGGTTCTAGGGGCAGCAGCCTCTAGTGGGGTCCAAGGGGCAACGCCCCTAGCTGGGGCCGGGCTGATTGTTGCTTTATATAGCATAATTTGTTATAGAAAAATTTATTTTGAAGATTTTATATAGCATAATTTGTTATAGAAAATTCTATTTTCTTGTTAGAACCTCTTGAAATCTTTGCCATAAAAATCGTATATTTAGTATGCATATCGCCCCAAAACATTGAAAACATGTAAATAAGGGGGATCTAGAACTCACCTGGTTAGTAAGTAACTTCACGTCTAAGTTACCTAAGCTATGATCACGGTACACGGTCTGCATATAAGTTAACACACAAATAGGTCATTTTCTACACAGTTTCGGTAGTAGTTTCGCACATAGTTTCGCTGCTAGTTTTGCATGGTAGTTTCGTTGCCAAAAATCGCCCAACTTTGTTGGAATTTTCTAGATTCGCTAAATCTACTGACCCACCTATGCACTTGCAAAACTACCTGCGGATCTATAGTTTCGCAGGAAGGAAATTGCCTTAGGGGCTATTTGATTTGCTTCTTATCCGGTCAAAATGTCTGACCCACTGACCCGGCCAGACATTTTGGTCGGTCAGCGTGTTTGATTCTCACTATTTCGTGTCTGACCTGATCCGACACCACTGACCCATGCATAATTTTCCCCTTACCCGGTCAGTTTTGGAACACCCTCTTACTCGGTCAGCCCCTTCTGATCGAGACCTACAAATCAAACAGCCCCTTAGTTTCGCAGGATGAACTCTTAATTTCGCAGGAAGAACTGACAGTTTTGCTGGACGTATAAAAATGACGAACAATCTCGTTTTTAATCTAAAATCTCAACTTTTTATGTCGAAACCCTTTAGTTTTTCATCCATGAAACTATATCTAAGTTTTTTACATGATTTTATTCGTAAAAATGTGACATTTATGTGATTCTTTGCAACTTTTCAAAACCCAAAACCCTAGAATCCGAATCTGATCTAAAGAGATATTTAGATGATGATTCTTACCTAGATTTTTTGCTCTTTCCTTGTTGTTTTAAAGCACAAACAACCAAATCTTCAATCCTCTAACCAACAAAGCTTCAAACCTTTAATTCCTTCACTTTCTCTCTCTACTCTCTCTCTGGAAATGCTAGGTTTGGGTTGCAAATGAGGAGAAAGACGACTGATTAGGTTGTTTAATGGGTGCTTATGGGCCCTTAAACCCATAAGGTTAATTTGGCCCATAATCTATTTTTCATCTTATTTATATTAAAAAAACCCTTAACTAAGCTCATTATTATTAAATTGCTCGCTTCGACTTTCCGGGGCGTTACAAAAACACAAGTGAGTTTGATAGATATTAGAGAACTAGCATATATTAATTAAATGTTAAAACAATAACTTTTGAGGGACTTAAATGTGATTTTGTGAAGCCATGAAACAATTAATGCATAAAGTATAAATCAATAATGCACAAAGGTGTTGGTAATTAAAAGAATATAAATAAGTTCTTTGCAACTTTTCAAAACCCAAAACCCTAGATTCCGGATCTGATCTAAAGAGATATTTAGATGATGATTCTTACCTAGATTTTTTGCTCTTTCCTTGTTGTTTTAAAGCACAAACAACCAAATCTTCAATCCTCTAACCAACAAAGCTTCAAACCTTTAATTCCTTTACTTTCTCTCTCTTCTCTCTCTCTTGAAATGCTAGGTTTGGGTTGCAAATGAGGAGAAAAACGACTGATTAGGGTTGTTTAATGGGTGCTTATGGGCCCTTAAACCTATAAGGTTAATTTGGCCCATAATCTATTTTTCATCTTATTTATATTAAAAAAACCCTTAACTAAGCTCATTATTATTAAATTGCTCGCTTCGAATTTCCGGGGCGTTACAAAAACACAAGTGAGTTTGATAGATATTAGAGAACTAGCATATATTAATTAAATGTTAAAACAATAACTTTTGAGGGACTTAAATGTGATTTTGTGAAGCCATGAAACAATCAATGCATAAAGTATAAATCAATAATGCACAAAGGTGTTGGTAATTAAAAGAATATAAATAAGTTCATAAGGGAGGTCTTACCAACTCTGAAACATCAGTAATGTGCCACTTACCGGGAGGTCTTACCAACTCTGAAACATCAGTAATGTGCCACTTACTAAATAAATAAAAAATGGTTTGACTTAAAAGGGGGCCTAATATAAGGTTTTAAGCAAAGGATGTCTAACCAACCCTAGAACATCTGTAATGTGCCATTTATTCGGAAAAAAGATAGGTTGACCAAAAAGGGAGCCTAGGAGAAGGTTTCAAATCTATCATAATGTAATTTGGGTCTTGGTTAGATATAACCTCAACGAGCATCTTGATTATGTTATTCCTCAAATTAAACAAATAATATCAAAAGGGGTTCATCAGAACCTAATACACTTAAAAGAATTTTCCCCTAGGTGTTTATAAATGGTGGCAAGCCGTCTATTATATGTAACCCATCGATCATGTTTAACCAACTTGATTTCTTTATTTCTTTCTAAGAGAGTAGTTTTTCTTAGGCGTCTAGGAAATGATTTCAAATCGTCGATCATAATGTCATTCATTTGGTGTATAAGAAACATACTAAAAATATAATCTTGTTTGGCATATGAGAACCTGTTGATAAACATAATAAAGCCTAGTGTATTACAACATTTGAAAAGCATTATCAACCATGATGTTGCCGTGCGTCGCCTAGGTCATTGTTTCCTCACTTTAATTTATATGATTTTTTAAACTGATTTGATTTCCGTGAGCAATTAAATCCTAGGTGAATGGTATTTTTTTTTTACCATGAACTACTAAAATCGGGTGTTCAGCCCTAGTGGTAAAAGTTTAGTATTACAACCAAAAGTGTATGAGTTTTAGTCTTAAAAAAAATTTTAATTAATAAATTAACGATGTTGCTATTAAAAAATATTAAACCATTGATTTAAGTTTATCAAGTAAAACAATTTTAATGACTTGTAAAATAGCATACCTACCATGAATTTGAAGGTTGAAGAAACTATGGATAAGTTCGGTACCGTACCTGTACCGAACCGGTATCAGTATCAAAAGTACGCGGTCCCGAATTTTAAAAAAACGAGTACCGGTACCGGTACCGATTTTGGTATATGGGTACAGGTACCGGTACTGGTACTGTACCGGTATTTCGGTACCCAATACCTCTTTGGTACCCTGTTACCTCCACAACATTATTTTTTAGGTTTGCTGCATGATGCATGTTTGGTTATGGTACCCAGTATCTGTTTTTGAACCCATTACCCAATACATGTTTGGTACCCAATACCTCTAAAAATTTATAATAACTAAATAAAAATAAAATAACAAAAAAACATCCACATGTCCAACAAAAATAGTACATAGACTTGACCATTCATTCTAAATATTAACAATTCCACACATGCTTACCACTTATCAGTTGTGAAGCAACACTGACCCAAAAACAATTGTAAATTTTTTTTGCTTCATGATGATGAGTTTCACCCCAAAATAATAAATACCAATAAAATCAATACTAATACCAAAAGTTTCAAAATACCAAAGAAAGTTAATCTTCGTTTTGATCACTATGTTGTCCCTCTTTTTTCAAAATAGGCTATTCGTATTCAGGTACTATCGGAACTATAAGAGACTTTTGGGTAAAGTTCCAATCCCGAAATATAAGAAAATCAAGTACCAATACCTTATACATATTTTCGGTAACAGCTTGATACCGGCACCGGTACGGTACGGATACCGGGTACGGGTACCGGTACCGGTACGGTACGGGTACTGGGTACCAAATGTTCATCCCTAAATGAAACTTACACCCACCCATCCCATCAACAAAGAAATTATTAAAACATATAATAAATAACCCTATAGATTAAAATCTTTTCTTTTTATACAATCAAGTTACATTTATTTGTTATTTACTAATAGATCTCAAGATAAATAAAAGCGAAAAATTTGACTATTGCAAAATGACTTCATTGAAAATATAACTCAATGGAATTCAAGATAATCAAATAATATATACAATTTCTAATTTACTCTATCACATGAGTTCATAAAATAAAATCTTAAATTTCATGCTATAACTTCAATAATGTGCTTCAAAACTATGCAAGAGCATAATATATGATATATGATCAGAGGCATCTAACGACAAGCAGTTGGAAAGAGTTCGAAGCTTAAATTTTAAACTTGAAATTTTGGATTATTATTTTATAGCTCAATTTCATTTCATGTTCTTAGCTTTTTAAACATCAGTTACAACTTTATGTTGCCACTTGAAGTGAGACGTATCTCCCTTACATACTAAAGTAGCCTTAGTTGTGATCCATTTTCACCATCTTCCATTATGTGAGATTGAAGACGAAAGTTAATTCAATTTGATAAAATATGTAATGGATAAAAGCCTAAAATAGTGATGCGGCCAAGTATCTATGTATAAATCTTAAAAGAATAAATATTTATCTCTTAACCATTTGTGTTAGTATCTATGTATTACTCTTAAAGATAAAGATTTATCTTTTTAAATTTGTGTTTTTTATATGATTTTCTCTTTTAAACACTAACAAGAACTATTTGGAAGAATTAGCATTGTCATATTTTAATAAAATGTACTCTAAAATCATTTCTTTGATCTGTGTAAAATTTCTAATATGTTTATATGTAAAAGCTTTCTTTTATCTATACTTATATTATCATCATTATCATTAGTAATAAACTATATATAGAAGTGCCGTTCAGAAAAATATATAAAAGTAAAGGTATTGAAAATTTGAAATATGATAAAATGTTAACAGCAGAACTTCAAGGGGGGTTTTGTGGTATAATGGAACCGAAAGGGGTGTTGTAGCAACTTAGAAAGATTGAAGTAGTGAATAGCTTCACCAACCATAAGTTAGATCCGATGATGATGCTGCTGATTACTTTATTTTGGTGGCACGAGGGACCCCAGAATCGCTTGCTTTTTTAATGCCATATCAAGCGCGTGAAGGCACTCACTTACCCCACGGTCCCGCAAACATAACATTCATTTGGTCAAAGAAAAAAGCTAGAAACATATTAAAAAAATAAATTTTAATAATTCAAATTAGAGTAAATTACTGTTTTAGTCCCTGTGATTTTATGGTTATAATCATTTTTATCCGATAGTTTAAAAACGCCTTATTTAACCACTTTGGTTTTATATCTGTCACAATTTAATCCAAATAGTTAACTCCATCCAATTTTCTTTTTAAACTTTTTTTAAAAAAAGACAATAATATCCTTGGATTGAAATGGTTACTCTTTATAAATATATAAAATACTTATAATATTTAAAATTCTTAATTTATATTTATATATTTTATTATAATAAATATTTATGGGTCCCATTCCATCCTTTTGTCAAAACAAACTAAACCCCATTGTTTCCCCTCTTTAACCAGATCATTATACCACCTCCTCCGGCTAACCACCACACCCAACCATTGATTTAACGGCAACCACAACCATAATCATCATTTAAAACCTTCATCACGCCACCACTCATTGCCCACCCTTTTCCTCTCGTAATCCATTCACCACCGTCATGTAAAAGGGTGTTAGGTGGGTGGTTTGATCTAACCCACCTTAATCATCATCTTTCTTAGATCTAGCTTTCAATTTGATGTCTTTACCTTCAATTCACTAACCATCAACGCTGCCTATCCTACAAGACAAAACAGATTTGATTAGGGCTTCGATGTAAACAAGATGAAGAAGATGGGTGGGTGCGGTGACTGTGTGGTGGTGGCGGTGGCTATGAGGTGGTGGCGGTGATGGTTTGGTGGTGGTGTGATGGTGTATGGGGTGTGATAGTGGTGCCGACAATTGTTTCTCGACTAGGAGTTGGTGGTGGTTTTTAGAAAGAAAGAGAATAGATATAGAGATGAACTCTTGTATTTCTAGAGAGATAGAATGAAATGGTGATGGTGATTTGAAATGTTTAAAAGTCAAAAAGTAGGTTGGGTGAGAAAATAACCAACTTACCCTTTTTTGTATTTTTATATGTAGGTTTCACCGTTTAAAGCCAAATATATTTTTTTATATCAAAAAATTTGGACAATTGATTTCAATCTAATGAGTGATTGAAATTTGGTTTACTGATTTACATAATTTTAAGTGGTTTATATATATATATGAGATCATATGTTAACCTCTTAAAGTTGTATAATCCAGTAACTCTATAATAATTATTGATATAATATAAATTAATTAAATTTATATATATATATATATATATATATATATATATATATATATATATATATATATATATATATATATATATATATATATATATATATATATATATATATATATATATATATATATATGAGATCATATGTTAACCTCTTAAAGTTGTATAATCCAGTAACTCTATAATAATTATTGATATAATATAAATTAATTAAATTTTAGATGAGTTGTTGAGATGAATAAAGGATATAATAGTTTTTTTTTTTGTTTTTGTACTTTTTGCTCTTTTAATAAGTCAACATCATATGAATATTTTAAACTTTTATTCTCAAAACCACTTACCTATAAAATTAAGATTCTCTCTCTTTATCTCTCTCTATCTCTCTTCAATAAGGAACATCTTCAAATTTTATCCCCAAAATGAAGATTGAATAAAAATCAAAGAGGATTAAAGATGAAGAACAAAAAATCAATAAAAATCAAAATTGAAAAGTCTATGATGAATACCTTCAAATTTATCCCCACCATCATCAAATCTGTTCGACTCTTGTTCGATTTGATCTAATGCTTTGATTTTGGTTGTTTAACCCATTCGCATGTGAGATTTGGTTATTCCTTTCTTAGTATGAAGGTTTCATCTGAAAAAGACAATAACAATGTTCATCACTGATCGACCACTACCAGCATCCAGCTAGTCGACTAACAACAACAATACTACCAATCGACCACCCCATAACTTGACTTGCTTTTGTGATTTAACCCTAGGGTAGCCTAATTTTACAATGATAGTAAACCTTGATTACAGCTTAGAGATAGGTATGTTTACTATTCGAAAGCTTAAATATGTTTTATATATCAGATCTCTGTCATGGGTGCTTTTAAGAATGTATATTAACTTGTCATCTAGTTTGATCATGGATTGTAGTTAATCATTCATCACTTTAAATAAGATATCAAGATTTGGTTCCCAATAATTGGTTTAGCACAAAAATCATCTGTAATAATAATAAATTTTTATATTTCATAATATAATAAAAACATATAATGGAGGTAGTTCCCTTCTTACTACTATGTAACCATTCTGTTACATCAGTATAACCCTTATGTTACATTAGCGTAGCTACATCAGTGTATGTAAGGAATACACTTAAAGGTTGATGCAACCAAAGAACAACCAAAGATCTCTCAGCATGCACATGTAAAGTACTAGGAAAGTACTTCGAAAGATTTGATATAACTCAGTGAATTATGCTAAGTATCAAATCTTCTGAAGCCAAAAGACCAATTCTTCCGATTCCAAAGATGAATTCTTCTGAAGCTTTAAAGACAATGTCTTTCGAAGCCAAAGACTGATTTCTTTCGAAGACATAGAATGCATGTCTTCTCTGACATACTTTTGACAAAAGCTGAAACACCTTTCCGCTGCCATCTCTGAAGACTCACTAACTAGCATGAGTTGGTGAAAAGTCCATGCTTTTGTCAACTGTAGATTAACGTGTTGATTTTGTAACTTTCCAACTATGTACTTTTATCCTTTTTATAATAGATAAGGATGTGAGCTATGGCATGTCATAATCACTAGTAAAAAGACGATCAGCCTTTTGACTCTACATTGATCTTGTTGTCTAGATTAGTTTTTCTAGCTGGCCTTCAAAATATGGCTGGTTGTAGGATGTAGTATAAAGTATCTCAATTACTTGTATTTTGAATTAAGATTTGTAACACTTATAAGAACTTGAGAGCAATATACATCATTCTTGAAAAACATATTATCTTATTCTTGTTATTATTCTTTCACTAAGTGTTCTTTGTTTCATCTGAGCTGGTTTCCTATTTGATCTGCTAAGTGTTCCAAGTCTCTCCACCTTATGAAACTATTGCATTAACCACCCTTCAACGGTCCTGCAGTGTAATTTACTTGTTCTTCATCAGTGTAATTCTTTTTTTGTTACATTGTTATTGATTTTAAGCACAAAATATTAAAATGTTACTTTATTATTCTTATTGCAATGTTACTTTGAAATTGTGGTGTATGTTCAAGTTTAAATTCAAGATGTAGTTAAACTCCAATGTCACTACAATGGAACCCTTTTGTTATGTAATCCTTTTGTTACATCAATGTTATCTTTGTGATATATTAGTGTAACTTGATGTATTTACGGACGGTTGGCACAAAAATCAAGAGCTAATAACAAAATTAAAGAGAAACATAAAATAAGTTTAATGGTGCTATTTTTATAAAAATACCACATGATTAAAAAAATTATTATGGTACTATTAAAGAGGTAGGAAATTTAAAAAGAAAAGGAAAATAGGGTGAATATGTGGTGAACCACCATGTTAAATCTGAATATTGATATTTTAAGAAGTATACAAAATGTCTAAAATGCCATTTTCTTTAACAAAATGTCACACATGGCATGATCTTGTCCTTCAATAAGAATCGATGTGCCCTCGGATAGGATTGTCATGTACTTCTTCACTTGATACTCCTGGAACACCATTTTAACGAGCTTTCCACGTGATTGCATTTAGTTTTGTAAACTAGGAAAAAGAAACCACCAATAGAACGATATTGTCACACCCCCGCTTATAGCGGAAACACGAGGATGTAACGGACGGGATCGTCATAACACATTGATATTTAATACTTCTCTATTAAATATCATTTAATGCTTCTCTATTAAATATCATTTAATGCTTTATTAAATATCAATGTGTTATGACGATCCCGTCCGTTACATCCTCGTGTTTTCGCTATAAGCGGGGGTGTGACAGATATCATCATGGATCTTAGATAGGGTTGTCATGTACTGCTTCACCTGACACTCCCCGATAATCTACCCAGAACCATATGGGACTGGAATTTGCTTCTTTCATTGGCACCATCTATGTAGTATCAACCAGGAGCCTCGTCTGACTTGAAGCCTCGTTAACAATCGACAACCTCCATATATGTGTTCTTTGAGCTGTACATATGATTTTTTTGGTATTTTTTCTCAATATATGTATTTTTCCAACTCTATATATGATTTGTGGATCTGTAACATTCAAATATTTGTTCTTTAAAGTTTTTGGACTTGTAGCTTCTAGATTTATGTTTATTTGAGTTCTAACATGTGATTTCTGGAATAACAACTTTTAGGTGTGTGTTATCGAGGTTTTAAACTTAGTTTCTGGTCAACAACATTCGGATTTCCACTCCTTCTAGCTTTATACGTATGGTTTGATCCATAATCTTCGGATATGTGCCCGTTCATGCTCCATAAATTGAGCCCTCAGCGATGTTTAAACTAGGTCTTCACATTTTCACTACATTAACATTTAAAATTAATGCATCTAATTAAGGATCATTTAATCATCTTAATGCAACTTGATGGAGGATTATCATCATTAATAGTGTTATTATGTCATCACATATCCTTAATTTATGAGAAACTATGTAAAATGTGTAAATTTAAATTTAATGCAGTCATAAGAACTCCTAATATCAAAAAGGATGAGTGGAATGCATGTTGCACATGATACAACATGTTTTGCATAAAGGTTATTCCAAAGTTTTACATAAAGGTTAACTAAATGGATGGATTAGCAAATGTGCATGAGTTATAATAGAAGTCGAAAAATTCATAAATGTAGGTCCATTTGATCGTGAATCAGTGCAAATGATTTAGAAAAACATACAAATCCCACTGAATAAACAATAATCTATCAATAAGCAAAGAACAAGTTTCAAATGTTTCTCAATAATCTCCAAACTAGAACTATAAAGATGAAATAAGGCTCAAATATGATAACAATAAGCTTCTAGCCCAACCATAATGATCACATAATCATAATAAGATGATTTTACTATTAGGGTTTTTGCCAAAAGTTCCTTACAATGAGTGAAACATAAAATATATAAGCAGACCTTAGTTTTGCTAATAGTTTCGCTGACCAGCGAAACTATCTTGACTCAATCCTAGTTTCACCCAAAGACGAAACATAGTTTCGCCGGGTGACATAGACCACCTGACAACAAGCGAAACTCAGTTTCGCTCGTTGTTTTACTGAGAATAGAAACTACAAAATACAAAGAAGTAAAGTACATTTGTACTATTACGTTAATAAACAAAAACATAAACAACAATGTTTTGAGTCCAATCTATTCTTGATCATCAATACTCCCCCTAGGTTGGACCTCACCCACTGGATCTTCTGATTGAGCTCCGGTTGTTTCTTCAACTTGCTAAACCTCCTCTGCAGCTTTAACAGATGTTTCTTTTTCAGCTCTAGCAGAACTCTCTTCCTCTCCCCGTACAATGGCCTTTTCTAATTGTTTTGTTTGATCCTGCACATCCATCCTCTGTTCATCAGCTTGAAGTACTTTCTCTGCTAGCTTCCTGACTTCAGCCCTTACCCCGCGATCCTTGTTTGCAACACTCATGAACAGGCTTGCTTCATTTCTTGTTTTAGCTCCTGCTCCCGCCTTGATATGGTTCTCACACAACACCACCAAATCTTCATCAAAAAAAGAAAACACTTCCATCGGGTCAAACAGTTTGATTTCCTCACCATTCTTCACTCTGATCACAACTTCTCTAGTGTTATTATCGTAGAACCATTTTTCAAACTTTTACAGCCTTCGGGGTTGTGGACTCGATACCTTCACTCGGTCTACCATCTTTGCAGGCTTTAACTTCAATATTATTTCCCCCTTTCCAGTCACCCAATCCTTATCTTTCTTTGACCTCCTTTTCTCGGTCTTCATGTATCCAAATGTCTTAAAGTTTTCTTGAAGCCCTTGCGAATTTCTTGTTCTAGCAGTGTTGCCCTCTCGCTTAGGCCTGAGTCTAGCAAAGGAATCTTAGCTAACCTTCTTAAATCCCATCTCGGCAAGGTCTTGCATGAATCCTTGTTTTAATGTGCTTGGTACGAGTGTGATGAATTAGATTTTTGGCGATTCCAATAGCTGCTTCATTATCATAAAAGAGTGGTGTATGAAGAAAATTGATTCCATAATCCATCATCTGATGTTGAATCCAGAGCACTTGCAGCAGCAACTTGATGCAGCAACATATTCAACTTCCCCTATAGATAGAGATACTGTTGTCTGCTTCTTGCTCTGCCATAAAACAAGACAATCCTCGAGATATTAACATCCACCAATGATGGATTTCCTGTTTATCCTGCAACCACCATGATCACTATCAGAATAAGCATGCAAATCAAAGTTCCCTCCTTTTAGATACCAAAGACCCAAACGAGAGGAACCCTTTAAGTACGAAAGATGTGTTTAACAACTTTTTCATATGATTCTTTTAGGTTGGCTTGATAACGGGCACAATAGCACACAACGAATGTAATATCCAATCATAGAACAATAGCGATGAGCATCCACAGATTTCCCATTATCATCTGGAGTTAAGCAAGTTTGAGCAGTGAATGGAGTGAGTTTTGGAGAAGCATCATCCATCTTGTACTTCTTGAGAATCTCTTTAATGTACTTTTCTTGGTGAATAAGAATACCATCAGGCTTTTGTTCAACCTGCAACCCTAAGAAAAAGCACATGTCCCCCATCATGCTCATTTCAAAGCGATCCTTCATCACTTCTTCAAATTCTCTATATAATTTCTCGTTTGCTGACCCAAAAATGATATCATCAACATACACTTGAACAATCAACATCTCACCATCAACCTCCTTCCTGAATAGTGTCATATCTATAGTTCCATGAGAGAAACCCTTGCTGAGCAGATACTGTGTCAATGTTTCATTCCAGATGTGGGGAGCTTGATGCAATCCATATAAGGATTTATCAAGTTTATATACTTTCTCTGGAAAATCTGGATACTCAAAACCTGGTGGCTGACAAACATAAATCTCCTCATCAATGTTCCCGTAGAGAAATGCACACTTCACGTCCATCTGAAAAACTTTGAAGTTCTTATGAACAGCGTAAGCAAGAAAGATTCTGATGGCTTCAATGCGGGCAACCGGAGCAAACACTTTAGTGTAGTCAATTCCCTCCTCCTGAGCAAATCCCTGAACAACCAATCTTGCTTGGTTTCTTACTACCACTCCTAGATCATCTGGCTTGTTCCAAAATACCCATTTGGTACCGCTGGGAAATTTGTTTGGAGGAAGATCAGCTAACTCCCAAACTTTCAACTTCCTGAACTGCTGAAGCTCCAACTGCATAGATTAAACCCAACTTGGGTCTTGAAGTGCTACTGAGATATTCTTGGGAACAATTTGAGATAAGAAACATGCATAGAGACATTTATTGATCAGTCCAGACTGACTCCGAGTCCTTACACCATCTATAACGGATCCAATGATATAATCATATGGGTGATCTTTTAAGGTTTTAAAGTTAGTGGTAAGGGTTAATAGGTTGGATTGAGATGAGGATGTAGTTTGTGATGGTTGTGACAGTGAAATTGGTTGTGATGGAGGAATTGGTTGTGGTGGAGGCGTAGGTGGAGGTGTAGGTGGAGGATCAAATGGAGGTGGATGTGGAGGGTCAATTGGTGGTTGTGGATGGGGTTCAGGTGGAGGAATGATTTGCACATTGGTTTGAGGAATGACATCATCATCAAATACTGGAAGATTGAATGATTTGAAGACAGTGTTGGAGTCATAGAACCATTCTGGGTCAGACCCCATGTTCGGTGAATTTGACTCCTGCCAATCAACATTGAAGGATTCTTGCACAATACGCGTTCTTATATTGTACACCCTATACGCCTTTTGTGAGGTAGAATAACCAACAAAGAAACATTCATTGGAAATTACACCAAACTTTGACTTCTGAGCTTGAGTATTCAGCAAAGTGAATGAGCAACCAAATGGACGAAAGAAGTCAATCAAGGGTTTCCTTTTATGAAGAAGCTTATAAGAAGTCTTCATCTTGTCTTTCATAATTAGAACCCTGTTCGGTACATAGGATGCATAATTGACTGCTTCTGCCAGAAAATGATTGGAAGCTTAGACTCAATCAACATAGTCCTTGCTATTTCAATAAGGGTCTGATTCTTCCTTTCAACAGCACCATTTTGTTGAGGGGTCCTAGCAGCACTGAACTGTCTTAGAATCCCTTTGCTTGCACAGAAGGAATCAAAGATATGGTTTCTGAATTCAGTTCTATTATCACTTATGATAGCCATAACCTTTCTTTTATTGATGGTTTCAATTGAGAGGATCAACTTCTGCAACTCTTCTGTGGTTTTTCCCTTGTGTGCTAGAAATCTTACCCAAGAGTATCTTGAATAATCATCTATGACAACCAAATAATAAGATTTCTTAGCAATGGATTTAACACTAATAGGACCAAATTAGTCAGTATGTAACAATTCAAGGGGGGGGGGTTTGAAATTGTATTTTCAAGTTTAAGCTTGTGTGGCTTTTTGTGCTATTTTCCTTGTGCACAAGCCATGCACTTTTCTACCATTGAGAAATCTTTAAGTGGTAGTCCCCTAACAAGATTGTTCTTAACCAACCTATTGATATTCTTAAAATTAACATGTCCTAATCGTCTATGCCACAAAAAGGATTCAGAAGATGAAGCTTTTGACAGAAGACATGTCACGGTTGAGGTGGATTTCATTGATCCCATATCCGGCAGATAGGTATCATTCTTCCTTGGAGCACGTATGATCATTAAATCCTCTTGGATAATAAACTTTGGTTTAAGAAACAAGCATTTGTTGGACACAAACAACACTGGAATATCTTTATCACAAATTTGTGATACACTCAACAGATTGAATGCCAGCCCTGGGACATAGTCCACTTTCTCCAAACTTAAGGAACCATTTGATACTTCCCCTTGACCGATCATCTTTCCTCCTTTCTTGTATCCAACAAAAGCAACATATCCTCCATTTATTATACAATAATTAGTAAGCAAGTCCCTCAACCCGGTCATATGCCTGGAACATCTGCTATCAACATGCCAATAGCTATTGACAGCTTTTTTGGAATGATCCTGACATTTGAACAAAAAAATTATTAAGATTTGGAAATTGGGACCCAAGTTTTGACTAACTTAGGTCTCAGTACAGAAGATTTTTTATAGAAAAAATTATTTATAAAATGATTTAATCTACGTCCTAATGAACTATTATTTACATTTCTACCAATATTCTCAAGGCAATGTTTAATAATATGATCATCCTTCCCACATCTAAAACAATGAGATCCTAAATCTTTCTTCTTAAATTTTGAAATAGGAGCTTGATCAATTGATATCTCTTCCTCACATTCAGACATGTGTGAATCAGAATCGCTATAAGAGTCATATAATTCTTTTGATTTTTCATTTGTGACCTTAATTTTAGCTAGTTCTGGTTCATTCACATTAATGTTACTGACATTTGAGGAAGTTATCTTCTTTTCTTTAGGTTTAGAAATCCGAATTGGTGTATAAGAGGGAACTGGATGAGAAAAGAACTTTTCAAAACAATTTGATTTTGTTTGTCGGTCGGAAACTTTACTAGAACAAGCATCATTTTCATTAACACAAGCATTTGAAACATCACGATTTGATTCATAAACATCTGAAGACGAACAAGCTGGACTAGAGCTAGGACTACACATGCCATTGTCTGTAATAGACTTTTTGGAAACAAATCTACTTAAGCTATTGTCTATTGAAGACTTTTTGGAATTAGAAATACTAATACTAGAGCTGCCAAGTCCACTACTTGCACCATAACCATACTTCTCTTGAATTTTCTTATGATTTACTCCCTCTAAACCTGCATACAAACTGTTAGTATCTTTCTGAATTAATTCATTAGTTGGATGAAGTGTAGGCAAAGGAGATAACAATAAGTACTCGGATGAGGATAAACATGAGTATTTTCTTCACTTCCCAAACCAGTCTTAATTCTAGCCCCCCGTTGTTTCTTGCAAAGATCCTCATGTTTCATCCCAGAAATGGTCCATCTTTCAAGTTTGGTTTTTAATTTGCTTGTTTCAAATTCAACAAGTGCCACACGTTCAGTTAGAGCATTTATTTCAACATTACTTTCCAAAAGATTTCTTTTCAAATGCTCATTTTTCTTTAAAGCTTCATTTAACTTAACAAAATATTTAGACTCATTAGTTTTAAGTTCTTTGTTGATTTGTTTTAATTCCTTTTCATTTTCTAACAATAACCTGTTAGCTTTATAAACCCCGAATAAACGAATTTTGCAGGGAGGAGAGCACATGTCTTGGATTACCTCATAAGGAAGTCCCATAACCACTTTTTCAGCAGCTAGGGTTTTTTCACATTGACAGACGGGAGTGTTCCTTTTGTATTCTTCCTCCTCCACAGCTTTCTTCCTTGCGTCCTCAGCTTGACATCCCTTTTTCTCTCCTTGATTATGAACCTCCAACTTTACTTCACTTGTTTCACCTTCTTGTTGCTTCCGATCCTCAGCAACTTCACAAACTTTCACCTTTTCCCAAACAGTTTCATAATAACCCTTTTCTTTACGAGCCTCACCAACCTTTACCTCTTGAGCTTGAACATGCAGCACACCAGCTTCACAAACTCTTTCATCTTGAGTTTCACACTTGAACTCCTTGAAATGATCAAACTCTTTGATAGAATCCACATCACTATCCACCACCTCAGCCACCAGAGCATGATTAATCTCCTCTTCAGTTTCTTTGACTTCAGCACTCCAATCAAAGTTTGTGATCAGTGATGTTTCCTTCTTTGGATTGGCTTCTTCTTTTTCGGTGATCAGAATGATTTTTGAAACTCCAATATTTCCCGGTTCAATGATGATTGGAGATGGACAGTCTCTTTTGAAGTGACCCAATTGTTTGCAGTTGAAACATCTTAATTTGGACTTATCATATCCAAGTTTTGAGTTTTGGTTCTGATTGCCAAAGTTTCTCCTGCTAGTTCTTTCCATAAACCTTCTTGAACGCAACGTGAGCATGGCCATCTGCCACTGAATATCAATTTCCTCCAAGTCATCAGGATCCACCTGATACATATCTTCCACAGTCATTCCTTTTCCTTTCAACTCCCCCGCAACCAAAGCTTCATAACTATGTACAAACATTCCAAATAGTGCCATAGTATCAGACGGAACTTGAGTAGTGACTGATGCCTTTGAGCTTGAACTAACACTTGATGATCCACCACCAAACTTTTCTGATTCATTATATCCAAAAGACCCACCATAAGCTGCACCATACATTGAAGAGTTTGCAGCAGATGAAATCAATGCAGCATTTTGTGGATAAACTATAGCTGGCACCATGGATTGATTGTATTTTCTTCTTTTCATATCCAAATTGAATGACTTCAGTTTGTTAATAACATCCATGAGTTTATAATCAGCAAAATTTCTTTCCTGCTTCAACAGTCTAACTTGCAAGCTCCACTGCGATGGGAGGGAATCTAAGAGTTTTGCGACTTGTTCATGGTTACCCAACTGTTCATCATATTTCTTTAAGTTACTTGAGACAGATAGAAATCGGTTAGTGAGATCAGTAAGGCTTTTACTTTTGTGTCCAACAAATAAGTTAAACTCTTTTTCAGCTTGAGCTTTTTTGTCCTTTTTTAAGTCCTCATTACCATCATAAAATTCCCATAATTAATCATACAAGGACTTTGCATTCTTGTGCTCAGTAAAATGATTGTAGATGTCTTAAGATAAACATAGAGTTAAAGCCCCGAATGCTTTCTGATCACGGTCGATTAACTTAAGGTCTCTTTCTGTAAAGGTTGATGGATCAGTGTTTGGTGAGATAACTTGTCCGACACTGACGGTTGGAGTATGTGGACCATTGACGATTGATTTCCACTGGTTGTGATCAGTATAGTAGAAGAAAGCTTTCAAACAACGTTTCCAGTCCTTAAAATTATCACCATTGATAAGCCTAGGTGGCCTATTGGGTGTTATACTTTCCAAATCAGAAATGGTGATATTTGTTGTTGTCATTTTTACAAAAGAAGGTAATTTCGCTGGACACCTCTAATTTCGCTACTACTTTCGCTCGGGATCACAAAAACACAATCGCTGCTAGTTTCGCTGAAATTGGGCAGCAGTTACGCTCGAATAGATGCTTGGAAACTCTAGTTTCGGCAACAAATTCGCTCAAAACTAGTAGAACTTTCGTTCAAAATTAGGTACTTTCGCTGACTGTCAAAGACCAAATCCCAAAATAGAAGATTATGTAGTTTCGCTAGAACAGAGTGTAGTTGCGCTTGATGAAGCTATAGTTTCGCTGGATGAATCTGCAAACTTTTTGAACATGAAATCAACCAAAACTCACCCAAATTACAATGAATTTATGATCAAATGATTGGGATTGCTTCCTATGCAAATAATAAATGATCCTCAGTTAATTTCCATACTAAAAACACTCAAAATAAGATCCAAAATGAATGAAATAGTGTTTTAGCTAAAAACCTATCAAAAAACTCAACAAATCAAGAGCACTAAGGCTCTGATACCATATTGTTGGTCCATTTGATCGTGAATCAGTGCAAATGATTTAGAAAAACATACAAATCCCACTGAATAAACAATAATCTATCAATAAGCAAAGAACAAGTTTCAAATGTTTCTCAATAATCTCCAAACTAGAACTATAAAGATGAAATAAGGCTCAAATATGATAACAATAAGCTTCCAACCCAACCAAAATGATCACACAATCACAATAAGATGATTTTTACTATTAGGGTTTTTGCCAAAAGTTTCTTACAATGAGTGAAACATACAATATATAAGTAGACCTTAGTTTCGCTGATAGTTTCGTTGACCAGCGAAACTGTCTTGACTCAATCCTAGTTTCACCCGGCGACAAAACATAGTTTCGTCGAGTGACCTAGACCACCTAACTATGAACGAAACTCAGTTTCGCTCGTAGTTTCGCTGAGAATAGAAACTACAAAATACAAAAGAAGTAAACTAACATTTGTCCTATTACATTAATAAACAAAAACATAAACAACAATGGTGACTACAATCTATTTTTGATCATCAATAACTATTTGTTTGGATACAATCATATGAGATCCGTGGAATCACAAAAGAGGGGAGCATAAGAGTATTCACAACCCTTTCTTCAATTATATGTGAGTGGGTGCCTTATCATATGGGGGATGGTTGTAAGTGATTGTAAGTGAAAGAGTTAGAAAATTTATGAGAATTGTATCGTGTTTTCGTGTTTTCTCATATTTGGAGAAACACAATACAACCCCTATAAATTTTTTAATATTTTTGAAAGTAATTGTGAGTGGATGAGAGAGAAAATGTAATGATAAATGTAAGAAAAAAATATTATTTAATTAAAAAAAAAAGAAAAAATAATAAATTTTAATGTAATTATAAGGATGAAGATGTGGGATGGATTGTGAATGCTCTAAAAACATTATAGTTGGTTTTACACGCCTTACAAACCATATAGCACATGATACAACTTCTATATCTTTTCAAAACAACAACGTTCTTCGTATGATAACATGACTAGTAACACAAGCTCCATTAAAAATAACTTGTTAATACCAATTATATATTTAAATGTTATATACATATGACACTACAAATTCATATGGCTTAATCGATTAAAGAAAGTTGTTTTGACAACCAATTTATGAATTAAAATATTTTTTTTTGTATATTTTAGCATACCTAAAAAAAGTAGTTAATGTCTTCTTTTTATGGATAGATACATAGTGCAGGGATCATAAAAAAACCACATTAGTTATCAATCATGTAATTTATAGATTTTTTTATCACTACCTCCTATTTATAGGGGTGTGTGTATAGATAGAGGTACGGATCAAATGAAAACCGTAATATGATTTTATATACACGTCACACATAGATAACGTATATGTAATAATTTTTCATTCGACATAGTGTTACGTATATATAACAATACTCATTCTCGTATTTTAGTTTAACCTATATTAATAGATAATTCAATATCTTTTTAACATTTAAAAGAACAAACAACTTATAAATTATGTCATTGATTTTCTTGGTTTTTTTTTGTTTTTTCTTAACTATTGGTTCTCTTACAAACCTTCTCCTACATACACATACATAATACATGTGAATCCAATTTTTGTTTTTATATATATAAACTACACATATGTAAGTTATGTGGAAATTATAATGCTTGTAGATAACCTACGTGTATATATATGTGTATTTATGTATATATATATTGTTAAAAGTTTACAAATATATAAAAAATATTAGTTTATTGAGTTTGAAAAAATTAAAGATTTAAGTGTGTTTGTTTATTTTTTTGTTTTTATAATAATTTAATATTCTATAATTAATCTTACCTTAGTTATACACAGTCACATACATATTTTGATATCAATAAGAAGTTATTATCAGTTTAAACTGTTTATTTTGATAATGAATTCAACAAAAATAAATTCAGACTCAATCCGCCTCTACATGTGGTGATTCCCACTCAGATCAATCGTCTTTCGACTCTGCTTCATCCCGTGTCACCATTGCTGATGCCGAATGTGATGCACGTTAGCGAGAACATGAGCCAAAAGTGGCTTATGTCGCTACCCTAATAACCATCATAGGCATCGTTTAAACATAAGATGATACGTGACTCTAAGAGCCTATCTACAAATTGTAAAACCTTTTTGATCAATCTAAAAGACATTAAAAGTTCCCTTTAGGAACTGACCAACATGAATATTAATATAGAGTATGACACAACTCTTCTCATCTCACAGTTTAGGTGTCAGCATAAACTATGATTAATTTAAGATTTACATGTTAAAATTGGAACTTATTGCGAAATCGAAACATTAAACTTCAATATAAGTTAAATTAGTTCCCTTTCCTAGTTCTTATTTCATTTTTATATATGTGAGATGTTAAACATACCCCCACATATGCTTTTACTTAATTATACCTCATAAAGTACGAGATAAATTTTCATATTACCAAATCCAGATCCAAAATGAGCATAGGCATAGACATGTGTGTATACGAGATTATACATGATAAACGAAGGTATACAATCATATACAATTTCTTATATGGCTATATAAACATTTATAAAAACAAAATGAATCAAATCAGTAGGAAAAAAAACTTAACTTTAACAAACTCTGCAAGTTTTAAATCTATGTTATATTCTTAAAGTAGGTTTTCAACTTAATTTATATTTATCTTATATTTTTCTTTTAGCAACAACTCCTAGACCATTTAACATACTCTTGACTATGTATCAGAACTACTTAAGCATGACTCATTGAATTCAAGTGAAACTTTTTCACTCTCATTATGGTTTCACCGATAATTTTAACTCTCCCCCATAATATATATTTATCTTAAAATAAATGAACTTTTTAATAACAATCTCTACTTTATTTTCCAACGGCAAAAAAAATCTTTTAATAATCAACACGTTCAGCCGTATGGGAATCATGAACTTTCTTTTAATAATCCCACTAGTCAACAAATATCTTTCTGCGTTAAACCCCAATCTCACCACGCGCTAACGCGCGCCTAACAACCACCACCTATCCTGCACACTCCTCGCTATAACTAGCGCACCCCCCGCCTTCCACCGGCGCACATTAGTAAAACACTCACAAACACACACGCCACCATAACAATGGCAGCTTCAGCTTCATCATCATCATCATCTTCATCCACCCTCCTCACACCAAAATCACCGATCAAAACAGCCTCTCTATCTTCCCTCAGATGGAAACTCCCCACCACCGTCTCCGTCAATCTCCGCCACCAACGCCGCCGTGCGCCGCCGCTGTTCGTCGTTCTATCAATGGACGCCAAACCCACCGTCCTCGTGGCTGAAAAGCTAGGGCAAGCTGGGCTCGATCTGCTAAAGGACTTTGCAAACGTTGATTGTTCGTATAACTTGAGTCCTGAGGAGCTCTGCACCAAGATCTCGCTATGTGATGCGTTGATTGTACGGAGTGGGACTAAAGTGAGCCGTGAGGTGTTTGAGTCGTCCGGTGGTCGGCTCAAGGTGGTTGGGCGCGCCGGCGTGGGGATTGATAATGTGGATCTGGGCGCCGCGACGGAGCATGGGTGTCTTGTGGTGAATGCGCCGACGGCTAATACGGTGGCGGCGGCTGAGCATGGGATCGCGCTTCTTACGGCTATGGCGAGGAATGTGGCTCAAGCTGATGCGTCGATTAAAGCTGGTATGTATGTTGTTTGATTCGTTTGTTATGTTATATATGTGTTTGAGTGATTAGGGGATTGATTGTTGTTGTTGGCATTTTGTCGAACAGTTGTGAATGCATGTAGTGTTGATGGTTTTTTGTTTGGATCTGGTTTTTAAGGTTTTGAATTTTGATTTTGAGTGATGAAAATGTGAGGTTATGTAGCTTCAAGGTGGACTTTTGGCATATGGTAACAAACAAGCGAACCCTTGTGCTAAAATCTTACTCGTAATGTAAAGTAGGGTCTGGATAGGCGGGTAGGGTTAGAATAGGGTCACTAAAGTACTCCTAAAATCTCACTCATATAAATTAGGGTGGAGGGTTAGTTTTATTTTTATCCTAGGAGTAAGAGAGACTACTCCCTAGCTAAAATTGTAACATATTAAAATGTTTGTATTTCTCAACTAGTATTACATGATGACTTATGAATTATGCCTTTGTTTCATTTTGAATGTGCTAAATACTCAAATTATAACTATCAAAATGTTACCTTTTTCTTGTTTAGAGGTTTTTGGTAAACTTTTTGGCTTATTGTAACATGTTGAAATGTTTGTTTTTCTTAGTTAGTATTACATGATGACCTGTGAATGGTGTCTTTGTTTCCTTTTAGATGTGCTTAATACTCAAATTCTAACTACAAAAATGTTGCCTTTTTCTTGTTTAAAAAGGTTGTTGGTAAACTTTTTGGCATATTGTAACATGTTGATTGTTGAAATGTTTGTTTTACTTTACTAGTATTACATGATGACCTATGAATCATGTCTTTGTTTAATTTTAGATGTGCTAAATGCTTAAATTCTAACCATCAAAATGTTACCTTTTTCTTGTTTAAAGGTTGTTGGTTGTTTTTGTTTGGATTTTCATCATCTATGTTTATAGTAACCAGTCATTCCACCCATATGCCAGTTTCTTCTAATCTTTTATTTTATTTCCTCAATGCATATTGTAGTTTCTTCATGTTAAGGGAAGGTTGTTCTTTTCATTTCATGATATAAGTTTCTTCTCAATTGATCAATGCAGGGAAATGGCAGAGGAACAAGTATGTGGGTGTGTCACTTGTTGGCAAGACTCTTGCGGTGATGGGTTTTGGAAAGGTTGGAACAGAGGTCGCAAGGCGTGCTAAGGGGCTTGGTATGCATGTTATTGCACATGACCCTTATGCACCAGCTGACCGTGCTCATGCTATAGGAGTTGATTTGGTCAGTTTTGATGAAGCCATTTCAACAGCTGATTTCCTGTCACTTCACATGCCCCTCACCCCTGCTACATCAAAAATCTTGAATGATGAGAATTTTGCAAAGATGAAAAAAGGGGTTAGAATAGTCAACGTTGCTCGTGGAGGAGTGATTGATGAAGATGCATTAGTCAGGGCACTAGATGCTGGCATTGTTGCACAGGTAATTATATAATATATTCGCGTTAAGTTCACAAATTTTTGTTATCTTAAGGTATATCATTCATACTATATTGGACTTTCAGGCGGCACTTGATGTTTTCACCGTAGAGCCACCACCAAGGGATAGCAAGTTAGTGCAGCATGAGAATGTGACTGTTACTCCTCATCTTGGTGCTAGTACCATGGAAGCTCAGGTTTGTGTGTTATTAAAAGCAGCTGATGTTTGTTTCGGTTTTTAAAATTTTTTATTATTGGTGTAATATGCAAACTTTATGCAGGAAGGAGTAGCCATTGAAATTGCTGAAGCAGTTGTTGGAGCCCTAAAAGGTGAGCTTGCTGCCACTGCAGTCAATGCCCCCATGGTTCCTGCTGAGGTACTATCCCCTATTCCCCTGCCAACTAAAACACACATTCCCGAACACTATGCATGATCAGCATGTTATATATGCATGTGAATTGTTTAATATGTTAATTGCAGGTTCTTACAGAGCTGAAGCCTTATGTCACACTTGCTGAAAAACTGGGAAGGCTGGCTGTACAACTAGTAGCCGGTGGAAGTGGAGTGAAATCTGTAAAGGTCACATACACCTCTGCCAGAGCACCAGATGATCTAGACACAAGACTACTCCGAGCCATGGTCACAAAAGGTCTAATTGAGCCCATTTCCAGCGTTTTTGTCAACTTAGTTAATGCAGATTTCACTGCCAAACAGAGAGGCATCCGTATCAGTGAAGAACGAGTGATCTTAGACGGGTCACCCGAAAGCCCACTTGAGTCCATTCAAGTCCAGATAGCAAATGTTGAGTCAAAGTTCGCAAGTGCAATCTCTGAGTCAGGGGAGGTCACGGTGGAAGGCAAGGTGAAAGATGGAATCCCACATTTGACCAAAGTAGGAGCTTTTGAAGTGGATGTGAGTCTTGAAGGGAATATTATTCTCTGCAGGCAGGTTGACCAACCGGGTATGATTGGGACTGTTGGAAGCATACTTGGTGAAGAGAATGTGAATGTGAGCTTCATGAGTGTAGGAAGGATTGCACCACGTAAGCAAGCTATTATGGCGATTGGCGTGGATGAGCAACCAAGCAAGTCTGCTCTTAAAAGGATCGGGGAGATCCCAGCCATCGAGGAGTTTGTTTTCCTAGACTTGTAGGGTTGAGAACCGGATTGGTTTAGAGCCCAGTTTTGGTGAGATTGTTGTTTTACTAGAGGGGAATAATTGAGGATTTTCTATTTTTGTTGTGTTTGGTTTATGTTTGTCTTTACATGGCATTCTGCATTTGAGTAGTGATTTTACCAAATTACTATGCTGCTTTAAGATCTATTGATTTTAAAACCATTGGTGTTGGTTTAAATGCATAATCAAGTTGGTTTTTTTGGTTGATGGTGTTTGGAATAAAAAATATTATCATATTTTATATAGTAGTGAAATGTAGTTTGGTTTAGGGTCAATTCCCTACATAAACTAAGGATAAAGTCGTGGACATCATATAACATTGCGATGCAACTCTTCTAACCTTGCGGAAGTTGGAGTTAAATCAAGTATCAGGAGTTAAGTCAAGTGTCAGGTATTTTATTTTCATTTGTTTGTTGAGGTTTAAGATTTGACAATGATGCAATGCAAATTGATTCTTGTATTTGAATGACTTGTTTAACCTTAATGTTTGTATACATTTTGTATACATTAGTATTTTGAATATATCATGGAAAAGCATGAATGTCCTTAAAGCAATTGTATTTAAACATGGAACCCATATTTCCTTTTAACTTATAACATAAAATACAATTTAAAAGTGATAATAAGAATAAATAAGTAATCTCCTAGGTGGTTTAATACATTGAGATGTCTTCACGAGTGGTTAAGAGTTTTAAGTTTCATAGTGAACATAAATGTAAATTTAGAAGTAGAATTAGAGGGTATGAAAAAAATAAAAGAACAATCTCATGAACTTGTCACATTAACAAGTAGAATTAGAGGGTACGAATAAAATAAAGGAGCAATCTTGTAAACTTGTCACAATAACATACAGATCATTTTAGAGATGCTCAACTCCAAACTCTTTTTAGACTGAACCAAACCCCCACGATCTTAATATTAAATTCTCGTCATGTTAGAAACCTATAAATTTGATTACACGTACAATATTACTCAAAAAATAAGTATATTTATTATGTAGTACATAGATTATTTTTTATTTTCACTCGACGTAAAACTAGTACAATATAACATATTCTTGTTGATGTGTAATGTATTTTCAATATGTCCAAGTTTAAGTGGAAAGTACAATACCTGAACCATTTTTAAAACAACAAAATCTACAAGCCTCAACTCGAAAGTAGATATTGTTCAAGGACTTGTTAGCTTGTTTTTGGTCAATTTAAGTCTTACGCACATCAGGCAAAAAAAAAAGGGTCAAAATCAGGCACTTCGACAACTCAAATGTGTAGTGATCTTGTAATCTAGCCTCATACATATCTCACAAAATTCATCCCACTGCAATCATTCGAATTGTTAGTTTTAATTATTAACATATACAAAACATAAAAGCTTCATCTGAAAAATTAGATTTGATAACCTTAACATTGCGCGTTCAACATATTCCCAGTATTTACTAGACATTAAAACATAGTGTTCTGATATAATTCGATGCCCATTTTCATAGTATCTAGCAACCGATGAACATACTGCAAAAAGGAGCTAGAAAACTGACAAAATTAGGGACAGAGTAACTGATTTTGTGTATCATTCTTCCATAGATTGAGATCCATTTAAAGCTTTAGACCCTTTCTTCTTCTTGTTCTTCTTCCTTACTTTCTTTCCAGTTTCATTCTTTCGAGGTGGTTTTTCATCAGAAACAGGCTGCGTGTTTTGTAAATGTTGGTGTAAGGCTGCCAATGGGTCTGCTTTGAAAGTGGGATTGTTAAGGACTGTTTTCAATTGGTTCGCCTCTTTCATTCTGAAAGATTAAATTAATCAAAGTCAATACGCATGAAACTTAAGAAAACATTAAAGTTTTTGAAACAGAATGAAGCACTCACACAAGTTTTTGCCTTGATTTACTGGTAACTTTGAAATCAGCTGGTGTAGCTTGCTTGGAAGACTCTACGTCAGGAAGGAATTCTGCCAAGGAAGAGAGGTTGTACGCTTTCAATTTCTTTTGTCGGGTCCTAAGCTTCTTCTGGTACACAAAGAAAATAAAAAAAGTTAAACAGTAACTCAGTAAGCAAGGAAAAGTTAAGCTTTATAACTAGAGTAATATATTAACATATCATGAGCTAGTAAACTAACCTTCTTGATTGCCTTTTGAGCACCTAAAGCAACTGTTTCTCTAACCTCTGCAAATAAGTTTAAGCAAAATGGATGGTTTAGATTCAATTTTCTAGTGCATGAATGCAAGATAGACATTTTACACTGCAAAAAATAGACTCCACATTGCAAATATGATACAGAAAAAAACAGAAGACTCGAGCTAAAAGAATGTTGAGTTGCTGCTTGAGTTGCTGATATTTGAGATATAAGTTTGTAAATGATATGATCATTTTTTCAAAAGCTAGCCTCCCAAAATCAAAGCCAAAGCATAAAATGTTCAATGAGCATGAAAAAGTCACTAATTGGAAAATAGATTATTTAAATTATCATACCATTAACTAAAATCTCTAAATGTATGAAATACTTAATTATCATATATCGGAAGATTATCTCATTTCTGAAGAATGAGCTATAAGCAACACTTACTAGAATAGAACTCTAGTTTCTTCTCAAATTTCCGATCAGCATGCTTAGATTCACCCTTTCTACAATAACAAAATTTTTCTTTACATAAAATGCAAATGAGTGCACTCTACAACACTGAACTATTCAACAAGAATTAACAAGTAGAATGCAAAATTACTAACCGAGCACTCGTCTTTCCCATTGCTGAAGTTCTAGGAATTTGTTGATAACTTTTTCAAATAAGCTGTAATTAATAAATCACTAGAGATACTTTTAGAAACCCTAAAGGTCACAGAAGAAGAAAAATGTTGTCAGCATTAACATACGAATTTTTGTGTAAAGTTGTAAACCACAAATAGATTGTAACATAAAACTACCACTTAAGCTATTAATAAAATAAGGGGAGGGGAGAAGGCAAAATGTTTTTAAAGGAATTGATTCTGTATACAAATCACTGCTGGAATAAAGCTATTGTATCGCCATTTAGAACATCAGTTCTTCAAGAAAACATTTGCACCATTATTTAATGCTAAAATATGGGCATCTCAAGTACAGAAATAGGATGAATAAAAAACAAAGCTGGAATAAATTTGCAGTTAAAGTACGAACACTGCATCTTATAAGATTAACAAACATATCATGCATCATTACACAATGATTCAAACCACAAGTACATAACACTTGGTGCATGATTGCATGAATTTTAGAAACTATCCTCCTTGTGGTGCACATTTGAGATGCATAAAGCATTTACTCACTGATCTAATCACAATCCAACCTTGGTTCTACAAAAGAGTGAGACACTCCAAAACATTTACGATTCAAAATCCGAGGCGTGAGCTTCTTATACGTGAGGCATTGCTCTATGTGCAACCAAAAGATACATCTTTTTTACATATAAGTCTTTTCATCAAGTAAACAAATCATAATCTTTTTACCCTTTTGATCATTTTTACAAATTATTCTCCTACCACATCCTGTTTTTTACAAATTCTAGGCTAAAATGCCACCTTAAGGACCTGAGATGTTTTTTTTTTCGATCAGCGCCCTTTTTAAAAATCAACCCAAATTTGATAGTTCATAACTGATACTTGCCTTCCTAAGGAAATCCATGATGTCCATGAACCATCTAGTAAAGCAACATGGGTCTAAATATTATTTGCATGTAGTTTTTTTGTTTATTATTTAAAATCAACCCAAATTTGATAGTTCATAACTGATACTTGCCTTCCTAAGGAAATCCATGATGTCCATGAACCATCTAATAAAGCAACATGGGTCTAAATATTATTTGCATGTAGTTTCTTTGTTTATTATTTATTTTCCTTAAGCATTGGAGACGTGAGTTTCGTTATACAGTCATGGGTTAGTTATCGATTGTAAGCCTATAAAAAGCCAACTTGTCTAGAGTACTAACTATGAACGAAATTAATATGATTTGAGTCTGATTTCTCTCTAATTTCTCCTGGTCATTTGCAATCTCCATTCTAAAGTTATCTCGATTCCAAGTGGTACATATCATATACTCATCATCCACCTGATTCCGCGATTCCATTTTCACATGCTTAATTGAAGAAAAACATTTTTTAACACTTGTTGGTACAACAGGTTAAACTAGTGATAAATTCCAACATATAATCAATATGCTTCCTTGTTCCATCATCTTTTTTGCAAGATTAGATATACCACTCATGATGCCACAACTACTATCTTCATCCACATTAAAATGAGTCAAATCTAAAACCAATAACCCCTAACATTTCAAGTTTCACCACAAATTTCACAAGAAAATTTGAATTAAGTTTCTACATTTAATCAAGGGTTCAATCAAGTTTCACATAAATTAAGCCTAAAAACATTTTATGAAGTTTAAACAAGTCTAAACACATCCAATGTTATGAAGTTGAACAAGAAAAAAAGAGAGGAAACTAACCTTCCCAATAATGGATGGTGAAATGGTGCTGTGGTTTCTGACGGAGTGGTCGCCCGTCGACGGTGGTGGGGTGGTGGCTCAGCCGCTGGTCGGCGGTGGTGGCTCACAATCTCAGTCGAACACGAGTGGTCTGGTTTTACTTTTGCGGAATGCCTGTTTTAACGATTGTGTGGAAACTCGTGGGCTTTGTTAAATGGGTTTGAGACTTTAAGTTGATTTTTAGTTTTGGGCTTATGGGTAATTAAAGGACTTTTTGATAATTTTGAATGATTAAGTGCTAAACGAATAAGAGATCTGAATCATTAAGTAGTCTGAACCATTAACAGCTAGTAAATTATTTAACTATTCAAAGACAAATGTCTGACCAATTCAGATAAGAGGTCTTAACCATTTAGAGGCAAATGTCTGAACCATTCAGACATTTGCTCGCGAAACAAACACAACCATTAAGTGCTGAACCATTCAGACATCTGAACCATTAAGAGGCTAATTCAGATATTGCCAAATAACCCCTAACTTTAGGTTATAAAAAGTGATTTAATTTTGCTCAAAATGATTTATAAAAATAATAATTTTTCTACATCAATTTATCTTTAAAAATTTCTTAAGTTGTTTTAATTTTAGTTCAACAGTTTTATTATAGTGGATCAAATTAAAACAACTCATGAAACTTTTGGACTGAAATTGAAACAAAGTAGAAAATTCTGGAGGTAATTTAATGTTTTTAATCTTTTGAATGGGAATGATTATTTTTGTTAAACCTCAGTGAATAAAACCAAACTTAACTCTTTTTAGAATTTTAGCCAACTCGAATAAATATCTAATTTAAGTTTAGCATTTATATTTGTAAATAAAATAAAAAAAATTACTAATTTACTATAGGGGTGTGCAAGAAACCGAAATAACCGAACCGCAATCGAAATAACCGAAGTAACCAAACCAAAAACACCTAAACTAACAAGAAACCGACGGTTTGGTTTGACGATTTTTTAAAAAACAATTTTCTCGGTTTGGTTTCGGTTTTACTTGTAACAAAAACTGAAAAAACCGAACCGAAACAATAAAACCGAACTTGTAAATTTGGAGGTGTATTCATATACTTATAAACATGACTAGCCTATAAATTACTTATTTAACATATGCTATCTAAAATAAATAGGTATTTTGGTTTCGAGAATAATCTTTAAACTTTTTTGTTTGATACATTAAATTGTTTTATTAATTTTTTTGTTATTGTATTTTATTAATTGTAATTATATTCAATGTTAAATAATGTATAAGAATATATAAATTATATTTAAAGATCAACAAAATGATGTAAGCTCAAAGTTTTTAGCTTAAATTCATTACTGTGAATTCAAGTATCGTTCAGGAATTATCAGAATTGATTTGAACAAGTATTGATCGCGGAATTATCAATACTTGGTGTTTAATCTATTAATAATACTAAACTCAACCAATCAAACAAATAAAATAAGAATGATCAAACCGAGAGAACTCAAAAATGTTGGTCGTAATGCTTTCTTGTTACTATTGATGTTGCTGATCTTGAATACAATGCTTCAGATAATAATTGCTGATGATTCTAATGATTCTCAACTATTGTTATGTATGTGATCTATGTTGTTGATCTCATATATATATAGAGATCTAATTCTGTTCTATTGCTACCTATTTTGTTGTTATAATTAAGCTAATTAAACTTATTCAAATTCTCGCCATGTTTATCGGCTTAGGAATTTGAGATTTACAACGAATCTAATATGAATAAAGTTTTTTGATGTGACGTGGAATATCCGCTATGTCTTCCATCGTCATTAATGTTGTTGTTGTTCTGCCACATTGACTTGTTGACTTCCGAGTTAATTGATCTTCCACAGGAATTTACTCTTCCGCAGGTAGTCTGTCTTCCGCAACAACTGTTGTACTGTACTTGTTCTTGTGCTTCCGCAGGAGTTCTTGTCTTCCGCAGCAATCCCTCCAGTTGCTTCGCTTCTTTTCTTGTTCAGCTGAAGTTTTTCTTCTGTAGGAGATCCATGGATGTACACTTCAGTTATGTTCCTAAGAACATCTACGGAAGAACACTTTATTCATCCGCAGTTGTTCCAACACTTAGTCAATTTTCCAAATTGACACAGTTTAATGTTTCCTGCACATTCACACATACATTCTGAAATATATTATATCATAGATGAATATATGAAGTGCAAAATAAATGTTATTTAATTCATAAACACAATTATAATCAAATATATTCATATTATATCATCAAGAACAATAATTACAATTATGATTACAAGAGTGATCTTATCATCTAAACCTATACATGAGTTCTATCCCTAACAATTACTTTGGTCCAATTAAAAAAAACTTGAAGCCTAAAAACAAAACCGAAAAAACCGAAATCGAACCAAGAACGAAGTGAAAACCAAAAACCAAAAACTGAAAAAACCGAACAATTTTAAAAACCTAGAAACCAAAATATCGGTTTTTGGTTTTGTTTTTAGACAAAAACCAAACCAAACTGACCATGCACACTCCTAATTTACTAAACAATAATTCTTTTTATTGATTTAAAAGTTTATATAAATCTTTAAGGTTAATGGTCATAATTTTTTTCTTAAAATCAATGGGTCCACCACCGAAAAAATTTATGTTAGTCGAAAATCTCGTAGCATATTCTCTACATGAAATCTAGAATTCACTAGGGTCACTTGAACCCAAACCTTCCTTGCTACCTCCCCCCAAACCTTCCTTGCTACCTCCCCCTGAGCTGATGATATGATGATTAGGACTATTCTTGTTCCACTTTGAAGTTTGTTCTAATAAGGGTATATTATTTCGTTAAGTGATTATTATATGCTCACTTGAAAGCTTAAGGAAGCAGCTTTTCTGGGGTAGCGCCAAGGATAAAAGAAAGATTCTTTAAGTCCTAGCAGTGGCGAATGCAGGAATTTTTTCAGGGGGGCAAAATTCAGGTCGGTAAAAAATGAGTCGATAAAAAATGACCGGGTCAAAAAATGAAACATTATATAACTTCAAAAGCATCATTCATTAAATATTGTAGACAAAAGTATGAATTACAATTGTCCTCTACGTGTTTTCATCTTTTTTGAAATGATCAATTATTTCTTCATTAGTAACATTAAAAAGTTCATCTACTTCTACAACATAAATTACGCAGACATTCAAAAAATCATCACCAATACAATTTCTCAAACTTGACTTGACACGCTTCATAGCCGAAAAACATCTTTCAACGGTAGCGGTTGCAATAAGCAAAAACAATGCTAACTTTAATAGCCGATAGACCAAATGATTAGAAAAATGTTTCCAAGTTTTTATTCTTTAGCACATTATGATGATACATTCCAAGTTAATGCTCAAGCATAGTCATCTCCCTATCACCAAAATCATATGAATAAAACTCACTTAATTGTAGTAACTTTAATGTGTCAAAGTTAGAGAAACAGTCACGTGGACTCGAAGCCGTCATATTTTTTAGTAACTCTGTATTGACCTTATTAAAACGGCCACCAAACTCTTGAATCAACCTATCCATAATCATATTAAAGCAATCAAACTTGAAATAATATTATTTGGTGATATTCTTCCTTTGTTCACGTCTTTAGTAACCATATTTTTCCGCCATGTTCGATATTTGTATATCATGTTTTTCACAAAAAGAAGATGTCTTTTCTAAAAGTGGATCAAATCCACATTCTCCAAAACTATGCAACATTTCTTTAGTTTATTCCACCAATGAAATCGCTTCTATATGTCTTGATCTTTCTTTTAAGGTGCTCTTGATAACATATTCGTTAGCCCTAAAATATGTGACATCAAATGCAAATAAAACACAAAGTCAAATGATTCAAAATAGTCTAAGATACCAATTCCTTGACTTCTGCTTGAATTATTAGAGCTTTCATTTGCAACATATTCAAGCACTTTAACAATGGTTGGAAACAAATCAATCAAGCGAGTTAGTGTTTGTAGTGAGAATTCCACCGTATATCTCCGGGTCGAATGAGAGAAAGCTCTTCGCTTAATCCACTTCCAATTTCAATTAACCCACAACTAATCTTTTTCTTTATTCTTTCTCTCTCAATTTCTCGAAGAATGTCTGTTTTTTTACAAGAAGCACAACCCACGTTCATCAAATTGGTTACCTTTTCAAAAAACTTCTCAACTCCCATATGTTTTCTTGCAACCACTACAACCACTAACTGAAGCTGATGAGCAAAACAATGTATATAATATGCCGATTTATTTTTTTCTAAAATCTTTGCTTTCAAACCATTGAACTCACCACGCATGTTACTTGCTCCATCATAACCTTGACCTGTTAATCGTTTCAAACTCAAGTTATGCTTTGCAAAAAAGGTGTCAATTGAAGACTTTGAGAATTATAGAAGATGTTTCCATCACATGAACAAGCCTTACAAATCTTTCTTTTATCAATCCACGTGCAACAACATATCATAAAACAATAGTCATTTGTTCCTTTTTAGATAAATCACTAGACTTTTTAATTAATAATGTGAAGACGTCATCACCAATTTCATTAAAATAGATTTGAGTACTTCTTTAAAACAATGAGCAACATCCTTTTGAGTATTCGGAGACAAATATTTATTATTCTTCGAAACTTTTGGTAACCTTTTTAGTTTCTATTTTGACTTATGATTAAATCCATTAATTCCAAAAAAATGCCTTTAAAATTAGAAGTCTCCTTCTCATCATGGCCACGAAATGGTAATACACACTTCAAAAAAAAGCTACAAGCATCAATGTAGCATTCAAACGGATCCGAATTTCCTTTTTCTCAATATCATCTTGTCTATGAAGGGCAACAACAATTTATTGAACTTAATTCATTAGATCTTCACATTTTTACTGCTTTGTTGTGGAAACTATTTATATCACCAACATGTCGATCAAATCTCTCTGTTTTGTGCTGTATTCCAATTCAAATCTCTCTATTTTGTTCCAATTATTAAAGCCTACTCATTTTTCATTTGCAAGAAAGAGAACTCGTTTGTAGCTGCACTAGTATATGTCGATGGTGTCATCATTGTCGGAGATGACCTAGCAAAATAAATGAAACAAAAGCTTATCTCGACAAGCGATTTAGCATTAAAGACCTTGGAAATTCAAAGTACTTTTTGGGAATTGAGGTGGCCCGAACGAAAGAAGGACTTGTTCTTAGTCAACGAAAATACACTTCAGACATTTTAAAGGATTGTGGAATCCTGGGGTCTCGTCCAAGTTCCTTTCTGATGTAACAAAACTTGAAGATTGGAAAGAATGAAAAGGAATCAAAGGTGGATGCCAGCCAGTGCAGACGACTTATTGGAAGGTTTCTCTACTTGCAAGCTACAAGGCCTGACATTGTATACTCCGTGAATGTTTTAAGTCAATTCATCTTAGACCCGAGACAAAGCCACATGGATGAAGCCACAAGAATTTTAAGATATATGAAAACTACTCCTGGACAAAGAATCTTGTTTCCAAAGGAAGGTGCTTCTGAACTCATGGCATATAGCGATTCAGACTGGCTTGGATGTCCTGATTCAAGAAGGTCAAGAACAGGTTACATGCTTTTCTTTGGTGGAGCACCCTTCTCTTGGCTACAACAGTAAGTGAAGTTTTATGGCTGAGATGGTTATTAAGTGAGCTAAACGTACACCAAAACCACCCGACACCCCTCTTTTGTGACAACCAATCTGCTAGACACACTGCTAATAATCTGGTCTATCATGAACACACAAAACATGTAGAGATGGACTGTTTCTTTGTTTAAGAACGGGTGGAATCAAAAGAGATTCAGCCAAGAGGCATTGACACTAAAATGAAAATCGCTGACTTGTTTACTAAAGCTTTGGGCTCGCAACAATTAATGTTCCTACTTGGCAAGTTAGGCATTTATAACCTACATACTCCAACTTGAGGGGAAGTGTAAATTGACACCTATTTGTCCTCCTATCTTTATTTTTTATCTCTAAATAATTTCTTTCCTTGTATTGAGCACTAATTTGAAGCGGGTGATCGTCTAATGTTTTTTCATAAAATAGGTGTCAATTTACACAAGTAACAACACAAATAAAAGGCTTTGTCTGCTTTTATACTATATTCTAACCAATTACCATATCGATCAAACCAAGTACACATAAAACGTCATTCCTTTTTCCTATCATTTTTTTGGGAAAGTCATGTCCTCATGGCTGGCAAGGTCCATTCACCCAATACTTTCTCCGTATTTCATCTCTTTGATTCGGGTGATAATCTAAAATTATTTTTATATCAATGGTATCCTAAGGAAAATTATCTAAATCAACTAATTTAGGCATGCAAGGAGTAAAGATAGACCGAGGAATATTATTAGATGCATTTCCGGATGAAGATGACATTTTCTTTTTAGAAATTTTTCCGTGATTCTTAGATCCTAATATATACAAACAAATATAATTAATATTAGACTTAATTACATGGATCCTATGGTTAGGCCTGATTTTACTTTTGGTCCTTAACTTTCAAAATTACAAGGTTGGTCCAAAAATTTACACAAACGTAACATGCTTGGTCCTAAGTTGGATGGACGTTAACTTTTACTATTAAATATTTTAAAATGACTAAAGTACCCTTTGGTTTAAAAAATACAACTAAAATAAGGGGGGTCCACTTAAAAACTAAAACCTAGTTAATCTTTCATGTCTTTCAACCCCAAACCACCACCTTACCATTGGAGACTTCCCCTTGCACCGTCTCCCCATCACTGGCAACCAATCTTCTCTCCCTATAGTTACCTTTTTCTTCCCTACCAATCTCCCCCAACACCACCTCTAGCGCCCCCACCCCTTACTTAACCCATCCGTTGGTTATGGTCTGCCGGTTTTACGTGAACATAAGGTCAAATCTATCGATTTCTGGTGGTGGGGTCAGTCGGTTTTAGGCCAACATCACCATCACTATCTTGTTTGGGGGATTAATTGGAAGACGATCATGATCGATTGGATAGAGGTAACAGTACAATGAACTGCCATTTTAATCCGTAAAGAGCGTGATTTCACGAAGATGATGGTTATGGTTGGTGATAGTGTCGGAATGTGCATCTTCACTAGCAAGCATGAGATAGAGAGAGAGAGAGAGAGAGAGAGAGAGAGAGAGATGGGAGAGAAATGAACGATAGTGGTGGCCATCGATGTATAGACAGTGGTTGGTTTTGCTGAAGTTCACGGTGGTAACGGAGTTGACCTTTGGATGCAGGTGTTTCTATTTTCAAATCCACTCACCTATTAATTTATTATATTATATTTATATTAATTAGTTTTAGGGTCTTAATTTTTATTAATAATGGAATTTTAGTTATTTTACACTCAAATAACAGTTAAAGTTAACGTCCATCCAACTTAGGGACCAAGCATGTTACGTTTGTGTAAAGTTTTGGACCAACCTTGTAATTTCTGAAAGTTAAGGACCAAATGTGAAATCAAGGCTAATCACAGGGACCATCCATGTAATTAAGCCTAAATATTAGAACAAATATTTATAATGCAACTATAGCCTATAAAAATTAAAAACAATTCAAAGTTCATGAAATATTAATCAAAACAAAATAATAAAATCTTAATATAAACAATTGATTTAGAAAACACTAAACAGTTACAAAATAGGCAAGATAGTGTACCATGGAGGGCAGAGAACCACTGGCGGTGGGCAGTGGCAGGTGGCTGGTGGCAGGTGCTTGTGAAAGGGTTTATTTTAGAGTTGAATGCAATTGGAGGCTGGACTTTTGTTTTGAACTGAAATAAAAGGTAGGTTTTATTTAATTGTTATAGTTAAAGTTTAATTTTTTGGATTTTTGTGAATGGCCCCCTAACTTCATAAAATTTGTGCCCCAATCTCTTACAAATATAGTTAATATAAATTGACTTATATACAGAATTTATATTGATTATTGGGCTTATATGGGGGCCTCCCCCTACCAATGCATTGTCTACGCCCTTGAGTACTAGATAAGGTCACGACTCTAGAGGCAGAGGGAAAGCTCAGATTGGGTAATTTGGAGGACTTTACTTTCAGTTTAATGATTAAATGATGGTGGAGATGTAAAGTGAAAGAAAACTGACTATAGAGGAAAGTAACTTGAAGCACTACATTTCAAAATGAACCAGTCATTTATGACAAGGATTAATCATACTTAGGTGTTTGGAGAAAGATTGCTTATTTTCACTAGTAAAGACAAATAATGCACTATCATATTCATTCATAGGAGTATCAGGTAATTGTGAGACACTAAGGTTTTGGGTTGATCATTGGATCAGTTGATCTCATGTAATGGTTTCATTTTCAGCCCTTGTCAGAATTGGTAGACAAATCTTGTCTCGTTCGGACTGATGTCAAATGTCAGGTAGGGTTGTAAAGAGCTCAAAATCCGAGCTCGCGAGCCAACTTATTTAATTATTACAAAAATATTTTTTTTTTATTTTCTTATAGTTCAAGTATATATACATACATATACATACATACATATATATTTGTGTATTTTGCTTCATTGAAAAAAATTATATAAAGTTGTTATTTCAAAAACTATAATAATGTTTTATACATGTTTAATTAGTTTCTCGTTATAAAATATCAAAATAACCTGCAGGACCGGTGAAGGGTGGTCAATGCAACAGTTTCACAGTATGAAGAGATAAAAAAACACTTAGCAGATCAAATAGGGAACCGGTTAGAGATGATGCAAGGAACACAAGCAAAATAACAAGAACACTCAAATATGGTTTTCAAGAATGATGTATATTGCTCTCAAGTTCTTACAAGTGTTACAAAACATACAAAAAGATACAAGTATTTTAGACACTTTATACTACATCCTACAGCCGGCCATACTTTGAAGGCCAGCTAGATATACTAATCTAGACAACAAGATTAATATAGAGTCAAAAGGCAGATTGCCTTTTGACTAGTGATTATGACATGCCATAGCTCACATCCTTATCTATTATTAAAAGGATAAAAGTACATAGTTGGAAAGTTACAGCCAAAAGACCTTAATCTACAGTTGATAAAAGCATGGACTTTTCACCAACTCATATAAGTTGGTGAGTCTTCAGAGTGGCAGTGGAAAGTGGTTCAGCTTTTGTTAAAAGGTGATTCAGAAAAAGCATGTCTTCTCTGTCTTTAGAAGAAATCAGTCTTTGGCTTCGGAAGACTTTGTCCTTGAAGCTTCGAAAGACTTCATCTTTGGTTTCGGAAGATATGGTCTTTTAGCTTCGGAAGATTTGATACTTAGCATAATTCACTGAGTTGTATCAAATATTTCAAAGTAACTTCCTTGTACTTCATTTCAGCATGCTGAGAGCTCTTGATTGTTCTTTGGTTACACAACCTCTAAGTGTATTCCTTGCAAACTCCCCCTAGGCTGATGCTACCAAAACTAAAGAGAACTTTGATTCTTGATCTTCATCTGTTGACAGTCCTTATCAGAATCAAGACCATTCCTTTGATCATCAGTTGGTCAGGATTCCTCAGACTCTCAAAGTATCTCCTCATATCATAGAAATCATGCAGAGGGAGGTCAAGTATGTTTTTCCAGAAGTATAAGTCTTGACCTCCTTGATCTCTAGTAACATACCATCTGTCTGGATTGGTGGCAAACATTCAAGACACAATGGGTCTCTCAGCAGCAAGAGGCTCTACTTGAATAGGAGTTGGATGAGCAGCCTCTTCTTGATCTCCCTCAGGATGTTCTAACCCATCCTAAGGTGTAGAGGTGGATGTCTTAGACTTCTTCTTTTTCTTCTTATCCCTTCTGATGGCCATCCTTTTCCTCTTTCTATATTTCAACTAAGGAGACTGGCCTGCAGTACCAGATTGTTCTTGCTTGCCTTCCTCAGTTGGGTCCTTATCCTTCACAGGTTCAGAAGGAGAAGGATCAGGACCTTGCTGTGGATCAAAAGATGAAGCTGGCTGTGATGCAGCACTAGGTCCAAGTTGTGTTGTCTCTTATGGTTCAACCTTGACTTTAGCTTTAGGTGTAACCTGACTTGGTAGAGAATGAAAGTCAATCAGCTCACCTCTCTTAATCTTCTGCTTGATCACTCTGATGTGCTCATTTATGGTGGATAAAGACATTGGACCAAGTCTCCTTCTAGAGAATCCATACAGCTTCAAGAAACTCACCATCTTTTGTTTGTCAGTAGATTTCTTCAAGTTTGCTCTGATGGTGGCTCTTGACTTTGCAGCCTTTTCCCTCATCTTCCTCTTAGCAGCTTTTTGTTCTTTTTGTACTTGATGCTCAAACTGCTTGAGGTATTTAAATTCAATGTACTCGTATGGCAAGGGAAGGAGGTTTGCTCCCTGATAGAGACCTGTAGCACTTAGGTAGATGATCATGTTTTGTCTATCATTTTCCTTATCTACCTGAGTTTGTTGCTCAATGGCCACAGTCTCTGTCTCAAGACTTTCCTGAACTGGGGAGAGGGTAGGAGCTTTGTAAATTCTGTTTCTTCTTCTTTCTTCTATGATCTTGAGAAGCAATTCTGCTCTCTTAGCTTCCTTCCTCTCCTTAGACATTTCCTTGTCAGCCAGTCATTTAATTCCTCCAAGGGGAGAAAGATGAGTTCATCAATATTATAGTACCTGGACCCCAAATAATTCAATCTAGCTACCCTTAACTCATTATCTTAAGTACTTAGCCTGGGGACAACCCTAATTACAGCTTCCATGAAGCCAAGGGTCCTGCTTAAACTCTCTCCTCTTGCCTTCCTTTTCCTCTCTCTCTTCTCCTCTTTAGTCTCCTCAGGAGTTATCTTCCTTTTACGTTTGTCACTCACAGGCTTGTGTGACTCAGGTTGGAGAGAGTTTTGGCCTTTATTGCTTGGTTCTTCACTTAAGTTCTGCCTAGAGAAAGGCTGTAAGACACCTTCACCAGCTGGTGCCTCACTGAGGGTAGTGGGTGTTGAGGGTGCTAAAGCAGCTCCTGTCTCAAGGTTCACAGGCTCAACTGCTGCGCTTTCAGCCAAGGTTTTCCCTTCAAAGCTAATCTTAGGGTTCACCTCAACATCCAGTTGACCAACAGTCTTGCCTGCTAGCCTCTGTCTATATAGTCTTGTTCTTAGCTTGAACTCTTCAATCACCCTTTGTTGAATCCTATCAGCCAACCTTCCAGCTTGCCTGTTTTTATTTGGGTTGGCAAGTGGGAGGTCAACTAGATAGGTCCTCTCATAGTATCTCAGGTTAAAGAAGTTGAAGATCGCTTGTTGACCCTAAGACCTAGAGTTTACCAGGGCTCTTCTTTGATCATCATACCTCCATCCCATAATTAGATTATCAGCTGGGTGAGATGGAGTTGGCATTGCCCTTGGTATACCCTCCTCAAACAAGCTTTGAATGAGTAAGTCCACATCAATGTGGACCTGAGGAGGTTGTTGAGTATGAACAACTGTAAGTGAGGGTGGTGAGTCCTCTATGTCCATACTCTGAGAGGAACTCCCAGGTTCTGTGATTGAAATTTAGACTTTCTCCCCCTTTTTGGTAGCATCACCCTCTTGCACAGGGGAGCTAGGAGTTAGGTCCATCACATCCACAGGTTCTTATAGGCCTGGTTGAGTCCTCTAGATGGGTCTCTCAGCTAACTTTCCCTTGAGATTGGTGATCTCAAGTTGCTGGTCATTGACCCTTCTCTGTAAGGTAGTCACCTAAGATTGTAGATGACTAACCTTTGAAACTAAATAGGTACAGAGTTCAGTCAGTTTGTGTACCTTTAGTTGCTTACTCCCCTCATCTTCATCAGAAGAATCACTAGGGGATGAGAGAATAGGACTAAGGTTTTCTTTCTCATCACCAGCTTTAAGTTCTTGGCTGTTGGTTTTCCTCTGCACATTGATAGCTTCAAAAGAAGTGTCAATGGGCTGGGTTGTCATGGTTGAGGTCTGAATGATGTAATCACTTGTAAAAGTGAGAGCCTCTTCCATATAGGCCTCCTGAACAGGTTCAGGGAGGTTCACATCAGTTGTGGGTGGATGATGTGGGCTAGATATAGGTGATGCAGGAGTACTCATCTATCCTTGAGCAGGGGTGGAGAAGAGAGATTCATGGTACTCACTGAATCCTATATCTTCATTATCATAGAATTCAAGGTTAGGAATTGGTTGGTTGAGGTAAGCGGCTGGGGATGGTCACTTTCCCCTGAAGGTTGATCACTGGTGTTTTGAGACTCTGAGTGAAGGCTTAAGGCTGGGGTTATGAGATAATCAGGCTGAGCATGAAGAACCTCAGTACTAATCATAGAAGGAATAGGAGTGGTGTAAGGTAATATCAGAAGATTATAAGGCTGATGCAACCAAAGAAACCAAAACAACCAAAGGTCTTCCTGCATGCATGCACTGGACGTACAAAGGTAGAAGTGCTTCGGAAGTTTTACACGCTACATCAGAAAAATACTCTAAGTGTAAAATCTTCCGAAGCCAAAGTCCAAATCTTCCGAAGCCAAAGATGAAGTCTTTCGAAGCTTCAGAGACAAAGTCTTATGAAGCCATTTTGCTGTGAAGACTGATTTCTTCCAAAGACAGAGAAAGACATGCTTCCTCTTATCTACTTTACATAAAGCTGACACACTTTCTGTTACAACTTTGAAGACTCACCAACTTATATGAGTTGGTGAAAAGTCCATGCTTTTGTAAACTATAGATTAAGGTCTTTGTCTATAACTTCCTACTTTTTTACCTGTAAACCTTTTTGTAATAGAAAAGGATGTGAGCTATGGCATGTCATAGTCACTAGTCAAAAGGCAATATGCATTTTGACTTTAGATTGATCTTGTTGTCTAGATTAGTCAATTCCAACTGTCCTTCTAAGTATTAACGGTTGTAGGATGTAGTATAAAGAGTCTCAGGTTCTTGTAATTTAGATATGTTTTGTAACACTTGTAATAGAACTTGAGAGCAATATACAACACTCCTTGAAAATCATATTTCTGTGTTATTGCTGCTTGTTCTGTCTCATTACTTACTTGTGTTCATAGTATCCTCATAATCAAACCCGGTTCCCTATTTGAACTGTTAAGTGTTCCAAGTCTCTCCTTATTGTGAAACTGATTGTGTTAGGCACCCTTACTTGGTCCTGCAATTGGTATCAGAGCATTTTAGGCTCGTGATTGTAAGATCTCACCATCTTTAATCCTCTCAGTTTCATAGTTCACTTAACATCTCAAATGGCAGCTATCACAAAGGCTGATATGGAAACCGATACAATGACAAAGTCCCCACTGATCACTCCTGAAGACTTTGATACTTGGTGTCAAAGAATGGAAGGCTTTATTAAGTCTCAAGACTCCAGGATGTGGGGGTCTGTTGTCGTGGACCTCATGCACCATCCACCTCTTCAGCTGCTGGTGGTGGTGGTATGATACCAATGGAAGTGGCTGACTATTCTGATGAAGACTGGAGAAGATTGATATTGATCAGAAAGCCATGACCGCCCTCCAAAGCTCTGCAAAGACTTTAAGAGGCTGATGAATAACAGATTTGAAATGAGTGCCGTGGGGGAACTAAATTTCTTTCTGGGAATTCAAGTGAAGCAAGTTGATAATGGTATCTTCATAAGTCAGTCAAAGTATGTACAAGACATACTAATATTCAACATGACTGAATGTAAGGTTGCTAAGACACCCGTAGCCAGAAACCACTCCTTAGGACCTGATCTTGAGGGGGAGTGTGTGGATGAACATCTTTACAGGGCTATGATTGGGTCTCTTATGTACCTAATAGCCAGCAGCCCTGATATCATGTTTGCCACATGCATCTGTGCAAGATATCAAGCCAACCCCAAGATGTCACACCTGGTTTCTGTCAAGAGGATTCTTAGATATCTCAAAGGTGCTCCCAAGCTTGGCCTTTGGTATCTAAAGAGTTCTGACTTCAATCTGTATGCTTATACAAATAGTGACTATGGTGGTTGCAACATGACTGCAAAGTCTACATCTAGGGGATGTCAATTCCTTGGCGGAAGGATTGTCTCATGGCATTGCAAGAAACAATCCTGTGTCTCTGCTTCAACTGCTGATGCTGAGTACATTGCTGCTGCAAGTTGTTGTGCTCAAGTGCTTTGGATTCAGAATCAGATGCTGGACTATGGATTCAACTTCAAAGAGACTCCCATCCACATAGAAAACAACAGTGCTATCTCCATTACAGAGAATCCTGTGCAGCACTCAAGGACCAAACATATCAACATCAGGTATCATTTAATTAGAGATAATTTTGAGAATGGATTAATCAAATTAATCAAAGTTAACACAAATGAACAATATGCTGATCTGTTCACTAAAGCTTTTGATGAACAGAGATTCAAATATCTTGTATCATCTATTAGGATGATTAACTTTGAGTAGATTTTCTTAAAAACTTAAATCAACTTTATTTCTAAAACCTGTGTGTCCGAAGTTGTCTATTTTATCACCTTCATAAGCCCAGTTTTTTTTTTGGAAGAAAATTTTTTATGATATACCTTAGATTTTTGAAAAAATTTCAAAAATATTTTCCTTCGAAAGATTTCAAGTTGACTTCCGAAGAAATTTATGTCTTCAAATCAACTAACTACTTATAAAAAATTTAACTTCGGAAGAAATTATGAGAATATCTTCCGAAGCTTAAATATGCTTTTAAGTACTTACATGTATTTGAAGGACAAATATCTTCCGAAAACAATTAAGTCTCGGAAGATTTATTCTCTTTAGAATAAAATTCCCAATTCTTAATATATTCCGAAACCAAATATGTGTCAGAAGAAAAAAAAAATTTAAGTATTTTTCTTCCGAAGCCAAATTTTCACAACTCTTAAGAATATCTTTCAAAGCCAAATTGTCTTTGGAAACTTTTTCTTAAAAACTTCCGAAGCTAAATTACCTTCGGAAGATTTTCAACTTCCAAAATAACTACCTTTTTGGGCATTTTTTCAGAGGTGGGACCTACTTTCGGATTTCAAAGTTTATCCTTTTGCAATAACTTTGTTTTAAATCCATTTCATATATATTCTCAAACGGTTCCCCCTCTTCTCACTCTCCTCTTCATCTACATTGTTCTCTAACCTAATTTCACCCACAAACCGCCTTTGTTCTTATCTCTCTTCATTGAAAAGCTACTTCAAATGGCCAACCTTGACCGCAGAAATCAACATGATTTTTTCATGCATCTTCACAGGCAACATAATCAAGTTGCTCTGTTAGACTCTGAGAAAGATCTAGGTTTCTCAGAGGTTTGACGTTACCTTTCTTTGACCAACTACTTCACCTCCCTCACCATTGATCCTCCTCTCTATGAGGATCATTTATTGGAGTTCAGGCAGACCTGCGAAGAGGTCACCATGGACGGATGGGCTATAAGGGTAGAAGGTGACTTGTCCTTCCATAAAGCTGCAGTCAGCCACTCCTTTACGCAGATGGGCTATAAGGGTGACTTCTCGGTCAAAACCTTAAGGAAGGGGAAGGTCTCATCCTAATGGAAGTACCTCCTTCATGTTGTCATACACAGCTTGTCAAACAAGAATGGAGGATGGGATCAGATTCCAGAAGACCTCTCCTTCATAGTCCATGGAATGGTTCAGGGGGTCAAGTTCAGGTATTCTTAATTTGTATATACCAATTTTCTTGCTAACTTGGACTCCCTAGAGTATTACATGTTCCCTAGATATGTCCAGCACATTCCCAACTGTGAACTGGGCACTCAGTTGATGGGAACAGGTAATATTCTTAAATTGGGACAAATGAAGCCTGACATCTTCAAAATAATGAGGATGCCAACTGTTGGCTTCTCTAGGGTAGAAACTGCCCTTGCCCCAAAAATGTTTGAGCTCGTTGCTCAAGGTGACAACCTAGCAGCACCAGCTAGTGTTGAACCCACACCTTCTATCTCTCAACCAGACATACAGCCCACAATAACCATCACCTACCAGAGAAAAACCAAACGGACCCCTACACATGCTATTTAGCTTGTGCAGGCCCCCATATCACCAACCTTATAGGAGGAAGTGGACACTCGAGCTCCCACTTCCCCTGAGGAGCAAAACACTCCCACTCTCATATGATCAGTGCTGAGGTTCCTCATGCTCAGCCTGATGAGCTCACACCCTAAACAGCCTTAAGCCTTCACTCAGAGTCTCCACACTCTAGTGAACAACCTTTTGGGGAAAGTTACCATCCCCAGCCGCCGGATCTAAACCAACCAATTCCCAGCCTTGACTTCTATGATGATGTCTGTGGACATGGCACAGCGAGTACCATGAGTCTCTCTTCTCCACACCTACTCAAGGAAAGATGAGTACTCCCGTCTCACCTAGTTCTATCCCACATCATTCACCTATCACTAAGGTGGATCTCCCTGAACCTATTCAGGAGATCCATATGGAAGAGACTCTCACTTCAGCAAGTGATTACATCTTTAAGACCTCAACCATGGCAACCAGGCCTTTTGACACTTCTCTTGAAGCTGTCATAAGGCAGGGGAAATCCAACAGCCAAGAACAATATGCTGGTGATGAGGAGGAGGATCTTGGTCTAATTCTCTCATCCCCCTGTGATTCTTCTGATGAAGATGAGGGGAGTCTGAAACTAAAGGTGCAAAAACTGACTCAAATATGCACCTATATAGTCTCAAAGATAAGTCACCTGGAATCTCAGGTGACTGTCTTAGAAAGAAGGGTCAATGACCAGCAACTTGAGATCACCGATCTCAAGGGCCAGCTAGCTGAGAGACCACCAAGATGAACTCAACCAGGTCCACAAGAACCTATGAATATGATAGACACAACCCCCAGCTCACTTATGCAAGAAGGTGATGCTACCAAAAAGGGGGAGAAAGTCCAAACAGTCACAGAACCTAGGAGTTCCTCTCAGAGTATGGACATACAGGATTCACCACCCTCTCTTGCAATAGTCCATACTTAGCAACCTCCTTAAGTCTACATGGATGTAGACTCTCACATTCAAAGTCTATTTGAGGATGGTATACCCAGAGCCATGTTGTCACACCCCAACCTTAACGGCGAAAACGTCGAGATGTGAGGGTTAAGATTGTTCATGCCACACAACGCTAATTTAAAATGACAATATTATTAGAAATCAATATTCATGACATACATTTAAGAAATAGAGCAAGTTCAAACATCCAACAATACATAAGAAATTCAAAGTCACAAAATGATCAATGTCTTTTATTTTAGTCTAGGTCCAATCCTAGATGTATATAAGTCTTCAAGGCATGCTAAACAATATCATTTCCTGAAACATGTTAAAAATAAAAGGTTAACATAATGTTGGTGAGTTTTCCATAGTTTTCATACATAAATATATATAAAAGATGGCAATCCATGTCATAGGTTATTGAATAAAGTAACTAGGGATGGATGAACAAATGTAACAATCAAAACTTGACAGATTACAAGATTACAAGATTACAAGATTAAACGATTAGCTAAGTGTACTTGGTTTAACACCAAGTAGGCTTGTCAGGCCCATAGATCTATGACGTCGCCAGGCTAGCAATAGTTAATGATTGTACATATTATAGTCATCACATGGTAATTACAAGAGTTCAACTAACCACGACAAATAAGAAGAATTGCCCAAGTGTTTACAAGATTCAAACGAGCTTACAAGTGCATTTATCATAAGGTTAACATGTTTCACCCCCAAAGTGTGAAAATATATAAAAGGGGTATGGAAAAACTCACATGAATAATAAGGATGAACAAATAAGAAGTCTTGTATAAGATGCCGAGGATTCGTTAACGTTCAACCTAAAAGAGCGTCGTGTTAAGTTAATCATGATGATTTTGGTATTATATTTATAAACTGTTAATCCATGATTTTTATGTTATTGAATAGATGTAATTTATTCTTATTTTGGTAATTAAATGATTTAAATAAGAATTTTAGTGATTAAAAGTTAAACTTTTATTTTCAAATGGGTTTTATTTAGTATTTAAATAAAATAGTAATTTGTAAATTTAAATGTTTAAATTAAATATGTACATGTATATTTATTTTCTTAAAAATCATAAACAAATATGTAACAATAAGGAGTTTATCTATTTGTATATTTTAGAAATTAAATGGGAACTCATTACAATTTAAGATTAATAACAACTTGTATTTTGTACATTTTTTTTATAATTTTTAAAATAAAAGAAATGGAAATTTCTTAATTAAATTTCCAAGAAAATTAAAAAGAGAACGATTTTATTTAATTTCTGATTAAAAAATGATTTTTATATAATTAATAATAATATCTAAATATTTTCTGAATTTTAAACATTATTAAAACCCTTTTAAAAAATAGTGGCAGGGCCTCGGGTTCGAACCCGGGCCCTTTGCGAAGGCAACAGGCTCACAAACCACCGGGGCAAGGCCCTGGTTTGTGTAATTTTTCAGAAACAAAAGCTTAAAACCATTTTTCCCCAGAAATCCCAATTTCACTCAAGAACCCTAAAACAAAATCGATCGAATTGAAGATCAATTCGATTATGGTTATGAAATTAACCATAGGGTTTCTGTTTCTAACTTCAAATCGAGTATAAAAATGTATTCAATTACCTGTTTTGATTGAAATTCGAGAGAACAGGTAGTTCGAACAGAGTCGACGGTTTCGTTTGAAGAAATCGATGTGTGTGTGTGTTATTCGTGAAATTGAGCTTACAGATAGTGAAAAGAACTTGTCGAGAGCATTTGCCCTCTATTTATAGGTTCAATTTGATCACGAACATGTCCAACGACTATATGATTACTGTCGGCCGTTTCAGGTCGAATTAAACGAGTTAAGTGCGCTTTCTGGTGGAATTAATCACTACATTTAGTTCGAGATGATTAAAGGGACGTTTGTGCTAGTTTAATTGTATTATTAACTCGATCTAAAGGTGAAACCGATTTTGAGTTGATTGTTTAACGGTTTCATGTTCGATGACCATCAAAACTACAATTAAATTCGCATAAACCATGGATTGGGGTTCGAAACTGTTGTACGAAGGTCAGGGGTGGTTTAATTCGATTAATTTCGTGTATACAATCGTTTTGGGGAGTGGCAGGAGTCGCCGGCGTGTGGCCGGAGAGGCGGCCAAGAAAAACGGGTTGGGGGGTTGAGTTTTAAATAAAATTACACTTTGGTCCCTGTGATTTAAGTTTGATCAATTTAATCCAAAGTTTCACTTTTAATTTTAACAGAATTACAGTTTGGACCCTGCATTGTTTAACTTTATTAGTTTATACACAAATTATAATTTACAAATTTTTAGGATATTAATCTAATATTACTTTTATTTATTAACAATATTAATACTTATTATAATTATTTACTATTATTAGTATTATTATTATTTTTATTATTATTTTTAATTTTAACATTTTCTTTGTTATTATTATTATTAACAATATTAATTATCCAAGCATTTAATTACATCAAGAATTTACAAAATGAATCCTCGTAATTGCATTAATACAAAACAAGCCCTTACAAGAGATAACAGAATCAATAACGACTATTTAACAAATACACAACGAAATGCAACGACTCGTTAATTTGGATTTCCTCCAAAGAACATGCAAACTTTCATCGGCTAGGCATTTCCCCAAGTTTGAGACATGGAAGACAGGATGAACCCCGCTAAGTTCGGAAGGTAGTTCTAGTTTGTAAGCCACTTTCCCAATTCTTTTTAGAATTTTGAAAGGTCCTACAAAACGAGGGGCTAACTTACCCTTCTTCCCAAAGCGAACAACACCCTTCCATAGAAAGACCTTAAGAAGAACCATATCGTCGACTTGGAACTCCAACGGTTTGCGTCTTTTATCAGCATAACTCTTTTGACGACTTCTAGCCACCTCACGGTTATTTCGGATTTTGGAGACTTTGTCGGTCGTTTCTTGGATAAGTTCAGGACCAGTGATGAAATTCTCACCAATGTCAGTCCAACAGATCAGAGAACGACATTTACGACCATATAAAGCCTCGAATAGTGCCATCTTGATACTCGAGTGATAGCTATTGTTATACGAAAATTCCGCTAATGGCAGATGCATATCCCAGTCACTACCAAAATCAAGGACACAAAGACGCAGTAAGTTCTCAAGGGTTTGGATTGTTCGCTCGGTTTGACCGTCCGTTTGAGGATGGTAAGCCGTGCTCAAATCTAGTTGAGTACCCAAAAGCTCTTTCATAGAAGACCAGAAATGCGACGTAAACTGAGCATCACGATCGGAGATAATGTGCAACGGCACACCATGACGACTCACAATTTCATCGATGTAGATACGAGCCAATCTTGAAACCTTGTAGGTGTCTCGTATTGGTATGAAATGTGCATTTTTGGTCAAACGGTCAACGATCACCCATATACTATCATGGCCACGAGGGGTACGTGGTAACTTGGTTATAAAATCCATGGATATGTGTTCCCATTTCCACATAGGGATTTCAGGTTGTTCAAGTAAACCACTAGGCCGTTGTTGTTCAGCTTTGACTCTTGCACATGTGAGGCACTTGGAAACATAAGACGCGATATCTTTCTTCATTCCCGGCCACCAATATTGGCCACGCAAATCCATGTACATTTTATCGGACCCGGGATGAATAGAATATCGAGTTTGATGAGCTTCGTTCATAATGAAGTGACGGAGATTATTGCGATTCGGAATCCAGAGTCAGCTCAAGAAATACCACATGCCGTTCGGTTTTGTCTCCAGTTGTGACCGAACGTTATACGCCAGATCGTCATCTTTCCCTTCCTCGGTTAACACCGCTTGTTGAGCCTCGCGGATGCAAAACTCGAGATCACTATCAATCCTTATGTTTTGAAGCATGATAGTGGCCTCGTTAACATCCACATGAATCTCGATGTCAAATTCCCCTAATGTGTCAAACAATTGTCTTCAATCTCGGATTTCTTGAAGCGAGACAGTCTTGTTGTGGATCTTTCGACTCAACACGTCGGCTACCACATTCGCTTTACCAGGATGATAGTGAATGTCGCAGTCGTAGTCGCTAATTAGTTCAACCCAACGTCTTTGTCTCATGTTGAGATCCTTTTGATTAAACATGTGTTGAAGGCTCTTGTGATCGGTGTAGACTATGCATTGCGTTCTATAGAGATAATGTCGCCAAATCTTCAAAGCAAATACCACGGCACCAAGTTCGAGATCATGAGTTGTGTAGTTCACTTCATGAACCTTCAATTGTCTCGACGCGTAAGCTATGACCTTACCTCGTTGCATGAGAACGCAACCAAGACCTTGACTAGACGCGTCGCAATATACGATGAAGTCATCGTTTCCATCGGGAAGGGTAAGGATAGGAGCATTACACAGTTTGTGTTTCAACGTATCAAACGCATCTTCTTGTTCGGGCCCCCACTCAAAAAGTCTATTCTTTTGAGTTAGCGTCGTAAGTGGTTTCGCAATCTTCGAAAAGTTTGCAATAAACCTACGGTAATAACCTGCTAAACCCAGAAAAGAACGAACCTCGGTTGGGGTCGTGGGAACACACCAATTCTTCACGGCTTCTATCTTTGCAGGATAAACGTGAATGCCTTGGCTATTCACCACATGTCCTAAGAATTGGACTTCTTCAAGCCAAAATTCGCACTTGGAGAACTTGGCATATAATTGTTCCTTCTTCAAAAGATCGAGGACTTGACGTAGGTGCGACTCGTGATCGGTCTTTGTCTTGGAATAGATGAGAATGTCATCAATAAACACGATCATGAATTTATCCAAATACTGTTTACATACCTGATTCATGAGATCCATGAAGACAGCAGGTGCATTAGTCAAGCCAAAAGGCGTAACCATGAACTCATAATGTCCATATCGAGTACGAAACGCGGTCTTTGGAATATCATCGTCGTGAACACGTAATTAATGATATCCAGAACGTAGATCGATCTTCAAGAATTGTGTAGCTCCTTGAAGTTTATCGAAGAGATCATCAATTCGAGGAAGAGGATATCGGTTCTTGATAGTGAGCTTGTTGAGTTCCCGGTAGTCGATGCACATACGGAAAGAACCATCTTTCTTCTTCACAAATAGCACGGGTGCACCCCATGGTGAAGAGCTAGGTCGAATGAAACCCTTATCGGTCAACTCTTGCAGTTGACTAGCTAGTTCTTGCATTTCAGATGGTGTAAGACGATAAGGCGACTTAGCCACGGGATTTGCACCAGGAATCAGGTTGATTTTGAACTCAACTTCTCGCACGGGAGGTAACCCACTAAGATCCTCGGGAAACACCTCGGGAAAATCCCGCACGACAGGTGTATCATTCAGTTCTTTACCCTTGGCTTTCGTGTTGACTACGTAAGCCATGAAAACTATGTAGTTTTTACTTAAGCACTTGCGGGCCTTGATACAAGACATGAGTTTGAGTCTTTGGGATGATCTCTCCCCAAAAACTTTTAAGGTATCACCCGATGGTAAAGGAATTCGAATGCACTTCTCAAAGCATATAATTTCCACGTGTTGCTTCGCTAACCAATCCATGCCAATAATAACGTCGAAGCTCCCCAGTTGCATAGGAATAAGGTCGATGAGAAAGTCGTGCTCGTTAAGACTTAAGGTGCAATCACGTATCATGACGTTGACTTCAATGGATTTGCCATCGGCTACTTCAACCGTAAAAGATCTTTCTAAATTAGAACGTGGCTTAGAAAGAATAGGCTCAAACTCTAAAGCTACAAAACTCTTATCCGCACCCGAATCAAAAAGTACAGAAGCATAAAGACTATTTACAAGATACATACTTGCTCAAATAATAACCTATTATTGGCATAATGAACGCAGGTACGGATTTTACAAGACAAAAGAAAAATTAAAAGAAATTAATGACGTACCATTCACCACGTCGTTGTTGGATTGAGCTTGGTTGGCTTTGATGTTGAAAGCCCTTCCACGAGCCGGTGGCACAGTTCCCGCATTACGAGGACATTGTGGACGGAAATGTCCAGGTTCGCCACAGTTGTAGCAGACTCGATTGGCAACCAACGCAGCATTATTCAGGGCACGAAGACATGTAGCCACCAGATGCCCATACTTTCCACACAACGAGCAAACTCGACAAGGAGTGTTACTCGCATGATGGTACTTGCAAGTATTGCACATTGGGTGCGGTCCAGTATAAGCCCTCACCATGGGGGCTTGATTTGCAATGACAGCTTGCCTTTGAGGGGCATTTGATGCTGTCACCACATAATTACGAGCCGGTGTGAACTTGTTCTTCTTGCCTTTGAAAGACGACTCGGCCTTCACCTTCTTTGTAGCCTCAGGAGTCACCTTCACAGCAGTCTTGGCACCTTTCACCGTCAAAGTACCAGCTCTAATATGGTTTTCAGTGAGCTGGGCGGTGATATTAATCGCCTCCTCCAAAGTTGTGGGCCTACTACCCACCACGGCATCTTGAATTTGAGGTGGTACCCCCTTAATAAACTTCTCGATGTTGCGGGGAACGGTATCCACCATGTGAGGTAGGAGCATGCTCAACACATGATGCCGGGTGGAATAAGCCAAATGATTCCCGCTATCCTGTTTGAGGTTCTAGAATTCCTCCTCCAGCTTTTGCAATTCACTCCTTGGGCAGAACTTTTGGATCATTATGTCCTTAAATTCTTCCCAAGGCAACGCCAAGGCAACTTCAGTCCCTCGGTTCCTTTTCTCACTATTCCACCAAGTGAGTGCCCGTTGTTGAAGGACACTTGCAGCATATCAGACCTTGAGTTCATCGGTACATTCGCTGACGATAAACGTATTTTCCATACTTTCGAACCACTTGAGAAGTCCAGTGGCTCCTTCCTTTCTACTAAAGCTAGTAGGTTTGCATGAGTGGAAGTGCTTGAATGTGCAAGTGCGACTATTCCCACCTTGGTTATTGCTATTTTCCCCTTGACCATGGTTGTCACCACCACCATTGTTTCCATTGGCGTTGTTGCTGTTGTTGGCCATTAGGGTGCTGCTAAGTTCAGCAACCATCGTTGGAAGTACAGCGGCCATTTGCCGGGCGATCATTGCAGCGAGTTTGCGGTCGAAGGTAGCATGTTTTCCATGATGACGAAACATTCTATAAGATAGAAATAAAGAAAATATTAGTATTCAGAGATAAACCAGTTCAAAGAAAATAGGAGTTTTAGATAATTTATATTCAGCCAGGATGGTTCCATTTGGTATCACATAGCCAATAGGAACATGGACACGTCGAGGTGACTTAATCCTAATTTTCTCGGGAAAAATGTGTACCCCAGGTAAGCATAACAGGTCTCGTAATGAGATTTATACGAAATGCTTGCCTTAGCCCGAGGGCCTTTTGCCAGGAAATCCAGAATACAGGTGTTTATGTGTCACACACTTCCCTAAGGCTATCAGAATTAAAACCTCGATGAGAATTTCAAGATTTAAACGTATCGTCTAAGGAATTATTTTTTTTCCACTCGACAAGATGCGTAGGTTTCCACATGTAGTCGAGAATAAGGTTTAGAAAAGATTAGATGTGATGGAACTTAGAGGCATAAGAAGAAGATTAGAAAGTTGGGGTTTACAAGGTGCAAGGCATATTCCTAAGGCACTATTTTCTAAATGTAAGCAAATAGCACATAAGGGAATTTGTCATGCATCAAGATAGACATATAAGCATACTTACAAGATCATAGCAATTGTCATAAAAAGAGTTCCTAGTTTAACCATAGTCTAGGCCACCATTTCTAATAACCTAAATCCCTATAGTTATGGGCTCTGATACCAATCTGTCACACCCCAACCTTAACGGCGGAAACGTCGAGATGTGAGGGTTAAGATTGTTCATGCCACACAACGCTAATTTAAAATGACAATATTATTAGAAATCAATATTCATGAAATACATTTAAGAAATAGAGCAAGTTCAAACAACCAACAATACATAAGAAATTCAAAGTCACAAAATAATCAATGTCTTTTATTTTAGTCTAGGTCCAATCCTAGATGTATATAAGTCTTCAAGGCATGCTAAACAATATCATTTCCTGAAACATGTTAAAAATAAAAGATTAACATAATGTTGGTGAGTTTTCCATAGTTTTCATACATAAATATATATAAAAGATGGCAATCCATGTCATAGGTTATTGAATAAAGTAACTAGGGATGGATGAACAAATGTAACAATCAAAACTTGACAGATTACAAGGTTACAAGATTACAAGATTAAACGATTAGCTAAGTGTACTTGGTTTAACACCAAGTAGGCTTGTCAGGCCCATAGATCTATGACGTCGCCAGGCTAGCAATAGTTAATGATTGTACATATTATAGTCATCACATGGTAATTACAAGAGTTCAACTAACCACGACAAATAAGAAGAATTGCCCAAGTGTTTACAAGATTCAAACGAGCTTACAAGTGCATTTATCATAAGGTTAACATGTTTCACCCCAAAGTGTGAAAATATATAAAAGGGGTATGGAAAAACTCACATGAATAATAAGGATGAACAAATAAGAAGTCTTGTATAAGATGCCGAGGATTCGTTAACGTTCAACCTAAAAGAGCGTCGTGTTAAGTTAATCATGATGATTTTGGTATTATATTTATAAACTGTTAATCCATGATTTTTATGTTATTGAATAGATGTAATTTATTATTATTTTGGTAATTAAATGATTTAAATAAGAATTTCAGTGATTAAAAGTTAAACTTTTATTTTCAAATGGGTATTATTTACTATTTAAATAAAATAGTAATTTGTAAATTTAAATGTTTAAATTAAATATGTACATGTATATTTATTTTCTTAAAAATCATAAACAAATATGTAACAATAAGGAGTTTATCTATTTGTATATTTTAGAAATTAAATGGGAACTCATTACAATTTAAGATTAATAACAACTTGTATTTTGTACATTTTTTTTATAATTTTTAAAATAAAAGAAATGGAAATTTCTTAATTAAATTTCCAAGAAAATTAAAAAGAGAACGATTTTATTTAATTTCTGATTAAAAAATGATTTTTATATAATTAATAATAATATCTAAATATTTTCTGAATTTTAAACATTATTAAAACCCTTTTAAAAAATAGTGGCAGGGCCTCGGGTTCGAACCCGGGCCCTTTGCGAAGGCAACAGGCTCACAAACCACCGGGGCAAGGCCCTGGTTTGTGTAATTTTTCAGAAATAAAAGCTTAAAACCATTTTTCCCCAGAAATCCCAATTTCACTCAAGAACCCTAAAACAAAATCGATCGAATTGAAGATCAATTCGATTATGGTTATGAAATTAACCATAGGGTTTCTGTTTCTAACTTCAAATCGAGTATAAAAATGTATTCAATTACCTGTTTTGATTGAAATTCGAGAGAACAGGTAGTTCGAACAGAGTCGACGGTTTCGTTTGAAGAAATCGATGTGTGTGTGTGTGTTATTCGTGAAATTGAGCTTACAGATAGTGAAAAGAACTTGTCGAGAGCATTTGCCCTCTATTTATAGGTTCAATTTGATCACAAACATGTCCAACGACTATATGATTACTGTCGGCCGTTTCAGGTCGAATTAAACGAGTTAAGTGCGCTTTCTGGTGGAATTAATCACTACATTTAGTTCGAGATGATTAAAGGGACGTTTGTGCTAGTTTAATTGTATTATTAACTCGATCTAAAGGTGAAACCGATTTTGAGTTGATTGTTTAACGGTTTCATGTTCGATGACCATCAAAACTACAATTAAATTCGCATAAACCATGGATTGGGGTTCGAAACTGTTGTACGAAGGTCAGGGGTGGTTTAATTCGATTAATTTCGTGTATACAATCGTTTTGGGGAGTGGCTGGAGTCGCCGGCGTGTGGCCGGAGAGGCGGCCGGGAAAAACGGGTTGGGGGGTTGAGTTTTAAATAAAATTACACTTAGGTCCCTGTGATTTAAGTTTGATCAATTTAATCCAAAGTTTCACTTTTAATTTTAACAGAATTACAGTTTGGATCCTGCAGTGTTTAACTTTATTATTTTATGCACAAATTATAATTTACAAATTTTTAGGATATTAATCTTATATTACTTTTATTTATTAACAATATTAATACTTATTATAATTATTTACTATTATTAGTATTATTTTTTTATTATTATTTTTAATTTTAACATTTTCTTTGTTATTATTATTATTAACAATATTAATTATCCAAGCATTTAATTACATCAAGAATTTACAAAATGAATCCCCATAATTGCATTAATACAAAACAAGCCCTTACAATAGATAACGGAATCAATACCGACTATTTAACAAATACACGAGAGGTCACACATGTCTACCCCATCTCCCCACTCTGAGAACCCAATCATAGGATGGGGGTATGACACAGAAAAAAGAGCTCTCATCATCTCTAGAACTCAGTGTCAACAAGAAACTTTCAACTTTTCAAACCTGAGTTTCTATGAGTGCATAAATCTGGTTGATCTTCACTTGTCAACCCAAGCCAAAACAGACAAGCTGGAAGACTAGCAGACTGGATACAAGAAAGGGTGCTAGAATAGTTCAAGATGAGATCAAGATTATATAGACAAAGGATAGCAGGTGAGATCTTTGGTCAACTGGATGTTGAGGTGGACCCCAAGATTAGCTTTAAAGGGAAAACCTTGATTGAATGCCTAGAGGTTGAGCCTGTGAACCTTGAGATAGGATCTCCTTCTGCACCCAGTACCGCAGTGAAGCACCAGCTGGTGATGGTGCTCCACAACCTCTCTCTGGCCAGAGCTTGACTGCTGAACCAAGCAATGAAGGCCAAAGCTCCCTCCACCCTGAGTCACCAAGGCCTGCACGTGACAAAGGGAAGAGGAAAATGACCTCCGAGGAGTTAGAGGAGGAGAAGAGAGAGAGGAAGAGGAAGCTAAGGGGAGAGAGTTCAAGAGGGTCCTCAGGCTTCATGCAAGCTGCTATCCGAGCTGCCCCCAGGCCAAACACTCAAGATGATGAGTTGAGGGTAGCTAGGCTAAACTACCTGGGGACCAGGAACTATAATGTTGATGAAGTCATACCCCTCCCCTTAGAAGAGTTGAATGAGCTGGCTGACACTAAGCTGTCAAAGGAGAGGAGGGAGATAGAGGATGCATTATTGCTCCTCAAGATTAAGGAAGAAAGGAGACTGAAAAGGCTCTACAAACATGCTCCTGTCCTCTCCCCAGTTCAAGAAAGTCCTGAGACAGAGACTGTGGCAGATGCACAACCTCAGGTAGATAGGGAAGCTGAAAGAATGAATATGATCAACTACCTGAGTGCCACAGGACTCTATCAGGCAGCTGCACTTCTTCCCTTATCCTTTGAGTACATAGAGTTTGAATATCTCAAGCAGTTGGAGGAACAAGCCACAAAAGAAAGAAAAGCTTCTAAGAGAAAGTTAAGGGAAGAAGCTGCAAGGTCAAGGGCTATCATCCATAAAAGCCAAAAGAAGTCTGAAGATAGACAAAGGATGATGAGCTTCTTCAAGCTGTACGGATTCTCCGGAAGGAGGCTTGGTCCTGTGTCTCTATCCACCATGGATGAGCGTATAAGAGTGATCAAGCAGAAGATTAAAAAGGAAGAGCTTGTAGATTTGCATTCTCCACCAAGTCCAGCTCAACCTGAAGTTGAGGTGAAGGTTGAACCCCCTGAGACAACACAACCTGATCCTAGAGCTGCATCTCAGCAAACTTCATTTTCTGATCCGCAGCAGGGTTCTCCTCTCTCTCCATCTGAACCTGTGAGAGAAGAGATACCAACTGAGAGGGACACAACAAAACAATCTGGTGCTGAAGACCAGTCATCTCAGTTGAAAACTTCAAAGAGGAGGAAAAGGATGGCCAGAAAAAGTATTTCAAAGAAGAAGAAAACCAAGGCATCCACCTCCACACCTCAGGATGAGTTAGAGGATCCTGAGGAAGTGCATGAAGAGGCTGCTCAACCAACTCCTATTCAAGTAAAGCCTCTTGCCATTAGAAGACAAATCTTTTCCTGGAGTTTTGCTGCCAATCCGGATAGATGGTATGTCATCAGAGATCAAGGAGGTCAAGATGTCTACTTCTGGCAAGACATGCTTGGTGAGGACTATCAATATCTGAAGTACTTCTCTATTTTATTAGCATCTACCTAGGGGGAGTTGTAAGGTAATATCAGAAGATTATAAGGCTGGTACAACCAAAGAAGCCAAAACAACCAAAGGTCTTCCTGCATGAATTCACTGGACATACAAAGGTAGAAGTGCTTCAGAAGTTTTACACACTACATCAGAAAAATACTCTAAGTGTAAAATCTTCCGAAGCCAAAGTACAAATGTTCCGAAGCCAAAGATGAAGTCTTCCGAAGCTTCAGAGACAAAGTCTTCCGAAGCTATTTTGCTGTGAAGACTGATTTCATCCGAAGACAGAGAAAGACATGTTTTTTTCTGATCTACTTTACATAAAGCTGACACACTTTCTGTTGTAACTCTGAAGACTCACCAACTTGTATGAGTTGGTGAAAAGTCCATGTTTTTGTAAACTGTAGATTAAGGTCTTTGTCTATAACTTCCTACTTTTGTACCTGTAAACCTTTTTATAATAGAAAAAGATGTGAGCTATGGCATGTCATAGTCACTAGTCAAAAGGCAATCTGCCTTTTGACTTTAGATTGATCTTGTTGTCTAGATTAGTCAATTCCAACTATCCTTCTAAGTATTGACGTTGTAAGATGTAGTATAAAGAGTCTCAGGTTCTTGTAATTTAGATATGCTTTGTAACACTTGTAATATAACTTGAGAGCAATATACAACACTCCTTAAAAACCATATTTCTGTGTTATTGTTGCTTGTTCTGTCTCATTACTTACTTGTGTTTATAGTATCCTCATAATCAAACCCGGTTCCCTATTTAAACTGTTAAGTGTTCCAAGTCTCTCCTCATTATGAAACTGATTATGTTAGGCACCCTTACCCGGTCCTGCAAGTGGTTTGCTCCTCGAGAGAAGTGGGAGCTCCAGTGTCCACTTCTTCCTGCATGGTTGGTGATTTGGGGGCCTGCTCAACCTGAGTAGACTGAGTAGGGGTTCGTTTAGATTTTCTTTAGTAGTTGATGGTGATTTCTGATAGTATGGGGGTTGCAGATGTTGAAGGTGTGGGTTCAACATTGGCTGGTGCTGCCAAGTTGTCACCTTGAGCAATGAGCTCTAACATTTTTGGCACCAGGGCTGTTTCTACCCCTGAGAAACCAACAGTTGGCTTTCTTATTGTCTTGAAGATGTCGGGCTTCATCTGTCCTAATTTTAGAACATTACCTGTTCCCTTTAACTGTGAGCCCAGTTCACAGTTAAGAATGTACTAGACATATATAGGGAACATATAATATTCTAAAGAGTCCAAGTTTGCAAGTAAATTAGTAAATACAAATTAAGAATACCTGAATTTAACCCCTTGAACCATTCCATGGACTATATAGGAAAGGTCTTTAGGAATTTGGTCCCATCCCCCATGCTTGTTTGAAAGGGAGTGGATGATCACATGGAGGATGTACTTCTACTTGTATGAGACCTTTCCTTTCCTGAAGGTTCTTATGGAGTAGTCTTCATCATAGCCCATCAGCCGAAATGAGTCATTAACAGTAGACTTAGGGAAGGACAAGTCACCCTCTTCATCATCCAGCCTTAGATGTGTGTTGATGGTGGATGGGGTGATAAATACTGTCCTCCCCTGCATTGTGGCAGACAGTGCCTTCCACCGTCCAAGATGACCTCTTAGCAGGTCCTCCAGAACTCCAAAAGTTGATCTTCATATAATGGAGGGTCGATTGTGAGGGCGGTGAGGTAGTTGGTGAGAGATAAGAAGCGACAAACATCTGAGAAACCTGGATCTTTCTCAGACGACAACAGAGCAACTTGATTATGTTTCCTGTGTAAGTGCATGGCAAAATTCAATTGGTTTCAGGGATAAAGGTTGGCCATTTTGAGTAGCTTTGTGATGAAGGAAGGTAAGAACAAGATCGGTTTATGGGTGAATTTAGGGTTTGAATTTTGCAGATGAAGGAGAATAGTGAAAGGGGGAACCGTTGTACAAATATATATGTGATATGGATTTGAGACAAAGTTAATGCAAACGGATAAACATTGAAATCTGAATGTCGGTCCCACCTCAGAAAAAGTGCCCAAAAAGTTAGTTTTCTTGGAAGTCTAAATCTTCCGAAGGTAATTTGTCTTCGGAAGGTTTAAAAAAAAAGCTTACAAAGCCAATTTGGCTTCGGAAGGTATTCCTTAGTTTTCTAAGAATTTTACTTCGGAAGAAAAATACTTAGAGTATTTTTACTTCATAGATAGATTTTGCTTCAGAAGAGATCAAATATCAGAAGTCTTATTCAATAAAGAGAATAAGTATTTCAAGACTTAAATGCTTTCGAAAGATAGTCCTTCAATACATATAAGTATTTGGTGACAAATATAAGCTTCAGAAGATATAGTCAAATTTCTTCTGAAGGTTAACTTCTCAGAAGTAGTTATTTGTTTTGAAGACATAATTTTCTTCCGAATACAACTTGATGTCTTTCGAAGGAAAATATATCCAAAATTCTCAAAATTCTATGGGATATCATTTTGAAAAGTTCCTTCCCAATTAAACTGGGCTTACAAGGTGATGATATAGACAACTTAAGACACACATGTTATTAAAAAATAATCTTGAGTTTAGTTTAAAGAAAATCTACTCAAAGTTAACCATCCCAATAACTGATACAAGATACTTAAATCACTGCTCATCAAAAGCTTTTGTGAACAGATCAGCATATTGTTTATTTGTTTTAACTTTGACTAGTTTTATCAATCCCTTTTCAAAAATATCTCTAATTAAATGATACCTGATATTGATGTGCTTTGTCTTTCAGTGTTGAACTGGATTCTCTGTGATAGAGATAGCACTGTTGTTGTCTATGTGGATGGGAGTCTCTTTAAAGTTAAATCTAGACTGATTCTGAATCCAAAGCACTTGAGCATAGCAGCTTGCAGCAGCAATGTATTCAGCTTCAGTAGTTGATGTAGATACACATGATTGTTTTTTGTATTGCCATGAGACTATCCTTCCACCAAGAAATTGACATCCCCTAGATGTTGACTTTGTAGTCATATTGTAGCCACCATAGTCACTATCTATATATTCATACAGATTGAAGTCGGAATTCTTTGGATACCAAAGGCCTAATTTTGGAGCACCCTTGAGATATCTGAGAATTCTCTTGATAGCAACCAGGTGTGACATCCTGGGCTTGCCTTGATATCTTGCATAAATACATGTAGCAAACATGATATCAGGCCTGCTGGCTGTGAGGTACATAAGAGACCCAATCATAGCCCTGTATAGATGTTCATCAACACACTCCCCCTTAAGATCTAGTCCAAGAGAATGGTTTCTGGCTATGGGTATCTTAGTAACCTTGCACTCAGTCATGCGAAACGTGACAAGTATGTCTTGCACATACTTTGACTGGTTTATGAAGATGTCATTGTCAACCTCCTTCACTTAAATTCCTAGAAAGAAATTGAGTTCCCCCATGGCACTCATTTCAAAATCTATTCTTCATCAGCTTCTCAAAGTCTTTGTAGAGCTTTGGATTAGTTGACCCAAAGATAATATCATCTACATAAACTTGGACCAGCATCAAGTCATTTCCTATTCCTTTAATGAAGGGTGTTCTATCAATAGTACCTCTCTTGTATCCATGCTTACAGAGATACTATGTTAGTGTCTCATACCACTTCCTTAGAGCCTGATGCAGTCCATAAAGATCTTTGTCAAGCTTGTAAACATAATTAGGATGATCTGGGTCTGCAAAGCTAGGTGGTTGTTTGACATACACCTCCTCGTTAATCACCCCATATAAAAAAAGCACACTTGACATCGAGTTGGTAGACCTTGAAATCCTTGGATGCCTCAAAAGCCAGGAATATCCTAACAGCTTCAAGTCTTACTACAAGAGCAAAAACATCTATGTAATCAATCCTTTATTCTTGTGTGTATCCTTGAACAAATAGTCTTGCCTTATTCTTGATGACAAGTCCTCTATCATCCTTCTTGTTCCTAAAACCCCACTTGGTACCTATAGTAGTCTTCCCTTGAGGAAGAGGACATAGATTCCAAACCTTTTGTCTCTTGAATTGAAGCATCTCCTCCTGCATTACTTCAACCCAACTTCCATCTTTCAAATCCTCTTCAATATTCTTAGGCTCTATTTGGGACAAGAAACAAGAGTTAAGACAAACATTTTTGTCATGGGTTTGCCCTCTTGTTCTTACCCTAGTCTTAACATCTCCAATGATGTTTGTGGTGGGATGGGACTTATGGATTCTCAGTTAAGGAATCACAACAAGTTGTTTAGACCGATCTAAATTTGTGAAATCCAGATCTGGTGCTTGAGAGTCATCTAACACATCCACACACTTATCAAGTGAGACTTGATCCAATGAGTGTGTTACATCATTGATGTTGTCTTTTATGATGTGGTTATCAGCATCACGAAACTCCTATCACTATCACCACCTCTATTGCCTTCTACATTGGAAATGCCTTTATCCAAGTTCTGTGCCTCTGTGCTGGAATTTATAGGCACCTTAGATGTGTCAGCTGAGGAATTTGTCATGGTTGTGCTGATAAGATTTCCAACTGCAGGGCTAGTTAGCACTGGAGCTGAAGTAGTTTGTACACTTGGTCTTCTCAGCTCAAATCTTGGATCAGAATCTCCTGTTGATAATATACCTGTAGATTTTGAAACATGCTCACAAGATTTGTTAAAACAGTTGGTAACTAAATCAAGATCAAACAGCCAATCAGGACCAAAACCTTTCACACTGGATGTGTGCACATTGAAGGTCACATTAGCTGACTCCTCAACTACTCTGGTTCTAAGATTGTATAATCTATAAGCCTTGGCTTAGGAGTAGTATCTAATGAAATGTCCATCATCTGATTTCTCCTCAAATTTTGCTATTTGATCCTGGGTATTCAAGATGATGCAAGGACATCCAAATGACCTGAGTAAACCAATGAAAGGTATCTTTTTATGCCATAGTTCATAAGGAGTCTTACCATGAGTCTTGACTACTAAAACTCTATTTTGTACATAGCAGGCAGTTTTAACTGCTTCAGCCCAAAAGGTGATGGGCGGTTTGGAGTCAGACAACATGGTTCTTGCAGCTTTAATAAGTGTCTGGTTTCTTCTCTCAGCAACACCATTTTGTTGGGGAGTCTTGGGAGCACTATATTGTCTGGTAATACATTTTTCATCACAAAATGTATCAAAGATTTGGTTTTTAAATTCGATTCCTTGATCACATCTTATGATCTTGACCCCGTGATCACATTGATTCTTAATTTTTAGAATGAAACTCTTCAAGATCTTAGGGGTCTCATCCTTAGTTCTAAGAAAAAAGACCCAAGTGTATCTTGTGAAGTCATCTATGATCACCAAGCAAGAAGAGTCCTTCCTAAACTCATTACACTGGTGGGGCCAAAGAGATCCATATGTAATAAGTGTAAGGGTGTAGTGATGGAGTTCATTTCCTTTGGCTTGTGAGATACCTTGTGTTGCTTCCCTTTCAGGCATGCAACACAATGATCATCACTTGTAAACTCTTTCTTTGGCATTCCAGTTACCAAATCATTCTTAATTAATTTGTTCATGTTTTTAAAGTTTACATGGCACATTCTTTTATGACAAATGAAAGACTCATCACTATTGGCCTTAGATAGAAAGCTAGAAATTTCTCCTAAAGAGCATGTTTCCTGCAAGTCCATCTTGTACATGTTTCCTTTCTTGGGGGCTCTGAGCAGGATATGCTCTTAAGGAATGACCACCCCGGGCTTGAGAAGAATGAACTCATGCTCAGTGAAGAGCATGTTATGTCACTGATTACAAAATTGGGATACACTCAAAACATTATATCCAAGCTCCTTAACAAAGTTTATCTTCTCAATGCTGAGCTTACCATTTATGACCCTGCCCCTTCCTGTAATGTAAACACCAGATTCTCCTCCAAAAGCAGCTGGCCCTCCATCAATTCTTTCAAAGTTTTGAAGCAAAGAGCCATTGCCTGTCATGTGCATGGAACAGCCATTGTCAATGATCCATACATTTCCTTTGTTCTTGAGTTGTTCCTGCACATAAAGAGATGGTTAGTTACATTTGGAAACCCAAGCTTTGTTGGTCTTGGGCTTGTCAAAGTGAAAAGAAGATAATGAAATAGTAATTGATCCTCTATGCAAGTTCTGAGGATCATTTGTTGTTGTTGATGAAGAACTTTCAGTCACATGTCCTTTTTTCATCTTTCACACCATCTTTGGAAGACTAGACTTGGCCTTCAATACATCAGAAGTTTTGATGACTTCGGAAGTTTTGGACACTCAACCTTTAGAAGCTTTTGCATCCATTGCAGCAGACTTCAGTGCTTCAGAAGCATTCTTTTCTTCCGAGACCAAATTTTCTTTCAAAGGTAAGTTTTCACTTATCTTCTTCTTCACTTTGGAGCTTTCGAAAGGAAGAGATTTTCCTTCCAAAGCTATTTGTCCTTGGTGCCTTGCACTCTCTAGAATAGTGTCCCATTTGGTTACAGTTGTAACACTTTACCTTTCTTTTATCCAGGCCAAACTTTCCACTGGTCACATTGCTCTGAAACTTTTTCCTGTCCTCTTGTAGAACTTCTTGGCCCTGTGAGTGAGAAGAGCCATTTGTTGGACTATCTCCGTGTATTCAAGAGTAAAAAGAAGGTTGTCACAACTTTCATCAGTAGACACAAAAGGCTTGTGCAGAGCTTGTCTCTTGGAATGGGCTTCCTTGGATGTAGCTCTCCCTTGGTGTCTCGGGGAAGGTGATGAAAGGGCCCTTTTATGAGTTTTCAGGGAAGCATATAAGATGATGTTGTGGTTCTATGTTATCCCTTTCAACCACATGAAGTGCTAAAATCTGCTGGTTGTTGGAAGAGCTGCTGGATGGATTTTGCAAGTTCATCTCCATCTAGTATCCACTAAGGATACCATAAAACTCTGTGAGAGTAAGAGTAGAGAGGTTCTCATTTCTCTTAATGGCCATATAGTAGTGAGTCCATTGTCTGGGAAGAGAGAACATGAACTTCCTCACTATGTCTCTATTCTCAATTTTACTCCAACATCAATCAGAGTGTCCATAATCTCAACATACCTAAAGTATTGTTGACTCATGGTTTCACCTGTCTTGTAGGTGAAGTTTTCAAACTGCTGCTTCATGATATCTTTCTTGTTCTCCTTGTATTCATCAGAGCCCTCTTATATCAGCTTTAGTGCATCCTAGAGCTACTTAGCAGTCTTGCGCTTCTTAAAGCCTCTGTATATGGAGTTAGGAAGAGCAGTTTGAAGAGCAGTTATGGCCTTCTGATCTACATCTATTCTTTTCCAGTCTTCTTTAGAGTAGTCAGCCATTTCCTTTGGAATCATGCCACTTCTAGCAGTGGCTGAAGAGGTGCATGGAATGTAAGGTCCTTCAACAACAGATCTCCACATTCTGCTGTCTTGAGACTTGATGAACCCTTCTATACGTTGGAACCAAGTATCAAAGTCATCAGGAGTGATCAGTGAAGACTATGTCATAGTACCGGTTTCCATATAAGCTTTAGCAAGAGCTGTCATTTGAGTTGTTAAGTGTTCTGTGAAACTAAAGTGATCAAAGATGGTGAGATCTTACAATCAAGGGCCTAAAATGCTCTGATACCAATTGCAGGACCGATGAAGGGTGGTCAATGCAACAGTTTCACAGGATGGAGAGATAAGAAACACTTAGCAGATCAAATAGGGAACCGGTTAGAGATGATGCAAAGAACACAAGAAAAAGAACAAGAACAAGAACACTTAAATATGGTTTTCAAGAATGATGTATATTGCTCTCAAGTTCTTACAAGTGTTACAAAGCATACATAAAGATACAAGTACTTGAGACACTTTATACTACACCCTACAGCCAGCCATACTTTAAAGGCTAGCTGGATACACTAATCTAGACAACAAGATCAATGTAGAGTCAAAAGGTAGATTGCCTTTTGACTAGTGACTATGACATGTCATAGCTCACATCCTTATCGATTACAAAAAGGATAAAAGTACATAGTTGAAAAGTTACAGACAAAAGATCTTAATCTACAGTTGACAAAAGCATGGACTTTTCACCAACTCATATAAGTTGGTGAGTCTTCAAAATGGCAGTGAAAAGTGGTTCAGCTTTTGTCAAAAGATGATTCAGATAAAGCATGTATTCTATGTCTTCAGAAGAAATCAGTCTTTGGCTTTGGAAGACTTTGCCCTTGAAGCTTCGGAAGACTTTATCTTTGGCTTCGGAGGATATGGTATTTTGGCTTTGGAAGATTTGATACTTAGAATAATTCACTAAGTTGTATCAAATCTTCCTAATTAACTTCCTTGTACTTCACTTCAGCATGCTGAGAGCTCTTGGTTGTTCTTTGGTTTCATCAGCCTCTAAGTGTATTCCTTACATAACCTTATGTGTATTGGTTCATTTTATATAATATCTCATAATTTTGATTTAAAATTTATATTAATTATAATTTAGGTTTATATTTAAACAAGCCAGCTAACGAGCGAGTCACGAACCAAGCTGATCTTAACTCGGGCTCAGCTACTTTACAAACGAAACCTTACCGGCTCTGCTCGTTTACAAACCGAGCCAGCTTGTTTCGAGCTATTTTCGAGCGAGCTATGAGCCTCGATCTTTTTGAACAGCCCTAAATTGTCAGGCAATTTTCTAAACATTACATGGTCTTAGAAAACAAATACTTTTCATTTTTTTAAATTGCAGGAATTCAACACTTGTATCTCATTTCTAAAGATAAGGGAAAAAGAAACAAAATAAAAGGCCATGTTGGTTTGCAAAATTTTTTACGACAAGGTTGTCAAATTCACCCCTTAAATCACATTGAAAGGTTTTAATTTTTTTGATTAAATTGTGTGAAAATTAGTTGATGAAATTTGGCAAATATTGGGAAGGTGTCAGACTTATTTTTAAAAAGGTAAACCCACACAAAATAGGAAAATTTATTAATGAGCAGTGTATAATGTTTACCCAGTTTTACTCGTGATTGGGGAGATCCATAAGTTGTAATAATGTCAAATGGAGCAAAAGTAAATGAATTAGATGAATAAAAAGGCAACCGTTTACAAAGATGAGATAAATTGTCTTTATTAGAAGAAAAGTTGAAATTACGACTTAAAATATTTAAAACTTAGGACCATGGATGGCCAAGACAATCATGCCATGGAAGTATGGGAGATGTAATTAAACAGGCTTGAGGCAGTAACTTTGGAGTAGTAAACGGATATAGGTCCCCGGTGCTATTGTGGCAAGAAAGAGTCCTTTTAGTTTTAAAATCCTTCAAAGAAAAACCAAAAAAGGTAAAATTCGATAGACATATTATTATCACGAGTTAATCGTTTTACACAAATAAGATTTTTAATAACTTGTGGGCTATACAGAATGTTTGGTAAAACATACGTACGGTTTGGTAAAGGATGCAAACCTGTGCTAGATCCGTTAATTGGTAAAAAATTCCATTGCTCACTAATATTTTACTACAAATGGGATAAGAAGTTATGGTCAAGATTTTACCTGGATCATGTGTCATCTCAAAGGAAGCCCCCGTGTCTAGAATATTCGAAGTCCTGGTAGAGTTTGGTCAATTAACCTGCATATTGGCAAAAGCAGTGCACAAATCAGATGGGCTTAGCGTGTTGCACCCTTCGTGTTGTGGCTGATTGTAAGAGTGTGTTGAAGGGCTTGTGTGGCCAGAAAATTAGATTTGCTATAGTGGAGTACTTAGTTAGGGTGAATGAGGGTTGGGTTGCCATTTTTGTTGGGTCGGATAAGGGCACGATGGTGGAGTCCACCAAGCCCAATTGGAGTACTACATGTTCTGGCTGGTCCAAGGAGAGTAATTTTTTCTTCCACCCCCTCTACCTTTGCCCCCAATATGATTCCATGAACAGTAACCCCATCCCCGACCACGTGTAAAGTAGGGGTTAGGGCCTGATAGCTGTGTAGCGAGGTTGGTGGTGATGGTAGGCGTTTGTGATGGAGCGACTACGATGGAGCGGCGAGAGTTGCTAGAACCGTGGGTTGGTGCCTTGTCAAGCTTCAATTCGTATAACTTCAATATTAAGCATTGTGACAGCCTGACCCCAATCCACTCCATTCTAATTAACCAATGAGGCGGTAGTGTTGTATTCCGCTAGAAGACCATGAACTAGTGGGAGAACCAACCGTCAATCGGGTACTGGCTAGTCCATGTCTGCCACTTGATTTGCTAGGTCAATCAAATATTGGTAATAGTCTTCAACCGATGAGCAGGCGAGTGAGGATTAAATTGCAAAACTTTGTTTTCCAGTGCTATAACACGAGCCTTTTTGTTGCTCAAAATAATTATCTCCAATTTTGACCAGGCTAAGTGAGTTGTGGCTTTGGTGTCAAGGATACGAATCAACTGTAGAAACCTCTGAAGTTAAAAGGCTGATGCAACCAAAGGATACCAAAACAACCAAGTCTTCCAACATGCACTTCGGAACAAAGGTGAACTAGCTTTGGAAGCTTTTACACACTCAGAAATATGCTAAGTGTAAAATCTTCCGAAGCCAAAGTTCAGAAGAAACTGCTGCGGAAGCTTTACACTTAACTTGGAAAATATTCTAAGTGTAAAGTCTTCCGAAGCCAAAGACTCAACTCTTTCGAAGTTAAAGATAAAGTCTTTCGAAGCTTCAAAGACAAAGTCTTCTAAAGCTGCCTACAAGACAAGACTGATTATTTTGAAGAGAGAGAAAAGATTCCTTTTCCATCAACTTTATCATAAAGCAACCTACTTTCCGTTGTATGCTCTGGTAGTTCACCTGCTATCACTAGTTGGTGAAACTTCCATACTTTATGATAAAGTAGATAAGGTCTTCGCCTGCAAGTTTCTCCTTTTATTTCTTTTGGCTTTTTGAAATAGGAAAAGTCAGTGAGCTATGGCATGTCATAGTTGCTAGTCAAAAAGGCAATCTGCCTTTTTGACTTTAGATTGATCTTGTTATCTAGATTAGTCAAATCCTAACTGTCTTTACATGTAAGTGACGGTTGTAGGTTGTAGTATAAAAGTGTCTCAGGTTCTTGTAATTTCTTTATGCTTTATAACACTTGTAAGAGAACTTGAGATCAATATTCAACATCCTTGAAAACTAATCTTGTGTTGATTCTTAGTTCTATCTCTTTGATTTACTTGTGTTCTTTGGAGCATCTGTTTTAAGTTAATAGTTCCTTATTTGAATTGTTAAGTGATCTAAGATCTCTCCTCTGTGTGAAACTAAGTGTTAAGTACCCTTTAACGGTCCTGCATTTGGTATCAGAGCATTCCAGGCTCTTGATTGTAAGATCTCACCATCTTCAAATCCTCTTAGTTACACACATCACTTAACTCTTCAAATGGCAGCTATCTCCAAGGCTGATATGGAAACTGGAACTAAGACAAAGTCCCTACTGATCACTCCTGAGGATTTTGACACTTGGTGTCAAAGAATGGAAGGCTTTATCAAGTCTCAAGATTCCAGGATGTGGGAGTCTGTTGTCAATGGACCTCATGTGCCATGCACCTCTTCAGCTACTGCTGGTGGTGGCATGATACCAAAGGAGAGGGCTGACTTTTCTGATGAAGACTAGAAAAGAATTGACATTGAGCAGAAAGCCATGACAGCTCTCCAAACTGCTCTTCCAAACTCCATCTACAGAGGTTTTAAGAAGTGCAAGACCACTAAATAGCTATGGGATGCACTGAAACTGATGTATGAGGGTTCAAATGAAGCCAAGGAGAACAAGAAGAATCTCCTGAAGCAACAGTTTGAAAACTTCACCTTCAAGACAGGTGAAACCATGACTCAACAATACTTCAGGTATGTTGAGATTGTGGATACTCTGGCTGATGTTGGGGTAACTATTGAGAATAGGGATATTGTAAGGAAGTTCATGTCCTCTCTTCCTAGACAATGGACACACTACTGTGTGGTCATTAAGAGGACTGAAAACCTCAAGACCTTACTCTCACCGAGTTGTATGGGATACTCAGTGGATACCAGATGGAGATGAACATGCAAAATTCATCTGGCAACTCCAACACTCACCAGAGTTTAGCCCTTCATGTGGTTGAAAGGGATAGCAGAGAACCATAACATCATCTTATCTACTACCCTGAAACCTTACAAAAGGGTCCTTTCATCACCTTCCCAGAGACACCCAGAGAGAGCTACATCCAAAGAAGTCCCTTCCAATAGAGAAGTTCTTCTCAAGCTTTTGTCTCTACTGATGAAAGTTTAGGCAACTTTCTTTTCACTCTTGAAGACCTGGACTGTATCCATCTGGATGATCTGGAATACATGGAGATAGTCCAGCAGATGGCTCTTCTCACTCACAGAGCCCAGAAGTTCTACAAGAAGACTAGGAGAAGGTTTCCTAGCAATGCAGCCAGTGGCAAGTTTGGGCTGGACAAGAGCAAAGTCAAGTGTTACAACTGTAACCAAATGGGACAATTTGCTAGAGAATGCAAGGCACCCAAGTCAAATGGTGGCCAAGCTTCATCCAGGCCAAACTACACTAAAGGAGGGCACCGGAATGAGAAGCCAAGACAGCAAGCTGCAGTTGCTGTTGAAGAAGGAGGCTTTGACTGGAGGTTTCAAGCAGAAGATGCATCTCCAAATCTAGCACTCATGGCTGACCATAATGAAGCCAAGGTACTTGAACATCTTTGCTCTCCTGAATGTATTGCTAAAGTAAATAGATACAGGTCCTACAATTTGGAAATGAGATCTGACATAGAGTCTTTAAATATTTTAAAAGCTGATTTTAAAAGAGCTAAAAATGACTATAAACTTAAGATAGAAGATCTAGAGAAAATAGTTTCAACTCTTAAACATGAGCAAACAAACTACAGGACTCAAATTAAGGATCTCATTACCAAGTTGACTGAATGCCAGGCTGAGCTTGTTATCAGCAAAGCCAGGGCAGAAAAATGTGTTCTTGAAGAAGAGACCTTCAAGAACATAATATCCTCATCTCTGCATGCAAAAGTGTGTTATCAGAATAAGCAGGAACTGGGATCTAGTGAGATAGCTCCTCCACACACTCTACTATCAGTTAGATCTCCAAGGTGTGGAACCGGTCAAGATGAGCTGCCATCCATAGACCCCAGTGATGAAGAGGATGAAGAGGAGATGGTGAGGGATGACTCTAAAGTGAGTGAAAAGAGTCAATCCAAAAAGGGTCACCATGCTCCTGAGGAGGAGAAAGGATCTGGTTTGAGTAAGTCCAAGAGAAAGAACTTGATCAGAAGAGCAAAAAGAAGATCAAGGAAAGCTCAAGACATCAAGGCCACTTTTGACTCCAAGCAGAAACAAGTATTTATCTCTACAGGGTTTGAGGTGGTGAAAGCTGAAGATTCTGCCAAGAACTCCTGTTCCAAGAGTTCTGCTTCAGCTTCAACTCACTCCAGCAACAACAAGAAGATTGATCAGCTGTGCTACTTAGCCTGAACCATCCATTTCAAAGAGCAAGCTTCACCCTAAGAAGCCTGCTGCATCACCTGAAAAGGTGAAGAAGGAAAAGGAAAGTGTTCAAGCTCAGTCTTCTTTGGGAAACAAGGCTCTCAGAAGGAAAGATTTGGATTGTGTTATGTGTGGTAGTACTTCACATCTGGCTAAGGATTGTCAATACAATCCCAAGAGTACTATCCACATGATCATGAAGAAAACTTCTAAGAAGATGAAGAAACAAACAGCTTCGGAAGGAAAATATGTTTCCTTCGGAAGCTCCAAAATGAAGAAGAAGGCAAGTAAGAAATTGCCTTCGGAAGAAAAGTTGGTCTCTGAAGAAAGGAATGCTTCCGAAGTACTGAAGCTTGCTGCAGTGAAAGCAAGATCTTCCGAAGGATCTGTCTCCAAAGCTTCTGAAGCTACAAAAGCTTCCAAAGTATTGAAGGTCAAGCCCAATCTTCCAAAGGTAGTGTGGAAGATGAAGGAAGACCTTGAGACTAAAAGCTCCTCTTCAGCAACAGCAAATGATCCTCAAAGCCTGAACATAGGATCACTTACTGTTTCATTGCCTTCATCTGAATTTTATAAGCCCAAGACCAATGAGGCTTGGGTTTCCAAATGTAACTAAATCATCTCTTTTGTGCAGGGACAGCCAAAGGCAAACAGAAATGTGTGGATCATTGATAGTGGTTGCTCCAGGCACATGACAGGCAATGAGTCCTTACTTCAAAACTATGAGAATTTGATGGAGGGCCAGTTGCTTTTGGACGACATGCAGGAGGTTACGTCACTGGCAGGGGCATGGTCTCAAATGGTGAGCTCAGCATTGAGAAGGTAAATTTTGTCAAGGAGCTTGGATACAATCTTTTGAGTGTGTCCTAATTTTGTGACCAAAAACATCACATGCTCTTCACTGAGCATGAGTGCATTGTTCTCAAGCCTGGGGTGGTTATTCCTCAGGAGTACATTCTGCTCAGAGCCCCCAAGAAGGGAAACAAGTATAAGATGGATTTGCAAGAAACAACTCCCTCTGGAGAAGTGTCTTGCTTTCTATCTAAAGCAAATAGTGATGGTCTTTCCTCTGGCATAAAAGAATGTGCCATGTAAACTTCAAAAGCATGAATAAATTAATTAAAAATGATTTGGTAACTGGAATGCCAAAGAAAGAGTTTACAAGTGATGACCATTGTGTTGCATGCCTAAAAGGGAAGCAGCACAAAGTGTCTCACAAGCCAAAGGAAACCAACTCCATCACTACTCCCCTACACTTGTTACATATGGATCTGTTTGGCCCCACCAGTGTAATGAGTCTAGGAAGGACCTATTATTGTTAGTGATCACAGATGACTTCACAAGATTCACTTGGGTCTTCTTCCTTAGAACTAAGGATGAGACTCCTGAGATCTTGAAGAACTTCGTTTTGAAAATTAAGAATTAATGTGCTCACAAGGTCAAAATCATAAGATGTGACCAGGGAACAGAATTCAAAAACTAAATCCTTGATACATTTTGTGATGAAAAGGGTATTTCAAGACAATATAGTGCTCCCAGGACTCCTCAGCAAAATGGTGTTGCTGAGAGGAGAAACAGGACACTTATAGAGGCTGTTAGAACCATGTTGTCTGACTCTAAACTGCCTATCTCCTTCTGGGTAGAGGCTGTTAACACAGCTTGCTATGTGCAAAACAGAGTTTTAGTAGTTAAGACTCATGGTAAGACTCTTTATAAATTATGGCACAAAAGGAGACCATTCATTGGTTTTCTCAGAACATTTGGATGTCTTTGCACCATCTTGAATACCAAAGATCAAATAGCCAAGTTTGCTAAGAAATCAGATGATGGACACTTTGTTGGATACTCTTCTCAAGCTAAGGCTTATAGAGTATACAATCTCAGAACTAGAATCATTGAGGAGTCAGCCAATGTGACTTTCAATGAACACACACCCTGTGTGAAAGGTTCTGGTTCGGATTGGCTGTTTGATCTTGATTTAGTTACCAACTGTTTTAACAAGTCTTGTGAGAATGTTTCAGGATCTACAGATAACATATCAGCAGGAGATCCTGATCCAAGATTTGAGCTGAGAAGACCAACCAAGAAGACTACTTCAGCTCCAATGGTAACTAACCCAGCAAGTGAAGCTCCTATCAGCACAAGCATGACAAATACTGCTGTTTCATCTGAGGTGCCTTCAAATTCCAGCTCAGAGGCTCCAAATCCAGGTGAAGGAACTTCAAATGCAGGAGGAACTGGAGGTGGTAACAGTGATCAAGAATTTCTTGATGCTGATAACCACTCCATTGAAGACAACATGAATGAAGTCACACACTAATTGGATCAAGTTTCTCTTGATAAGTGTGCTGATGTGGTGGGAGACACCTCATTCCCATATTAGAATTTTTCAAATTTAGATCTGTCTAACCAACTTGCTGTGATCCTTCAACTTCGGATCCACAAGTCACATCCCACCACAAACATCATTGGAAATGTTGACTTAGGGGTAAGAACAAGAGGACAAACTCATGACAGCCATGTTTGTCTACATTCTTGTTTCTTATCCCAGACAGAGCCAAAGAAGGTTGATGAGGCTTTGAAGGATGGAAGCTGGATTGAAGCTATGCAAGATGAGCTGCTTCAAATTAGAAGAGAAAAGGTGTGGAACTTATGCCCTCTTCCTCAAGGGAAAAGTGTCATAGGAACCAAATGGGTATTCAGGAACAAGAAGGATCATAGAGGGATTATCATCAAGAACAAGGCTAGACTGGTTGTCCAATGATACACTCAAGAAGAAGGGATTGATTACACTGATGTCTTTGCTCCAGTTGCAAGACTTGAAGCTGTAAGAATATTTTTGGCTTATGCTGCATCCAAGGATTTCAAGGTCTACCAGCTTGATGTGAAGTGTGCCTTTCTCAATGGGGTGATTGATGAAGAAGTTTATATTAAACAACCACCTGGCTTTGCAGACCCAGGTCATCCTGATTATGTCTGCAAGCTTGATAAAGCCCTTTATGGACTGCATCAAGCTCCAAGAAAGTGGTATGAGACACTATCAACATACCTCTATCAACATGAATACAAAAGAGGTACTATTGATGGGACTCTCTTCATCAAAGAGACAAGAAATGACATATTGCTAGTTCAGATATATGTAGATGACATCATCTTTGGTTCAACTAATCCAAAGCTCTGCAAAGACTTTGAGATGCTGATGAAGAATAGATTTGAAATGAGTGCCATGGGGGAACTCAATTTCTTTCTAGGAATTCAAGTGAAGCAGGTTGAAGATGGCATCTTCATCAATCAGTCAAAGTATGTACAGGACATACTTACAAGATTCAAGATGACTGACTGTAAGGTTGCAAAGACACCCATAGCCAGAAACCACTCCCTTGGTCCTGATCTTGAGGGGGAGTGTGTTGATGAACATCTTTACAAGGCTATGATTGGGTCACTTATGTATCTTACTGCTAGCATGCCTGATATCATGTTTGCCACATGCATATGTGCAAGATATCAAGCCAACCCCAAGATGTCACACCTAATCACTATCAAAAGGATTCTTAAAATATCTCAAAGGTGTTCCAAATCTAGGCCTTTGGTATCTAAAGAATTCAGACATTAATCTGTATGCTTATACAGATAGTGATTATGGTGGCTGCAACATGACTGCAAAGTCCACATCTGGGGGGTGTCAGTTCCTGGGTGGAAGGATAGTCTCTTGGAAATGCAAGAAGCAATCATGTGTGTCTACATCAACTGCTGAAGCTGAATACATTGCTGCTGCCAGCTGCTGTGCTCAAGTGCTTTGGATTTAGAATCAGATGCTAGACTATGGGTTTAATTTCAAAGAGACTCCCATCCATATAGACAACAACAGTGCCATCTCTATTACAGAGAATCATGTGCAGCACTCAAGGACCAAACACATCAATATCAGGTATCATCTGATTAGAGATAATTTTGAAAAGGGCTTGATAAAACTAATCAAAGTTAACACAAATGAACAATATGCTGATCTGTTCACAAAAGCTTTTGATGAACAGAGATTTAAATATTTGTATCAGCTATTGGGATGATTAACTTTGAATAGATTTTTCTTAATAACTTAATCAACATTATTTCTTAAAACTATGTGTCCTAGATTGTCTATTAGATCACTTCATAAGTCCAGTTCTCTTTGGAAGAAAACAAACTTTTAAAATGATATCTCTTAGAATGATGAAAATTTACCTTCGAAAGAAGCAAAAGTTGCCTTCTGAAGAAGTTTAAGTCTTTAAATCATTTAAACAGCTTATCTGAGATTTACCTTCGGAAGAAATTCTTGAAGTATCTTCTGAAGCTTAAATTTTGGTATAAGTATTTAAATGCATTTTAAGAACAAATCTCTTCCGAAAGCAATTTAGTCTCGGAAGACTCATTTATTTATTCCGAAGCCAAAATTCTCAAAACTCTTTGAAATATCTTCCGAAGCAAAATTGCCTTCGGAAGCTTTGATTGCAAAGCTTCCGAAACTTAAATTGCCTTCGGAAGTTTTACGACTTCAAAGAAAACTACCTTTTTGGGCGTCTTTTTCAGTAGTAGGACCCACTTACGGATTTCAAAGTTTATCTTTTGTCTTAACTTTGTCTCAGATCCAGAGTATATCTTTCCAAACGGTTCTATTTCATCTCTCTACTCTCATTGTTCCTTAACCTAAAATTACCCCCAAATTTCATCTTCTTCTTCCTTTTTTCACTGCAAAGCTTCCTCAAATGGCCAATCTTGATCGTCGTAACGACCCTGATTTCACAATGCACCTACATAGGCAACACAATCAAGTTGCACTGTTAAACTCTGAGAAGGATCCAAGCTTCTCAGATGTGTGTAGGTATCTTTCTTTGTCTCACTACTTCACCTCCCTTACAATCGATCCTCCTCTCTATGAGGATCAGTTGCTTGAGTTCTGGCGGACCTGTCAAGAGGTCACCATGGACGGGGAGAAGGCACTGTCTGCCACGGTGCAGGGGAGGATGGTTTTCATCACTCCAGCCATTATAAACACCCATTTGCAGCTGAATGATGAAGCAGGTGAGATGTCCTTTCCAAAAGCTGTTGTCAACCAATCCTTTGCGCAGATGGGCTACGAAGGTGACTTTTCGATCAAGATCTTCAGGAAGGGGAAGGTCTCATTCCAATGTAAATACCTCCTCCATATAGTCATACATAGCTTATCCAATAAGCATGGGGGATGGGAGCAAATTCCAGAAGACCTTTCCTTCATTGTCCATGGGATGGTACAAGGGGTCAAATTTAGGTACTCTCAATTTGTATTTACAAACTTACTTGCAAATTTGGACTCCTTAGAGTATTACATGTTCCCCCGGTATGTTTAACACATTCTCAACTGTGAAATGGGGCCACAGTTGAAGGGAACAGGTAATATTCTTAAACTTGCACACATGAGGCCCGACATTTTCAAGATTTTGAAAAAGCCAACTATCGGCTTCTCAGAGGTAGAAACAGCCCTTGTCCCAAAAATGTTTGAGCTCATTACTCAGGGTGACATCCTAGCAGCACCAGCTAGTGATGAACCAACACCCTCTACTTCTCACCCATATCAAATACAACCTACCATCAAAATCACCTACCAAAGAAAACCCAAACGAACCCCTGCACTTACTATTGAGCATGTGCAGGCCCCCATATCAGAACCTATGCAGGAGGAAGTGGAATCTAGAGCTCCCACTTCCCCTGAGGAGCAGACCACTCCTATCTTTCAAACAATCAGTGTTGAGATTCCTCATGCTCAGCCTGATGAGCTCACAACTCCATAAACAGCCTTAAGTCATCACTCTGAGTCTCAACACTCTAGTGATCAACCTTCAGAGGAAAGCTACCATCCCCAGCCTCTTGATCTCAACCGCCCCATACCCAGCCTTGACATCTACTCTGATGAAGATTTGGGCTTCAGTGAGTACCATGAATCTCTCCTTTCTTCCCCCCACACTCAAGAAGAGATGAGTACTCCTGCTTCACCCACTTCTAGCCCACATCAGCTACCCCTAACTGAGGTGGATCCCTCTGACACTGTTCAGGAGATCCATATGGCAGAGGCTATCACTTTTGCAAATGATAACATCACTAGGACCTCTACCATGGCAACCCAGCCTTTTGACACTTTTCTAGAAGCTATCATTGGGCAGGGGAAAACCAGCAGCCAAGAAACCCATGCTGGTGGTGAGGAAGAAGACTTAGGTCCAATTCTATCATCCCCCCATGATTCTTCATTTGAAGATGAGGGGAGTCTGCAACAACAGGTGCACAAACTGTCAAATCTGTGCACCTACTTTGTGTCAAAGATAGCTCACCTGGAATCTCAGGTGACTATCTTGCAGAAGAGGGTCAATGACCAGCAACTTGAGATCACCGATCTCAAGGGTAAGCTAGCTGAAAGACCCATGAGTCCAACTCATCCAGGTCCACAAGAACCTGTGGATGTCATGGATCAATCTCCCGGCTCACCTATGCAAGAGGGTGATGCTACCAAAAAGGAGGAGAAAATTCTGACAATCACAGAACCTGGGAGTTCTTCTCAGAGTATGGACACAGAGGACTCACCATCTTCTCTTGCAGTTGTCCATACTCAGCAACCTCCTTTAGAAAGTGATCTAGAACTGCTCATTCAACAACTGTTTGAGGAGGGAGTACCAAGAGCAATGTCTGCCCCATCTGAGAACCCAATCTGGGGTTGGGGGTATGATAGTGATAGGAAAGCTCTTGTGATCTCTAGAGCTCAGGGTCAACAAGAAATTCTCAACATCTCCACCCTGAGTTTCTATGAGAGTATAAACTTGGTGGATCTGCCCCTTGTCAACCTAAGCAACAACAGACAAGCAGCAAGATTGATAGAAAGGATCCAAGACAAGGTGTTAGAGGAGTTCAGACTGAGATCAAAATTATATAGACAGAGGCTAGCAAGTGAGATCTTTGGTCAACTAGATGTTAAGGTGGACCCGGAGATTAGCTTCAAAGGGAAAACCTTGACTGGAGGCCTAGAGGTTGAACTTGTGACCCTTGAGACAGGATCTCCCTCTACACCCATTACCCTCAGTGAAACACCAGCTGGTGATGGTGCTTCACAGCCTCTCTCTGGCCAGAGCTTGATAGCTGAACCAAGCAATGAAGGCCAAAGCTCTCTTCAGCCTAAGTCACTAAGGCCTGTGGTTGACAAAGGTAAAAGGAAATTAACTACTGAGGAGATTGAAGAAGAGAAGAGAGAGAGGAAGAGGAAGCTGAGGGGAGAGAGTTCAAGTGGTTCCCCAGGATTTATGGAAGCTGCAATAAGGGCTGCCCCCAGGATGAACACTCAGGAAGATGAGTTAACGACAGCCAGGCTAAACTACCTGGAAACCAGAAATTACAATATAGATGAACTCATCTCTCCCCTTAGATGAGCTGAATGAACTGGCTGACACTAAGTTGTCAAAGGAGAGGAAGGAAGCAGAGGATGCTGCTTTGACCCTCAAGCACAAGGAAGAAATGAGACTGAAAAGACCCTACAAGAAACTTCCTGTCCTCTCCCCAGTTCAAGAAAGTCCTGAGTCAGAGACTGTGGCCTCTGAACAACCTCAGGTAGTTGATGAAGAAAAAAGACTAAAGATGATCAACTATCTGAGTGCCACAGGTCTCTATCAGGTATCTGTACTTCTTTCCCTGCCTTATGAGTATATATTGTTTGAATACAACAAGCAGCTAGAAGAGCAAGCCAAAAAGGATAGGCAAGCTGCTAGGAAAAGGCAGAGGGAAGAAGCTGCAAAAGCAAGGGCCATCATCCGAAAAAATCAGAAAAAGTATGCTAATAGGCAGAGGATGATGAGCTTCTTAAAACTGTATGGGTTCTCCGAAAGGAGGCTTGGTCCCATGTCTTTATCTATAATGGATGATCATATAAGGGTGATCAAGCAGAAGATAAAGAAGGGAGAGCTGGTGGACTTGCATTCTCCAAGTCAAGCTCAACCTGAAGTTGAGATGAAGGTTGAACCTACAGAGACAACACAACCCGCACCTGGAGCTGCATATCAGCCAACTTCATTCTCTGACCCACAGCAGGGTTCTCCTCCCTCTCCTTCTGAAACTGCGAGAGAGGAGAACCCAACTGAGAGGGACTCTACTGAACAACCTGGTTCTCAAGACCAGTCCCCTTAGTTAAAATCATCTGGGAGGAGAAAGAGGATGGCCAGAAGATCAACCTCAAAGAAGATAAAAGAAAGGCATCCACCTCCCAACCTCAGGAAGAGTCAGAGCTTCCTGAGGAAGTGCATGAAGAGGCTGCACACCAAAATCCTATGATAGTAGAGCCTCTTTCCATTGGAAGACCCATTCTATCTTGGAGTTATGATGAAGACTCAGACAAATGGTATGTCATAAGAGATCAGCAAGGCATGCATGTCTATTCCTCTACAGACATGCTCAATTTTCCTCTGCATGATCTCTTTGACATGAGAAGGATCTATGTTAGTCTGAAGGATTCAGATCTTATGATGAAGAAAGGTATGCTGAGGATCCTAATGTGGACTATCAAGATCTGAAGAACTTCTCTGTTTTGGTAGCATCAGCCTAGGGGGAGTTTGTAGGAACCTCTGAAGTTAAAAGTCTGATGCAACCAAAGGATACCAAAACAACCAAGTCTTCCAACATGTACTTCGGAACAAAGGTGAACTAGCTTCGGAAGCTTTTAAACACTCAGAAATATGCTAAGTGTAAAATCTTCCGAAGCCAAAGTTCAGAAGAAACTGCTGCGGAATCTTTACACTTAACTTGGAAAATATTCTAAGTGTAAAGTCTTCCGAAGCCAAAGGCTCAACTCTTCCGAAGTTAAAGATGAAGTCTTCTGAAGCTTCAAAGACAAAGTCTTTCGAAGCTGCCTACAAGACAAGACTGATTTCTTTTGAAGAGAGAGAAAAGATTCATTTTCCATCAACTTTATCATAAAGCAACCTACTTTCCGCTTCATGCTCTGGTAGTTCACCTGCTATCACTAGTTGGTGAAACTTTCATACTTCATGATAAAGTAGATAAGGTCTTCGCCTGTAAGTTTCTCCTTTTGTTCCTTTTGTCTTTTTGAAATAGGAAAAGTCAGTGAGCTATGGCATATCATAGTCACTAGTCAAAAAGGCAATCTGCCTTTTTGACTTTAGATTGATCTTGTTGTCTAGATTAGTCAAATCCCAACTGCCTTTACATGTAAGTGACGGTTGTAGGTTGTAGGATAAAAATGTCTCGGGTTCTTGTAATTTCTTTATGCTTCATAACACTTGTAAGAGAACTTGAGATCAATATACAACATCCTTGAAAACTAATCTTGTGTTGATTCTTAGTTCTGTCTTTTTGATTTACTTGTGTTCTTTGGAGCATCTGTTTTAAGTTAACAGTTCCCTATTTGAATTGTTAAGTGATCTAAGATCTCTCCTCTGTGTGAAACTAAGTGTTAAGTACCCTTTAACAGTCCTGCATCAATAGTTCGTCTGATACCATAGATCCATTGTAAAACCAAAGCATCGAGTTCCTTCCACTCTTGATGATCGATTGATATAGAGGCTAAAGCAAGTGTGCCATCAATGTGGTTGGAGACTTTGTAGGCACTAGCGTGTAAGTGGAACAATTTAACCTGAGAGGAATAGGTAACCTTCATCCAATCGAGGGTTTGGATATTTGTTTGTATACTAGTCATAGAGTAAGCGGGTGTGGGGAAGAGGGTTTTGACAAAAGTCCGGTAGCATCTTTAGTCCTGGTTTATCAACGGACGAATCCGGTGAACAGAAGTAAAGAGTGATCAGAAAAATAAGGAAGAAGGGGTATTCAAAACCAAGACTCTGATATCACAAAAGATGTTTATGAATTTTTTGATCTTTAATATAATCAGGAAAGCCCTTTAAATAAGGAACAATACAAACATAAATATAAAAAAGATAAGGAATAAGAAACAAATATACAATCATTCAACACAAATCTATTCTTAAATTATAGGCACAAGCTATGCACAATACTCGGCTAGCATACAACCTTGATAATCGGCTATTTATGAGTTCAAACTATGAATTGGACCGTTGAACATAAGATTATTGTTAACTTGTTGAATTTTTGAACTTTTATAAATAAACTACACATATAAAATATCTATAACGAATAATATATATAGCTGTGTTGGAATATTTGAAGATGATAATTTTCAAAACCTAAGGGCCGAATCTCATGATGATTACCAAAACCGACACGGTGAAGCTATGCTGAAAATATGATCAAAACGAAGAACATTGACCAAAGTCAAACTTGGTCAAACTTGGTCAACCGTGGTCAAAGTCAACAGTCGACATCAGCGGTTGTCCCGAATGATGTTAGCACCCGGCAGTCATGCATCAGTAACAGAGAATTTATCAGACTTAGAAGAATATTTGTGCAATCATTGGGCTTAAATGTAATTTTGTTCATTTGTGTAAAGAGTAAAAATAGACTAAGTGTAGTCATTTATACTCTAAGTAAGGTCTAAGCACTAACAATAACAAATAAAAAGAATTAGTCTAGTGAGAAAAATAATTAGGTTGAGTGTGTGTGAGAGAGAATTTTCTTACAAACTCCCTTTGTAATCTCCTAGCATCATCATCCATATGAATGAATGAAATTTTTATGAATATGTGTTCTTGATTGTTCATCATTCATTCATCATCATACATTAAATCTTGCAACAGATCTTCAATTGAAATCATCAACAAGTCTATGAAATTCCACATCACAGATCTGATAAACGGCAACAATACGATTGCGATATTCGATCCTACGATTATCGATTTCCACAGTTGGTATCAAAGCCTTGGCTCCTTGTTCTTTATAATTTTCTAATAAAATTGAACCACAAGTTTGATCTGCAAATTGTTGTTGTTTTAGATGAAATCAAGCTACCATTAGCTTAGATTTGTTATTTCATGAAGATCTGCAAGTTTTCACATCAATTGAAGTTCATTTGAGCCATTAATTTGAAGATTTAAGCAAACTTGTTCTTCAAGTCTTTAAATGCTCATAAACATAAAATTTTGATTTTGTTGTTGTTTGATCGAATTTAAGCTTCTAATAGCTTTAGTTTATGATAACTAACAAATCTGCAAAGTTTCATATCAATTGATCAACCACAACTCTTGAATATGAAGATTTTTAAAAATTTTGTGTTCTTAAGAAAAGTTCTCTGTTCTTGAGAAAAAATCATCAAAATCATGAATCTGATGTTGTTTAGCTGAAATTTATAGTGGTTTTAGCTTAGAAACATCAAATCTAAGGTTCATTTATCATACACAACAACCAAAACATACAATTTTGAACATTGATTCCCAGATCTGAGTTTTTGTTCTTCTTAGTCTTCTTCATATGTTCATTATCTAAATCCGAGTTTCGGTGATGATTATATAAATTTGATTGTTATTTTAGCTTAGAATCACTTACCTATAGCTATTATAACATTTGCTTTTATCAAATTCCATCAAAAACCCAAGAATCAAAAGTTTGTTCATTCAAGAACATGAAGTTTGACTTTTTCAAAGTCAAACTATTTTGAAATCTTTAAATCAGTCAAATTCATGATTCAATCCGGATTTTGATTCATTTGTTCATCATTCAATCATTAAAGAATCATTCAACTATCATTCATACAACAATTTGTGCATCTGAAACTAAAATTTTATTCATAATCAAAGTTGACAAAGAATACACAAAGTACACTTAGAATTCAATTTTTGACCAAGTGTTCTATCATCCATAGCTGATGCACTATTCCCACAGCTGACGCACTATTCCCACCGCTGATGCACTATTCCAACAGCTGATGCACTATTCCCACAGTTGATGCACTATTCCTACAGCTGATGCACTATTTCCACAGCTGATGCACTATTTCCACAGCTGATGCACTATTTCCACAACTGATGCACTAATTCCACTACTGATCAAACATACAGTTTTTCTAAGTATTGACAGCTGATGAAGAAAAACATCCACAACGGACGCCTAAGAAAGTCCACAGTGGACGCTTAAGAAAGTCCACAGCGGACGCTTAAGAAACTCCGTTGTGGACGTGATGATTCAACATCCGCTGTGGAGTTTCTTACACGTTCGTTATGGACATATGAATGTCCGCTGTGAAGTTACTTAACATCCGCTATGGACAGGTGAATGTCCACTGTGTATGTTGTGTTTGCTGTGAGGTGTATGTTTGATTTTTTTTCTTGTCCGTTGTATGGTGATGCACGAATTTGTGATGTTACAGCTACAAATCGAGGTGATTTAAGCTATCTGTTGTGGGTGTGAATGTCCGCTTTGGACAATTTCGGGATGTGTGAGCTGTGAAATTATCACATCAGCTGTGAAAAGTTTTGTTCATCAGCTATGGATGATTTGTTCCTCAGCTGTGAATACTTAGAAAAATTTGATGACTGATGGTCTTTGTCCGCTGTGGAATTTAACACATCAGCTGTAAAGACTTTATCAAAAATGAATGTTTGAAGTGTTTGTCAGACACCATCCTTGAATCAAGTCCACAGCAGACATAGATTCATCAATACACACAATTCTTTTTGTCCAAAGTGGACGTGTTGGCAGAAAAACAACATGTTGATATATCATCTATGCACAGTGGAGGACCATAACCCCACCATCTGTGTCAACACCAATCGACCACAACCACACCATAGATCATTATCATCACCACCATCAATCTCCGCTGACAGCTGCTGCTGGAGGTTCTTCGGTTTGAGAAAACGACTGATAAAGCCGAGATCGGGAGTTAGAGAGATTAAGAGAGTGAGTGCAGAAGGATCGAGAGAATTTTGGTGTTTGGGAATTCTCGAAGGAATTTTGACTTACAAAATTGTAATCAAGTCACAAAATCATTTAATTTTAATAGGTAAGATCCAAATATTGTTACTTTTAGATTAAGCTAGATTAATCTTAGTCCAGCTTAACTAAATTGTAATTAAACCAAGTTAACTCTTTAATTAGACCGATCTAAATAAATTGAGTTTTGACGTTCTTTGGATTCAACTAAAAGTTTAAAATTTGATTCTGATTGAAACACAAAAACAATTTTTAAATCATTTTTGTTTTTAAACAAAATGAAAAATTTAACATCATTCACCAACACTCGTGTTTCGAGAAACCGAGCTATATTTCTTGCTGCAAGTAGAAAGAGGTTTCAAGAATTCAAACAAAGCAAACCAAGCTGCAACCAATCAAACAACAACAGCAAATCAAACAAAAGCTGCAACCAACCAAACAACAGTAGCTATCAAACAATAACAACAGTTCATTGTTTGACAAGACAAATATTCAGTTGTACATCAGTCATATTGAGAAAGAACTAATGCATTTACATTTGTGTGATCTTGCAAACTCAAACAACACATTGTCTAATGATTTGATCAAATGCAGGTTAGAGATGGAACAATCTCAAAGAAATGATCAAGCACAAATCAAGACATTGAATCAACAAAACATTAGTTTAGCTCAAGAGATGAACCAGTTGTAAGACAAAATGTTTCAACAACAAATCAAACTAGAAGAGTTAACTGCCAAGCTTGCAAAAGCCATAAAGAACAACAACACAAACATTCCTCCATTGCTCGAAATTCCTGAAGATAGAAAGATCAATCTATGCTCATTAGCATGCATAGATGAAGTACAAACATATCGGAAATATTGCAACAATCTAGCATACATGATAAAGGAGAAAAGAGCTTTACATGCAGAAGAACTACAAACTGCTGCTAATCAAATCAGTTCACTAGAGAAAGAAGTTGATAACTTGTTTAAAGAAAACCACAAGCTGAATGCTTATGCAACTGAACTTTCTGTGAAGTTAACAAACACAAAGGTTGAAGTTGAAGCCAAAATATCAGAACCAAGTACAACCAAAACAATCAATAACTTGCAACATTACATTGAGCATCTAAATCAAGCAATCAATACAGAAAAGGCTACAAATACAGAATTGAAGATACAACATAAAGCCTTTGAAGATAAAATCAATTCTCTGCTGAAGGATGTAGACAAACTCCTTGGAGAAAGATTTAGTCTTCAAGCTCAAGTTACAAGCCTCACTGAGTCTTTAACAAAGACAAAAGCAGATCATGCATCAACAGAAGTTGAACTTGAGAATTTAAAGCTGACTGCTAGAAAGTCAGAAGAACTACTTGATGCACAAAGAGATCAGAAGAAGAGTGCTGGAACTACATACCATGTTGTTCCTCCTCCTTACAATGATAGCTACACAGAAATGCCAACTTCAATGACAAGTCCAGTCAAAAAAGATTCAAATATGCATGTTCATCCACCATCTACTATCACTCAATTAACTTCTCCTGAAACAGCATCTACCTCAAACCACAATCACCAAATAATGAAACCTTTCATTCCTGTGATGATCAAGATGGAGATCCTGAAAGAGCTGAAAGTGATGAAGAAACCAACCAACCAAGCAAAGCAACATTGACATGTACTAACCATGTCATTGAAGAAATCAATCCAAAATAAACACAGCCACAAAAATCCAAAGCAACAAAGCCTGACAACAAAAAAAGGCTATGGTTCTCTATGAGAAATTCAAACCAGCTGGATTTCTTGAACTAGAATTAACAAAGGCCGAACTGAAGGCAAAGGTTAAGATGGAATTAAAGAACAAGCAGAAGCCTGAGGTACAAGAAATCAAAGAACAGGTCAAAAGGAAGAAAACCAGATCTAAAAAAAGAAGAAAAATCAAACCAAGTCTTCTACACCTGATCCAAACCAACCATCGACCTCAAAAGCTACATTAGAAACTCCAAAACAACAACCAATTCTCTACGAGACATGGAATTCAAATTCACACAACACATCTGAGTGTAAAAACACTGAGAGTGATACATATATATGTCATCACAAGAGAAAGCAACAAAAACAACCAAAACAAAAGGCTATGAAGTTCTAATCAAATCCAACTTTACCATCCAAGCCTAAGGGAAGAAGATCCAGACATTCTCCTTACTACTTAAATTATAACATGGAGAATCATATCACTTCAGAGTGTTCATACAACAACTCTCCAACATCACAACACAGAAGAGGTCAAAGATCTTATCATCCATCAAAGTCGTACTCATCGAGATCGGAGCATGAGTACTACAACAGACGCCATAGCTACTTTTCTCCTCGATCACATCGGCATAGGTATAATTTTAAACATTATGATATTCATGATTATTGGGCATCAAGATATCATCCTAGGTCATACACATAACATAAGTATGACAGATATAGGAATGATTCTTGGCATAATAGCTATCATAGAAGATCACATCCATCAAATTATTATAATCATGATTATAATTCTTATGATGAATATAATCACATGCCTAGAAGAAACAAACATGATCTAGGACACAAATCCTTTGCTACACCTCCACAAAACTTTCAAAAGCAAAATAGATTTTCTAAACTAACCAAAAGATTTTCAAAAGCTAAACAAACTCCTTTTGTTAAACAAACTAAAGTTGAGTCAGTTGGTTTAATCAAAACAATGTTGGAGAAAGAAAACAATTTCAGGAGGTGAATCTGATACATCATCAGATAAAGCAAAATCATACACATACCAGCAAGTCACATATAAAGATGCTAATGGACAGCTCAGGGCAGTAATGGCCTGGGTTGAAATATCTAACTGATTTGCTAGTGTAATAGGGACAGTTATAGAGGCCTGCCAACCCAAGAAAAATTAGCAGTGGCTGATCCCTTCCCATGACAGGAACGTTCTTCTTGCTCATGATGTTTATGATGCAACTGAGCCAAATGAAACAGAAATTAACCATGATTCAATGCAGGACATCAATCACTCACAAAAATTATGATGGCAATGCAAGAAACAACCGATGTTTCATTCCATTTGTTTAGTCTGATTACATTGATACATGGACTAACTGTTGATGATCTCTATTTATTTGATAACACATATGCCAATTTTTTATTTTCTCAAAACCAAAAATCCTAAAAATCAGAAAATCAAGAAAAGTCTAAAAATATTATTGTTATGTAATTATTTTTAAATCTTCCTGCATTTACATGAGAGATGATAGTACACTCATCTACTATCTTCTGCATCTATTTTTTACAGATCAATAAAGACTGACAAGACTCTGTTTGATATGTTAGTAGGCTCAGCTTGGATTCAAGATAAGCATATTTATGATGAACTAAATCAATATGCATTATGGACCAAAACCATCTTAGGGTATTGGTAAGCAATAACTTTTCCAAGTGTTTGCTTGTGTGGTTATCTAAACACACCATGCGAAAATGGTATATAAATTTCTCATTGATAAAAGCATCTGTTTCTCCTTTGTTGTATGTAAATACAGACCTGGAGTAAACATAAGGAGAATTTCTATTGTGCTGAGCACAGACCTAGTTGACCTTGCACTAAAAGTGCTGATGCATGCCAAAAAGGCAAAGAAAAGAATCCCAATGTCGATCAAAGCTAAAAGAATCCCAATGTGGATCAACTTCCAAAGTGAAGTGTAAAAGAATCCTAAAGTGGATCATATCATAAGAATTTATACTCTAAGTAGCCTGGTTCAAGTTGTAATAAAGTGTCACCTTGCATTTCATGAGGAGGGTTATTCTTCCATATTTCTAAGTGTGGGGTACTCAAATAGCATATCTAATCAAACCTAAACATGATAAATATCACAAAGTGTTGAAAATAGATCCTTGCATGAGTTTAAGTGGACAAACATACTTACAATCAACTTTGTTCTTTGTCTATGTCTATTCCAACTTTAAATTCTTAGATGTAGAGGATTTCGGATTAGTATGATCTCATTGTAGTTGAAGAATTCATGCTGGTAAATATCATAATTTTGAAAAATCTAAAACTCCAAAAAGATTTGTCATTTTTAGTATTTTTTTTTTAGTTTTGGCAGATCTACATGTATTATTGATTTAGGAGTGAAACTTCCATGCAATACCTCTACCGAGAGGATTTAGACTTTTGCAGATGATGAATTGCACAACATGTCTGAGTTTCTCATTCAGTTCAAGATGATAAATGAACACTCCTGCTTCCTTTTAAGATCTCCTACCAGTTGCTGAGAACTAAGAATCCTCTTCTTGATGTCTCATACATAAAAATTTCTTACCCTCCAAAGCTTTTGTTGAGGGAGAGTATATGTCAAGTCTGAAGAATGTCTGATGCTTGTCCTTCACTTCTGAAGTTGAGATAAACCTGCTGATATTGCTACATGAGTAATCCATAGTGTTTGCAAATAGGTGTATTTTCAAGTCTTCAAAATGAGACTAGAAGATCAAGCTGATGAAACATCCATCAAGTGCCGAAACAAAGTCTGTATGTGCCGAAACAAAGTCTTTTTCTCAATGCCTTTTTCTTAAGCTTCTAAGAAGATGTTACCAAAAAGGGAGAGAAGACTGCACTTCAAGACTGCACATCAATCAACATTCAAGGTTTTAATAATCATGAGGTTTTGACAGCATCATCTTAGGGGGAGTATTGTTGAACTATTTGAAGATGATACTTTCCAAAACCTAAGTGTCGAATCTCATGATGATTACCAAAACTGACACGGTGAAACTATGCTGAAAATATAATCAAAACGAAGAAATTGGCCAAAGTCAAACTTGATCAACCGTGGTCAAAGTCAACAGTCAACATCAGCGGTCGTCCCGAATGACGTCAGCACCCGGCAGTCATGCATCAGCAACAGGGAATTTATCAGACTTAGAAGAATATCTGTGTAATCATTGGGCTTAAATGTAATTTTGTTCATTTATATAAAGAGTATAAATAGACTAAGTGTAGTCATTTATACTCTAAGTAAGGTCTAAGCACTAACAATAACAAACAAAAAAGAATTAGTCTAGTGAGAGAAACAATTAGGTTGAGTGTGTGTGTGAGAGAATTTTCTTACAAACTCCCTTTGTAATCTCCTAACATCATCATCCATATGAATGAATGAAATTTTTATGAATATGTGTTCTTCATTGTTTATCATTCATTCATCATCATACATTAAATCTTACAACAAATCTTCATTTGAAACCATCAACAGGTCTGTGAGATTCTGCATCACAGATCTGATAAACGGCAACAATACGATTGCAATATTCGATCCTACGATTATCGATTTCCACAAGTTGCATATCTAATATACATATATATATATATATATATTCATGACATCATCCGGTACTTAAATCTGGTCCGCGGTTCGACCGGTTGACAAGTAAGGTTGCCGGTTCGCCTTCCAATCCGGTTCTGAAATATTGTATAATAGTATATTTATAACATATATATCAATCAATTTTATGTTTAGATGAACCCATTCTGATCTTTGCCTTGGACACAAATGAACCATTTTGGGTTATTGACATGAAACTAGAAACAAAGAAAGGTGACTTGGCTTTAGTGATTAGGTCCATCAGACTCCAAGACGCGACCCCACCCGATTCTATGTAGCAACATAAGCTTCTTCTAACAGCTAAACAACCACTGAAAGGATATGCATTATTATTAAATACATTTTAAAAACAAACACATCAACTTTTACAGTAAATATACATTTATGGACATTGCCTGCCATTACTTTAACAGGGGGAGGAGCTCTACCATGAAGGAGGATATGTTCCCGGGTATGGAGGACCTGATCACAAATGAAGATTGCAGATTCAGTAAGGCAAATGGCACATGGTGCGGGTTGGGTATTGGGTCAGCACTAGTGCTATGTGTCAAAATGGGTTTAGTTGGGTCAAGCCAACAAACACTTTTTCTTTTTATTTCTTGAGTTATATAAAGTTAACAAAACTATATTACTACAAGGATTATCCAATATCTGGAATAATTGATTTGGGTGGTTTCTATGCATTTTAGTAATTTACCCATTTGACTATTGGACTCCATGTACAACCCAAATTGACCCGTTTACACATAAACACAAAACCGCCTTAACGTAACAAGAAGTCAAGTAAAATAAAAGACTTACAAGGAGGATACTGGGATCCATATGGCTGAGGAGGATAAGCTGAACTGGGTAAATATGGCTGAGCATAATAAACATCCTGAGGTGGGTATGGGGATGGTTGATAAGCGCCTAAATTAGTTGGGTATGAGGGGTAGGGAGATGGTGCTGGGTAGACTCCAACTGGTGGGTATGGAGTTACAGTAGCTGGTGGTGGATATGACAATGATGGATATGGTGGTGGCTTCGAATAAGGTGACGCTTGGGGTGCACCATATGGTAGAGCTTGAGTGCTTGCTGGTTTCTGCACATCAAATAAATTGTTGAGTGGTTCAAGAGTAAGGCATTTTATTTATTAGACTAGATTATAGTTAAAATGGTACATAGTCATATAATCATGTTTGACACTAATTATTTAATAGAATTTGAATATTTGAACAAAAAGCATTTTGGGTCAAACCCATCTTGTTTCGACCAGTGACCCAACGTCCCAACCTATCTCACCTGCCCATAAGCTCATCTTGTCACATATATGTGATACCAGAGATCATAAGCGTAACAACACATGAATGGAGCTTACATTGGCATTGGTATATTGTATAATCAATCGAATTTCTCCAGCATGCCTGCGTAACAATAGTTTTGCATTAGAAAGATGAATACCATCTCATCTATTTCATTTTCCCTGTAATTATTTTCTTCCCAATGAGTTTTTCCAGTAATATTTGACGTTACAATGACATGACAAGCTATATTCTAAAGCTCCCATGATAGCACGTGATAAAGGAAGCAAAGAAGGAAATAATCGAGTGTCTTGAAATAAAGAAATGTAGAAATCAGAGAGGCCATTGTATGTAATCCAATTGCTTAGATGGTCAAGCCTAATCTCAAATTTGGCAAATTCAAACGTTACTCGTAAAAAAAGCTCAAATCCTATAAAAACTGAACTTGGACAACTCACACGTAGAACCTGGGCAGGTATTCTTCCATCTCTAATCCTGTAATGAGGGCCTTCTTGATTTAGGGTTGGTGAATATTATGTTAAAACTTGTACAATATCAAATTAGCCTGGGGCTCCTTTGAGTCCACTGACAGTTAAAGGTCTACGAAATTGCCGTTAAGGCATTCTGGACGATGTTCCTTAATGAAAACAAAAGGGATAAACACGTGTTGATTCTCTAGACAACCTTTGAACAAGAAAATAAGAGCCAAATCTTCATGTGGGTGTTCCTCAGCTTATGTCATTGATCAATGCTTATTCAATACATGGAAAAATCAATAAAGAGGTGATCAAAAGTTTGGATGTTAAGTTACTTGATGAAGACATCCTACATGTTTGTTGGTTCTCATGAGATTTGTTACACAGTAACTTGTTGGGAGACGTGCTTAGGATACACGGACATAGTAAATCTTCAATGCACTAGCCTATGCACTAATTGATTGAATCTACCGCAAAACAAGCTTTGAACTCCAACACGATGAATAAAGAGGTGATCAAAAGGTTGGATGTTAAGATTACCCATCATGTTTTTGTTAGTTTTGGGGTGCAGACACACATTAAAAGTCTTCATCACCATTCTAAGAATAAAATCTATGACAAAATGACCCCTCTTGTTGTTTAACAGTCTACAATGATCATAGAATGTTGAATGTTAACAAACACAGATCACAATGTACATTAATCGACACACTGTCAAGAAGTTAGCTAGCTAAAGCTTTTCTGGCTTTCTTGCTGGTTATTCAAGGTATGATCAAGTGGCCATTCATCAATGGTCAACATATTGTCAAGAAGCTGGCTAGCTAGAGCTTCTATTGCATTCTTGCTGGTTATTCAAGGTATGATTAAGGGGTCATTCATCTATCGACCTAGACAAAACTACAACTAGCCATCCACATGAAACATTCTCAGTTTGGTCTTGGCTTGTGTAAAACATTATCCAATGACCTGGCTGAAAATCCCATGTAAATCTTCATTATTAACTTCTCTTAGACAAGTGTTAGTCGTAGATGCTTGTATCCTTGACCAACATCATCCCAAGGGCTCTTTGTTTAAGGAGTAAGTTAAACTGAAGATGGTTAGAAAGATCTTATCCTAAGAGTGACAAGAAGTGTAAAAATACAACTCTTCACAGGAAGCTCATTGTTCTCGGTGTGCCTTAAAGGAGGCTACAAGTACTTCAACGACATTGAACCACAAAGCTGATACCTGGTCCAATTTTATTACTGTTCCTCCTGCTCCTCTAATTGTGGAACAGATGTTATGTTGTCTTTAAGGATGATTTAAGAATACATTTGTTGCACTGTGGAGGGTAAGAATCATGCCATGAAACACAAACCTGCCAGTTTTGCTCTGCAATGGCCATGTGCTATCATCAGATCCCTGTGAAATAGCCTTTGCCAATTGGACCCTATGACCACAATAGTTATCCCATGAAATATATCAGTCAAATAACAATAATAAAACATCAATGATTCAAGGCTACCATAACCAATACGAAGATTATGACTATTGACAAAGAGTAATTACTTTCCGCTGCCAATGAAGGCATCATGATAAACAGTATTGCTATTCCAAACATTAACATTCAACTCCCTTAGCCCTTCAATTAATGTATACACGAACTTCTCTTGAAAACTAGGGTTCTTACCTCCATCTACACCAATCGAACAACCCAAATTACAACACAAATCTTCAAACATCAATCAACAAAAGAGAAGAACCAGAGAGACAACCTGTACATGTACGAGTACGATATCTATCACTGCCGTATTCAACACACACGTAAGGATCTTGCCTCGAAATCCACTCCGTATCCTTCAAATTATTACAACTAGCAACTGAATGCGCAAACAGACACAAAATCATTTCAGTTTCAGTGCTACAAAGCCGTAAAACAATAACAGATCCTTTCATCCAAATCAACAATCATGTATGTGAAATGACTAACATTCTCCTATGGAAGCACAAATCAATTGAACACAAGTAAACGAAGAATGTTATACGTACCGGTGACTTGAAGATGATTACCATGGATGCAACGAGTCGTCATTTACAGATGACAGCTTCATGATGGAATGAAATGTTGATTTATAGAGGCAATTTTGTTTACTAGTGTGGAATAAGTGTCACGTTCGGTGATAAATAATTAAATAGAACACGCATATTGGAGACGACTGAATTAAATATCTAACGTGTGGAATATGTTTGGTAATTGAGGAGACTTTGACATTGTGACGTTCAATTGAGGTTCAAATGAAACCTTTAAAAAAAAGATATAATTAAAGACAAGCTATTAAATGGAGATAATTTTTTATCCCTGACAAGAGGTGTTAAACCATTTTGCATATGATGTATACATCCTTACTATACATTTATACAAAAAACTATTTTCACAATTTGAACACGTGACCTCCGAGTTATATAACAACCACCTTATTGTTACTCTTAAAATCAACTAAAATTCAAATAATAAGGCAACTAATTATTTTATAACACACACCATTATCGATATATCAAAGATTTAATCAAAGAGTAGAAGACATTTAGACGTAGAACTAATATGGTCATGAGTCATGACAATGGCAAATGCGGTGACCAGTGCGACTTACTTCATTTTATTGGGTTTGTTTTGTTATTATCTTCGGTTATGAGGTACAAGCTAAGCGTTTTGCTTGAGGGACCATGTTATCGTATGGATCCAGTTAGTTATACAAGCAAGTAATTAGTTATAGTTGCTCTTGTATTTTTCTAGTATAACTGGGTGTTTAGTTTTCATTACAACATGTCACTTAAAAAACATTAATGAATTTAGTTTTTGTCTTCGTCTTCTCTCACTACGAAAAAGATGAATGTCACTTGAGTTAGATTTTTGTCTCAAATCTATTGGTGAAAGTAATTACGATAGACAACCAAGCGAGAATATTGTCTTAAAGTCTTGACATGATAACATTAACTTTAAATTAGCGACGAAATACCTATGAAAATTTTGTCGTAACTTGGTCTCACCGGACAACAACTGAAGAGCCTAGGTAGAAATCTTATCCTTAATAGTATCGATAGATGACCCTCTGTGTTAATCACAAACAGATAGTATTGTGCTTTATTCTTAAAATGTTTTTAGGATTTTAGTGGATTCCGTTGATGATTACCGACAGAATGACCAGTCCGTATGCTCATTCTTCTTGTAGACTTGTAGTGTCTCTAATAGGTTTAATATAAACTTTTACATGAACATCTCTTCATGATCTTAACCTCCTAAGTTGTTTTTTCATAAAGGGGTTTGATTTTGGTTCTAAAGCAGGCTGGGTATTAATTGTACTTTTTATCACATGAAACGAACTAATCATTTAGGAAAAACATATGTTTGTTAACATGTGTTTGTTCCAGAAACAAAAAACAAATGTGTGCAACATTTTGTTGAACCTGAGAACTCACATTGAGTTTCACACTTCCCGTACATACGATTGTACTGAACCAAGAAACTCACATCTAGTTAAGTTCTTCTAGCACATATAATCATTCAGTTACTTGTACCACATTATTAGATAATCATGTGTATTCATATTTTCCCATAATTTCTCATTTAATGTCTCATGGACACATTGCACACATTTTATATAACTCAAGTACCCATATTATTCATATGATTTCACTTTTTATATCACATGCACACATTGCACATATACTAGCATGGGGTATGTAAAGTCACATGAAGAATATGTTCACTAATCATGTGCTATAGCTTTCTCTGGATAATGTATCCTATTATCATCACTATACTCTATATCAGTCCAGCATTATCCTATTTTAGTCTTGTGTCTTAGACCCATTACAATAGGACTTTCGCTCTGTTGGGTGACTAATCCTTATTCTCAAAGGGATTTCGCTTATACCTTACGGGTATCTCACACGCACATCTCTTGGTTCATTACATGTATCTCACAGGTAGGGCTGCAAACGAACCGAACGAACACGAACAAGGCCTTGTTCGTGTTCGTTCATTAAGAAATAAACATGTTCACGAACTGTTAGTAAACACTTACCGAACGGGTTTTCTTGTTCGTGTTCGTTCATTAAGGAAATGAACATGTTCATGAACTGTTCACGAACACCTACCGAACGTAAACGAACACAAACAAAATCAAACGAAAACAAACAAATGTTCATGAACATGACGAACACAAAGAAGTCCATGAACACAAACGAATACAAATGATTACATATTTATTTTAGAAATAAAATCAACATTTTAATCACAAAATTTACAAAAAATAGATAAACATGTAACATAAATAACCAAAAACACTTGACATACTTGTCATAAAAATAACTAACACAAAAATTAAAAACATAATCAAACATATTAACGAACATAAACGAACATATTATCGAACGTTCACGAACGGACATTAACGAACATATTATCGAACGTTCACGAACATAAACGAACGAACATGGCTTGTGTTCGTGTTCGTCGTTTAACTAAACGAACGAAATTTTCTTGTTCGTGTTCGTTTATTTACTAAACGAACAAACATAAACGAACTTCCCGCCAAACAGTTCACGAACTGTTCACTGAACGTTTAGTTCGTTTGCAGCCCTACTCACAGGTACTTAACTCGTATACCTTTCGCGTACTTGACACGTACCCTTGAGTTTCTAACATGACCCCATTCCTTATCTAAGAAAGAACTCTTACCTGACTTTTACCAATCTTCTACTAGGCAAACTCTTCAATAACTAACTCAAGTTGGTTTCAACACTTAATAGAGCGTTCAAAAAACGTATCAAGTTCTGGATGATTTTTCAAATGAGACGCCAAGGTTTTGAGAAAAGATAAGTTAAGTTGATTTGTTTTAGATGAACAATCGAAACATCATGATGATGAACCCGTGGTTGAATCTTCGCTTGACAAGTTGAGCATCATTTTCTTAATTGAGTTTTAATTATGGATATTAGATGGTGTAAAAGAAATGGGGTGTATGTGGGTATTTGTTAAATTATATATTAAAAAAAAAATCTAGTGGCTATATAGCCCTTACACCTCCAACAATCAAAATTTAAGGGTTAATCCACGGGTTAGGCAAACCGATGGAAACCATCTTTTTAGAAACCCGATGAGGTGGGGTAGTGTTCTTGCCGTCTTCAATGCGACCTTGAGAGGAATTAAAGTCGCTCCAAAGTCGTCCACCCTAACAAATCTAAGTCGATTTCAAGATTATTTGAATTAATAACTTCAATTAATTTTATAGTTAAACATCATGGGATTGAATTGTAACTTACAAGTGATTCTAGATTTAAAAGTACAATTGTTTTTGCATAGGATAATGTTACGATTTTAAATACAAGTGTTTTAAATATAAAAATACAATTGGCTATGATAATGTTGTAAATGTTATAGTATGATGACTTTGAGTTTTGGTATTGTTATTTTTTAATTTTATTTTCACCTCTCGTACTATATGTTATACATGCTTTGAATCCGTTTGACTTTCTACTAATTTCATATATTTAAATAAGTTTTATTTGGTATATTTTAAAAAAAAAAACCGAGTGTGGGGGAGTTTTTCTTAGTTGTATTCGAAATCTAGTGTTCTTTTATCGTAGACTATTGCCGGTGACATTAGATTTGCGCGTGTGGGATCCAACGTTTATGACCGAGCAAAATCGTTACCATTTTTATTATTGGAACCAGTATTTGTCTTCGCTTATATGGTTTTTGATGGGCTGGACCAATGAGTACCAAACTCTTGTAGCGTAGCACGGGAAAACGATCGGAATCCCGACGTAAATCGCGGTGAATAAATCTAGTTTATTCTAAATATAGGAAAAAAGAAGGAAGTTAGAACACTATTTTGTAGCTTAAAGTTACTACACAAACCAATATATGTATTCATAAACGAAGATGGATACATATAATTGCAATTTGATTTTGTAATAAGTAAAATATTATTTTATAAAGAAAATATTATATACCATACAATTATCAACCGGATTTACAATAATACACAAGTTTACCCTCCCACCCACCACAGCACGGTTCCGACGGCCATCTCCGCCCACATACACCACAACCACCATCCCACCCCCACACTATATCTTCTTATTTTACTCCATCCTGAAACCCAAATCAGAATAGCTCGAATAAATTTAAGAGATTTAGCGTCTCACATCACTGGATCTGACATTGGAAGACACATGAACCCTCGCACATGGCCGATGGAAGACACGACCGATGCCGGGCTTTAAACATCACTTTGTCTCTGTCTTCGGTATGGAGTTTTGTTCCCGCTGAGACGAGGGGGCGACAGGAATTGATGCCGGAAAGGAACGCATGAGAGGGATCCCCCCTCCCCTTCTGCATTCGATCCTTAATTTAACTATTTTTTTACTTTGTATTAACAAATAAATTGAACGAGAACGAACAACAAAAAGCCCTCCAACTACTAGCAAGGTGAGCACTTTTTATTTCTCTTTTTCCTATTTTATTTTGCTTCTTTTATCTTTCTTCCTGTATTTTTCTATTTCCTTTTTTTATTTTTTAATTATTTTTGTTATTTCACGTCTCAAAATATACTACAACTGTTTATTGCCATAACCACGAAAAAACTAATAGCACCACCAGCGTTCCCGCGCGAAGCGCTGGTTCCAATCTAGTTATTTTTATAGAAGCACACGACTAATGTGTTTAAATATTAAAATACTATTTTTAACAATATAAAAACCACATATTTTTAGAAAATATATAATTTGTTAAGCAGGGTCGGTCCTAAGAATTTTAGTGTTCTGGATGAGCAGGGAAAAAACTCCCCTAGGCCCTAGCAAACTAAATTATATAAACTAGTTTGTTCAAACGAAAGCAAATGTTTTACCAATAAACATAACAAAATCATAGTATTACAACGACATACCGTAATAATTAATCGATAACTCGTGAAACCACAATTCCACTAATAATTAACAAAATTGGCAATCACATAAGAGCCCTAGGAGTATATGAAAATATAAATCGAAATTTGTTATTTTCATGTAACATCGGATTTGTTTTTTATGTGGGTAGATGTATTTTGAAAGTTTTTATTATAACACTTCTGCAAAGAAAGAACAAAAGATTTGGAATGATGAAGACCTACCTTCTAAGAAGCATTTCAAGATCAAGTGAAGAATATGAAAATGCATACTAAATTTTAGAGTGATTATTAGACATAACTTTAGTATGTATATTAAACCTAATCATGTAAACAATATATGTGTGACAATATCTATATCTTTTCTATTATATAATACAAAACTTTAGGACGAATTAGATATTTTATTTTATTTTAAGACATCATATAAAAAATCATAGTGTATTTTTGCTTATCTCTCTAGATTTTTTCTATATTTTCCTCTTTTTTGATAAGAGTTTTTTTAACATATTTGTTTTAATTGAATTTTTTTTTCCTTTTAACATATTTGTTTATATTGATATCCATGCCCTATCAATTACTAGTATCATAACGATATAATAACGAATTGTCAAAGTATGTGTAAATATCAACTGTCATTATGACGTGCTTATATCATTAAAATCACCAAAACCAAAATAACCAAAAAGAACTATAATTATGACGCTCTCGTATACGTTCAAAACCGAACCGCGACAAAATGTGGGTCTAATCTGCTATCTATATTTTATAAAGCAAAACTTTAAGATAAAATTGGAATTTCCACCTTTTCCGTATGACGCGCCCATTTGACTCCCATCCTGTTCCCGTGTCTCATCCATTACTCCTTCATTGAATGGCTGAATCTATTGAATCGTTTGATATCGCCATAGCACCAAAGCAATTCAATTTCCCAGATCTAACTCAATCGCCAGTGCTATTATGCAAGATCCTTCAATTCTCCTCAGCGTTTCATCTGCAATTGAATTGCCATAGTCGTCATCGATGCCATTTATTGCATATGGTTTCACATCCATCTCTGTTATAATATGTTATGCAAACTCCTCCTGCAATCGGTTTCACTGTCTGTGCCGTTCTCGAAATGACGGTGCTATGGAGTCGACGATGGATTGCGGTTGCTCCCATTATAGGTTAGTGGTGTTCGATCTCAATTCCATTTGGGTTTTTGTCGTAATTGTCCACCTATTAATGTTCAATATCAATTTTTTGGTTTCAATTCCTCATTTTTGTGTGTACTTGCTTCCATTTTGTGTTTTTATTAGGTTTGTTGGTTTTCATCTGTATCAATCAAATAAATCTCTAGATATGGATGTATATTGCAAATTAGATAGCGGTGTTAGGAATGATTTTAGCCATGTTGTGTGTTTTTAAGGGAATTACTCTTTTATGGTTTCCTTTGGATTTTATAGCATTATGATTTCTTTATGTGCTGAGCAATTTTGCAGATGCAATGCTGTTTTGGGATTTTCAGGTGAATTTGTAATTATGTATGATGTAGATGCTCTATCTTTATTTTCTACGGAGTGGGTTAGAAACTCGATTCAAGTTTATGTTTAAAGTAAAAGATCATGCATCACTGAAACAAACACAAACCTACCAAAAGAGATTGATGTTTTATTGATTTCTATAACTAACATCCACTTTTGGGAGCAGAAACGGGATTTAAGAAAAAAACAAATAAAAAGATATGAAGAGCATTAAATTTGTAAATCCAAATTAAATCTTTTACTTTATAACTGTGAGTGCAATATAAGTTGCATGTGATATGTCATATGATTACTACATATATTATCTGATTGAATGTGTATGTTTTTCTCTGTTACTACTTACTACTATGTAATTCTGGAGATTTAGTAAGCTTTTGAATGCAATTGTGACACTTTATTCCATGATAATAACCTTTTAAATCATGTTCCTGTATAATTTGCAAATGCAGCCCAACTCATAGGATTGATGTTATACATGTCAATATGTTTTACAGATACAAATTTATTGTATTAATGATATGCTTTATTTTTTATCTACTTTGAGTTAACTTTTTAGGTCTATTAATGGTCAGTTAGTGATCCAAAAAAGAAGTTAACTTACTCCTTTCAATCTATCAAGACAATAACATGAGTTATACTGTTATTGCATATAAATGGTATTTTTCATATTAGTCAGTTTATTATACATGTCAATGTGTTTTATAGATACAAATTTATTTTATTAATGATATGTTTATCAAAATTTTTTTGACCTACTTCGAGTCAACTTTTTAGGTCTATTAAGTTAGGCAGAACTTGCTAATATATAAGATAGTCCATAAACTTTTGAATAACTAGCACAAAGTGTTGGATTTAAAATCCGACTAATACTTTGATTGATATTATAAGTACAAGCTATTCTAGACGGTAGATAACCAGTTCAAAAAATTTCACTATTGGAATGATAGCAAAGATTCAATTATACCTTCATTTTTAAAACTTGACCTTTTCTATTCTTTTGAAGATCCAAACATCGCTTGTCAGTAAGAGTGGAATTCCCTAGCTTTAATAACCCTACAAAATGTCAAACCAAACAAATTTGATCATGTGTTCCTTTTACTTACCCTCGTTTATATTGTTTACCCTTGTTTACGTATTAAAAAGAAAAAATAACTGTTTACTCTCATTTATCCAGAAGTTTTTCCTATATCCCAAACATGCAACTTTTAGTTGGTGATATTTGTATAAACTTGCTATTACTGAGCTTTTGTCGGTTTATCTTGTATATGAAGATTTAGAAAAGAAATGAATGGTAAAGCCTTGTTCTTGGTGATATTTGTTATAGAAATGCTATTACTAAGCTTTAAGTTGGTTTGAATTATATTTGGAGATTCGAAAAAGAAATGAATGCTAAAGCCTTCTTAACATATAAGCATTCTAATATTTGTATTGTTTCAGGCTGAATATGCCATTGAAGTCACAAAGGTGAATATTTTGTACTTTTTTAGGTGTGGTGTGTTTGTAATTTTTGGTTTTTGACACCTGGAAATGAATTTTTCCCTATTGCAGAGCAATATATTCTAAATGTCTTTGGTACAAGTTTTTGGTGAAACTAGATTTGGACCCTCTTATTGGTATAAAATGACATGATCATATAAGTCATGTAAAGCTAAACTTATATTTTATCAACGGCAAAAGAAGTGAGGTGTTACACTTTATCACTTGCTTATTATTTACTTCCCTAGGTTACCATATACATAAATGAAATGGCCTCCGAATTAAGATTGAACATCATTCTAGATTGTGCATAATTTGTCTTGATTAAATCAGAACAAAATTTGAAGATACCAAGAAAGCTATGGTTGATAAACTTTTGGTAATATTTTCTATGATCTAAGGGGTACTAGGCCTAAAAATATACTTTGTGTGAACCATGTTTATTAGGGATTACATCGAACCAACACAAAACAATTTCATTTTCCTAATATATTTTTGAAAAATCATAAAATCGTATGTTCTTTATGTAATGTTATATTAGGATTCTTTAAAAAATGATTCTTTCCTCTGACGAATAGAAGCTGTAATTTCTTAAATCTTTGTCTCTATTGCCTCAATCTCTGTCACCATAAATCTTTATGTGTAAACCCATGCTTTAGGCATGTTATTATACATGTATATTTGTATCTTTTGTGTGTTTATATCATTTAATGTAATAAAGTGTGTCTAATTCTTGTTATGGCATCGCAAACTTATAAGTTTCCAAGGAAGGAGAACATATCTAGGTGTTTCTGTTTGAATTTAGATGTGAAGATTATGACAAATCTGCTTGATATTCAATCTCGAGAAGTAGAATATATGTAAGTATGTTGGTTTCTTTGATTCATGTGTTGTAATAAGTTATCTTATTTATTTTATTTGCTATAGAATGTATAACAATATTATTGTGTGGTCCGAATGGGTAAATATGATACGCTAAAATTAGTAAGGATTTACATTATCACTTTAAAAGTAATCCTAAAAACTAAATTACTTTAGTTTCAATATTACCTTCTTATGTGCATAATGTTTTTGACACTACTTTCAAAACACATAACTTAATGGTTCAGACCCTTTTTTAACGTTTTAGTTGATGACCCAGATGATGCACTGAACATCACCACATCAAAAATACATAACATTAAATAATGGATACTCGTTATAGTGGTGAAAAACTTTTCATATGGACCTTTTTGCAGAACTTCTTAGAAAAGGTAAGGAAGAGGCGTCAACATTTTAAGAGTTTAATTGGCCATAGATTCCCAAGAAGAATTCAAGTTTTTAAAACAGTTCTTGCAACTTTTAAAATACAAAAGTAGTAGCGCAACATAACTACAATTGTATTGGGATGGGATGCGTAATCCATTTACTTTAAAGGTGGGTCAAAGTATTTATCGTCGTATGGAAATTTTGGTATCGGTGTTGGCAGGCCTATGAATCTGGTTAACTATTTTTCATCTTTGTTTTGTGAGCTGTCGAACAATAAGATAATATTTGAAGAAAATTTAAACACAATGATATTTTAAAGCAGGTGTTTTCTATTAATGGCATATTTATCCGAAGGTAACTTCCTAATTGGTACAATAATTGTGAACATACATTTAACCCGTCGTGAAGCGCGGGGGCATTTACTAGTACTATATAAAACGTTTACGGAGGATAAAACGTTTACTGAGGATAGAATTGTAATTTCCTCTTGATTTAAGACAAGACGGGATATGAAAGGATTTACATTGACTTTAAACTTTCATTCCCTAAATACCCCTAATTCAATGCTCCATTTTCTCACTCATCCATTTCACAGTCGAATCCTTCAATGCGAACTGAAACGTCCACTACTGGATCTCATCGTCTCCGTCAGACTACCCTCCTTTAATGATTTACCACTTTCTTTGCCGGTTTCCCGCGTCGTTTCCTATACCTTGCAGTTTATGGCCTTTGTTAATAACCGACAATGGAAATCATCAATATACAACTGCAAGTGGGTTCCTCAGGTGCGTATTTGTGCGTTACTTGATTTTATGCTTACTGCCGTCATCTCAAAGCTTCTAATCGCAACCTCAAGCAGGAGGAACGAACATGTTCTGGTTTGCGATTAGGTCCTGGGTAGAGTCGGTTTCGTATTACGGCTGTTACGTTCTTCAATATGAAGTCGCCATTTACAAATCGAAAGGCGATTTGGTGATGTTTATTGATTATCATATTCACGTGTTTTTTCTCAATTTATTCATGTTATTTCAATTGATCTGAGTGTAATTAGATGGCTCTTATATTGTTGAATTTGATGTTTTTGTGTGATTTGTGATGACATAGGCAACTAGTCGATTTGCATGGAAGAGGAATATGGGAATGAGGGTTGGTGTCCAGGATGATTATCTTGGGTTTGTAATTTCAGTCCGGGGCTCCTCCCACGTTATTTGAAAAAGGTATGGATCTTGCTTCTTTTTATAAAATCTCTAATTTGGTTGTTGATGTATGATTTAGGATTTCCTGAGTACAAAAAAAGTGTTTAAGTGTGCAAATTCGGCAGAAGAAGGTTTGATTTGGCTTCGGCATGTTGCTGAAAATTGTCAATTAGGTTTGTAAAATATTGCCGCTAATTGTAGACTTAGTAAAAATTGTAGTAGAAGTTAAGAAGAAATAAAAAGAAAGGGGTCAAAACAGTCAAAAGTCATCAAAAATGTATTTCAATACATGCGATCTAAATCATTAGGTGTGTGTTTTTAGTTTGGGACAACTGATCCCCAATTGTAAGACCTCTCATATTATGGTCAAAGTTTTTTCTATTTAAGCTTTCATGGGTTATAATACAGTTAATGTTATGATATTTTTCTAGGTGCAAGTAAACATATTAAACCACATGCTAAAAGCTTAGAAAAATAAACCAAATCTTATCTTAATATTTGACAAAGACATGGTTTTTGAGAGGGATTTTATAAACAATGTCTATTTAAGGAGAAATAATTATACGATACAAGTCGTATAGATAAGCAATTTTCAAGCATGCTCAAAGCTGCTTATTGCTGCATCAGAAACGATTATTGTAAGTGATCCAAAATACCGCTTAATTAAGCCTAAAAAGACATCCTAAACAACATTTGTTAAGGATTTGGACACTTGCAAATAGGAGGATTTAGGGGTTGTCTCGATAGATGCATAAAAAAGTAATTATTGCACTTCGAATGATCTACATTTCTTACTACTATAGTTATCTTACTGCATTCATTGTTAAATGGTTGGCTGCATGAACTACACTAAATTGTATGGAATGTTTCTCCATTACAGATTGAATGTTAAGGTCTAGGGATTGCTTGCTGCATACACTTCACAACTTCAATAATGGCTTTAGATGCTAGCATGATTGATGGATACAATACTTAGCTAGGACAGGATACCAAATGATAGGTGAAACCTTTTTAAACAAAAATAATTTGCATTGGAATCTTAATCCCAAATAAGAGATCTGACTAAATCACCAAACTTGTTCTCAAACCAAAAGCCCAAAAGATATGTAACAAATCTCACTCTAGGGGTGCATTTTGCTCATCTTGTAACCATTTCTATTAATTAGATGTTTAAGTGTGCAAGGTATTATTGAACATATGATCTTTGCAGATATTTGATGCTGACCATTAACGAAATGACACCAAATATAACATTTTGTTACTTAATGTCTTGATTACTATTAAAGAATATACTCGTCTAAATCGAATATTAACTTTACATCTTTCAAGACATGAATTTAATAAAAGTGCGTTACATACATAAAATTTAAATTTAGGTTAATACTCCTTTAATAGCTATCCATATATTTATTATATGTAATTCCAAATGTTTGTGACAACTTTTATTTAAAAATTGAGTTATATATCCGCCACAACACGTAGGAAGTTCTACTAGGTAGTCTTGTTGGTGTTTACTAATAGGCCAAACATGAACAACAGAAAAAGTTCTACAATTTAAACGAGTCAACTGGTCCGATGGGTTAAATGGGTACCAATACCCTTAACACATCGTATGATAAATTATTGTTTTTTTAAATAGGTAGTCTTTGTTGGTGTTATTTGTGATGCGGATTTAATCATTTACATTGCATCATATATTGTTTTAGATAAGAATTATGTTGTGTGAGTTAGAAAGCATAAGGAAACTGGTGCTTTGGTGTTTGAGTTCACTTTGCTTATAGGCTAAATTCTAGAGTCTCATGTTTTATCCTGTAACATTTATTGTTTGAAGAATGAATTGGACCCTTGAAATCCATTTGAATTTTAGGCTGTTAATATTAGTGATGCTAATTTTCAAGCTAAAGTATCTAAAATTTTATTTTCTAAGTCTCCTTTTTGAGAAATGTATTAAATGGACAACATTTTGTATCAGTAATGCTTTTACATCCTTGATAAACAATAGAAGACTTAAAAGGCTAAAGCACAACTCTCTTAAGTTTTTCTTGCAGCTTCTGGTTTTGAAACTTTGATTATATGGCACATTTATATATTTTATGTTTGTTTATGGGTATCACGTATTGTCTTTCCAAGTATAAGAAGTAATATACAAAGTTAAGAGCATTCACATTCCGTTTCCCATAGTTTTTAAGTGTATTCCTTATATTATATAGAACAATTGTGAGTGGTTGTGAATAGAGGAAAGAAATATTAGTGTTCATATGTATATTTTATAATACACCGTTCAATCCTTATTTTTTATAAATATTTTTGAAAGTGATTGCAAGTGGAGGAGCGAAAAAATATAATGAAAAAAGTATAAAAAATATTATTTAATTGATAAGAAGAGATAAAAAGTAGTAAATTTTAATGTAATATAAGAATGAGGATAATGAATGAGATGTGAATATTCTAAGTTAAATAACATACTAAAATAAATAACCACCAACACCCCTACCCGTCACATTGCGTGAGGAGGAGGGGGAGGACGGGGAGAAGAAGAGCAAAACAAACAACAGTATCATACAATATATCACGATAGGATTGAAAAACTAATAAACGAGTACCACATCGCAAATTGTTGCCACCACAGCATCACGCGGATTCCTACTAGTATGTATTATAACTATTAGACACGTCAGATTGCACCAGATTGGTAGTTATGCCAAAATCTAATTGTTATGGTCGTAGTTAAATAACTACCATACTTAGTAAATATAAATAAGGATGTAACCATTTGAGAATTATACCGGTAACAGTTTATTCCATCTAGTTTTTCCTCCATGATTTTTCCCAAACAGGTTATCTATTTATTATTGACAAACATTTAAAGATTATCGATTATTAACATACTGTCAACTCAAATGTAACTCACAAGAACCGGCCTGCACAAACGCACTTAACAACGCACTTAACATTGTAGATAGTTATACAAGTTATGGTAGTTATAGTGACGATGTAGGAATTTACTATTAGCTAGTCATTATGGTTGCCTATAAATACCATTCTTATCATCATTTGTAAATAAATGGATGGTGATTATTCAATTAAAGGTGTTAAAAAATATCCGAATCTGACTTCGAAATATCCAAAAATCTGTATTTCGGATATTCGAAATTTCAGATATCCGAAATTTTGGATTCAGATTAGGATTCGGATAGTGATTTTGAGAATTTTTGGATATTCAGATATCCCAAAAATTTTGAAAATAATAAATATTGATTAGGAATTTTGGATATTTTCAGATATTTAGGATATTTCAATAAAAACTTTGGATATCCAAAAAATTTTTCAAAAAAAGCTATTATATTTTTATAAAATTTATTAAATATTAAATTTTTTTTGGAATTCGGATATCTGAACGGATATCCGAATCCGAATCCGAAATTCGGATATCCGAAATTTTGGATTTAGATTCGGATAGTGAAATCCACTATATGAAATTTTCGGATATCCGAATTTGAGCACACCTACATTCAATAACAATATATAGAATCTTTGTTCAATATCCTATTTATGTTTGATTGTTCTTGATGGTGTACGATCCATATACCTATGATAATAAGTGATATTAGAGCCACACATAGCAATTTAAAAAAAAGAATTCGATTTATGCAACTTGAATCAAGATTCCATCAAATAGAATATCGGCAAAGGGATGCCCAGTCGTAATTAATCCCGTAGGACTATGGATTGATGCAAGGTCTCATTTCCAGGCAACCTCATAGTTGGTTTCATGTCTCAAAACCATAATTCTTAAACTAAAAATTTCATTGAAATAAGCAATGGAATCATGAAAGTTAGTTAGACAAACAAGTCACATATAGACTAGTCCATTATATAATAGGTTTCTTTATTCAAAACATTCATAACATAACTAAACTTTGAAACGGGATGCTAGTCTTTAGTCTGGGAGCTTCATCACGTCCAATCACCTTAAGCTCAACCACTTTTGGATTTACCCGACATGTATAATAAAAGTTAGCGTTTTTAAGTAAGTTCTAGTTTTTAATTAAAAATAACTATAATTACCTATTAGACACTTGGAGCCTTTAACCAAGGATTACGTTGAGGTAAAACAATTAGTAACTCATCATATCAGAGAAATAATCATAATTTTACAAATATATCCACATACTTAAGTGGGAATCACAATTTTGGTAACATACATGACCTAAGTACAAGAATCCAGTAATCATACATGACCTAAGTACAAGAATCCAGTAAATCTTGAATCATAAGCAAGGTAACTAATTTCTTGCACAGAGCAAGACTCTAGTGATATGCTTGCACAGGCAAGACTCTAATACTTCAGGAAATATGCTTGCACAAGGCAAGACTCTAGTGATATGCTTGCACAAAGTAAAACTCCAGTAAATATGTTTGCACAAGGCAAGACTCTAGTGATATGCTTACAGGAAGCAAAACTCCAGTAAATATGCTTGCACAAGGCAAGTTTCGATGAATATGCTTGCACAAGCCAAGATTCCAGTGATATGCTTGCACAAAACAATTTACTATGACCATGCAATGCACTAAGCAACACAATCATTTGCTAGCACAAAGCTAGTCCTTGGTAAGGGGTAAGGATAATGAAATTCATTTACACATTGACTTTAATTAATAAACATTAGGTATAACTAGGCATGAGTTCTTTGGACCGAGACTTTAGGTAAACATTAGGGATAATATTCTAAGTGTGGCTAATATGAGTGATCCTTATGCCAATGCAGATGAAGTATGAGTATATGCAAATGGTTAATGGTTATTTGGTTAAGTATGGAGCAATGTGGTTGAAGGTTGGTCTAATGCGACTAAGTACCCTTAATGTGGGTGAGTAATATCAATGAGGATGAAATAATTTTCATGTAGATGGATTAGTTTCAATGCGGATAAGTTAACAACCACACGGATGGGTTAACTTCAATGAGGAGGGTGTAGTATGGTTTGATGTGGATGGATTATTAATATTTGGCTAAGTGTTGTTACGAATTAGATAACACGGGTGAGTGATCATTGATGCAGATAGATAAGCATTGATGCAGATGGTTAGGCATTGATGCAGATGGATAGTTTGGATAACTGGCCAAGTGATGGTTGATGCGAGTGAGCATTCCGTTCGGTGCAATGAACTCAATGCGGATGAACAATTCACATTCTGTGAACGTTTCTACAGTAGACTTTGACAGCGAATATGAATACAGTGAGAACTATGCATAGATATACTATTAACCTTCTTTGAAATTCATTGAAACATTGAGGCACATTTTAGGGTTCTTTCATAAACATTGAATAACAACATTAGATAGAGTGAATATGAACCCTGGTAATAAAGGTGGTAGCTGATGTATATAATTTATAGCTCTAAGTGTGAAACATGTTTAAGCATGCTTATCATCATCGAAATCATTGAAAACATAAAATGTGCAAAATCTAGAGCCCAACTTGATATTTTTAAAGAACAAACCTAGAACAAGCTTTAAAACCCGAGATCTAAGCTTTCTTACGTAATGTGAAAACTTTATCATAAGATTTCGATAGAAACATGCTTAAAGATGAAGATCTATGCTCGTCAATGATGAAAGAGGCATAAAGTATTACCGTTTGCGTAAAACCGAGTGTTCTCTCTCTAGAGTTTGTGCTTTATGTCTCTAGAATCCACACACTTGCATACAAAGTTTTCCTAAAGAGGAAAGAGGCGGAGGTCCCCTTTAAATACAAATAATTTTGGGTTAATGTTACATTAACCCCCCCTCCCCTGAACTTTCTTTCGTTCCCATTTAAAGTAGAACTTGAATTCTTTCCTTTTTTTCAAAATTTTCGGGACGTTAAACTTGACGCATATGAGCTCTTCATTTGATTTCGGCGAAGGACTATCTGAACCAAAGTTGTTTGATGTTAATATAAATCCCGAAGGTCAATGGAATCATCATCAAAATTCCAAGAACAAAATCGGTGAAGCACTATCATCTCGCATCCAAATTAAAGACAAATCACAAATTTAACAAAAGACTATTGATTTCATTTCAATAAAGGACTGCTAGAATCTAGAAACGGAAATAAGAGTCAAGAACAAGAAATTAGTCGGGAACAAACCTTCACGTAGATACCATAAACGACGAGCGTGACGTCATCAATTTTTCATCAGAAATCATCCGATCTTGTTACAACATTAGGAATCGTGGTTTCCATTCAAAATCATAATGTTCTCATCAAGGACTTCAATTTAAAAACCCAGAACCCTTGTTGGACAAAATCTTATGCTTTACAATTACAAATTCAAAATATTGGAATTTAAATGCAAGGACACAAGTTTAAGGATGCATATTCAAGGCATAAGGTTATGAATTATTAAATTTTAGTCCTACAAGTTAAAAAGATTTATTATCTTAGTCAAAAGGAAATAAGAAAATTCATGCATATAAAAGTCAAAACAAAGAGAAAGAGAAAAAGAGGAAGAAAACGAACCAACGACTGTTCCACTCGAGGCTAGACAAAGGACTGCTCTAGACCTAACCGCAAAGAAAAGAAGATTAAGTGAAACGATTAAAGGACAATCATGTGATATAAGTAAAAACACTAAGAAGATTGATACAATCAAGTCGTAAAGGGACTAATAAAACTAGTTTGACTCGGTATATTGAAGGAAACAACTATCATGGAGTATGTTAAAGTTAAAAAGGAGATTGTTGGATCAAACCAAACCCACAAAAACCAACCCACACAAACACACTTAATGCCATCGGTAGTTATATTAGTTATGGTAGTTATATTGATGGTGTAAGGTTGCTAGTTAGTTATTATGGCTGCCTATGAATACCATTGTAATCTTCATTTGTAATTAAACGAAGATTGATCAATCAATAGCGATATATAGAATCTTTGTTCAATATCCTATTTAAGTTTGATTGTTCGTAATGGAGTACAATCCATAAACATGTGACAATAGATAAGACACCAAGACAAAGAGAGAAATGCACCAACCAGCAAGACGGAGGAGGTGGTGCCGGTGGTGGTTGAAGTTTTACCCCCAACCATAGTCTGTTATTTTTCATGCCACACATCCCTTTTACGTACCTTTTTCAGATTTCTCATCTCTGTCCCTCTACCTTCATTTGCAGAGTACATTTAAGTTAACTAAGAGTTTTCTCCATTCCTTTAGTAAAATTTGACAGAACACAATTCATTTTGATAAATGATAACGTAGAAACTGACATACCTATCAATTAAGAGTTTCGAGAATGTTTTAGCAAATCTAATCCGATTTCTAGTTGAGTTGAATCAATAAATGTATAATGCCGATGGCTTCATTTATTTTAATTGTACTAAGAAAAAACAAGTTCAACCACTAATTTGTAGCTTAAAGCTATTAAACAAACCGTATACATATTAATAAACAAAGATGAATAACAATAATTGCAAATTGATTTTATAAAACTATAATATTATTATTAAGAAAACATACGACCAATAAGTTCACATCAACATGATGCCCGTGACTCCCTTTCATCTTTTTAAACACATTCTTTATCCATCTCAACTCCACCATCTTCCACCAAGACATGGGTGGCGGCCATACACTTCTACTCTTCATCCTCATCACTCTTTTATTCGCCATTAACGGCGAACAAATTATCCAGTGGTGGTCGCGACACTCCATTTCCGTATCCAGAAAATCCTGCCCTCCATGCCCACCCCCACCAAAAATCTACCCATCACCACCACCACCAACCGCCTTCGAGAGCCCCCGATTGGCGCTAGTGTATCCAGCGATTCAAACTTTTAAACAGAAAGTGAAACACGACCCCAAAGGCATCACAAAAACATGGAAAGGCACAAACATCTGCCGAGACTACAAAGGCTTCTTATGCGACACCTCGCCGGAGTACAACCAAAAAGCCCTCGCCGGCGTCAAGTTCAACGGCTTCAACTTCTCCGGCCCCGATCTCACCCTCACCGGCTTCCTCACCGCCTTGCCGGACCTCGTCTTCTTCCATGCAAACTCCAACGCCTTCTCCGGCGACATCCCCACCAACATCACCAAACTCCGGTACCTCAGAGAACTCGACCTCAGCAACAACAAATTCTCCGGCGACTTCCCCCGCCACCTCCTCCGTACCACCACCCTACAGTTCCTCGACCTCCGGTTCAACGCCTTCGCCGGAAAAGTGCCCCCAGAAATCTTCCTCCTCACCCTCGATTTACTCTTCATCAACAATAATAATTTCATCCAAAAACTACCTGAAAACATTGGGTCAACAACAGCTTTGTATATAACTCTAGCTAATAACAAATTCATCGGAGGGATACCTCCGAGCATCGGTGAAGCTGCCGATAGTTTGTTAGAAATTCTGTTATTAAACAACCGGTTAACGGGTTGCTTGCCGTATGAGATCGGGTTGTTGAAGAAGGCAGCTGTGTTCGATGTAGGATTCAACGCGTTAACGGGTCCGATCCCACACGCGTTTCAGTGCTTGAAGAAGATGGAGGTTTTGAACTTATCGTACAACAAGTTCTACGGTGTGGTGCCGGAGGCGGTGTGTGGGTTGCCGGAGTTGTCGAATTTCAGTCTTTCGTATAACTATTTTACGCAAATTGGTCCGGAGTGTCGGAAGCTGGTGAAGAAGGGGGTTCTTGACGTGAAGATGAACTGCATTTTGGATCTGCCGGAGCAACGATCTCCGGCGGATTGTGCTCGTTTCTTCTCGATGACTCATGATTCGTGTTCGAACGACAAGTCTCTGAGTTATGTACCTTGTTCTCATGGGTATTCTCGTGTTGATGAGTTGGGGTCGTCGGATGTTGAAGTGAGTGCTCCGGCGCCGGCGAAGGCTTCACGTGGAGTGAGTTATGGGGCCCTTTCACCGCCTAATTAGGTCGTCAACACTCAACATGTTCGTGTATAATGATTAGATGTAAAGGGGTCAAGGTGAAAGCAAATTGCTGTTTTTTTAACGTAAAATTCATGAATAATATGTACTTCTTTCAAATAATATGTATCAAGTGTTTTTGTAAAGTATATATGTGCAATAAATTGAATTATACCTTTCAATTTTTTATGTATTGTTATTTTTGTACAGGGTAATTACATATATTATTTTGTAAACTTATAAAATTATATATTTATTTAAAATATAAGTTTTCAATGAGATATAATGGTTTTAAAGTATAGTTTAGGGAAATATGTAATTTCGTAAGTTTAAAAACAGATATGAAATTGTCTATTTTTTATAAATCGTTTAGTCTTCTTTTCTTTGATATTTTTTCTAAAAGTATACCGTAAAAGCTTGAGAATAACTAAAAAAATGAGGTTGTAAAATTTGTAGCTTCTCGTGTTCACTTTAATATATAATGTTCTCGTTTAAATCAAATCTTCCCCTTATTATCATTTCTTAAGTTTAATGGAACCTCTATAATTTAATACTCGATAAATTAATAACCACGATAAAATTAATAATTATCCGGTCCCAACTTGGGACCAGTATTAAATTGGACCCCAATCGATAAAATAGTAAGAGAATATTTTTTTTTGAAATCACAATGTAAATATACCGGTCCCAACGAAATTATAAATTAATAATTACTAAAATATTCTAAAATTCTAGGATTGTCTAGTAAAAAATAAATCTATAATCACTTGTTATTTTGTGAACTTCAAATTTATATTGAGTTCATCTTTGTCTATGTATATTGATGTTGACAAGTTCACTAATGTGTGAATGTACATTGAGATTTTGAAGGTATTTGTTTTTGTTTAATTCAAATAGCTAAAATAAACGAACATGAAAATTTTAAAGATTGATACATTAACTTGAGAGTTGCTCACGAATATAATCTAACTTTTTAAATTAATAATTTATTAATATAATGATATCTCGTTAAATTAATAAAATATCAAGCTCTCAACATTAGAGGTTTTACTGTATAAGTATTTTAAATTTAAATAAGAATTGTCTACATGATGATTATATATTATTATAGAAGTACACGACTCACTTTAAAATAGTAAAATACTACTTTTGCCCCTATAAAATATGCATAATTTTTGAAATATATTATTAATTAGGGTTGGTAGTTAAATAAAACTAGTGTTTATCCGTGACGTGCGTTGCGTGTCGAAAAACCAGATTTTTTGTCGGGTGTGATTGAACACAAAAGTGATAACCGAACCAATGCAACCGACGCCATTGGTGAATAATAAAGATTGGCTCAGAACCGATCGCGGGTTACGGCTGCAAACCAAAAATGACTACCAAGCCGAGACAACCAACACTAGTTTCAGTGAATCATCATAGCCAAAAAGTTACCAAAGTCAACAGTACTTCCAACTCCTAACAAAAAAACAACGCCTGAGATTCATTGAGTTGTTGTGACTGCAAATCCCACACAAATCATAGATTTTGCCTAGTATCAAAAGAAGATAAAGTTCTCTATTCCTTCCCACCCTTTTTTAAATATATGGAATAATAACCTTTTGGCTCAGACATAACCACAGCCAGTGGCTGCAGTCCATCACAGCATGGCTGCCACGCCATGACAACATCATGTATTTTATCCGATCATCATAGCCAGCAAACTTTAATCACACACAAACCAGAGATAGCATGCGCCCCAAAAAACCAAAGCCATTGGCCCATTGCAACCATATATCTTCGACAACTTTAGCGTCATTAGGTAACACAGAATTCATGAAACGACGTCTCAGATGACCCTAGAGTCATCATCATCGACAAACCAAGAGCAACATCTAATCTAAATAGAACATGTTGCGGATCTAAGTTTTAGGTCAACACGAATATTCATCAACTAAATAAAAGCCAGAACATGAAAGGTGTGTAAGTAACGAAAGCCAAAAACACCATCATTGACCAGCTAACCATCACAAACCCAACATAACATTATCAAACCGAGCATCATGACGTGAGCAACAAATCATCGCCACCGAGACAACAGAGGCTATTGTGCAAAAAGGAACACATGATGGAAACATGATAATAGAAATAGGAAACACAGCAAGCAACATGGCCGGCGGCCGGCGGCGATTTGTCGCCGCCTAGGGCACGAAAAACAGCGGAGGAAAAGGGAACACCGTCCACGCACCCGGCAGCGACGGAGGTGGGGGGAAGACCAAAGACTACAACCGCATCACATAGATGTGGGCGTTGCTAAAAAAAGGGTCATCAACCGGCGAGTGCGATAGAAATCGGCCAAGCCGGGAACCCCAACGCATCCACACGACGATAGCCGGCCAACACACATCGGATCCATCGCATGCAACACACGCCGGCGTCTGATTTCGAGCAAGCCGGAGAGGTCACTACCTCCATGGACGGAAACCCTAAAACCCCTTTCACAAATTATGTTGAAACCCACAACCCACAACCCACAAAAGTAAGATTGTGTTATAAAGGTACAAAGAGGGGGCAAAACACCAAACTTGTGTTGCCAGTATCTAAAATGCATAAACATCTCTTCCACTCCTTTTTAAATATATACTAGGGTAATTAAGGATATAAAACTTAAGTAATTATTTTAAAATTGGGCGTAAAGAAGAAAATATAAATCAAAATTTGTTATTTCAATGTTATATCGGAATTTTTTTTTTAATATTTTTATGTTGGAAGATGTATGATATATTTGAAAGTGCTTACCAAGAATACATACAAGCAATTAAAGACAAGTTTATAAATTAAATATATATAGGTTGTTCCGACTATGCTTGTTCAATGATTGTCCTATACCTTTTTCTTTTTTCATCAAATTTGGCAATATTAAGAAATTAGCGAACCTTCCCCTTGGGTTGTTGGCAAAAAAGTTTATAAAAAAGACTACTAGTCAAGTTTATTTATTTATACAATAATAATTATATAACTTTAGTAACTCGTGTATTATACGGTTTGATAAAATAAAATATTAACTAGAATGAAAAATTATTTAACTATAAAATAATATTTTAATATAAAATATGATTAAAATTACATACGAGTAATGACTATAAGTAATATATCAACTTTTTAAACTTTTTTTAAATAATAAACATTTTATTTTAAAATAAATCATTCAAAAGATGTAATTTTAAAAAAAAATCTTATTATAATTCCCAATTCTAATTATTTTTTGTTTATAAATATTTTACTTTTTGAAAATACTAATTTTAAAATAATTTGTACTTGTAAGAAAGTTAGATGTTTTAGAAAACTTCTTATTTTATAAAAAAAATATTTTTCTTTAGCAACAACATTAAGTAATATATCTCTTTTTTAATTAATTAAAAACCTATTTGTCATCTAAAAAATAATAAAATAATATTATTAATAATTAATGTAACTATTTAATAGGAGAGAGAAGTCAACAAATATTGGTGAGGATTAATGTGGTGTTGTCTCGTGTCCAATTCGTTACTATCTTACTAGAATATATAAGATTTTATGGATCAGATTTTTATTCAGAAGAAATCTAACTTAAATAAAACTAGGGCTATTCTATCTCGCGCGTTGCGCGAGTACTTAACCCCCATTGAAAGAATGGTTTTTTTATTAATTTAAAGCTCAGAATAGGTAACTCATTGTGGCTGCAATCCAAAGGACGTGCCATGCCAACCAACGAATACCATTTTGGCTTCATCATCGCCCATATACGTATCACATTACCTGAATTAGGGTACAAACTAACTAGCTCCAAACGTATGTCAGTAACGTAACAAACTAAACTATGTCATGCATATATATGAGCTAGACAACCATATTTCTAGCATTTCAAATGTTTGTCCCAGATGCAGTATTGTCCATCGTCATCGACAAAATGAGAAATAGTGCAAAGATTCAATAGCATATCCTGAATTAGTTTACACTCGATGTTGTCAACCAAAAATGTCGCCTCAAAACAACAAAAGTCCAACAATCTCGTCATCAACACAGGAAACCAGACAACAACCTTCTTTCTCAGACGAGCGTATTGACAATATCGACCCAACGATGCTTACACCCAACATCATATATCCAACTCAGATGGATAACATTCCATCATCATCGCTGCGTTACAAACAACCATGGGAACCAGTACATACCCCCAACATCATAGATCAAACTCAGATCGATAGCATTCCATCATCATCTTTGTGTTACAAACAACCATGGGAACCAGTAGCAGGTATACATGCACCATCATAAACATCATTAATAACCTCAAATAGCAGAGAAAACCCCAAATAGAAGAGAAACAACAGCCAACCAATGGATATCGATAAATGCAACAACACAAAAACCCAAAAAAATGCAATAAAAAAGATCTAATAGTATCTCAGATAAGGCCATCCTCATCATCATTGACTAAAAATTAGGGTTTACATCAAATATAGTCAACAAAAAACCCCAAATCACCGACTAGGGGCTGCAATGGGGGCAACGAAACTACAACCAACACCAAAGGGCACGGTGCTGACAACGACGCCCAAAGGCTGCGACCAAGCAACAAAGATGAAAGATATGGCCAAAACCTAAAGAAACCTTGAAGCCACACCACCACAGCCGCCGACAAATGGGAAACCTCGGCAACAGCGCTGACGCGATAGCAAGGAGCGATTGAGCAACAACCATGGAATTCTGGCTAGAAAACCCCAAAAAAACATCAAAGACTATACGTCGCTGCCTCTTTCTCTATCTATAAACAATCAAAGCAGGCATGCGAGATGTAGATAAAGAAAAACCATAGGCGAGATGGTACAAAGAAGGCGGGAAACGGAGGCCAAGCAGGAGCGGCCACCGCCTTTTCTGCCACCGGCACCATCCCCCAACAAAAGCCCTATTTCTCTCTCTGCAATGTGTTTATATATATATATATATATATATATATATATATATATATATATATATATATATATATATATATATATATATATATATATATATATATATATATATATATATATATACTAGTGAGAGGGACCAGATTGCAAAATAGGATATATTTTATGATCAAAACACCAAAGTATCCACGTGACTATTCATTTCCTTTGCATAATTAACATTATATAATATGTTAGGTCTAGAACACATGTATGTATAGGTTTAGATGATAGATCAACCCTTGTAATCATATTGTGTAATTATCATTTTTATAATATAATGTTCTGGATTGACTTATAAGATAAACTATATTATATGTGTGTTGATTTATGTATGATTGCAGGAAACATTAGACTTGGTCAATTTGGAAAATTGACTAAGTGTTAGAACAAAGTGCGGATGAATAAGTGTTCCTCCGTAGATGTTCTCCGGTGCATAACTAAAGTCTGTGCTTCTGTAGATCTCCTAAGGAAGAACAACAACATCAGCTGAACAAGTCTAAAGAACAAGTGAAGCTACTGAAGGAGAGATTACCACTAAATAACTACTTCAAGAACTCCTGCGAAAGCACAATCACAGAAGTACAAGCCCCGAAGACTAAAGTGTTGCTGCGGAAGACTAAGTTCCTACGGAAGACTAAGTTCCTGCGGAAGACTAAGTTCATGCGGAAGACTATTTAACACTTCAAGTTGCCAACAGAAAGTAAACAAGTCAACGTGGCAGAGCAACATCATTAATGGCGATGGAAGACATTTATTTCAAGCAAATATTTCACGTCATATCAACATTAGTTTTCAAATTTAATTCATTATAAATCGCGAACTCCTATGCCGATAAATAAGGCAAGGATACGCATAGCTATAGGAAGTTAGCTTAAGTATAGCAACTAGATAGCGAAAGATCAGCAATTAATTAGGAATAGAATAGGAACATGATCTCTATATATTGATAGAAACGAGATCATTAGAGAGATGATGAAAAACACAGAACAACAATAGCAACTTATCAATAGCAACAGAACATTACAATCGATTGATTGTGATTGTTGAAAAATTCTTGGTTTGTGCGTTTTTATATTTATGTTTGATTGTTCTATTCACTGTTGATCAATTTGATATTAATCATCCATTAAACATCATGTGTTGATAATTCCGCAGTCAGCACTTGTTAAAATCGATCTGATAATTCCTGTTTCGATCTTTGGATTCACAGGTGGTATCAGAGCCTGGTGCTCATGGATTTAGATCAATTGATCTATCAGTTGGATTTGTTTATTTGGGTTTATTCAAACACAATTGTTGCTTTTTGATATATAACAAAATTAATTAACATGAGCAATTCAGTGGTTGGTGTGTATCAACCTCCGAAGTTGGAAAATAAATCTGATTTTAAAACTTGAAAAATCAGGTTCAGGAATCATGTTAATTATACAGATTCTGATCTATGGGTTTCGATTACAGAAGGTCCATATATTCCTCCTGCCTTAGGACTGGATTATAAGGATAATAATCAACCCATAAGTCTGAAAAATCTGTCACCTGATGACGCAAAGAAATTCAAAATTAATATCAAAGCCTATAGCATGCTTACTATGGCTTTGCCTGAAGATCTATTGATCAGGTGTGAATCATATAAAACAGCACACTAGTTATGGAAAATCATGCACACTCTGTGTGAAGGAAGTGATGAGATTAGAAGCATAAAGAAGGATACACTTCGCTCACAGCATGAAACTTTTCATCATATTGCGGGCGAGTCAGTCCCTCAACAACTCCACAGATTTATGCATGTGACCTCTCGTATACTTGTTAGATTATTTGTTAATTTCCGTAATCTCTTATATGTATTACGGATGTTATTAATACGAATACAAGGACTCATTGAAATTTCATTAATTTTGTTGTATTGGAATTCAAAATTATTATAACTTGACTTATTATTGAATAATTAAGTTTAAAAAAATAATAATAATAATGATAACCATAATCATAATAATAATAATAGTAAAAATAATAATACTAACAATATTAAACATAAAAGTGATAACTACAAATAAAATTATAAGAATAATAAAATCTATTTATTTAAAAATTAGGGAATTTGTATTTAAAACAACTTTGGGCATGAAATAACAAGTCCTAAAACAACAGGGACCAAATCGTAAATTCTTTAAAACCCAACCCCCATCCCCGATTTTCCGGCCACCACTCCGGCCACACGCCGGCAACTCCTAAAAACCTCCTAACAACCCACTCATAACACCGCAATTCGTTCCTAATCGGTTCGTGAACACATTTCCAACCCGAAGGTGTAAAATAATTCGTTTTACATTGTGGTTCGGTTCAACAATGAATTGGAAAGTCATCAAACCCAAATCAATTCTACACTTAAAACCTATTATTAATAAAATTAATCAGGCACCAACATTCATCTAATCACTACGAAATCAATGGTGCGTTAATTGCACTTAAAAACCGCTATAACTCTGTTCGAATTGCAACCGAAACTTTCGAAGCTAACTTAAACTCGATGAACATGAATCGGTGCAAATTGAAACTATTTAACAGAGGGAAAAGGTGTCAAACTCTCTGTAAGCTTAATAGCTCGAAAAGACACTCAAAATACCTTGTTCAATCACCCCTGCACATCGCGACGGTTCTAAGAGTGTTCATCTTCGAATCGAAGCTAATCAGGTAATTGAGAACTTGTATACACGTGATTGAATGTGGGGAACAAAAGCCCCATGGTTAATTCCACTATCGGCTGCGAATTCACACCCAATTGGATCGAATTTGAATTTTAGGGTTCTTGGTGATTTGGGCGTTTTCGATTTAAAATGTTATATGAATTGGAAACGGTTTTTGACAAGAAATGGGGCCTTGGCCCTTTGGTTAAAGCTTAAAAGGTATAGGCAAGGGACCCGGGTTAGAACCCGAGTCCCTGCATTTCTTTTTAAAATGTGTTTTCTGGATTTATAAAATTCAGAAAATATTTTAATATTATTATGAATCATTTTCAATCAGAAACTAAATAAAAATCATTTTCTTTTAAATTTTCTAGAAATTTAATTAATAAATCTTTTATTCTTTTACCTTGGAAATTATAAAATTGTTATAAAATGTATTGTTAGTTTTAAATTGTAATGAAATTATTCTTTCTTAATTCTCAAGAATTTTAATTTAATAAATCTTTTATTTTTTTATAAAATATATTTATAAGTTTAAATTATATATTTAAAAGAAAATAAAAATATATATGTGCATATTTAAAATGTGCATCTATTGTAGTTAATAGATTTATCTTAATCATTTAAGATTACAAATTACTATTATATCAAATGGCATTTAATAATTCTTCGATAATAAAAGTTTAATTTCTTATTAATGAGATTATCACAAAGATTCCTACTTGCCCATTTAAATTATAAAATAATAATAAATTGTATCTAGCCTATAATTTATAATCGTGGGCTAAACGATTTATAAAATCTCAAATAACATCATTATACTATCACATTGTTATCCAAAACCCCAAATTCCAAAAGAAACCGTGGATTCCCGAGTAGCCGTTAAAACTATAATAATTACGGATTAACTTTAAACGCCGTTCTATAGGTTGAATTTTAACAAACTTTTGGCGTTTAGTTCAAGTTACCCCATTTTATATTATTTCACACATTTGGGGTGAAACATGTTAACCTTATTAAAATCACACTTGTAAAGACGTTTATACTCTTGTAACACTCGTGCAATTCATTTTATATTTTGTCATAGTTATTTGGATTCTTGTAACTATTATGTGATCAACTCTTGTAAAGTACAATCATTAACTATTGCTAGCCTAGCGACGTCATAGATCTATGGGCCTGACAAGCCTATTTGGTGCTAAAGCTGAGGTTATTGCCAGCTCCTGGTGACGTATTCTTGATCACCATGGGAACCAAGTACACTTAGCTAATCGTATAATTTCGTTGTGGTCATATTTGTCAAGGTTTGATTGTTACATTTATTTATTCATTTATATTTGCATTGTCCTTTAACCTATGACATGAATTGACATCTTAATGTTTAATATATATATATATATATATATATATATATATATATATATATATATATATATATATATATATATATATATATATATATATGTATGTATGTTCAATCTATGGAAACTCACCAACATTATATGTTGACCTTATTTTTAACATGTTTCAGGAAATTCTCAAGCTTAATATTGCTCTTGAAGATTTGAAAATATCTAGGATTGGACCTAGAGAAAATAAAGACCATGCCATGAAACTTGATGTCTAAATGTCACTTATGTTTTGTTTGTTTGAATTGAGACTTTTGTTATAACATTGTTTGACATGAAATGGATTTTTAATAATATTTACACTTTGAAGTAGCGTTGTGTGGCATGAACAATCTTAACCCTCACATCTCAATGTTTCCGCTGTTATGGTTGGGGTGTGACAATGCAACTGGTTACAGAGATGAATATCTTTGAACTGAAGTACAACAACAAGGAGTGAAATAAAAAGATGCTTCATGCACTACCAGAAAGTTGGATACAGACTGTGTCTATGTTCAAAAACACACTGGATTTGAAGTCAATAGGACGAGACACTCTGGTTGCAAAGGTAGAAGCTTTGGAGTTAGACGAGAAGACAAGAAACAAAAGCATTAAAGCACCTATAGCACCGTACCAATTCAAGGAATTAAAGGGTGTTGGAAGTGCGTTCATCTCTAATGAAGATGAAGACAACTCATGTGTTGAGAGTGACAATGAAGAGGTAACAAGCTTCTATGTTGCCAAGTCTTCCAAATTGAGCTCTCAAAACAATCAAAATAAAAAGTCAAAAGGAAAGGCTGATGACTCCAAGATAAAAAAGAACAGCGATCAAACAGAACCAATCACTGTGGTTCTGGAATCTGAAGAACAAAAGGCAGCTTTTACAGTATTCAGTTCAAGCTTCCAGGCTTACTTGGGTAGCACTTTGACTCCTGACCACTTCTGTCAATAGGACCTTGAAGAACTTCATCCTGATGAAGTAGAAGAGATGGATCTGCAATGGCAGATAGCAATGATAGCTTACAGAGCTAAAATGTACATGAAAAGGAACAAGGGACTATTAGTGGGACGAAGATCAACTAAGATAGGTGTTGACAAGTCCAAAGTGAGATGCTTCAAGTGCAATCTCTATGGGCACTTCTTAAGGGAATGCAATAGCAATCAGCAACAAACAAATGACTCTAGATAATCAAGTCAAAGGAGTTTCACACAACCTCAGCTGACCAACTCATCCCCGCCATCAACAAATAACTCATCAGGTACCAATAATTCTAAAGAAACTGGTTTAATTATTTTGCAGGATGGTACTTGTGATTGGAGCATGTATGAAAAGGATGTAATGGAAGAAAATCAAGCACTGATGGCCAACATGGAAAACAAGATTCCACCAGTGGCCAGAGAGGTAAGAGAAAGGTTATGTTCTTCTACCTATGTTGATGAAGTTGAAAGATATAGAACTCATGCTCAACAATTGGCTAATAAAGTAAAAGAAACTTTATCAAGTAAAAATTAATTCATTACAAAAAGATTTAGATAAACTTGTGTCTAAAAATTACAATCTGAAAGCCCAAGTTGAGCATTTGACTATTTCATTAACAAAGTCTATGTCAGATCATGCATCTACTTAAGTGAAACTTCAGAAATTCCAATTGTCATCACAGCAGTATGAGAAACTGTTAAACTCTCATATTGAGTCAAAGAATAAATCTGGATTAGGATTTCATGCTGTTGCACCACCAGTAAATGACAACTACACCACCCTACCTGAGTCCATGACTAACAGTTTATCAAATCATTTCGTGTCTAGCATAAAAACTGAGTCAAAAGATGAAAATAATGAAGTGGTAAATAATGACTCTGAGTCAAGTGAAACTGATTCATCTTAATCAGAACTTTCAAAACAAAATGAATTAGAATTTGATTATGATAACTGTGATGATCTGGATGAGGGTGATGAGCCTAAAATTACTGGTTTGGGTAAGGGAATAACTATGATGAAAGAACATCTAATTCCTAAAGTGTTAGATGAAATAAAACTTCTTTATCCACCAAAACAAAGAAATTTGCTGAAGACCATTTACACAAGAATTGGTGAACTGAATGAAGGAATTCATGTACTCAACCAACACAACAGCAATTCAGCAAAAAGAACCACAGAAGAAGAAAAACTCACCTCCGCAGATCACCTGCGGAAGAAGAAGTCAGATAAATCCATAGAAAAGTATAAGAAACATGTTCCAAAACAGTCATCCGTAGAAGGAATACGGAAGAAGAAAACATCTGCGGAAGCATCCAATGAACAAAGAATTAAGAGAACAAAAACTGGATGCTTATAAATAAGAACCCTTTGACATCATGTCAGGTAAGGGTAAAGAATCATCAGCTGCAAAATTTGAAAAGGAATTAAAGAAGCAAAAGAAGGCAATGATCAAGAAAAAGACAAAGGTAAAAGCTGATTCTGACAGTGAAGCTGAAGAGAAGTATTGTAAATGGTGTGATATGCACAACCACAGCACAGAAGAATGCTACTTCAGCAGCTATTGCTTAATATGCAATATGAACAATCACATGACTTCTGATTGTTACTTTAACAAATATTGTGAATATGCAACAAACATAATCATTCCACTCAAGAATGTTTCTTCAATAAAAAGAACAGAACAAAGGTATTCAAGAAGCAACAAGCAAAAAATACTAAATCAGACTCACAATCTTCTGAGTATGATGATTCAAAGTTTTCAAAACAAAAGAAGCAGCAACAAAAGCAGAAGAATTCAAAGATAGAGAAAACATCTGTTGAGAATCAAACAAAGAAAATGAAAGAAAGACATGTTCAAATCAAGACACCTCACAAAAAGGTAGAATTGCAGGAAGATGATGACTTCTTTGATCACTTTGGAAAAGGTGACCATGTGCCTAAAACTAAATCAAAGGATGCAGAAACATTTTTAGGGCAAGCTTCAATCTCAAGTCCAATGAAAAAGGCACTAAAAGAAGAAGTGATTGAGCAAGTCAGTATGAACCAAGATGAAAGCACCACATCATCATCATCAAAAGAATCATCCTCACCCAAAACAAAACTTAATGAAACAATTGAAACTAAAAATAATGTAGTAACATCAAGGCTTATCCATGAAAAATAACTATATTATATAACAATGGCAAGCCCAAGACCATTAAGTCTTGGGCTTCACGTTCTAATTAATTTCATTATGTTTTGCAGGAACATCCAGGGAGGGTTGACAACAAGTGGTATGTTGACAGTGGCTGTTCCAGGTACATGACAGGAAACTGTTCTCTCTTACCATGATTTCAAACATAAACATGCTTCATATGTAGCATTTAGTGGGGATAAGAAGGGAAGTAAAATCATTGGTGAAGAAATGGTAACAAATGGTGTACTCAAGTTTGAGAAAGTTAATTTTTATGAAAATTTACAATTCAATTTGTTAAGTGTCTCTCAAATTTGTGATCAAAACTATACCACGTTCTTTGATAACACTGACTGTTATATTCTTAAGCCAGGTTTCAAAATCCCAGAAGACTGGATCCTTCTTAAAGCACCAAGAAAAGGCAACACTTATGTGTTGGACATGAACAACACATCAATAACAAGCAAAGAAACATGCCTGATTTCTAAGTCATCAGAAGATGAATCTCAACTGTGGCATAGAAGGATGGCTCACTCCAACATGAAAAACATGAATAAATTGGTGAAAAATGACTTAGTCATTGGTATTTCAAAAAAAGAATTTTACTGTTCTAATCACTGTTCATCATGTTCTAAAGGAAAACAACACAAAATACCACATAAATCCAAAACAATTAACACTAACACAACACCACTGAAGTTATTACACATGGATCTCTTTGGTCCAACTAATGTGTTAAGCATTAGAAAAAGGCAATACTGCTTGGTGATTGTTGATGATTTCACTAGATTTACTTGGGTATTTTTCTTAAAACATAAAAGTGAAACATCAGAAATTTTAATGGAGTTTATCACCAAGATAGAAAATCAACTTGATCTAAAAGTAAAAAGTTTAAGAAGTGATAATAGAACTGAATTTGTTAATTATATTTTAGACTCTTTTTGCAGGGACAAAGGGATAGTTAGACAATTCAGTGCTCTAAGAACTCCACAACAGAATGGAGCTGCTAAAAGAAGAAACATGACTCTAATTGAAGCAGCAAGAACAATGTTGGCTGATTCAAAGCTCCCAATAACATTTTGGGCTGAAGCAGTGAATACAGCATGCACTATTCAAAACAGAACCTTAATAGTCAAAGAACACAACAAAACACCCTATGAACTTTTGTTTAAATGAAAACCTTTCATAGGATATCTTATAGCTTTTGGGAGTCATGTGTCTATCTTAAACACTAAAAAACAATTAGGAAAGTTTGCTGAAAAGGCATATGATGGTTTCTTTGTTGGGTATTCATCAACATCTAAATCATACAGAGTATATATTCCACATGATAACATTATGGAAGAAACTCCTAATGTGTCTTTTGATGAATCCATGTTTACACAATCTGTAAAAGGATCATCTTGGCTGTTTCATATAGATATATTAACAAAATCATTAACATTGGTTACTTGAATGTGACAGGTCTTGCGGATAGATGTTATCCTTATGTTCCTCCAAACATGGGTGAAGTGCCATTGACAGCTGATCCACCAAGAGCAGTTCAGACACACAATCAAAGTGCTATTGATGTTGAACATACAACTCAAACAGGCTATGATCATCTTGATGGAAATGATAATTCAACATCAGCAGAAGTACCAGTTACATCAGTGGAAGTTCCCTCTCCAACAAAAGTTCATTCTTCAACAAAAATGCATCCTACTTCTATAGATATTCCAACTTCCGAAGCTGATCCACCTTCATCATCTGAGGATCCAAACAAATAGAGATCATGCCTACTACTTCTACACATGCAAATAAACCAACTACAACATCAGCAGCTGATCCTTCAACTGTTGTGGAAGTTATAAACATATCTGCAGAAACATAAGTGCATGAAGATGGACAACATTCAGCTTCACAAGATCAACATACAGAGGAGTTTGACTACTTTGTTAATTCCGCATCCCAGCTGACTCTATCTCTATCAACTAATATCACCAACTTGGATTCATCTATCTAAGTTCATAATGTTCCAACAGTTAGAACTCATAAGGATCATCCAATTGACAATATGATTAGTGAACTTAATAGCAGAACTACAAGAAGACAAGGGGGAGCAGCTAATATTTGCCTGTTCTCTTGTTTTCTATCACAAGTAGTTCCTCCAAACATAACTGAAGCATTAAAAGAAAACAGCTGGATTGAAGCAATGCAAGAAGAGCTTCAACAATTCAGAAAGCAGAAGGTCTGGAATCTAGTTGATCTCCCTGAAGGCCAACATCCAATTAGCACTAGGTGGTTATTCAAGAACAAGCTAGATGACAGAGGAATAATTATTAGAAACAAAGCAACGCTAATTGCACAAGGCTACACACAAGAAGAAGGGATAGTTTATGATGAAGTCTTTACACCAGTTGCAAGGATTGAAGCCATCAGAGTATTTCTAGCCTATGCTGCCTACAAGAAGTTCACAGTTTACCAAATGAATGTAAAGTGTGCCTTCTTATATGGTAAAATTGATGAAGAAGTCTATGTTTCCCAACCCCCAGGCTTTGAAGACCCTGACTACCCTTACAGGGTGTACAAGCTTAATAAAGCATTATATGGTCTTCATCAAGCACCAAAAAAATGGTATGACACACTGTCTGCGTTCCTACTGAAGCATGGCTACAGAAGAGGAACCATTGATCAAACTTTGTTTCTCAAACATAAACATCAAGATCTCTTAGTTATCTAAATATATGTTAATGACATCATCTTTGGATCAACAAACAAGAGATTGTGTGCAAACTTTGAAGCTTTGATGCAATCTAAGTTTCAGATGAGTTCAATGGGAGAATTAACTTTCTTCCTGGGTCTACAAGTTCATCAGAAACCAGATGGTATTTTCATCAATCAAGAGAAGTATGTACTTCAAACACTGAAGAAATACAATCTTGTGAATCTTCATCATACAAAACACCAGCATCTACCATAGATAAGATAGTACCAGATCCTATAGGGAAGTCTGTTGACCAAAGATTATACAGATCTATGATAGGATCCTTAATGTACTTGACTGCCAGTAGACCTAACATAATGTTTGTTGTGTGTGTTTGTGCTAGGTACCAAGCTGATCCAAAGGAGTCACACTTGAATGCAATGAAGAGAATTTTTAGATATCTTAAAGGGAAACCAGCACTTGGACTTTGGTATCCTAAAGAAGAAGACTTCAAACTGTATGCATACTCAGATAGTGACTATGGAGGTTGCAATAACAACAGAAAATCAACAACTGGAGGTTGTCAATTCCTTGGACCAAGACTTGTTTCTTGGCAGTGCAAAAAGCAGACAAATGTTTCAGTATCAACAGCTGAGGCTGAGTACATAGCTTCTTCAGCTGGGTGCTCTCAAGTTTTATGGTTGCAAAACCAACTACTTGATTATGATTATAATTTTCTTCATACACCAATCCATATAGATAAATCAGCTGCTATGTTTATCACTGCTAATCCAGTGCAACATAGTAAAATTAGACATATAGAAATCAGATAGCATTTTCTGAGAGACTGTTCAGAAAAGGGACTAATCAAGTTGATCAAAGTGGACACAACAAATCAGCTTGCTGATTTATTCACTAAAGCCTTTGATTCAGTTAGATTTAATTTCTTAATTGAGTCATTAGGCATGATCAATTTAGATTAAGTCTTAATCAACATAATGAAAAGCATGTTCTGCCCATTATAGTTTTAATATGAACATCTACGGAAGAACAAACTTGTTCATCCGCAGATTGTTATTAAAACATATAAAAATACAAACCTATTGTCTTATTTACATATTTTATTGAATAAGCAGTTCATATAATAGGAAATGATAGTACATTATACATTTGCTTACTTTCCTCATTTATCAAACAATTCATATAGATTGATCAGATGTGATTTGATATGTGAGTAGATTCAGCTTGAGTTGAAACTAAACAAGACATGCATAACATAATGTCAAGGTGACAAACTATGGCTACTTCCATTTTGAGGAGCAAGGAAGTAAGTCTTATCCTGCTGTGATCAACTTACTCACCTAAGCACACTATGTTGTAACACTTTATAACCTCTATCTTTGCGCATCACGAACTCTCTGTTTTGCGTAAGCAAAGACCTGAGTTCCTGGGCACCTCTGTTTTACGTAAATAAAGACCTGGTGTCTTGATGCTTAGTAACAAAAGATTCCAAAAGGAACAGCTCTAAAAGAATCCATGATGAACAACTGTATATTAATTTAGAGCTCACAAATCATATCAGCATTAATAAGATTTTGAAGAAATCTTAAAATAGAGCTTATAACTTACGGAACATAGTTTTAAGTGTGAAAAAGTGATAAATTGACTCATCTACGGAGGACAAACTTCAATGTGAATTGAATGTGGAGTCCATACTTGTCTTTTTTTAAACAATTTTAAAGCATGATAAATAGCATGACAAGTTGAATATACACTCTTGTTTGAATGTATGAGGATTAATATACTTGCAATCAACACTAGATCTGTCTTCTTTCATCAACCAAAACTGTCATTGGGAAGTTTCTTAGTGTTATAGGATGATCCCATTATATGATATCAATGCTTGTAAATAATTTCTGGTTTTGTTCTTTTCTTTACAAATTAGTTGGATAGATAATGTTTTTCATGCTATTCTTTATAAATTTTTGATAAATGCATAATTTTATGATTAATCACAAATTTAGGGGGAGTAGTAGATCAACATGAAAATTTGAGTATCAAATGTGTTACATTTTTAAATAAAGAAAGTTGGAAAGGTCCAATAGCAAACAACAAATGATCTAACATTGTGTTTAAGATCATACATCAAAAAGAACAATAATCACCTTTTCGTAGATTGGTAACCTACGGATAAAATAGCAAATTCATAACAAATTTTGTCTTCTGTAGATGTTCCTGTGGAAGAATTAATCTATTAAATGTTAAAACAGCAAAGTTTTCGCCTTCTGTAGATGTTCCGCGGAAGCATAAGCTTGTGGATAACCTCGAAAGGGTAAAAAGGGTAAATGGGTCCCACGTCATTAAGATTAGGTTACACAACCTGCAAAAGTATGAAAAAGGGCATCTCGACCGTTGGCTTTTCTACTCACTTGCAAAACACTTTCTAACCTAGAAATCCGTTCATCTAAAACCCCCTCTTCATCTTCTACATCGAACACTACTCAAACACCACAGTCACCATGACTAACTGGTTCGTAAAAGACCACAATGTCTATGCATTTCTGAATCCAGATGTGGAGGACGAATGCAAAGACATTATAAGATACTTGAGAAGAACAAGACTCTATTATGAAATAACTGCAGATCCTGTTATCTATCAAACACACATGATAGATTTCTGGGACTCGGCAAGGGTGGAGAAAGAAGATGAAGCACACGTCATATATGCTACTGTCAGAAATCTACAACTGCGGATTGATGAACGTACAATCCGGAGGGCACTGGAATTCGGAGATGCTGAAGAAGGCCACCTGATGTATTCGACCATGAATACATTCAGAAAGTATTTTGATTGATGGGCTATGACGGTGACTACTGAAACAGTGAGATCAAGAAGGAGAGGCTGAGCAAACCGTACAGATTCTTGTGCCACACTTATCTGAAGTGTATCTCCAATCAAAAGTCAGGATTGGATAGGTTCTCTAGGCACATTTCATCAGGAATTATTAGGATCCTTGAGGGGAGAAAGTGCAATTATTCCAAGTACATCCTTGGCTGCCTATGTGATCACATAAGGGTGTAGAAAGAGAACAATATGTACATGTTCCCAAGATTCCTTTAACTCTTCATCAATGATCAACTGCCAAACATTGCAAGAGATGGTGATGTCTGCATACAAGCTCACCTGGGGAGATCACTCCTGAACAAGCTGACATGACAATACCAGGGAGGAGATGTAGAGATGTTCGCTCATGTCCTAGATGAGGCAGAGGACATACCTTAGGAACTATTGTGGGTTGAAGAAACTCAACAACATAGTCCACCAGCTGAATTCCCTGAACTATCCTAACATCAAACACCAGCAGCCAAATCTCCTAAAGCTCATCATCAAGAACATCAACCATCATTATCAGCAATCCACTTGATATCCTCTTCAAGTGAACACACATAACCAATCTCTCCTGATCACTCTCAAACCACGGCTAACATAGCTTCAACTGAAGTAGTTAGTAAGGAGGTTGTTCAGTTCTCACCCACACCTCCCTAACGTCCCATGACTCCATTGCCACTGAGCCAATCTCACCACAACTCATCCAATCACCAAATGATCCAATTGTGTCACCCACACCTACGGAACCTGTCTCACCATCAGTAAGCCCTGCACACACTGAGATACTCAATTTGGAGGAGGTTGACAAGGTTCAAGAAGGCACAACTGAGGAGATTTGTGTAGAAGATGAAGGGGAGAAAGATAAGAATGTTGAACAAGAGGAGAGGAGATATGTTGACATCATTGCTTATAATGAAGATGACTTGAATGAAGAAGAGATTGATGTGAGTAAGAGCTACCTGGTAGTAAAATACAACAATTTGATCACTAAAAGCTACAGGAAGTTAGAAAAGTTAAGGAAAATGAAGAAAGAGCTGATAGAGAAAGACAAACTGATAGCTGAGAAAGATGCTACAATCACTAGTTTGTAAGGAAGGTTGAAAAGACTGAGAGAAGATGTGAAGATAGATAATAAAGTGATAGATGCTTTGAATGACTTAATTGATGAACAATCAGATCAGTTGAAAGCAAAAGATGCTGAGATTGAATCATTAAAGAAAAGGTTGGCTGAAGGTGAAATGAGCAAAATAGGAGAAAATGAAGTGAGAAAAACTGATGAACCCACAATCACTTACAGTAGAAAAAGGAAGTACCTGATAAAAACCCAAGAGGCTGCTGGTGAACCTGAAGACACAACAAAAGATCAAAAACATTATCACCAGGGCACATAGCATTAGCAGAACCAATTAAAGAAGATAGTGATAAAGAATGGGAACAATTAACCACTAAAGACATCCTAGAGGAGAGAGCCCAAAGCTCAATGTTCATGGATCTTATTAACAATGGATTCCCATATGACCTGGTAGAGAAGATAAACATGGGAGATATGATTCAAGCTTTAAAAAAATTCAATGCTGCAAGACTGATGCTCCCGGTCTGCACATATGAAACGTTCTCCAAGTATAAAGCAATAGAGAAAATCAAGAAAGACTTAGGTCACTGTGACACCAAGAAGCTCACTAGGCATAACATGATATGTTGGCTGCAAAGCCATAACTATAAGCCTTATGAGCTAAAAGGAAGAACGGTTGGCGAGCTCAGAAAATGATGGAATATGTAATGAAGATTGAGCTAGATACAGGAGTAAAATTTAGGATTGGGGTTCCCAATCCTGCTTATCAACAACAATCAAAACAAACTCCTCCTGAGCTAACTGTAGTTGATAGCAGAGACATGCATAGAGGAAAGGAAAAGTTGATAAGAGAGCCAAAGGTGTAATTCCTAACAAGATATGGCCTATGGGAACTGCTGTGAGGGAGATTACTAAACAGAAAACAAGTCTGATTTAACTGTTTGATTAGATGACTACCCCAAGGTCAGTAGAAGATCATCAGATAACTACATGGAAATTTGATGCTGAATGGGATTGTGTTATAATAAAGAGAGCATCTGGAATGATACAATACTTCCCATTGGTGGAAACCAACCTCACACTTCCAGATGCAGATCTAACTACTCTGCAAAGCACCCCTATCACAAACTACCCAATCAGTCCAAGGGGTAGAGACTTCTTCGGTACTGTGACCAGACTTAGGCACAAGTTCAAGGATGATGTGCTGAAGAAAGCAAAAAGAGAAGATGCTGAGCACAGGAGAAGAAAGCAAAGGTAACAAAGGTCTCATTCCAGTTCTCATCTGGTTGATACAAAATTTCTACAGAGAACTGGATATGAAGACTTGACTAATGCTGCAATCAAAGTCATTAAGGGAAATCAGTACACATGCCCTATCACTGAATGGGGGTATGTCGAGAAGACAAAGGAGTTGGTACTACAGAGAAATGATCCACAGAAGAAAGCATCAAGTATCAGACTATTTGATCTTGTGGAGATCAAACTGCTGCGCCCAAGCTATGTCTCATACTTACATGATAAATACTTCCCAAAGTTGCATAACCAAACTGCTCAGAATGACTTGTGCTTATATGTTCATCTGATTCAAGTCATAGACAAACTACATGCTAAGGTACACAAGAAGAGAAAGTTTGAGGCTGGGCAGTTAATGGGAACAGAGATCAAGCCTATAACTGAATTAAGAATTTCAGAACAGGATGAATTGGAGGTGGTGTCTAACAATAGTGTTGTTGTAACACTCACCACTGAAGAGGATATCCTGGGATTGAAATACAAGACGTTGAAGAGAATGGAAAGACGGCAGATCAAGTATAACTATGAAGATCAAAGGAATGTCATGGAATATTTCAAGTCAAAGATTTTGGCAAGAGTTCAAGTGCTAAAGGACCTAAACCCATGACTAGAGTCTAAACCTAAGGAGGAGTATTGTTAGGTCTAGAGCTCATGTATATATAGGTTTAGATGATAGATCAACTCTTGTAATCATATTGTGTAATTATCATTTTTATAATATAATGTTTTGGATTGACTTATAAGATAAACTATATTATATATGTGTTGATTTATGTATGATTGCAGGAAACATTAGACTTGGACAATTTGGAAAATTGACTAAGTGTTAGAACAAACTGCGGATGAATAAGTGTTCCTCCGTAGATGTTCTCCGGAGCATAACTAAAGTCTGTGCATCCGTAGATCTCCTACGGAAGAACAACAATATCAGCTGAACAAGTCTAAAGAACAAGTGAAGCTACTGAAGGAGAGATTGCCACTGAAGAACTAGTACAAGAACTCCTGCGGAAGCACGATCACAGAAGAACAAGCTCGAAGACTAAAGTGTTACTGCGGAAGACTAAGTTCCTGCAGAAGAATAAATTCCTACGGAAGACTATTTAACACTTCAAGTTGTCAACAGAAAGTAAACAAGTCAACGTGACAGAGCAACATCATTAATGGCGATGGAAGACATTTATTTCAAGCAAATATTTCACGTCATATCAACATCTGTTTTCAAATTTAATTCATTGTAAATTGCGAACTCCTATGCCGATAAATAAGGCAAAGATACGCATAGCTATAGGAAGTTAGCTTAAGTATAGCAACTAGATAGCGAAAGATCAGCAATTAATTAGGAACAGAATAGGAACATGATCTCTATATATTGATAGAAATGAGATCATTAGAGAGATGACGAAAAACACAGAACAACAATAGCAACTTATCAATAGCAACAGAGCATTACAATCGATTGATTGTGATTGTTGAACAATTCTAGGTTTGTGCGTTTTTATATTTATGTTTGATTGTTCTATTCACTGTTGATCAATTTGATATTAATCATCCATTAAACATCTAAGTGTTGATAATTTCGCAATCAGCACTTGTTAAAATCAATGAAATAATTCATGTTTCGATCTCTGGATTCACATAATATAATAATCATTGCATAATTATTCTTGAAAAGAATGAGTTCTTTTCTTAGAATGGTTATTTAAAGAATGAAATAATTTGGCTTTATTTAGAAGCATGTAAATTTTTTTAATAATTTGTATCATTAAGTGTAGAAAATAATAATTTTTCCTATACTTGTAAAATGTATCGACCGATATTTTGATTTGAAAAAAGTATCGATATGTGCTTTTCGAACGATATTCCAAATATTAAAATCGATGAAATTTGGTGGAAATGACTAGAAGTTGTTAAAATTGTGTGAAAAATATAAATTGTTGACCAATTTGGTCAAAGGTGGTCTAAACGTTTATGATGCATTGAGAAATATAAAGAATTGAAATGAGCCGGAAATATGATAAAATGAAACATGACAATTTTAAGTAACAAACGAGTAGGTGAAGTTGGTTAAGAATCACTGATTTTATAAAATAAAGCCTAAACCATGAATGTGAGGCTAAACCGGGTTCTAATTGCTCCCATTGAACTCTAATTTACCAAGATAATCCCCGTCATTCCAAGCCTACACACAATCAAACACCACCATTTAAGACATCATAAAATAGGAAGTCTCTCTGTAACAATCCTCTGGCGTAAGAATTAGTAATTAAAATAATGGTGTTAAAGATGTGTGTGTGTGAGAGAGAGAGAAGGAGAGAGAGAGAGAGAGAGAGAGAGAGAGAGAGAAAGAGAGAGATTTTATGAAGTATATGTGCATATGAAAATCAATGCCCTTTTTGTTAGGGATAGAACTCTTGTATAGGTTTAGATGATAGAACATTCTTGTAATCATTCTTGAAATTTTGATTTTGAAAATATAATATGAATGATTTTGATAATATGTGTTCATGAAGTAAAAATATTACATCTCATTATATATGTTATAAATATATGATATAATGTATTTCATAATGTATGTGTGAAATATGCAGTAAACATTAGACTGTGTCAAATTGAGAAATTGACATAAGTATTGGAACAACTGCGGATGAACAAATTACTCTTCCGTAGATGTTCTCAGGAAGTATACATCCGTAGATCCTCTGCGGAAGAACAACTTCAGCTGAACAAGTGAACAACAAAGTGAAGCTACTGGAGGACTTGCCACTGAAGAACAAGTCCAAGAACTCCTGCGGAAGCACAATCAAAGAAGAACAAGCAATGAAGATCAAGTGTTGCTGCGGAAGACTAAGTTCCTACGGAAGAAGAAATTTCTACGAAAGACTGTTTAATACTTGTATGATTTCAGATCATCAAGCAGTCAACATAAAGTCAACAAGTCAACGTGGCAGAACAACATCATTAATGACGACGGAAGACATTTAATTCAAGCAAATATTCCACGTCCCATCAACAACATTATCTATATTTATTTCATTGTAAATCTCGAACTCCTATGCCGATAAATGTGGTGAGGATTTGGATAACTATAGTTAGCTTAATTATAGCAACAATATAGCAATAAGATTAGCACTGAATTAGGAACAGAATAGGATCTCTATATATTACGAGATCAAGAACATATGTAAAGGACGGATCAAGATAATCAGTATAATCAGTGAAGAAGAATCAGCAACAATTACATCAATATAGCAATAGCAACAAAAAGCATTACAATCAACGTTCTTGAGCAATCGTGGTTTGATTATTCATATTATTTAATTACTCTTTATACTGTTTGATTGATTTGTAGATAGATAATTGATTAAACAGCAAGTGTTGATAATTCCGCGATCAATACTTGTTAAAATCAAAACTGATAATTTCTGAATGATCCTAGGATTCACAGGTGGTATCAGAGCAAAGTGCTCATTGATCCAGATCAATTGATCTCTCAGCTTTGATTTGTTTAATCGATTTCTGTTCAAAACAAAATTGTTGGGTCCACAGAAGTTCGTAACATAATTGGGTCCTACCCATCGTGCAATTGAAGGTGTCTTTCATCAAAGATCAGGATCGTTGATAAATATGATACCTTAGATGTGTGACACGTTTAATTGCCTAATTATAATACGAGTATTATTTGCCTGATGTGATCCAAATTATACATATAAAACATATCAATTGCAAATCAAATATTTCCAAAACTCTTAGTAAAAGTGATGAACTGATATCTAAATCGTTTAAATTGTGTTTTTAGGTTTGAAAATAACCAAGATAAAAAATGAGCTTAAACAAGTAGAAAATGAAGAAAATGAGCTTTGGAGCGGCCTCATGAGGCATGCCCCCATGACCAGCCTGAAACACGCCACGTGTTTAAATTAGCACACCCCTGTGATTACACATCTGATAGGACAAAAGGTACTATCCTCCAAAAGTAATCATGGGGGTGTGCCCCATGAGTCACTCGGGTGTGAGTACCCCAATCACGGGGCCGTGACTCAAGAGGCATGGGGCCGTGACCTGAAAACTTCTGAGTGTACGAGCCGACCAACTTACGTAAGCATTGTACTAGCACAAGGCCATGACTTTTAGGCGTGATGTCGTGCTTAGACACACTAGAAAACCTATAATAGGAGTTCATATGCAACTTTGCGAGGAAGCTTTTGGGAGGGGAAGTGCTGGTGTTCCCTTTCGGGAACCCAACCTTTAGAATTCCTAAAAGGTTTTAAAAGTCCATTCAACATTTAAAAGAAGCCCAGGTTCATTTAACATCATCCATAATGGATCACCGGTTTGATTTACCGATGATTTCATTACTATCTTCTATCTTTGTTGTTATGTTCAAGCTCGTTATGAGCTAAACTTCATTTATTATCCTAATTTAGTGAAACTTTATGTAACTTGTGATGAACTAATCGTGTGGTTTATATTATGTTAATGTTATGATAATCTTGGGTAAACTTTTGATGGGTAGCATCTATATTTGAACGGGTAGTTATAACCATTCGTAATAGTTAATGTCTTACAAGGTTGAAAAACATATGAACTAACTTTTATTCGCGAAACCAGTCTTCATATTAAATCCATGGCTAATGAACTAGAAATAGTTATTAGAAATCATATCATCTGTGGCTTTCTTTTTATTAGTCTAAGAAATCTATAGTAATTGTTATGGTTTTCTAAAATTAATGGTATGTTAGAAAGAAACTTGATCAACTTTTTTTTTAACATTAAGTTATGTTTTTATAAATCCTATATTGAAAGGTTACACGAGATCTACCTACATTACTAGTGGCTTGGATTGATCAACATTGTAAGTTAGTCGATGTTGGTGTCCTTGTCACTACGGAGCTGGTAGACGAGAAATCCAAGTTGGCTCACGTTTAAAAACATTAACATAATTATATTAATCAATATCTTTAACCACACCCCCAATTCATCACAGTTACGTAAGTGTAACTTAAATTAGGATGATAGCCTTGCTTCACCGAAAGAATCATCAAAAGTCTCAATATATCTTTATTTATCGTTATTTAATTTAACTTATCATTTTCTAAATCAAAACCTAAATATGATAATGAATTAAAGAGTTGTTGAGTAGGCTTAGTGTGTCCCGGATTAATACTCGGTTCTTACCAACACTATATTACCTCACGACAGGTACATTTGCCTTTTGTGTGTATGGTTTAGTATTAGTAAAAACTATTTAAAACTGAATCTATGCAAAAATCTTTATGAAAATATATATACTATTTGTACACACCAACGCCCTACGTATACATAAACACTATTCATACGTCTAGCTATATAAGTTGATGTGCTATTGTGAAATATGATTACAAGTGGTAAAATTTATCAATTGAGCCGAAATAGACCATTAGATAGACTTTGACTGATTAATGTATATTTAATTTAAATTTGAAGTGTGAAAAAGATAAAAACATGGAAGAACGGAAGGTAGAACATAATCCTTTCTTTCAAGATAAAACAAAAAAAGCCTTTATAAAACATGATATGCATCAAAGTATGACGATGACTTTATCCAGAGGTCTACATATTGTTTTAGGGGGAAATAGTTGCGTTTTAGGCCTTCAGATTTTTTTAAGATAGGGTTCTCACCTTGTGTGACAATGAGGTTTGGATTCACTTCTTTGGTTCTTCCATTTGTCGATTCAGAGTGTTATAGCACTTGAAATTTACAATCACCGTTCATTACTTTACAAAATTTAATTTGTATTTATGGGTTTATATAAAAAGTTAATTGTTATACTATTTTGATTCCTAATCACTTTAGTAATCATCATGGTGATAGTGTTCTTCAAATTCTCACCATAGAATTTATATTACCGTTAAGGGTTCAAGGTTCATTTGGGTTATATTTCATTTTAATTGGTACTATTCTAGATTTGATTGTTGTAATAAAACATACACTTTAGAGTTTTAAAATGAATCTCCTATTTGGCTATAATTCAATCAATTTGGAATCTTGAATATCGTTGCATTTGACTTAAAAAGTCAACTTGTATCCCTTTCTAAGTATGAGTATTATGACGGTTAGAGTATAATTTGTGATTGTTTAATCTCATTTATGATAAACTTACTTGGTGTATAGCTCATGGAGGTTTAGTTGGATTCATTGAATTTGATAAACATCATAAACATATTATTTGTTAAATTTAACATACACATGTGGATATCAACATTAGCTACAAGATGTTTAGTCAATACTAATATTGCCAAGTGGTAGAATATGGTAGTTTTAATGTGAAAGGTTAGTTTGCGGTTTGTGTTGATGCTAAATCCAATAATGATGGTAAGCCATTGTTATGATTGTAATCAAAACAATTACTTTTAATACGTAAAGGCCTCAAATTAAGGATTTGTTTTAGGCCTGAAATAGATTGAGTCGACAATGACTTAGCCAAATTTGTATAATTCACCTTTAAAGTAGAGATCACATTGATAAAAGGATATATATGTTTTGATGTTATATTCTTTATCTAAAAGAATGGTAAGTGTGACTGGTGTGATTTTCGATGTATATATTTTTTGATAATTTTTAAACACGATTAAATTTTAAAATTATAAAAGCGACATGACACGTCAACAAACTACAACAAACAATAAGCAAGTGTATCTATCATATTCGTAGTATAGTGATAATAGGAACCATGTATCATCGAAGGAAACAAAGGCTCTTAATTCTCAATCTCAATCACCGTCTAGCCAAATAATAAGAGATCCTTTTGTACAAAAATAGTAAATAATACGATAAGTAAATAACGTAAAAGACAACAATTACAAGAATATACCACCGAGCCTGACTTCTCTTGATGATACAGTTGATTCAATATATGCATTCCCAAAATATCACTAAAGTCAAATACAGGATTTGCTTATGTTCAGATACCAAACCATATGACTCTTCATAAAGCTAAGTGATAAGACACTTAAAACACCTAAAATCATACAATGAAGACTATGTGATTATGCTTGTGTTAGTACCATAAGATTTATATAATGAATTTTAAGAATTTGATTGTATGGTTACTAAGGATTATCGTGTTGTTATTTTCCTGTAAGACTTTTAACATTGTATTGTACCCCAATATGTTGACTTATTTAGTGTAAGTTTTATGTTTCCATTGCTTAAGTTGTGTACCAATCGATCACACTAGCCCCAATATGGGTGGGGTGTGAAAATGAGTGAGGAAGCCGACTAAGAAAGAAGGAAATGAATAGATTAAAACTTAGATTTATAAAGAAAATACTCTATGAACTTGGGGTCTAGTCGAAGCGAAAATCAAGTAGGTAAGAATGGATCAAAGGGGATGGTGTTGACCAAAGAATATCATAAATGGTATGAATAATTATTACAAATATTCATGGTATGAACGGTGTCTGGTCTTATGGTTGACGCAAGCAAGTATATTATTCCGATATGTATTGCTTCTAAAACAAGTTAAACAACATTACATTTAATTTTAGTATGATTATGTTGACTAGGTAGCTTGTGATAGAGTTTCTTTCTTTTATGATGTTTTATACTTATCAACAACAGTTTGATAAAACAAAAGGTTCTATAAAGAATGTAAGCAATACATATCATGAAAGGCAAATGATAATGACATGTGATAAGACCACCGACACAATGTATTAAACCAATTGGCGGGCATGATCATTATTAGGTAACAAACAAACAATAACTAAACACCGATCTAAGTTATCAAAGAATCTGACAATGTGAATATTTTAGAAGTAGATAACCTAAACACGAGAACTTTCAACGTTATTGATTTAATTTAATGAGTCTAATACTTCTCTCAATAGATAGTTTTTTATATCATTAATGAACCGTAATCGCATGCACAAATCAATAAATAAATTCAAGTTATCAAAATTGAACATTTACCAAGTAGCTAACAATGAGCAATAATTGTAGCACACTCGAAGGCGGCTGCATGCTGCTATAGTATTGCGAAGTGTGGACTAGCGGTCATCAACAGTGTTGAAGTTTGGGAGGTAGTCAAACATAGTCGCATTTTAGAATTTAGGTTATTCAACCACACAAGTCACAACTGCTCCCAAGTTACATGCATTTAAAGACTCATGAAAATTAGCGAGCACGTGCCTTTTGTTTCTTTTTCCAAATTAAGAATCTTTTCAGAGTAAATTTTGACTTCTCGATGAGGCTAATAGCATGTACACCTGAGCACCCAAACCAGATCCTAATCCGAATCTTTTTTTATAACAAGTTTAAGTCAAATCAATTTGATTTGTCGGTTTGAAACCCAATCTATTAAAACCGGTTTAAAACCAGTCCGATCTAATTTATTCCTTTTAAGAATCCGTTTCTAATCGATCCGGTTTTGACTAATTAACAGGAACCCACATCTAAAACACACTAGGTTTTTAGATGTGGTAAACAAAATTCATACTTCATATTCAATCCCTTACCTTTTCATTTGTACAAAACCACCCCTTGTCTTTCACCCACGTGCACCACACCCTCAATCTGTTGCTTGCAATCGCACCTCTATATGCCCTAGAAATCACTCTCATCCCCACTTTCTCCATTTGCATACTTTTCTCCTCCCTTCACCGCCGTACTCTTCCGGCGATCCGTCGTTCTCCGGTCGGAGCTCCGACTAATCTATCCATATCTATTATCCTTCCCTCTCCTCTCTCTCCATCTATCATATCCATTCAAAAACAAAACAAAAATCAAAATCCACAAAAATACCGAAAAAATTTCTAGGGTTTCTGCTGTTTGCTTTGTTTCGTGTTGAATTTATCTGGGTTTTCTTCTATATATCGATTGAGATTGGGATCTATCAATAACAAGGGGAGAGGGAAGTTACAAAAGCAAAAAAAAAAAAGTGAAAAATCCCTGAAAAGTTATATCTTTGTTAGGGTTTTGAGATGGCGGCGCAGGTGGTTCAACCTCAGTCGGTGAATGGTGGTTCGGGTGGTGGTCAGCAGTATGTGCCGACGTCGTTGTATGTTGGTGATTTGGAGCTCAATGTGACTGATTCTCAGCTTTATGACCTGTTTAACCAGTTGGGTCAGGTGGTTTCGGTTCGGGTGTGTCGGGATTTGTCTACTCGGAGGTCTCTTGGTTATGGTTATGTCAACTATGTGAGCCCTCAAGATGGTTAGTTTTGGGTTGAATTTGTTTTCTTTTTGTTTTTTGTGTTGGAATGTGTGTTTGTTAATCTGATGCAGTTTGATCTAATGTTGGAAATGATAGTTGTTGAAAGGTGAATATGCAGATTAGATGTTGTTTGAAACTAGGGAATAAATTTTGTATCAGTAAGGGTTGTTTGAAAAGTAGAATAAGGGTGTATGGTTGGGGAAATCTATTGATGAATCGAGTTGTTTAAGTGGTTTCTTTTCTGTAGATCGTCGTTTTGATATGATTTTGCATATGACATATGTCGATTCGGTTGAATGACCGTGCAATTCGTGCATAGTTTAGTCACATTCTAGTTATTAAAATTTTGAAATAAGTTGAATGTTAAGAGTTTCATGTTCTTTACTAATTTGGTGGTTGCATTTTAAGGACATTGCTTATAAGAAAGATGCATTAAAGATAATTTGATATGTTAATGTTATTATTGTTATGAATCATCAAGTGATTTGCACTTTATGATGTGTTTTTTTACTCCTTTTGTGTGTTAATGGCAGCTGCAAGGGCTATAGAGGTGCTGAATTTCACTCCTCTCAATGGAAAGTCAATCAGGATAATGTATTCTCATCGAGATCCTAGTGTGCGCAAAAGTGGCTCTGGAAATATCTTTATCAAGGTTTTTAAACAATCCTATGATAATTGCGTCATGCTATAAAAGTTTGCCTTGTTGCGTAATCAACGTTCTGTTTATTTAATGATGCAGAATTTGGATAAAGCAATTGACCAGAAAGCACTACATGACACCTTTTCTACCTTTGGGAACATTCTCTCTTGCAAGATAGCTACGGATGCAACTGGTCAATCAAAGGGCTATGGATTTGTGCAGTATGACAGTGAGGAGTCTGCGCAACAAGCTATTGAGAAACTCAATGGCATGCTTTTGAATGACAAACAAGTGTACGTGGGTCCTTTCTTACGCAAGCAAGAAAGAGTAATGGCTGTTGACAAGACAAAGTTTACTAATGTCTTTGTTAAAAACCTCTCGGAATCAACAACTGATGATGATTTACGCAAGGCGTTTAGTGAATATGGAACAATCACCAGCGCTGTTGTAATGAGGGATGCTGATGGTAACTCAAAATGCTTTGGATTTGTCAACTTTGAGAATAGCGAGGATGCTGCTAGAGCTGTAGAGGGTCTTAATGGACAGAAGTTTGATGAAAAAGAATGGTATGTTGGGAAAGCCCAGAAAAAGAATGAAAGGGAGCAGGAATTAAAACAAAAGTTTGAGCAAAGTATGAAGGAGGCAGTGGACAAATCACAGGGTCTTAACCTGTATATAAAGAATTTAGATGATACCGTCTCCGATGAAAATCTCCAGGAGTTCTTTGCACCTTTTGGTACTATAACTTCCTGCAAGGTATGTTTTATCAAAAAGCACATGAGAAGTGTACATTAAGTTATAAAGCAAGCTAATGAACCGTGAATTAATTTCTTTTATATAAACAGGTCATGCGAGATCCTAATGGAACTAGCAAAGGATCAGGTTTTGTTGCATTTTCTACTTCTGAGGAAGCTTCTCGAGCAGTAAGCAAACATATATTCATCTACTATGGGCACTTATTGAATCTTCTTTTCGTTGTAAGTGGACTAACATGTTTTTTTATTGTTTCATAGCTTGCGGAGATGAATGGCAAGATGATTGCTGGCAAGCCCCTTTATGTCGCGCTTGCGCAGCGCAAGGAAGATAGAAGGGCACGATTGCAGGTTTATTGATAATTTTTTCTTTTTTTGTTTAGTTTTATACAAGGAGTCAAGGACAACTGCTTTTTATGTTATCAGGACACGTCAAAAATGATATTTTTATATTATGTGTGCAGGCACAGTTTTCACAAATGCGCCCTGTTGCAATGGCACCTCCTGGAGCTCCTCGTATGCCAATGTTTCCTCCTGGTGGTCCTGGTCTTAGTCAACAAATGTTTTATGGTCAAACTCAGCCTGCCTTCATTCCTCCTCAAGTAACCTCCCAATTCATTTATCAGTCTTTTTATTTATGGAATCATTATCCCTTTCTTGACTTTTCTGATTTAATATCTATATTATTTGTTTATTAATAAAATTTTATATGGACATGGATAGCCTGGTTTTGGGTACCAGCAGCAACTTGTTCCAGGTATGAGGCCAGGTGGCGGTCCAATGCCAAACTTTTTCATGCCAATGGTTCCACAAGGCCAGCAGGGTCAGCGTCCAGCTGGAAGGCGTGCTGGTGTTCCTGGGCAGCAGAATCAACCACCAGTTCCTCTTATGCAGCAGCAGGTGTGTAGTACGCTATACTTGCTATGGTTTTTAAGATTACAAAAATATATTAATGAATATGACTTTTTCGAAACAATAGATGGTGCCACGTGGTCGGATGTACCGTTACCCTCCTGGTCGCAATGTTGGTGATGTTTCAATGGGTTCTGTTCCATATGATATTGGGAATGGCATGCCATTGCGTGATGCTGGTGGAATCTCACAGCCAATTCCCATTGGTGCTCTAGCTTCTGCACTTGCAAATGCTTCTCCAACAGAGCAAAGAACTGTAACACCCTTTTCGTCTTTGAATACTTGGAATTTGAAACAATCTTGTGAAAATATGATTATTTTTAGTATGGTTTTGATGAATGTGATTATATTGTAGATGTTGGGTGAGAATCTGTACCCACTAGTTGAACAGCTGGAAGCAGAATCAGCAGCGAAGGTTACAGGAATGCTATTGGAGATGGACCAGACCGAGGTTCTTCACTTGCTGGAGTCCCCAGAAGCGCTCAAGGCAAAGGTTGCAGAGGCAATGGAGGTCCTCAGGAATGTTGCCCAGCAGCAGCAGCTGCAGCCTGCTGATCAACTTGCTGCACTGTCTTTGAATGACGGCATCGTTTCTTAAACTAATCCAGTTGCTTTAGTTATAAAACTCCCTATCTTATGCTAGTTTGGTTAAGTTGGATTGTTTGATTTTCGATATTGTTTGACTTTCTTTGACGGCTATACTTTTGTGTCGTGTTTGAAACCCTTATCGTATGGGCTACATTATTATTTTTCTTGCATGTTCCTGATTTTTCATGATGACGAGCGCACTTATAATTAGAGGTGCTTAAAATTGGATATTCGAAAATTTCGGATAGTGGATTTTACTATCCGAATTCTAAAAATATATGTAGTTTTTAATAATTTTTATAAAAATATGTGAAATACCTGAATTTTTTAAATAATATTTATTATTCAATAGTTTTTATAAAAATATTTTGAACAATTTGGATATCTAAAGTCCTCAAAAACACTATCCAAATCCAAATTCAAAAGTTTGGATGTCTGCAATTCGAATTTTTGGATATTTCGGATTCGGTTATGGATTCGGATATTTTTGAACACTCTTACTTATAATACATTTTGATTAGTGATGTATTTGAACATTAAAGAAGTGGGAAGTTTGATTTGTTTCAAGTTGTATGTCTAAAGCTTTGGGAGGTTAATATTTAAGGTTGAGTTTGGCTATTTTATTTTGACATTATTATTTTTCTTGCATGTTCTTGAATTTTCATGATGATGAGCGCACTTATAATTAGAGGTGCTCAAAATTGGATATCTGAAAATTTCGAATAGTGGATTTTACTATCCGAATTCTAAAAATACATGTAGTTTTTAATAATTTTTATAAAAATATCCGAAATACCTGAATTTTCTAAATAATATTTATTATTCAATAGTTTTTACAAAAATATTTTGAACAATCCGGATATCTGAAATCCTCAAAAACACTATCCGAATCCGAATTCAAAAGTTTGGATGTCCGCAATTCGGATATTCGAATTTTTGGATATTTCGGATTCGGTTATGGATTCGGATATTTTTGAACACTCTTACTTATAATACATCTTGATTAGTGATGTATTTGAACATTAAAGAAGTGGGAAGTTTGATTTGTTTCAAGTTGTATGTCTAAAGCTTTGGGAGGTTAATATTTAAGGTTGAGTTTGGCTATTTTATTTCCGACATTATTATTTTTCTTGCATGTTCTTGAATTTTCATGATGATGAGCGCACTTATAATTAGAGGTGCTCAAAATTGGATATCTGAAAATTTCGAATAGTGGATTTTACTATCCGAATTCTAAAAATACATGTAGTTTTTAATAATTTTTATAAAAATATCCGAAATACCTGAATTTTCTAAATAATATTTATTATTCAATAGTTTTTACAAAAATATTTTGAACAATCCGGATATCTGAAATCCTCAAAAACACTATCCGAATCCGAATTCAAAAGTTTGGATGTCCGCAATTCGGATATTCGAATTTTTGGATATTTCGGATTCGGTTATGGATATGGACATTTTTGAACACTCCTACTTATAATACATCTTGATTAGTGACGTATTTGAACATTAAAGAAGTGGGAAGTTTGGTTTGTTTCAAGGTGTATGTCTAAAGCTTTGGATTTATTTGGAGGATAGTATTTAAGGTTGAGCTTAGCTATTTTATTTCTTATCGTATGGGCTACATTATTATTTTTCTTGCATGTTCCTGATTTTTCATGATGATGAGCGCACTTATAATTAGAGGTGCTCAAAATTGGATATCCGAAAATTTCGGATAGTGGATTTTACTATCCGAATTCAAAAAATATATGTAGTTTTTAATAACTTTTATAAAAATATCCGAAACACCTGAATTTTCTAAATAATATTTATTATTCAATAGTTTTTATAAAAATATTTTGAACAATTCGGATATCTGAAAATCCTCAAAAACACTATCCGAATCCGAATTCAAAAGTTTGGATGTCCGCAATTCGGATATTCGAGTTTTTGGATATTTTGGATTCGGTTATGGATACGGACATTTTTGAACACTCCTACTTATAATACATCATGATTAGTGACGTATCTGAACATTAAAGAAGTGGGAAGTTTGGTTTGTTTCAAGTTGTATGTCTAAAGCTTTGGCTTTGCTTGGAGGTTAGTATTTAAGGTTGAGTTTGGTTATTTTATTTCTTATTATTTATATAATTATTTTTTCTACATGCTTTATATGTTAAATTAAATTAGTTATATTTATAAATTATTTTGCAAGTTAAGCTTTGGTATGTGAAGATTGGATTAGAGCTTGTTTGGTAAAATTTGAGAAATTCTTTAAGCTCAGTTAAGTTTTTGCTTGAATGAAAAAGCTGAACTATGACCCTATTTGTAGTTATAGTAGAATTTGTAACTACTTGATTTTTTGCTTCAAACAATTAAAGTGAACTTCCTGTGTTAGAAATCTATCGCTTTTATACCAACAACTAGAAGATTCTTGTCACTCGAATAACACTTCATTATCTCACTCACATTCTGAGGTGTTTCTTTGGTTGCCAAAGTGTCATATGGAGATTCTTGTCACCTCTTAGTATCTTTGGTAAGCTATCCATCAACTTGATGTCAAGAATCACATGGAGATCTAAAAAAGTGATATATTCTACAATCAAGAGATTGAGTTTTTTAAGTCCTGTATGGTGCAGGTTGTGATAAATTGATCTTATAAAATGTAGCTGTTAAAAAATCTTAGAGAAATGTATATGGGAGCAACCACTTATTTTTGTTGCTCAAGAGGACTCCGAAAGAGTGCAAATTAAGGAAGTCTTTGTATGGTTTCGAACAATTATTCATTTTTAGTTTGTTTTTCAGTTAGGAGATTCAATGATGGGGTCACAAAATTCAGCTTGAAAAGAAGTTTGTATAATCATTTGGTCTTCTTCGCTTCATCTAACTCGGACTAAACTCTATGGTTGAGTACACGGATAATATAGTAATTATCAGAAGTGTTGATGTCGATAATCAGAAACCAAATACTTCTCTGGAACTTGTTCTTAAAGAACTTACTGGGACCTTTGAAGCATTTCTTGGAAATTGAAGTTTTTCACACCCTTATTTTGCTCAATGAAAAATTGTTTAGATATGCTAAAAATTCAAGAATGATTGAAACACAAAGTTGTGATGCTCTGATGATACCAAACGTTAAGTAAAAAAGCAGATAAAGGTGAACTTTTAGAAGATCAAGAGAAGTATAAATTTTTTTGGTAAGCTAAACCGTCTAACTATTGCTCGTCTTAATGTTCCTATTCCAGTAGTTGTGTTAAATCGGTTTGTGCCATGCCCATGAACCTCACAAATGGGAAGTTGTTGGTCACATTCCTAATAATTTTAAGGCCGCTCCAAATCGTGGCATTTTGTATCAAAACCATGGCTATTACATCATAGAAGGATTTATAGATGCCGACTATAATAGACACTCCAAGCAGTCAGTCCACTATCGAGGATTGGGTTCTCGTTTGGGTTCTTGTTGGGAGTAATCTTCTATCATGGAATAGTAAGAAACAAAGTGTTGTATCTCAGTAAAGTTCGAAATCTAAGTATGGAGCTTTGACATAGAGAGGCCTTGTGAACTCATTTGGCTTCAGAACCTACTTGGCACCTATTTGCGTGATAACAAGGCATTCATTCACATCACCAATAAACTATAATTCCATGAAACAACCATACACATAGAAGTTGATTGTTATTTCACTTGAGAAATGTTTAAATATCAGTTAGAGCATTTACATCCGATTCTTCATCCTTATTCATATAATGCAACTAGAGATCTAATTTATCACTAAAAATTGTTTGACTTTAAAAAACCTCTCATATCTTATTCCCATATTTATCCCTAAAAATTGCAAATTAAAACTTTACTTGAAAGCCATGTCTGTCAAAGTTTTAACAAGCTAGAAATGTACCTACATTGTCTGAAAGTCAAGTTTACCTTTGGTTTGTTTAGGGCCTTATTGTTTATCTTACAAGCGACTCCCCCCTTTCTACAAGTATAAAAAGATGACACAAGACACCAGCTATTCAGTATATATTTTCAACTTTCGATTCTCTCTTATTACACACACACTGAAGAATATTAACCAACAAGTGGTCAACTTGGCATTAACACACACATACTGAAGATTTAACCATCAAGTGGTCAACCTGGCGTTCTGTTTCAATTTCAAACAATGGGATTAGGTCCCATAAATATAGTCAGCAAATGATCAAATACCATAATAAAAAGTTAATATGCCCAGAATCATTTCACAATTATGTTTACATGTAGTTAACACACTAATTTTAAAGAGAACTATAAGCTTCAATTGTGGATTCACCCTCTGCTTGCTATCGATCACTACACATAATATTTACACATTAAAATGATGCTTATTAACCAACATTGTTGTTATCCCCAAAGTTATGAAGTCTTCGGCCTATCAAATAGCGATCATCTCTTATGGAGTTGTGGAGGTCGTTGAACCATGCATGACACCTCTTGCCACAAAAGCACACCAAACTAAAACCAAGGCACCCGACCCACGCGAACCTGTAGACAGCCGAGTTAACTACTAATGGGTACCCAAATACTGGAAACACCCCTTTGGCTAACACGTAAGGGAAGCATAGAGCCGTTAGCAGCTTCATGACGATAGGGATGACGATCTCTCGTAGGACCCACAATCCTCGCAGCCTCGAGAAACCATCATCTCTCACTGTCTCAAACTTCACTCGCCAGCTGTCATCCACCAGAGGTGCCAGCTGGTCAAGCATTACCAACTGGGTCCAGATCTTGAGAAAAATAAGCCCAACAGCCCAATCCTGATACAAGAGAAAAACCGGGCTTTCATCCACAGGGACCCGCATTGGTACAATTACTAAAAGTTCAAACAGCAGTCCAATCAACAGCGGGATGGCAAAAATCTGCAAACAAGATATGGACACTAAATGAGGCGATTAAAGAGAGCACATTTAGAAAAACAAGCATCATGAAATGATATTTTTACCCAAATTGATAGCAATAAAGAACTCTTCACAACAATGGAAGCCCATTTCCATATTTGACCTAGTAAAACTGTTGCCCGTTCTGTTCTGATTTGATCAATGGAATATCTTGCACCAGCCAGCACAGTTGAGATGATATATCCTCCAATAATGAAGGCATATAGATCTGCAAAATAGTCTCAATGAAGGGTCAAGCTTGTAAATGATAAAAACTGATTAATAAGAGGTGGCTACCTCAACCAGTTACAACAATATCAACCTGTACAAAATTACCCATTTGACCTGATGTTTTGATATGTTACCCAACCCGTCCATCCCACCGATTTTACCACCTCTAGTGGTTACCAAAAAAAAATCTTCAAAGAAAAGATTGTATTATACAATGAACCAGCATTCATGGAGACAAGTTCCAAAAAAGCAAACATAAGAATAGCTAGGTTTCTTACCGTTGTTTCTCATGCCATGTGTAATTGGGAGAAGGGGAAGCACATTAAATAATGCCCTTCCAAGCGAGACAGGCACCACAATTAATGTAGAATTAAGAATAAGAAGTGTTACCCAAGCCGCCAACAAAAGCAACACAATGGAGAGCACAAACCCAAACCTCCTAAAAGAAAGGAAAATAATATTACATGTGATATAAGATAAATGCCTAATTAAAAAAGTAATAAGTTCAGATGAAATTGTCTTGAGGTCAATGTAATGTCCAGTCTTACTCTGAATCAGATTGATCATCACCATCTACAGCCCGATCTTGCTCCCCTGGTCTAGCATGTAGCCTATCCTGCCTCCCTGGACCTTGGTTTCCATTTTCTTGTTCAACATTATCCTCATGTATAGGCAATAAGAAATCAGTTAACCCAAGCACCCAACCAACTGCAGTAAACCAATAATGTAACAGTGACTTGATCGTCGCCCTCAACTTGAAATGCTCAACAGCAAAAGGTATGCATATTTGAAAGAGAAGCATGTTGGCAGGGATCTCTGTAAACGGGTCGGAAATTCTGCAATAACAAATGATGAATCTATAGGCAAAAGAAGCATCAAATAATACCAAACAGAGTTATAACATCAAATAATACCAAACAGAGTTATAAAAAAGAATCTTACGAGATATCAACAGGGAAAACAGAGGGGGCCATTCGCATAGCAAGTTTAACCGGCAGATGTACAAGCATTACTATTAAGCTCCCATACACAGCAACCGACAGCAGAACCCTACGAGCATGTTTGTGCACCGGGTCATCAATTAGATCCCTAAAAGGATTGTAATTAGGATCGGATGGGTCCCGCAGAAAGTATAGAACTCCTTGACGCAGAACCTGCACAATAAGAAAGTAAACCTTAAAGTGATATTTAAAACATAAAGGTGCCAATTAATAACCAAATCCCAATTCTATGAAACTGGGTCAATCCAGGTGGTACTTGTTTGGTAACAGGTCAAACAGGTAGAAGAATGTAGTAGCTAAAAGTGAACAGAGTTAATTGACGAATGGGTTAAACACGTCATAAGAGTCATCTCTACCTAATTGCTTACATCCCAAATCATTAATTTTATATGATATCATCATGTTCATAATATAGTTTTTTAATCATCCTAAATACACTAACTAATTACAAAATTAAACAATGGAGAAAATGGTTTTGGCCTGAACCCATTTTGATCCATTGTCTATCCAGTCTAACCCACCCATTCGCCAATCGCCACCTGTAGTAAAAAGACTCTAATATGAATGTATACCCCTCTAAGAAGGCTGACAAATATGGATATTTGTAACATGTAGACAATTCCTACAGTCCAATGAATCAATGAGCTTGCCAATGGAGACATTGAAAAGAAGTCAACTCTTTGAGCAATCGACTTGCCGAACATCCTTATAGTACAAATATCAAGCCACCATCCACACATCAGAGGGAAAACCCCTAATTCAACTACCAAAAGGAAGGTAACTTTGATCATAGTCACTAAATGTTTCATTGCCGTCAAGAACTGCTTGAAAAGTGAAGGAATTGTCTCTGCAAATGAAGCAATGCCGTAAAACCTTCCCATGATCAATTGCTCTCCTCTAGTGTATCGAATTAATGTAATTGTTCCAAAGTAGAAAATAACAAGCGAAAATATAAACATATAGCCAACAGCAAGAGTTGTGACATCCGACACCCATGATGCACCATTGGTTTCTCCTTGCATGATATTGTTGGATGATTCAATAAGTCCAGTAGCATTGGCTTTTAAAATCTCTGAAACATGGCCAATCACAGTGTTATCTGGTTTGTGATCAGATGTCAAATTTGCAACCACAGTAGATGTGTTTTTCAGAGTTATATTGGCTAGAGAAAGTGCTTGCTCTGTAAGCGGTAAAACAGTTGACAACAAAGAGTTTGTAGTATATGATAACAGCCATGACGAATGATAGAGTATAAGTCGTCCAAGATGAAATGGCACAAGTATCATAATGCTAATAAATATCATGTTGCTAGCAAGAACCTACAAGGGAAAAAAAGTAAATTAATTACACACACACATGAACCGATATGACAAGAAATAATAGTGTGTGGTGATACTCACAGTAAATGCATTTTCCATCAAATGGAAGAGAGGGCCCTGCATGCCAACAAGTTCATCAAATGGAACATCCTCTGCACCATCACCACCATCAAACATCTGTTCAACATGGGCTTCAAGACGAGCAGCTTGCATCTCCAACCTGGCTGCAACATCTTCTGCGTTTCTTCTGATTATATTACCAGCATTCTCACCAACAAGGTTTCTGTTAGGTGGTCTTCTGGCTACACGAGCACCGTTTCTATCATCTTCCGGCCCCCCGATTTCTCGTAATTGGTGAAAGTAATCCCTCAATGATGTCGCTCCAAGAAATATGAACACAATGCTTGCAGAGAGTAAGAACCCATGAAGACAGTCAGTAAGAATAATTGTACTAGAGATATGACTCAGAAACAGACTCCGAGCTTCACCAAAACTCCTAACGAAGGAGAAGCGCCATATCCAGAAAGTAATAAATGGTATGATCACAAGCCAAACAGAAAGTACAAAACTGAGCCGTAGAAAGAACTGCAATGCATGACAGGCTTTCAATGATATCCCAACTACAAACTCCTGAAAAGGAAGCTTCGCAGGGGCATTCTCAGCATACACAGGAGAGAATGAAAACGGATGCTTGCAAACCTGCCAAACATGAAACATGTATTTCAGTTAGAGTTTCAGTTTTTTATTTTAGTGTTTCAACAGAATATTCAAGTTATCAAACAAATGTACATATGCATATGGAAATAACACGTTTATAGTACATGGGAAGAACTATCACTTTAGTTGACTACTTATTCAGTTGATTTTATCAGGAAAAATATGCTGTTTAAATATATCTGCTTAGGAGTTTCATGATCTGCATAAAACTGCTTAATATGGTTAGATGAAATGAGAGTCAATTAAAGCAATTTCAAGTACCAATGACATGAATCCAATTGATCTCACTTATTCACTTATTTGCCAATCCTAAGGACATGAATCCAATTGATCTCATTTTGAAACAATTTCCATTTACCAAATATTAACATTACGTTCAGAGTAAATGCATGTTGAATATATCATCCGTGATTGAGAAGGTGAAAGGGGACACAAAAGGATTCAAACCAACATTACTAATCATAGCATCAGCTCTGGGTCTCCATACAAGCATGGAAAAGATTACAAGTCATATTGCAAATTTCAATTGAAAGCGCTAAAGAGATGAAATTTTTAGTTATGAAAACAATGAAAGCCAGATCTTCTTGGCTGTCCAACTGCTGAATATTGTTTCATTCATTTTTCTTTAATTTATCTTCACATGAAAATTGTCAATTGTCAACTTAATATGAGACTGTTTAAGACCTCACATCAAATGAAGAGCGGGTTTTCTTACACTAAAAACAATTTCCATAAACATACAAGTGAAGTATATGGTCCTGCTTAGCTCTGCTGACAGTATTTTTGCCCACAAGAAAAAAACACATCATTCCTTTAGAACATTTACATGTTTATGTAAAGTGCAGATCTAAGTAACTAAACCATCAATGTTACGACTAAGTACTAACTTTTTGTAAACATCCAGGTGATTTAATACACATCCTCTCTCCTCACATTTACACTTTCTCCTTTCAATAAAAGTAAAATTAATGGTGACTGTAGTGGCAGACTGATAGCATTAGCGTTACTACAGCTTTATTTTAATGTAAGAATGGTGTTAAACTAAATCATAATTATACAAACTCAACTTCAAGGGACATATGTTAAGAAGTTAGATGACATATAAATGCAAGCCCCTAAAAAAGAACAAGAAATCTCTATCCTCTAATCAAAATTCCAAAGTCATGGCTAGTAATGAATACAAAATACTTGATTTTATCCTATGGTCATCTAAACTTGATTGGTATAAACAAAATTATCAAAGATGTACAAAATTATACTTGATTAGTCTTAGATTTTGTAATGACAACATATAACAGTGTTTGAAAGAGCTGGTCAGGTCGTGTTGAGCGCGGGAAAAAGGTAAATATACCAGATTGAATTCGGGCTAGAAAAAAACATTTTTGGATTTCATAATTCGTTAAATATACTGGCTGCTTAATTTAATAATCAGCTTAAAGCTAGATTGAGCCATATAATAGTTGTATAACTGCAAAAGGCAGGGGCTTATTCAAACACTTGGAAGGATATGAGATAAGTCTGGTAACGCGCTTGTGGCAGCTTAAGACCTCTACTGGCACATTATTTATCGGCAAATTAAGCCGTTCAATTACATTTATTAGTTATTCTGTATCAAGCCAATAAGAATAAAGAGTTCTAACCCACATTCAGATCCAATACAAGTTACATTTATTAATTTCTGGTAAAATCTGAAGCCTGTTCAGTATCAAGCATATAAGTGTATCTTTTTAGTAACAATCTAACAATAACAGAGTATTAGAATTCAAAGAATTAATTAGTGAACTTTCACAAAATTGAGCACTACAATCGCATATTTTATCAGAATCTTTGATGCGACTTTGCAATTTAACTAGAAGACAAAGGTATTTATGGTCATTCTTCGTAAGGTAGACATGCAATAACATATTAACATTCTAGTTGATTTAGTTACTAATATTCGTGACAGTATAACTTGATTTTGATACATAGTTTGTAAAACAACGCCCATGATCTATGGGTCAGTATTATCAGTCTGCCACTCTGCTTAACTTAATAAGTCAGCTTAAATTCTACTTTAGCTGCACAATAGATTGATGATTGCATCTTATGCTTAAAACACTAAGCAAAAAATGGTTTTGTGAACTCAAAGCTTTCACCAGTAAATAGAAAGTGAACATAGCAAAGGCATTAAAAAAGGCATTATAAAGGTACTGCCTTTCAGCAATTTTTGGTTGGCGTTTAACGAGGGTGATAGCCGTAGCACCCCACCCCCCACCGTTATGAATATAAAATCGATAGCCGTTGCACTTCAAACGAATAAGATTGTTGAACTCGGGTCGAATGAAATTAACTATCCGTTTCATGTGATTTCAAAATTTCTATTCGTTATCTACTTTGGTGCCTATAAGAGGGTGCTTTTTTACTCTAAATATATTCACCCTTTGTATCCCACTAAATGGCTATATTTAGCTTGAAGTTGGTCATTCATGCAGCATAAAATAACAGTTAAATATCTAGAACACCTTTCAACTAGGAAAAACTGGGTGGATATTGTGAACAAAAAACTGCTCACATTTATGACACGGAATTTCAGCTTGAAGTTCATCAAATAAGATATAAAAATTTAAAATTGAACAAGAATATACCAAAATAGCACCCACCAAAAATCTATAGGAAGACAAAAAATAATCCTAGACACAATTGTAAAGGTCTCATCATTTTGTCTCAGATCACTGATTTCATACTCTCTTACTCTTTACTGAACAAAAAGAGCCAATGAAAATCACACTATAGGCAAGCAATGCCAAAATAATATCATTATTTTTTTCTACCATTAATCCATTATCATACTATTATACTAACAAATAACCCAGCCAGAAATTTCATACTTCTACAGCTAAACGGATATTAAAAATTAGCAAGAAATAAAAATGCATTAATCCAGGATGCCAAAATGACAGATGTTATAATCCCAGGGCCCATGTGTTAGGATCAAACAGCGCACAAACACAAGCAGAAACACGCGAGGGAAAATAATAACAAAGATGAACACGCGAGATTTAACGTGGTTCGGTCGATGTGACATACGTCCACGGGCTGCAACCAGGATACTCTTTTATTGCTTTCTGCCTCACTCGTGAGGAATTACAAGTACAATGATACAATATAAATAGAGAAAATTAGGGTTTACAACTTAATCCCCAAGAAAACCTTAATGGGCTAAAATTAAATAAAAACGGGCCAGGTCTTTAATTTAATTAATCTGCCACTGAGTTGTCTTTAACCCGAGCCCAAATCAAAACTCCACAAACCCAACAATCTCCCATTTGGAGGCTTGATCATCTTCAAACTGCCTTCCTATTTGAACACTTGTACCTCTTGTAATCTTCCCCGTCTTCCTGGTTGCAGCGGCCTTCTCATCAGTTAACCTGAAGGCCCGTTGAAGCTCCCCCGAGCTTCAACATAACAGTCACGGCTGTATCTGCCCCTGACCTGTTCTCCGTCCCTACCGGCTCCCACTGAAACAAACTGCCAGATCCTGGAACACCCTAAGAACAAACACTCTTCATATTCAGCAAGTAATCATCTGGAGAGATTTATTAGATGGAATATTAGTTCTTTTAACCCACTGTCGTCTAGGAACTATGACTGAAGCACAACCTGTGCTCCCACTGCCACGAAATCCTTTAACTGGTTTTCCTGAACTCTTCCATACACATTCACTTTGAATCTTTCCTGTGACTCTAGGTTTCTTACTTGCGAAGCAGACCTTCTTCTGACCACGAGATTCTGTGAACCGGATTTTAGTCTTGTTTTGAACTGGAACGTCATTTCCTTCAGGCGGTAAACTGACCATATACAATGAACCCATTTTCTTTCCACGAGCAATGACAAGATTCCCTTTCACAACTTTCCACTGCTTATTCCCGAACTTAACCTCATGTCCCTGTTCATCCAACTGACCGACAGAAATCAACTGTTTCTTCAAATCAGGAATCACCCTGACATCTTTCAAAGTTCATGAACCAGCTGAAGTAACTAAATCCATGTCACCCATACCCGTAACATCAAGAACATCATTGTTCGCCAGTCTTACCTTACCAAAATCACCTTCTTTTAGATTCTGCAATGCTTCGCTGCTGTGGGTAGCATGAAAAGAAGCTCCAGAATCCATGACCCAGGAATCCACACTGCTCTCCACGCTACAGATTAAAGCATCATCGACTGAGTAGTCTGCTGCAGTGTTGACTTCTTTTTGATCATTTGGACACTGATTCCTGAAGTGTCCCACCTGTTTACAGTTCCAACAAAGCACATCATTTCGAGCCCTAGACTGACTCCTTTTCCTGTTCTTGCTCCCACTACCTCTGTTATTCTTTCTTCCTCTGCCAACATTCAGTAATTCGCTTGATGATTTACCTGAATTTCTTCGTCTGGTGTCTTCGCCCATAATAATATCCCGAACCCCATTTAAAGTGAACGAGCTAGTGGAACTAGTAATCGTTGTAACAGTACCGGCCCAGCTATCAGGCAATGATGATAACAGTAGTAGAGCCTGAACCTCATCCTCGAATTTGATGCCAACTGACCCAAGTCTTGACAAAATCGAGTTCAAGTTGTTGATGTGCATTAAAACTGAACTTCCCTCTTTCATCTTTGTATTAACCAGCTCTCGAATTAAGAAAACTTTATTTGTTGCCGAAGGCTTCTCATACATATTAGCTAACGCATCCATGATACCTTTTGTTGTAGTTTCCTTCAGAATGTTGAACTTAACATCCTTTGTCAGCGACAACCTAATAACCGCCTTGGCCTTTTTATCCAAAGTTTCCCATTAAGTTGGTTTCATATTTTCTGGTTTCTCACCCAAAACAATATCCAAGTCATTTTGAACAAGCAAATCCTCCATTTGCATCTTCCACCACCCAAAATCGTGACCATCGAACTTTTCAATCTTTGTTCTCCCGTCCTCAGCCATTATTCCTAACTACAGATGTTTAACAGTCGAGTCAGAACAAAGAATAGTGACAAACACAACAGTGGCCGGCTGCCTGAACTTGAGTGTTGTTCTATTGACCACTATTCTATGAAAACCAGTTCCAAAAAACCGAAAGCAAACGAGTTTGATAATGCACCTGAGTTTTGAAATGTAGCAGACAATCAAACTACTCAGTAAGTTCGACAGGAAATCCTAATTCGATAGAACAAGGTGGCGACAGCAGAGTGGCGGCGACAAAGCGGCGGCGGCGGCGTGGCGGCAGAACGGCGGCGGCGCGGCTGCAGAACGGCGGCGGGGACCCTTAACCTCGGATTACAGGGGAAGATTTTAACAGTAATCAAGAGCCTGAAGCTCTGATACCAGTTGTTAGGATCAAACCGCGCACAAACACACAAGCAGAAACACGCGAGAGAAAATAATAACAAAGATGAACACGCGAGATTTAACGTGGTTCGGTCGATGTGACCTACGTCCACGGGCTGCAACCAGGATACTCTTTTATTGCTTTCTGCCTCACTCGTGAGGAATTACAAGTATAATGATACAATATAAATAGAGAAAATTAGGGTTTACAACTTAATCCCCAAGAAAACCTTAATGGGCTAAAATTAAATAAAAACGGGCCAGGTCTTTAATTTAATTAATCTGCCACTGAGTTGTCTTTAACCCGAGCCCAAATCAAGACTCCACAAACCCAACACCATGCAGCACTACTTTGAACCGCTACAGGTACCACCGCTCAAGAACGGTTTCTGTCACACTACAGTTAAAATTTACATTCTCTTAAGCATCAATTCAGTCCTTATTAGAAGAAACACTATTCTAGCTTTTTAGGTGGCTCTGTAGAGCAATAAGTTGATTAATAAATGTAATAACGAATCAGCCAAGATTTTACTTCTATACAGACAGATAACAAATCCCATCTATTAACTTATCCAGGTAAATACCGTAATAGCAAAGTACATTTCTAGCAAATATTGCTTAGTTTACCCAAATTACACACACACAGTAACAACCTCTTCCTGTGGCATACTATGTCCAGAATTCACTAATGACCTTGACTATGCAGTTAGGGTTGTTCACATAAAACCTAAAACTATATACAAGATGTAATAAACCCACCTAAAATCTAAGGATCACCTGGAGTGCAAATTAAGTCCTGTTTGTAAACCATCCTACCCGTTTAGCCTAATAAGGTCCACATTACATTCACCACAGACAAACCCCAATACTACCTTCATTTGCTAAACTATAACTGTTCCTACAATGTTCTAATAACTGAATCAAAGCTGAATATCACCCTATAAATGAACTCTTAAAAATCATTAGCATAAACAGATACTTTTTAGTGACTTGATAATTGGCGTGGCAATCTACTATCAATAACAATCACAATTCACAAGCTTTATATCATGAACGTCAGCAATTAGACCTATAAACAAGCTTAAGAAATAAAGAATATCGAATTCAACAAAAACCGAACAAAACAGAGAAAAACAAACCTCGCACTGTCGAGCGTTGCTGTGATTAAGCCACTGCAGAAGACACTCCTGGTGAACGAACTTAATACTACCGCTACAAGCACAAGGATACCGCAGAGGATTATCATCATCTCCTGGATTCCGGCAGATCCGGCAAACATCTCCTTCCTCGTCATCGTCATCATCGTACATGCTCGTCGACAAATCCTTTCCCCTATCAGCATCATCTGAACCACTCTGTGATGTCAAAATCGAACCAGAAGAAACCGATGACGATGAAGATGACGCATTGACAGCGGCGACTCCGGCACCGTCTTCTGCCGCCGGAACAGGTTGTTCGTTCACCATCGACTGCAGTCGCCGGTGAGATTCCCTCTCCTCCTGCCGGAATATTCTCCGATCGGAGCGAGAAGGTTACGGGAAGGGAAGTTTGTTGGAAATTGTGATCTGTGATGGATTCCGAATATTTGTGTGCTGGTTCGTTTAAAGCCTTATGTTTGCTTTTATTTACGATTCTGGGACCTTCTTAATTTGGAAGATATTTTCATGCTCTTCAGATCGGATGGATTAAAGAATAATACCTAAAATGTTTGTTTGCTGGTAAAAATTCCCAAAATGTTATTTTCTCTATATATTAATTTCTTTTAAAATGTTATCCACATAATTTTTTTCTTAAACTGTCTTATCCGGATAGTGCATCTGCGTCTTCAAAGATAGACGTGGGCGTCTGGTCACTAAATATCATACACGTATCTACAGTAAGGGCTTACGTCTATGTTGTGGAGGCAGGTGTCACATTACGATTTTGAAAAAAAAATGACATGTTGTAAAAGCACATGTGTCTGATTTTAATTGGGTCGCTATACAGGCACCAACGTCTGTTTAAGGAGGCGTCGACGGCTTGTCTAAAGAAATATTTTGAAAAAAAAGTTTGAGAAAAACATTAAAAGTAAAATTAAAAATAAAAGAGATATTTAGGAATTTTCTTTTGTTTGCACGGAGTGACAAGTCACATGTATTATTATTGGTTGAAAGAAAATAGGTTTTAATTTATTATTAGTTGAAAATTTTATGGGCTATAATAGGTTATTGTATTTAAGTTATTAGTTAATAGTTTACTACGTTTAGTTAAGTAATTATAACTAGGGGTTGAAACAGGAATGGACATATCAAGGACCTAGGGGTAGCCAACTATTGTCTCGAAGTGCAATGTTTTTTTTTCTTTTTTGTTTCATCGTTTTAGTATCGGAATTCCTTTTTGAGTAAAGCAGTAAAAATTAGAATACCTATTTAATGTTTTTAAAAAGCCAACAACTCACTTCAAAATTTATTAAAAGCCAAAGACCAAAATTTTATTAAAAACCCAAAAGTTTATTAATATTAAAAAGCCTAATGTTTATTAAAAGTAAAAAACCCCAAAACCTATTAAAAAATCATCAAGATATTCTTCTATATTTTTTTTATTTACTTCACTTTTGATTTTAGATTTTTAGGTTTATGAAATTCTATTACTTTACCACAAAAGGGATGAACTTGAACTTTAGGTTAGGGTTTAATTTATATTTTTATTTGTTATTGTGTAGTTGATTATAGTTAACATTTTGTTTGTTATAATACTAGGGGATTTATTTTGTGTTTGATATAAAATTAGAGGATTTTCTGTAACACCTTGAAAATTTTTCCATGAAATATTAAGAATGGACAGTTCAAGGTCGGAAATATAAAATATGGGTTTCAACCCTGGTCGCGAACCGTAAGGCAATGAACTAGGGTTTCAGGAAATTGGGTTGCATAGTGAACAACTATGTTGACCCTAAACGGTCTTCTACGTAGTACGCAAGCAAAACTCTCGGATGCTGACACGTGAGGGATGACACGTATTTGATGACGAGGCACTGAAAGCGACACATGCTGATACGTTGCAAATTTTGATTGGACCAAAGGGGTCTCGACCGCCATGGCCAGGTGGCAAACCACCACCCTTTCTCCTTAGTGGTCCGCGAAGGGACTCGCAAATAATGATGAATACATATAACAAATAATGTAAAATGTATGACACAGTAAATTGATATTTGACACAATTAATGTATAAGGCATAATGAGCTGACATATTTGACACAATAATTAAAATGCCTTTCTTTTTTAAAACATTATAAAGACACGTGTCAAGTCCACAACTCTTTTTAGACTTTTTAGATTAAATACTTTTTTTACTATAACTCTACCCTAATAAAAAAAACAATAATAATTGTATTTAATGAAAAAGATAAACAATATAGTTAATTATGTCTATGCGAATTATATTTTAATTTGCTTAAAAACAACATAGTGTATGACAAGATGTATAAGCGTTTGGAGACTAATTTTTATTTTTGGTTCATACTTATGAGAAATTACATGTTCAATCCAATGGTTTGTACGAACATAACAAATTTGATCCATGAGTAGGATGGATGTTAAGTTATTGTAATATATGCATGTGAAATGACTAAAATGACCCGTAATATTAAAAACAAAAAGAAAGTTTATATGAGACACACTCAATTTTTTAAAAAAATCCATATTATGGGGCTCACCATACTAACTCTATTCAATAACTCTATTCAATAACCCAATTTACGTTTTTACCTACTTCAAGGCCAAACCACCATCACCTCAAAAGTCAAACCACTAGGCATCAACTCTTGAAGTCTCACCGATAACTCTATGATTGTGTTCACTTGACCCCCCATCAATAGTCACCACTACCTACATTAGTCACCATTGCCTACATCCATCGCCACCAATACCCACATCCATCGCCACCTACATCAGCCACCACGTTTAGATCAAACCTCACCTCCTAGACGTCTTTCTCGATCACTTGTTGACAAAAATATGTTTATTCCCACCAACCCAGCCATCTCAGTTGCCATCTCGCAAACCAGCAAACCCTAGCAAACCCCTGAAAACAGTCACAACCCACCCCTACCTATTTGAAATACCTTGTCGAACAACAAACCCCTTGTAAACCCGTTATGTATACACATGATTTCTTTGGTTTGCGTTTTGATCAAAATCAAAGTGATCGTTCTCGCAAACCTGTTAACGATACACTTCTAGGTGGATGAGAGGTGAATCGGCTGGGAATACAATATCTGGGGTGCAATGATAGAGGGGGTATAGTTTGGTGGTGTTAGAGAAGCAAAAATTATGGTGGTGGTCGTGCTAGGGTAATAGGTTTTATTGGTGTTTAAACGACGATAAGTGATGGTGGTAAGGGATAAGGGTAAGGGCAAGGGTGAGGGTGGGTGGGATTAGAAGTGGGTGATGTGGCTAGAAATAATCGGATAAAAATGTATTTAGGACCTATTAATTTATAATTAATAATTTTTTATTTCTAGTTTTGGGTTTTTATACCCATTTTGCTTGACTAGGCTCCATTGAGGAACGTTACGCTACCCGTAGTGGTCTGTTATAGTCTTAAAAGGGCATATTCGAATTTTGTAAATTTGAATAGTCGCATTTACAAAGAGAATATTCCTCGCGGACCATTATGTCAACCCATGGCGGTCCGCGACGAGCTTAGCAGACCATTATCCTAATCTTTTATTGGTTCGCTATGAGATCTGATGTCTTAATCCCTAACTTCTTTCTTGGTGGACTGTTATACCCATCACATATTTGAAGTTTTTCCATGCTAAACCATTCCTTTCACGCTTCCGACCTCTCTACGCGTATGTTTGAGCGCCCACAGAGAAAACCCACCTACCCAGCCTAGAACCATCCCTTTTCTCACAGGTAAAACTTAAACATAATATTTTTCTTATTTTAATGAAGTGTAGGCTACATCACTTCAAAAATTTTGACTAAAGATCTAGGCTGTGTGTTGTGGGATAAAGCCTCATGTCAAGTTATTCTGTAATATTGCGACATGTGGTGCTAACTGGATGTTGATTGGGCACTGGATAGTGCTCTGTTCAAATAGCCTCGTTGTGAATCAGGTCATCAGGGACTCTAACAAATTTCTTAATTAATTTATTTATTATAAACGTAAAACAATAATATAACATTAAACATTATAATCAAATAAAATTAATTAAAAACATAAAAAACGAAAAACACATTACTTAATTTTTTTAAAAACAATACAAACACTAGTCTAATACGACATCATCGGGTCGTTTAGCCCACTAATTCTCGACCAATTCATGACGAGTTTTTTTGTGTATCTGACGGTTCTTGATTGATGCTATGTTTTCGAGCATTCGTTCATCGGTGATTATCGATTGTAATAGGAGAATGTCTCCTTAGTACTTTTGACAAATAGCCATACCCTCATTTTCTAAAATCATGTTATGTAAAATAAGACAAGTATAGAGTACGCTCATTATTTTCTCCCTTGACTAAAACCGTATCGGGTTTACGATAAAATGAAAGAGTTTTTTAGAGCTGTAAATGCTCTTTCGATGTCTTTTCTTGCGGATTCTTGCTTTTTCGTGAAGTATTTTCATTTTCTTCAAGTGCAGACGTAAAGTGTCGTCCATTCGTTGTAATTTCCATCAACAAGGTAGTACCCATATTTAAAATGTTATCCATTTGCATAAACAGATTGAGGGGGTTCGATGCCGTCGATTAGATTGTCAACTATAGGAGATTGATTGATAACATTAAGGTCGTTATTTAACCCGACAACACCATAAAATGCATGCTATAACCAAAGATCACACGAGGTCGTCGCTTCAAGTATGAAAGTATGGCCGGAGTGATCACTATGGTGAAACTGACATCTCCAAGTAGTAGGAAACATAGCCCACCCAACATGCGTACAATCAATGCTACCGAGCATTCCAGGTAAACCATGTCTTTCACCATGCACCTCGTGCATCATACATTGTGGGTCTACACAAATCTCTTTGAGAGTAAGTCGACACAACTCATACGAAAGTTTTCAAATGAATCACGTGCAATTTTAAAATATTATAAAAAGTAAGGAAATATTTATATACCTTGACAAATATATGAATCACGTATAATTTTATTAGAAATTTGTAAATACTCGTCCAACACGTTAGAAGTAATACCGTACGTTAATTGTCGAAGAGCCGCCGTAACCTTTTGAAAAGTGGTGAATCATATACCTGTAGCGCTTTCTCTTTGTTGAAAAAACAAATATCGCTCCGACAAATCCTTTGATATACGCAAAAAGAATTGTCTACTCAAACGGAAACATGTTCTAAAACTCTATTCGTAATAAAGGCAACCAAGGAAAAAATAGTGTCTTACTATTTACTAAAGTGTTGTGAGCACCCACTCGGTCACGATTCAGAGGTGACGATCCCGTTAACGATAGTTGACGTTGAGACTACTCGATCAAATGCTCTACTACCTTTTTCCCCATTTAAAAAATAAGCTAGTCTTCTTCGGAAGATTCGGATGAGTAGGAACTACATTCCATGGGTGAGATAGAGTATTTTTTCAATAAAATGTTAGAGAGAAAGTGAGAGAAATGAAATGGTTTATATAAAATTTGAAGATTGGTATATATAGGTAAAAAAAATTAATTTTTTAAGCCTTTAACGGCTATAATTTTTGAAAGTGACACAACCAAACAGTCATGTCCACCTGCTAACCCCCTCACGCCCTTACAATTGCGCCCTTGATCACACCCTGGTGTTACGGTGTTCTCGACCAGCATGTCAAGCCACGTTAGTAGCACCACAATCACTTGGTCCATAACAAACAGTCCTATACGTATAGATGTAAGTGTTTGAATTATATTTTAGGAGTGTTTGAATTATACTTTAGGAGTGTTTATTTTTAGGATGTCTAAATATAGGATCCATTTAAAGCATTAACGGTGGATTTTTCATCTTTATTCATATAACTACATTAAAAATCACTATTTTTTCTCTATTTTTTTTAATTAAATAATACTTTTTTATACTTTTATCATTATTTTTTTTTCTTTTCTCCACTCACAACTATTTTAAAAAATATTAAAAAATTTATAAAGATTAAACAATTATTTCTTAAATATACCGATAAACAGTAATATTTTATCTCTTCTTTGCTCGTAACCACTCAAAATTTTTTCATAAAATATAAAAAATACCCTCGGAAAGTTTTGTATCCTTACGGATGTGACTGCCGTTTTGTATCATTAAACTCCATGCTGGGCACAGGACCCCAGGTCATTTGATACTCACCAGTCGGTTCTGTCGCTCTCCTTCATCAAAACTTACTGACATCTTGCTCCCCAAATTCTCTCACTCTTCTCTCCTCACCACCGCTGAACTCTCATTATACCATTGCTACTACCATCTGTCTTCTCTTCCTCAACAGTCTCTCAAAGCCCAAATTCCTCAGTGCACTCAACCTGTTCGATGAAAGTCCTCAACCAACTTATAACTTGTATAATCTGATATCGATGCATAAATTATGCTACAGGGAGTTAAAGGTCATGGAAAACGTTGGATTCTTTTAATCTGAGCTGGGTTTCTTGAGTTTTCACAGGTTTGGTTTTCTACTATTTGGTTATTTTGTATACTAGTTTTATTGGTTTTAGCAGAGAATAAAGTTGGGGGTTTGAGGTTGATATTTGGGAGATCAATGGGCTTTGTTTACTCTGTTTTTAGATGGGTGCAAGTCGGTATCAATCATTATTAAGGATTCGTATTCAATTTTTGAAAAAACCAGAGGAGGTAATTTGAAGGTAAACAGGTCAAGTTGATTAAATGAGTTGAGTTTAGCTAAAAAGAAAGTGTAAGGTCAGGGATAGTTATCTGTGATAACATAATAATTGTTTATCAAGATTCATGTAGTTGGAGATAAAAATAGTTATTGGGTCAACCCAAACCGTCTTAATCAAGTTAGTAAATCACAACACTTTCTGATATTGACCGAGATAGTGTTGTCATCAAAACATCATGAAACTTTACTAGACAATCTTTAATAATATGATGCTCAAGAAGAGTTCTTATTGGCTTTGATTTCGTCCTTCGTGTGCTAGAAGATAATTGTAGCTTGCAGGGCGGCTCGACCATATAAAAAATAAGTTTAAGCTTTGGCCCCTTGGGGCTTGTTACATGTCAAATAAATAGAGAGGCTAATTGTAATTGTAGCAAAGTGTGAGGTGGTGATTGTAACTTGTATTTACCAGTTGTTACTTAAACGATCTTGTAACTGAGGAATGGGCATCGATGAATTTGAGAATATCTTCTCCTCTCTTTAGTTTTCTTATTCTCTTTATCGATCTTCGCTTTATTACCAATTGTATCGTAACAGGGCCCGCCATTTTTATGTGATAACATGATAATTGTTTATCAAAATTCAGATAATTATAGGTAAAAATGTTTTAGGGTCAACCTGACCCGTTTTAATAACGTAAATCACAACTATTCTTGAAATAGACTGACAATAGTGTTGCCCTCATAAGTCAAAACATCATGAAACTTATTAGACAATCTTTGATAATATGGTGCTCATGAAGAGTCCTTCAAGGCTTTGATTTCGTCCTTCATGTTCAAGAAGTTAATTGTAGTTTGCAGGGGCAGCTCGACTATAGAAACATAAAGTGAAGTTTGGCCTTGGGGCCCGCCATTTTTTTAGGGATTGACTAAGTTTGGTTCGTGTTCGGTTCTTCCTCTCCCATCACAACTAACTCAGCTCTAAATCTCTTGAATTTCTGTTAGAATTGTACATTGTGTAATTTGTGTCTTTTAAAGACCTATACAAAATTGTTGGTCATAGTATACCAACATGTTAAAATCCTAAGTAAACAACATTTTTTTTAACGAAAAGGGCCTGGGTTTTAGAATTCGTATTAAGCTCCAAAATGGTTGAGCCGATCTTGGTAGTTTGGTGATCACAATAATGCATTCAACTATTACTCCAAAGGTCAAATGATCCTTGATCTAATTTGTATTTTGTATTCATTTGCTTATACTTTTTTGTTTGTTGGCTAGAATAAAAGATGGACCTAAAAACACGGGTTCTGGAGAAAAAATCTCCAAAGAAACCCAATGCTGTGAACAGTGAAGCTGAAATATATATAAAAGGAAATGAAGAAGAGGTAGATTGAAAATTTGTTGTTCTTGGTTGTAATTATGCTAATATTGATCACTTCTGGAGGGTAGGATGGTAATTTCTTGTACCTATATTGTGCAGAAGTTTCCATACGGGAAACAAGTAGCTTTAGAGGAAACCATAATAAACCTCCATGAACAGGTAGCTTGTCTTCTCTGTGAATGCAATGCTAAAGATAGACTAATGGCTGAACATGCAAAAACAGCACAAGAAGCCAACTCAGGTGACATTATTTCTTATTTCTGTGTTTAAATTGTATTTGATCTTCGTTATTATTTATTATTCATGTTTCTATTTAGTTTCTTATGGTTTACGTCATTGTTTTCAAACGGGGATTTCTGGACTTTTAAAAATTCGTTAGGGAGGGGAAAGGCTGAAGCACTAGTGGCTATTCAGAAGCAAGAACTTGAAAAGGTTTTACAGCAGAAAGCAGCTGCCATCGAGAGATTGTTTCACTTAAATGCTGCATTAAAGAATTGCAGGCAGGAATTGAGTTCTACAAAAGTAGAGCAAGATCGAAAGGTAATTCTCGAGATGGCACACAAGAGATTAGAGTCAAAATACATAGAAGCAAAGAAGAAACTTGCGAATCTTACAGTTGAAAATGCACGGCTTACTAAAGCCCTTGCTCAGAAAGAGGAAATAATCGAAGATGTAAATAATCAAATTTCTAAAGCAACTGTGAAGTTCAATGCACTTGTCTCAAGACTTGATTCAACTGAAAGAGGAAACAATGTTTTGAAACATGAGTACTGTGATCTTAAGAAGGAGCTCAAGATCAAAAGCCGACGTGTTGTCACGGCAAACAGGCAACAGCTAGAAACTGAACGTCAAAAGCTGCGGTTATTAGTGAGGAAGCGGGCCCCAGGGCACCCAAAAACAAACCCAAAGAACCATACTAAAGCTGTGGATAGAAGAATGAGTTTAATAGTAAAGCATTTAAGTGAAGTGGAAGAAGAAAACAGGATTCTCAAAGAAAGTGAATGTAAGAGAGAGAATGAAATTCAAAATTTGAAAGCAGAACTTGCTCGAATGAGATGCGATGAACAAAATAATGACAATTTGGTTATGAATGAAATGAATGATCACTTTGATAATCTGAATCTAACTAATTTTGATCTCGATCAACAACTTTCTGATGCCGAAATTCAATTAAAAGAAGCTCTTCACAAAGTATCTTTTCTAGAAATGGAGTTGGAGGATAGAAGTCATCACTGTAATCGACTAGAAGCAACATGTCTCGAGCTACAACTCCAACTAACCAGGTTACCTTAGTTTTATCCGTATTCTAGTACTTCCAGAAATCAAAAAAATTATCTGATCAGTAGAGTATATTGTGCACAGTGTTTCCAGTAAGGATGTGGTAACAGAAGATCTTGAGCAAGAAGAGAAGCTGCTTCAGACTGTAAGCTAGTTGCTATAATTGACGCCTAATTACTTGTACCTCGAAACGTCCCTTACAGAATGTACAACTATCAAAAGCTTAAACAGTTAAACTTGCATGATTTTGCAGGGAATGAAGATTACAGCAGAGTTGACTGACAACAAGTTGACCCATCATTGTTCTTTACATGATCTTATAGCAGCAGAGGATGGTGTTGAGTGGGAGGTTGTTCTAAACCCTCCAATGATCAAAGAAATCATAAACGCTACAAAAACAGAAGAACGATACATAGTTGTACCTCGGGCCTTACCTATTGTACCAATAAAGAAGCGATGTAAACATACCGAGTGGCTAAGGAGGCTTCTATTTAGAGGGAAGAAGGGATGCAACAAGAAGAAGCTGCTTGGTTTTGCTGCATACAAGGTCTAGTAAGAAACATAGATGGGCTTTGAGGTTAGTTTTGAGAATAATTTCGTATCTAATTATTCAAGATTGATGTTTTACCATTTATTATTAAGTTATTTTATAGAGGTGTGAAGATGGGGTGCTGGTTAACACATTAAAACTGGTTTGGTTGAAACGGGTCATTCTTTTAGCATATCAAAACAGGTCATTCGTTTTTTATTTAATTTTAAATTGTTTTTATATTAAATTGAGGAGTGAATTGCAATTACAATAACAACATTGTTACAATAATGACTAAAATATTTGATTAAACCATTTAGAACGTTGTATCTATTAAAAATGACTTTTTGGATCGTTCCCCATTTAGTTATTTTAAATGATTTTTAACAGGTTGAGGTGAAAACCAAAGCAGATTAACCCATTCATAAGTAAAGAAGTCGCAATTGTGATCTTTAGTTGTGGGTATGTGGAGTAACTTCTATATGTGCTAAGCTTGAAACCGTTTCTCTGATGTAGGTGACCAGAGTTCCGGACACTTGTAGTCACGAGCTCTTCTTTCGGGCCATCCATATTAAAACTTATGAAACTTGTGTTACCAGATGTCCTGTAATTAAACAAGTTTGAACACTGCAGACCAAAAACCATTAGCCCAGAACATAATGCATGTATTATAAGTTAGTATTTCATGAGCTTATTTTGTATTATAGGAACAGCCTCTAAATGTGTATCAAATAAGACATTAGTAAACATTTTTTTTTTTCATGTGTAGCATCTTAGGTAAATCATACATTGTCTGTGAATAAAGGAGTTGTAAGGTTCATAAGGAATGATTATCGTGAAATTCAATTAATGCATTTTGGGCGTATTAGTTATGAATGAAAAGATAACTTTACAATAAAATGTGTTTGGATTGGAGCAATCCAAGAATAAATGACTTCCCATGAAGTTTTCATCAGAACAATCAAAAGTAGTTTCGTGAACTTTTAGGGTGTAAAGTGAACAATATTGGTGGTATAAGATGTCAAATGTTATAAATGGTATAAGAATCACTCATGTGCTATTAAGGATGATCAGACAAACCTTATTGAGGATCGAGAGTTTCTGGGGGTGTTTAGAATGACACCTTAGGCGAATCATATATCCATAAATGTAATGATGGGGCAAACCGAACCGAAAACCAAAATCCATAATTCGGTTTTGTTTTTTTCGATCATAGATACGGATTGGGTTTTGGATTTTCAAGCTTTCAATTTTTTGAACAACCCTACACCACTTCGCAAAGAAAATGTCCTTTTAGAGAAATAAATTTAAAAGTAGTTATATAATAAGCCAAACACTGGTCTCAATCCAATTTATAACCACAATGTTGGTCATAATCACAAAATCTAATTATCAAAGACGCAACACCTTAAAGACTATTTGTTATCCCATAGGGACTGAGTAAAAAATCTAACCACATACTCATCACATAAATAACAAGTGTGATAACACTCACATTCGCTACACATGTAACAAAAAGTGTGGATAGGTAAATGTGAGTTTTTGAGCGGGGGCAATAAATGATCTAGAAGGTGGTAAAAAGCCACATGCTTATGAGCGTGGTCAAGTCACAAAAGGCCACACATAAAGGGGAAGATGTTCCACACCACGTGCCCCATCACATCAACCGCGCCCACTTCCTCGCTAAAGCATTCAACATAGCCTAACATCCAAGCTCTCACAACAATCAAAGCTTAGAGTCACCTAAACTCATAATAATACTATTAATAATTGTGAACATGCCCTTTTCGTTTCATTTAAAGTCAAAGCATCCAAAACACACCACACTTTCCTTGGAACCAACAATTTCTGTTAGGGTAGGTCTAACATTAGTCCTCAACAAGTACATCTTAACGCAGTTGCACTAAACTTGCAGATTAATCAGTTCTGTCACAAATGAGATTTCAAAACCGCATAGCAAAACAACTGATCATCAAATTCAATCAGATCAATCATATAAAAACCTACAAAAATACAAACAGCAACAGGAAGAACATCACGATCAAATTACTTCCACCAAAATTCCTAAATAAACATCACAATAACACCAACCCAAAAATCTCACAGAAACACGTAAGTCACTCTGCATCGATCAACGGTACGACTTCTGGAACCTCGCACGAGCACCACGACCCCCAAACTTCTTCGGCTCGCACCTTCTCGGATCCGCAACAAGCAGCGTGCGATCATACCTCACCAACACATCCTTAATCTCCTTCTTCTGCTCCTCATCAACGAACTTCTGGTAGTACGCAACAAGAGCCTTCGAGATGCTCTGACGAATAGCGTAGATCTGAGACGTGTGACCTCCGCCTTTGACTCTGATCCTCATGTCAACTCCGGCGAACCGGTGGCGACCGAGAAGAAGGATCGGTTCGAAGGCTTTGTAGCGGAGGATCTCCGGCTGCACGAGCTCGATCGGGACGCCGTTGATCTTGATGAGGCCGCGGCCGGCCTTGCAGTGGGTTACGGCCACCGCGGTCTTCTTCCGGCCGAAGCATTGGACGGAGTTCGGTGGAGATGCCGCCATTAGTGGAAATACAGGTGGTGGTGGAGAAGACGGTGCTGCTGATGATACGAAGGGTGATGAGGTGATGTTAGGGTTTTGAATGTTGTACCCTGTCGATGTGTTTATATGTGATGCAAGTATGTAACTACGGTTTCTTTTTGTGGCCCAGTTTCGGTGTGTTATTTTGTGGGCTAATATGGCCCGGTTTTTATCGGACTCTCCGTAAACTGAAGCCCGTGAATCAGAAAAGCTCACCCTAGACTCCTAGATTCCTACACCTTAGTTCTTTTTAAATAACGGAATTTTAACCGTCCATACTGATTTTTACGTTTTAAACCTGACACACTCAATAACATTATTAAAAAGAAAACTTCTAACTATGAGAAAATTCTCATGAGTCAGTTTTTGAATTTAAGATCTAAAAAATTACAAGCTCTAACTAGTAAATCCATGTTATTTAACCAGAAGATATTTGGTTCCTAGATTTTAGTGATATTGACAATCGATCTTTATAAAAATAATTTGTATTCAGATCCTTACAAGTGTACGTATGCCCTTGAGGGTGTTAGGCGATGGGCAATCATACAAAGTCCAAAACCATCATGGGACCCAAAATATTTCTTTGAGTAAATTACGCTTTTAGTCCATGTGATTTGGTGGTTATAACATTTTTCATTCAATAGTTTAGAACGTCCTATTTAGCCATTGTGGTTTGAAATCTGTCACAATCAACTATGGTTGACTAACTTCGTCTAATTTTTCTGTTAATTTTTTCTAAAATGACAAATATGCCCTTGAATTAAATATGTTATTATAAATATAAGACTCATTCAAATAAGTGTTCAAACATTTAACAAATAAATAAATAACCTACCCCCTCCAACCCTACAACCCACCATTTCATCTTTCCTTTCCCACCACCACCTATAAACACTGACCAAATCTATAGCCTCCCCCATCACCACCGCCACCTGCAATTTTCAAGTCGGGACCATCACAAAACCACCTCACCTATCATTATCGGTGGACCCAACAACAATATAAACACACCATTAACTTTATTAAGAAAACCTCAAATTCTTGATTTTATCTTCAAATCAAGTTAGTGGAAGAATACTCCCTTTAGATAATTTGTATCTAAGTTATGGTCTTTCTCTGTCTTCTTTGATTTAGAACCAAAAAATACAGGGTTGATTCAACATTTCTGGAGGCCTAAAGTGAAATAAAATTTTAAAGCCCTCGTCTATGGTCTATATATTATTCTTATAGACATTTGCCTTCGATCGGCGACATAAACAAATTTGCTTATAGTTTAGCAGAAAACAACCTGGGGCAGATTATATGATAAACAAACAACAATTGATTGAGGTAAAGAGAAAAAGTACTTGCAAGTGTAGATCAAAATCAAAAGAGATAACAATAGATAAAATTGGCTAAAGAACGATAGTAGATTACAACAATTGAATATGACTCAAAATCAGATAATAATAGTTTGTAGATTAGGTGGTTATCTACAAAAGAGAATTAAAACTTGATAAACCTAAAACAATCGTGAACAATCTATGAACCTTCAATGAACCAAGTTTCGTAAGTCGACATCGATAAACTAAGTTTTATATGTCGACCTCGATAGACCTTCAATCATTTTGTTAGCCTTCTCATTTATATCTAAAAACACATATATTGATTGGAATATCACATATATTTTCAGCTTAATAGCTAAACGTAGTGTTTTCTTTTTAAGTTTTGGGGCTCTTCAAAATTAAGGGCTTAAAACGGTTGCTTTAGTTGTTTATACTGTAAAGATGCCCTTGTAAAAATGGGTTGATCAAAAACTGATGTGAAACATATCAATAGGATGAGAGAGGTATGTATCTAGTTCAAGACCCCAAATCGGTTTAGGTTTAGAGATGGCCACCGGCTTTTGTGGTGATGTTCTTGTTGTCCCAAATCATGATATGGTTCACAGGGGAACAAAACCACACTAGTGACGATGGTGTTTTTGTTTCTCCCAAATGAGGCGGTGATGGACGTGGTGGTTCAAAGACCTCCAAACTACGAGCAATCTCGAGCATTACCATATACTCACCCCTTCTTCTGGAGATCCGGGCAGTCCCAAACCATCGCCATTTCTTAGTCGCCACTACTATTGCCCAGTTGAAACACCACCACTACCCCTAATCCGATTGATTTTGGCCTGCCCTCACCTATTATCTTTGATTTGGGGCAAATCACAGCTTGGGGGGTGTGGTGGTTACGTGTGTTCAACAGAAGTTTGATTTAGGTTAAAGGAGGTTGTATATCTGGTTAGTTGGTGTTGGTCAATGGTGGTGGTTAGGTGCTTGGTTTCCGGAGTAGAGAGAAAGAGAGATTGGTTTGTGTAGAATTGTAAATGTATTTCATATATAGTAACTATTTCAATCTAGGGGTATTATTGTCTTTTTCTTTTAAAGTTATTAACAAATTGGATGAAGTTAACGGTTTGGGTCTAATTGTGACAAATTTTAAACCATAGTGTTTTAATTAGGGTGTTTTTAAACTATTGGATGGACAGTGTTATAACCACCAAACCACAGGGATTAAAATCGTAATTTACTCTATTTCTTTTACTTGTTTGGCTACTATGTGTACCATGTGTTGGCTGATATATTCTAAAAAATTATAAACTTACTAGCTATAGTAAACCCGGGTTGAATAAAAATATTAAACAGTATAAAAATTTATTAATTATAAATCGATATTTTAAAATAAAATATGATTGTAATCTTTCTTATAATAAATAAAATAAAAATTTATTTCAAAACAAATGTTTCAAAAAACATCATACTTAAAAACTTTCTTATTATAACTCAATTTTATTTATTATTTGTTTATAAAATTTTTACTTTTAAAAGCACCAATTATAAAATATTTTGTATTTTTAAAAAAGTTTGATGTCCTAAAAATTTTCTAATTTTGAGAAATTATTTTCTTAGAAATAACATTAGTAAAAAGATCTTTTTATTAATTTATTAAAAAGTATTTTAATCTAAAAAAATTAAATAATATTATTAATAATTAATGTGATTATCAAATAGTATAGAGAAACAGAAAAAAATTGATGAGAAGAAATATGGTATTGATATGTGTTATTCTTAGATACTCAATAGGGAGATTAGTAATTATATATTCTAAATAGACTAAATAAATTAATAAATATTTTAAAACTTCGCTTGGAAAGCTATGCAAAACCTGAAAAAATGACAAAGTTAACCCAACTAACCAATGTAAGTACAGAAAATAAAATGCTATATATTTTTGTTTTGCATCCAATGATTTTATCTCATGCGATTATGAACTACATTGAAACTCACTGGTACACTCGTCTGTTTGTATCCAACGATTTAAGACTCTAGTCTCTATCTTACAGCCGTACCATATATAAGTTTCTAATTTAAGAGGTCCATTATTTTACTTGATGCAAAGACTATCGAAAATCTACAGATAAGACTTGTACAATCGTAAGGTTGAGTGTATTGGCACTAAAAAGTTGCTAGAAATAAACCTAGTGGCGCAAAGAAAACCGAGAACCTAAGCCGATAAAGAACTTGGTTTGAAATAACCTTTTAAGAACCAAATATTTACCGTAGATTTAAACTAGTTTGTAACCCTACAAGTTGAAACCAGTTTGAACAGGTTCCAAACCGAAGCGCTTTGACCAAAATCGGCTTCGACTTTTGCCACACCGGTTTGGGTTTTCAACCCTACCTATACACCTCCACTATTAAGTACTAGCTTTAGTTACCCGTGTATTACACGGTAGTGTGAAGAGTTAATTAATAAATAACATAAAAATAAAAATAAAATCAAGTGTGTTATATATTAAATAAGACATAACAACTTTTGATTATAAAGTCACAAATGAGCAAAAACATCCTTATAAACTACATTTGTAGTAACATTAGTAAGTTTACACTCATTATCTAAAGCTAAGAGTTTCAATCCATCTTTACTTTTAACTTGTGACAAGATAACATAAAACTGATCATGTGTAAATAATAGGCTCTCACTTGACAGAGATTGACCTTAACTTTTGTTTATTGTTATAGCGAAATATACAGTCAAAGAAAACTATTTTATTTTAGACTTAAAAGAATACTTTTGACAGGTCAAATCGTGAGGTAGATATTGAATGAGTGTGAGGATATTAGTACGAAAAAATTAATATTTGAATAATATACACTGAAAAGTTATGTGCAATAATTAGATCAATTTCGAATTATTTTGACCCCGTAATCAAATATAGAGATATAGTATTGAATCGGGTTAATTCGGCCTATATATTTTCATAATATCCTTGATTAGTTGTTGATTATTATTTATTTAATATTAATTTTAATAAACCCATGTATTATACGGGTTAAAAAATAAAATATTAAATATAATAAAAATTTATGAAGTATAAAAATCTAAAATAAGATATGATTAAAATTACATATGAGTAATAATTATAAGTAATAAAATAACGATATCAATTTTTAAATTTTAGTTTTTAAACTTTTTTTCAAAAAAAGTTAAAACATTTTTTTTTTCAAAACAAACCGTATTAAAAATGTTATTTTTTAAATTTTTTTAATTATAATTCCTAATTTTAATTATTTTTAGTTTATAAAAAATTTACTTTTTAAAAATACCAATTTTAAAATATTTTATATTTTAAAAAAAATTAGATGTTTTAGAAAAAAATTTTAATTGTAGAAAAATTGTTTTCTAAAAATAACATTAATAAAAAGTCATCTTTCTTAATTTATTAAAAAATGTTATCTAAAAAATCATTAAAATTATTTAATATTTCTTAATTTAGGTAATTATTTAAAAGGAGAGAGAGACGAGAAAAATAAACTTAGGAGACCTAAAAATATACCAAGTGTCCTCTTAAATTACTTTTTTAGTATTATATATAGATTAACCACTATGAAAATGAAGAAAGGTGGTTGGTAGGTTTTCAACCCTATCTGTACACCTCCACTATTAACCCACTATGAAAACGAAGAAAGGTATGAGAACATCAAGTAAAAAAATATAGAAGCTTAATCAACTTGAATATATATCCAGTATGACAGTTACACAATTTTTTTTTTTAACAATATGAGATCATAATTAAATTATCCATTAACGTAATTAGCAGTACAGAGAGAACTATCATTAGCAATGTAGTTCATGTCCAAAGTTGAGAAACATCATTAGCAATATAGTTCATGCACACACAACCCTCGTTACCTGAAGCAGACCGAAAAGAAACAAGTCTGGATATTTTCTATCCGAGAACGCAATGACAATTAAGATATACAACCTATAAGGTAAATAAGGTTCACACCCACATTTAACTAAAAGAACATGTGGAAGCAAGAAACATAAACCTTTTACATGAAACACAGACCACGAGCTTCAGCTCCTAATCAGCATCGCTGCTGCTTCGGCCTACAGACCAGCAGCCACCAGGAACTTTTTCTTGGTCACTGGTTCCTCATGCAATGCTACAACTTCATTCATCTTTTCAAACAGCTCCTCAAGGCTGTTCACACCAAGTTTTTTATAATCGAGTGCCCATTTGTATCGTTGCTGATAAATCGCCTCGAAGGAATTCAAGAAAATCCTACAAGAATAACTCACTAGTATCTCCTGCAGTTCATACCTAAACTGTTTAAACATTTCATTGTTACTCTCATTCTGTTCTTCATGAACTATTCTTTCATCCTCAGAAAACTCATCTGAAGATGGTTCTCGTATACTCTTCCCTTTCAAATCATGCTTAATAACAGTGTTTGTTGAGCATTTATTGAGCAATACAAATTTCTTCTTGCCCTGGCCTTCAACAGAGATCACATCACTGAATTTTTGCAAAAGATTCACTAGTTTAGGAGTTCCATACTCTGAAACACAAAGGGGTCGCCCGAAGCTTTTCTGGTACTCACATGGAAGACGCCCGAGTGGTATACGCCCTCCAGAAGTTTCTAGAAGCTTCACTAGTTGACCCTTTAAACCGGTCAAATTTCCAGGCTGTACCCATGTCATATCATTTTCCGATGAGGACTGAGATGTCATTGAGATACCTCTATATACAATCGCCTCTTCTTCATTTCTAGCATCTGAACTTTCACTGATATGAGATCGCGGTTGTGGCACAAACCCTTCTCCGCGTACCACAGTAGACCAGTCCCATACATAACTACCAGCATTACTCAAAGCCGATGAAACACCAACACCAGACGGAACCACAAGAATCACAGTGTACCCGCGTTGACCAAGCACATGAAGCGCTGGAGAAAAGTCAACGTCACCCGAAATCAACATAATGGAACATGGTGGAGGGTTATCAAGAGCAAAGAGAAACATATCAACTAACATCGCTTTATCAGCAGCATCTTTTCTACCATTCGGTACATCTATGAGCCTGACACCCGTCCTCTGACAGCCTTCTCTTAAACGCTTGGGAAACCTGTTAAAATCCCCATACGCAGAAAACATATTAACCGCTCCATTGATCACAGGGTGGACCCGTAAGGCCATTCTGATATTACCAGCCACATCTTCGGGGCGCACGTCACTGGGAACAGGACAGTTCTCCATGTCCCAGAGTATAGCAATCGGACCATCTGATGTGATACGACTTTCTTCAGATGACTTTGTTTGTTTCATCAACACATATGATTGTTCCATCGATCCTGAAGGTAGTACTAACGCCAATGTCATTCCATTAGCCATCAGTAGCTTACAAAGCTTCAAGGTTTCTGTACCATTGCAAACAAAGGATAGTTCATATTTTCATTCGATGATAAACCATATGCAGGATATTCATATTTCCACAGTACAGGATCAGGTAAAACACAACCTGTGCTTGCAGGTGATCGTAAAAGCTAAATTCGAACCCGAGATTTCTAATAGAGAGACCCAATAACTCAATAATATAATTCTAGCAAAGATGCCCTAATATATATTTTTTTGTACTAACTATGAAGTATTCAAGAACTCAATAATATTATTCTAGCAAAGATGCCCTAACATATATTTCATTTGTACTATTTATCAAGTATTCAAAACAATATCTTGATCAAAACCACCTCTTACATATGCAAAAACTAGGTTACAAGAAATCCCATCAATTATTCAAAGTTCTTCAAACAGCACAATTGAGAAAATCAACGGAGAACCAAAAGCAATAAATTTATTCATTCAATCAGCAATTCGGGGAATTACGAACATAAACACCGACAATAACCGAGCTTTCAAACAAAATCAAACTCAAATTCAATAAATCAGCTACCATGAACGCAAAGAAGATGATGAATTGAACATACTCAACTATCTACTAAAGATCTCTACCTAAAATCTTGTTGTATAAAGTATACAAATTTAACCATCGATTAATCGTACCTGACGAAAGTAGAAAGTTTAATCGGAGTAACGAATTGGGGATGAATCCGAGCGCAAATCACCGGTGCTGATCGGATTATAGCGTTCAGTTCAATCCGATGATGATGATGAGCAATGGAGTATTTTGGAGGAAATACTAGTGAAATTTTGCCGACAGTGTAGGATTTATCTCGGGCATGTTTTGAAGGTTGCGTACGCGTGTTGTGGGATTGGACCGATTAGCAAACACGTTACTAGAAGGGCCATCTGAGTTGTTTTTATAAGTTGACGGGTTGAATTGTTTAACCTATACATGATCCGTATTCATGTTCAAAAATCAACCCTAACTCATAGGTATTTTAAATCTTGTAACCGGAACACTACTCTTTTGTTTAAACATGCTAGTTGGTGGGTTGGGGTTGACGACAGTGCCGGTCCTGAGAATTCTCTAGAGGCCCTGGGTCCGGGGCGAAAACAAAAAATGAACCCCTATAAATATATAAAAAAATCTAAACCGAATAACTTGTATATAACAAAATTTATAATACGACGATAATTGTTATAACAATAAACAAAATGAAAGTATTGTAACAAAATGATTTAATTTACTTAATTAAGCGAATCGGGAGACTCTACTAGCATTTTTGGTATTATCTTATTAAATTAGGCTTAGATTAGGTTAGACTTGGGCATAAAAACCTGGTTCGGACCCGACCCGGAACCGGGTACGGGTACGACCCGGTATATGCATACCCAGGTTGGACCCGAAAAAAACCCGTAGGGTTGGAACCGGGTATGATTTTCTAGAATTTCTTAGAACCCGACCCGACCCGGAACCGGTTGAACCCGGGTTGGACCCGGTTTCGACCGTTTTTTTTTTTTTAAAAAGTGGCCGTTTTTTAACGGCTATACAGCCGTTACCTTCGATTTGTGACCGTTTTTTTGGTCACTTTTGCCCTATAAGTTAGTATAAATAGGTGTGGGTTGATATGCTTTAGTACCCAAGTCTCAAACGCAAAAACATACGCAAAAAACGCAAAAAATACTCTCGTTTACTCTCGTTTTACACGTTCACTCTCTCGTTTTACACTTTCACTCTCTTCAATCTTGATATGGCTCACTCACAATCTTCCGTTGGTCAAGGTTCGTCCAACGCTCCAACCGTCGTTCGTGTTCTTGCACACAATCGTAACATGGATGTTTGGTGCAATTGGGATATGGTTGAGTTGAGTGACGGGTCTGTAAAGGCTCGTTGCAAGTTTTGTGGAGCTTTGCTTACTAAAGATTCTAACACGACTTTAAACAAACATATTAGCAAGAAGTTTTGTAAGTCGTTGAAAAGTAATCCGGATTCGCAACAAACACAATTGGGTGGAGACGGTGGAATCTTTAATTACGATGTTAATACGGTTCGAGATCGAATGGCGAAGTTCGTGATTCAAGAAGCTTTGCCTTTTAGTCACTTCGACAATCCTCGGTTGACCAACTTAATTCGAGAGACGCTTCAACCTCGTTACACTCACGTAAGTCGTACTACACTTAGACGTTATTGTTTAAAATTATGGAAACAAGCAAAAAATGATTTAATTGTATTATTTGAAAATTTAAATACCGGTGTAAACTTAACTAGCGACGTTTGGTCGGCTCCACACGGTTTACCCGAATCGTACCTTTGCGTCACCGCTCATTGGGTGGATCCCAATTCATGGCAATTGATGAAACGTACGATTGCATTTGATCTTTTTCCACATCCACACACCGGAGAATTTTTGTTTTACTTTTTAGATAATGTAATAAGTACTTTTAAATTACAAAATAAACTTTTTTCAATTGCATTTGATAACGCCTCTAACAACACAACCGCGGTTGAAAAATTAAAATTAAAATATCTTCCGATTGCAAACGGTGATTTTTTCCATACTCGTTGTGTTGCACATATTATTAATTTAGTAGTGCAAGATGGACTATCCGGGCAATATGTTAATAACTTTATTACATCTTTTCGATTTATGTTACATGACGTTTTTAAAAAAAGTAGAAGAAGATATCAAGATTATAAACAACTTTGTAAGGATACGCACTCTAGATTTTTAGGTCCTAATTGGGATGTACCTACTCGGTGGAATTCGACTTGTCACATGTTTGAATGTGTTTTAAAACAAAAGGGCACTTTGAAAGCTTTTCATAATAGTCTTTCGGATAATGGTGAAGCCGACCCATTTCCGGATGCGGGTTGGGAGAATCTTCAACGTCTATCCGAGTTTCTTGAGGTTTTTAAAAACTCAACAACAAAATTATCGGGAGCTTATTATTGCACTAGTTATTCGGTGCTTCAAGAACTATATTTTATGTCTTTGAATTTTAAAAATTTTCAAAATAAAAATAATATGTTTAATCAAATGATAGAACCAATGAAAGAAAAGTTTAAAAAATATTTTAAGGACTTACCACCCATTTTTACGTGTGCCACCGCTTTAAATCCGTTTCTAAATGTTGCGGGGGTTGAATGTTTGATAGATGAGATAAATGACAATTTGGATATGCATGACGAAAACCCTGATTTTTCAAACGAGGCAAAAGAAAATTTTAATCATAGTTTGAAAACAATTTATAATTTTTATTTAAATAGATATGGGCCTAACGTAAACATAACCATGCCAAGCGGATCAACCTCAAGTGCTAGTACCTCGCTTAAAGACCCTGTTTTGACTATGTTGAATGTTGTTCGGGATGTGACGGCTAAACGTCAAAGGGGTAACACCCCAACAAGTGAGCTCGGTAGATATAGTGGAACGGATTTTATTTCCACTATGACTACCGAAGATTATCGTGCATTCGATATTTTGGCTTGGTGGAAAGGAAAAGAATCTCAATTTCCGATTCTTTCTGCTATGGCCCGTGATTTACTAAGCGTCCAAGCTTCTACGGTAGCTTCGGAATCTGCTTTTTCTCTTAGTGGCAGGGTAATATCATTACTAAGAACAAGACTAACTCCGGAAGCAGTGGAGATGTGCATTTGTTTAAAGGATCACTTAGACGCAACGGATCGTATACAAGGCCAAACAAGCCTCGAAGACGAGATTACACTCGAAGCTAAAGTACATGATGAAGAGGTAGAAGACGGAGTATCTTCTGGCATATCCGATGAAGAATTAGCATTTGATCAAGCATCTCGTAGTAGATAAAATTAGACGATATTGTTATTTTTAAGTTGTTTTAATATTATATGTCTTTCATGTTCTTTTTAAATTTCTTTGTCATTCAAATGTTTTATATAAAAAGTATTTAATATTTGTATATTATAAGTGTAACATTTTCTGCTCAAGATTTGTATATATTTATATATTAAGTTGTTTAAATTTTTGTCATTCAAGTGAACCCGGTTAGGAAAAGAAAAATAAAAAGAAAAAAAAAGAAAGAAAATATAAGAAAAAAAAACATATGACCCGGTGTTCGACACACACACAAGAAAAGAAAAAAAGAAAAAAAAAGGCAAAAACCCGGTTGAACCCTGGTTTCATACCCTAACCGAACCCGACCCGACCCTACCCGGGTATACCGGGTAGGGTTTGTATCTCGCTGAACCCGACCCGGGTTCGTACCCGGGTTCACCAATACCCGGGTACAAAAAACCCGGTTAGGCCCAAACCCGGTTTGTACCCGGGCCCGGGTCCTGCCCAAACCCGTTTTGTGCAATTCTAGATTAGGTAAATGTTATTGGGCTAAATTATTTAAAATGTTAATGGGCTTGGTAAAGTTTAGTGGGCTAAAATAATCACAATGTTATTAGAATTGTTAATGGATTTATTAGTAGTTTATATATATTTTTTAACAAAAATACATATGTACACATAATTTATAATTTTTTTTAAAAAAATTCGGGCCCCTGAGAAGATCGGGCCCTGAGCGGTCGCCCACCCGACCCCCCTTTAGGGCCGCCCCTGGTTGACGGGTAATAATTAAGTTGTAAACGTGCTAATCGTGGTGGTTGGTTGTAAAGGGTAGGTTACAGGGATCATAAACATTTAGGTCGACATGTTCATCGTCATCCTATTTAACTAAACTTATTAAACAGATGAACCCAAACATAACCAGTTTAATTAAATAGGTCTACACGAACACGACTAATTATTTAAATGGATTTAGATATCTTAACCCAAAATTTAATATTTTTAACTCAGAGTTATGATGTTCTTTAGGTCGTGTTTGAAAGTTGTATCCCTACTTATTATGCACCTTTTAGTTAACAAGTCTCGAGCCAGGTCGAAGTTGGTAGTAAAATTCTTGAACTCACGGATTACAGAACATTGATAAATGAAGATCGGTAGTTTAAAAAGTATTGGTTTAAGAAAATGATCTATTTATTGATCGTATAATAATTTGAATAAAAACTTAGGGCAAATGATTTATATTCGTGAGATTATTTATTTATCGAGGTTGTTGTATGTATGAGCTTGAATAAATGGTTGCTAAAGTGTAAGTGTTTTTTCTTTTTATTTTTTATTTATCAATACCTTAAATAAAAGATTGATATAATTTAATTTTTTAATATAATGTTATACTAAGATGATATTAAATATAATATACTAATTACGAAATTATATATCTCTACAAAATTTATTGTAATTACGAGTGATGATTTTGTTAGATTTTATCGGTAACAATAAATGATAATAATAATAACAATAACAATAATAGTGAGGATAGTAATTCTCATTTAACGAGATTGCAGGAGAGATCCTTAGGAGTTTATAATCTAACTGGTTCAAATATACCATTTATAACAGTGATATTTTAGATTCGCCGCCGGACAGTAGCTAGCCGCAAAGAGAAGAAGATCACTTGATCTTTTATTTTTCATACTACAACCAGTTGCACATAGACAACCAACTAAAACAAACACTAAAAAAACTATTTAAGTCGTTTATATTAGGTTTAAGATCGATGGCTAACTATAGCCGGTGATCTAGATAATGTGATATAACATGAATGTATCCTTTAATGGTTTACAAAAAGTAATGAACAAGACCAACAAAAGTGTGGTGTAGATGAGCAAAGGATTTTCTTCATGTGCAATACTCATTGGAACTAACATAGGATAACCCATCGAAAGTTGAATGTTCATTGGAATCGGAAGCGTTGTCAAAAGTGTCCGGTGGTTTAGAACTGTCTTGCTTATCTGAAGGTTGCTGTGTATCGGAAATACACAGACCTTAAAAGCTCTCAGTTCTTCACTAGATAGTTATGGTTTAGACACTTGGATGATTTCTTTTTTTATTATTTCAAAAGCGGTTCTCTGGCACACAATTTAATCAATATATAAAATGTGTTTTGTGTAACATCAACCTCAAATACCCCAACAAATTCCCCCTAAGCTAACCCAACCAAGGGCTGTAATTATGGTGCTTTTAAAAGGTGCAACCCTCTGGTGTTTAATAGTATTAAAGATGTTGTAGTTGCTAATCAGTAGATAAGGGAAATATAAATTGGTGACTGTAAGTAGGATCATAAAGTACAATACCCATTCCTTTGTGCTTGAGGCATCATGCTGGTATGATAACATCACACATATTGTGACATCCATCATCAAAACAGGTTAGTGTGACTTTGATTTTGACCTTGATCTTGACTTTGAATATAATTTGGACCTGTGGCTATATGCAACATGTATATAATTTGAGTGTGATAAGTACCGGTGCATGAAATAGGTGCATAGTCATTGTAAGAATTTGGTGGAACACCAAATGGTCCTGATACATTAGTACATGTAGAGTATATCAAATAATGTTCATGTAATCCGTAAAATAATGATAGATTACGTCAAAAATGTATAAATGGTGATATAGTAATTGGAATATGCCTATGGTTCATAAACAAAAATCACATAGCTCAAACATAATGAATTTATGTTATTCTAACCCTTAAAAAATTATACTTAGAAATGTAACATAATAAAAAATCATAGTGCAACATACTAACATACTAGTAATTAACATGTAACAATACAAATCAAATTAAAAGTGAAAGGACCAAAACGCCTTTGATCTTTCTTCCTTTCCAAGTCCCGACTGAGAATAGCCCCGTATATTTGTTAAACCCTAAAACACATGTCACTTCTTAAATCCCACATATTCTCTTAAAGACTCTTAACTCTCTCTCTCTCTTCCTCTAGCCTCCATCAACATTATTACCATCATCTAAGGATTCTAAGAAGTTTTCAAGAAATTCAAGCATGTAGTGGTGTGATTGAGATCATAATCAAGTGCAGGTAAGCATCACGATTTGATTATGTTTGTTTTAAACTAATTTTCAATATTCTTGAGTTATTCTCTTTCAAAAATCTTAAACCTTCATCTAATCATCTTTTTTTCTTCATGTACTTGGACAATGATTAGAGATTGTACGAGTGGTCATGTTTATTCAGGAAACTTTTGTGGTAAAAACTCTAGTTTATGAATTTACGATTTGATTCTTTCGTTTTCCGATTTTATTTGTTTCATTTCATTTCAATTCTATAATGACCAAACATGAGATTAAACACACCTAATACTAATGATATGGTAAATGACATTATCTCTTTTTTGGTCAAAAACTATCAAAGTACTTAAGTGGTCAAATTAGTAAAGTAAGATAGTGTGCTCTTTGGAATATTAAGCAAAATAAATATAAAATGAAGAAATATGAGTCGAGATATTTATAAAATGATAAAGCAGTAAAGAACAAGATGATGTACAAGAAAAAACCCTTGATCTTGTTAGATCGCCGGTAAAAAAACCTCGGGAGCAAACAATCGTCCACTGCCTTGTTGATCTTATTGATAATGAAAAATTAATATAACTCAAGAGCCGAATCCGATCGAATACTAAATGTTACAAGTGTTGTTTTCGAGTGTGAGTGTGTATACAAGCTGACAACAATGAAAAGATTGTCAATTAATGTCCCTAGTTCGATGAGATAGGCCTCGTTGTATAGTAAAATAAAATAACAAATTCTCCGATATTCCTGGTGATATCCCATATTCTTGGGATTCACAGCGTATAGCCTTCACAATTATTATGGACTCATTCTCCCATGTGCATTGTTCATTCCTGCGCTTGCTTTTCGATTCTTACATATCGACTCGGTCATTTACATGTTTCCTGTAACAATCACATGCACAAGAAACAAAATTTAAGCGATAACTCGGAATATAGTTCGGGATACACAACCTGTCGGATAATTCTGATCTTCCAAATTTACTCTAGAATACTGGTTTAGATATTTACTCATAAGAATATCCATCATAAGACGTTAAGAACAACGTATTACACGTCACGAAAACAAGTTTAATGAACAAACTGACACTACGAAGGTATAAATATGAGTTGTTAGGGTTTTGATGATGGGTGATGATTTTAATCCCTTAGAATACTCAAAAGACTAAGTTATGTTCATGAGATTTTAGTGTAGTTGTGAGAGTATGGTTCTGATTTAGCAAAGCAAGAGCATATTGTGTCAATGATTATGACTAACCTATACTACTATATAATACATCTCTTTGGATAGAGATGTAATTTTATCAAGTTTACAAGTTTTAAAACAACATGTATAAAGGAGTGCAAGACATTTAAGAGGGGTAGAATAGGGAATTGATTAAAATTTTAAGACACTTTAGGGCAATATGGTAAGTTTATCTACTAAATTTATATACCTTGATACTATTGCCCTTATATCTTTCATGTATTTAATACACATTATTAGTATATTATTTTATAATATGATATTATTTAATTCACTTCACTAAATTTTATTTTATCTAAGATACTATAAATTGACATTTAAAATTATATTTACAAATTGTATTTTTATAACTAAATACTGTTTAAATTAAGTATTTTTTTATTTATATATTTAAGTATATAACTAATATATTTCTTCATATTTATATTAACAATAATACTAATATTTTTCTAGGGGCATATTATGAATTTAATAATTTTAATATTTATCTATATTTGCTGGACCGGGTAAGGGTACTTAACACTTAGTTTCACACTGAGGAGAGATCTTAGATCACTTAACAATTCAAATAGGGAACTGGTAACTAGATGCAGATGATACTAAGAACACAAGTAAATAAAAGAGACAGAACTAAGAACAACACAAGAACACAAGATTGGTTTTCAAGGATGTTGTATATTGATCTCAAGTTCTTTTACAAGTGTTACAAAACATAAAGAAATTACAAGAACCTGAGACACTTTTATACTACTACCTACAACCTTTACTTACATGTAAAGGCAGTTGAGATTTGACTAATCTAGACAACATGATCAATCTAAAGTCAAAAGGCAGATTGTCTTTTGACTAGTGACTATGACATGCCATAGCTCACTGACTTTTCCTAATACAAAAAGTCTACAGGAACAAGTAAGGTAAGTTACAGACAAAGACCATTCCTACTTTTTGATAAAGCATGGGAGTTTCACCAACTTATGTAAATTAGGTGAACCACCAGAGCAGGTAGCGGAAAGTGTGTCAGCTTTATCAAAAGTTGATTAAGAGAAAACATATTTTCTCTGTCCTCTAAAGAAATCAATCTTCACAGCTTTGGAAGACTTTGTCTCTGAAGCTTCGGAAGATTTCATCTTTGGCTTCGGAAGATGCTGGTCTTTGGCTTCGGTCACACTTGGAATATTTTTCTGTTTGAGTGTGAAACTTCCGAAGTAACTCCTTCTGAACTGTTAGCTTCGGAAGATCTTACACTTAGACACATTTGAGAGTGTAAGACTTCCAAAGCTAGTTCATCTTTGTTCCTTAGTGCATGTATGGAAGACTTGGTTGTTCAGGCTTGTTGGTTGCATCAGCCTCATAATCTTCAGATGATCTTACAAACTCCCTCTAGGCTGATGCTACCAAAACAGAGAAGTTCTTCAGATTTTGATAGTCCACATTAGGATCCTCAGCATAACTTTCTTCATCATTAGGTCTGGATCCTTCAGACTAACATAGAACCTTCTCATGTCAAAGAGATCATGCAGAGGAAGATTGAGCATGTCTTCTGAGGAATAGACATGCATGCCTTCCTGATCTCTTATGACATACCATCTGTCTTGATCTTCATCATAAGACCATGACATAATTTGTCTTCCAACAGCAAGAGGCTCTACTATGATTGGAGTTTATTGAGAGACCTCTTCATGCACTCCCTTAGGATGCTCTGACTCATCCTGAGGTCGGGAGGTGGATGCCTTTCTTCTTTTCTTCTTTGAGGACGATCTTCTGGCCATCCTTTTTCTTCTCCCTGATGATTTTAGCTGAGGGGATTGGTCTTGAGTACCAGGTTGTTCAGTTAAGTCCCCCTTAGTTGGGATCTCCTCTCTCACAGGTTCAGAAGAAGAGAGAGGATGACCCTGCTGTGGATCAGAAGATAAAGTTGGCTGAGATGCATCTCCAGGTGCAGGTTGTGTTGTCTCAATGGGTTCAACCTTCACGTCAACTTTAGGTTGAGCTGGACTTGGTGGAGAATGCAAGTCCACCAGCTCTCCCTTTTTTATCTTCTACTTGATCACCCTAATATGCTCATCCATTGTGGATAGAGACATAGGACCAAGCCTCCTTCCGGAGAACCCATACAGCTTCAAGAAGCTCATCATCCTTTGTCTGTCAGCAGACTTCTTTTGGCTTTTATGGATGATGGCCCTTGATTTTGCATCTTCTTCCCTTAATCTTTTCTTTTCAGCTTGTTTTTCTCTTTTAGCTTTTTCTTCCATCTGCTTATTATATTCAAACAATATATACTCAGATGGTAAGGGCAGAAGTGAATCTGCATGATAGAGACCTGTGGCACTCAAGTAGCTGATCATCTTTAGTCTTTCTTCTTCAGCTGCTACCTGAGGTTGTTCAGTGGCCACAGTCTCTGGTTAAGGACTTCCTTGAATTGAGGAGAGGACAAGAATGTTCTTGTAGAGTCTTTTCAGCCTTATTTCTTCTTTGTGCTTGAGGAGCAGTGCTGCATCCTCTGCTTCCCTCCTCTCCTTTGACAACTCTATGTCAGCCAGTTCATTCAATTCATCTAAGGGGAGAGAGATGAGTTCATCAATATTATAGTTTCTGGTTCCTAGGTAGTTTAGCCTGGCTGCCCTTAACTCATCTTCCTAAGTGTTTAGCCTGGGGACAGCCCTGATTGCAGCTTCCATAAACCCTGGGGAACCACTTGAACTCTCTCCCCTCAGCTTCCTCTCCCTCTCTCTCTTCTCCTCCTCAATCTCCTCAAGAGTCATTTTCCTTTTGCCTTTGTCGACCACAGACTTTGGTAACTCAGGCTGGAGAGAGCTTTGGCCTTCATTGCTTGGTTCAGCTGTCAAGCTCTGGCCAGAGAGAGATTGTGAAACACCATCACCAGCTGGTGTTTCACTGAGGGTAATAGGTGCAGAAGGAGATCCTGTCTCAAGGTTCACAGGTTCAACCTCTGGGCCTTTAGTCAAGGTTTTCCCTTTGAAGCTAATCTCTGGGTCTACCTCAACATCCAGTTGACCAAATATTTCACCTGCTATCCTCTGTCTGTATAATTTTGATCTCAATTTAAACTCCTCTAGCATCCTATCTTGGATTCTTTATGCTAATCTTGCTGCTTGTCTGTTATTGCTTAGGTTGACAAGTGGCAGATCTACCAAGTTGATGCCCTCATAGTAATTTAGGTGTGAAATGTTGAGAACTTCTAGTTGACCCTGAGCTCTAGAGATCACAAGAGCTTTCCTATTTTTGTCATACCCCAACCCCAGATTGGGTTCTCAAAAGGGGCAGACATGGCTCTTGGTATTCCCTTCTTAAACAGTTGTTGAATGGGCAAATGTAGATCACTGTCTAGAGGAGGTTGCTGAGTATGAACATCTCAAGAGAGGATGGTGATTCCTCTATGTCCATACTCTTGGAAGAACTCCCAGGTTTTGTGATTGTCAGAATTTTCTCCCCCTTTTTGGTAGAATCACCCTCTTGCCTAGGTGAGCTGGGAGATTGATCCATGACATCCACAGGTTCTTGTGGACCTGGATGAGTTGTCCTCATGGGTCTCTCAGCTAACTTTCCCTTGAGATCGGTGATCTCAAGTTGCTTGTCATTGACCCTCTTCAGTAAGATAGTCACCTGAGATTCCAGGTGGGCTATCTTTGAAATAAAATAGGTGCAAAGATGTGACAGTTTGTGCACCTTGTGTTGCAGACTCCCCTCATCTTTAGATGAAGAATCATTGGGGGATGAGAGAATTGGACCTAAGTCTTCTTCCTCACCACCAGTATGGGTTTCTTGGCTGTTGGGTTTCCCCTGCCCAATGACAATTTCCAGAGAAGTGTCAAGAGGCTGGGTTGCCATAGTAGAGGTCCTAGTGATGTTTTCACTTGCAAAAGTGATAGCCTCTGCCATATGGATTTCCTGAATAAGTTCAGGATGATCCACCTCAGTAGGGGTTTGCTGATGTGGGCTAGAGATGGGGAAAGCAGGAGTACTCATCTCTCCTTGAGTGTGGGAAGAGAGGAAAGACTCATGGTACTCACTGAAGCCCAAATCTTCATCAGATTAGAAGTCAAAGCTGGGAATAGGGCGGTTTAGATCAAGAGGTTGGGGATGGTAACTTTCTCTAGAAGGTTGATCACTAGAGTGTTGAGACTCAGAGTGATGGCTTAAGGCTGTTTGTGGGGTTATGAGCTCATCAGGCTGAGCATGAGGAACCTCAGCACTGAGTGGTTGAAAGATAGGAGTGGTTTGCTCCTCAGGGGAAGTGGGAGCTCGAGATTCCACTTCCTCCTGTATGGGTTGTGATATGGGGGCCTGCACATGCTCAGTAGCAAGTGCAGGGGTTCGTTTGTTTTCTTTTATAGGTGATGGTGATGGTAGGCTGTGTTTGAGGTGGGTGAGAGGTAGAGGGTGTTGGTTCATCACTAGCTGGTGCTGCTAGGATTCACCCTGAGCAATGAGCTCAAACATTTTTAGGACAAGGGCTGTTTCTACCCCAGAGAAGCCAACAGTTGGCTTCTTTAAGATTTTGAAGATGCCGGGCCTCATTTGTCCTATTTTAAGAATATTACCTGTTCCCCTCAACTGTGGTCCCAACTCACAGTTGAGAATGTGTTGAACATACCTAGGGAACATGTAATACTCTAAGGAGTCCAAGTTTGCAAGTAAATTAGTATATACAAACTGAGAGTACCTGAACTTGACCCCTTGTACCATCCCATGGACTATAAAGGAGAGGTCTTCTGGAACTTGATCCCATCCTCCATGCTCGTTAGAAAGGCTGTGAATGACGACATGGAGGAGGTATTTCCATTGAGATGAGACCTTCCCCTCCTGAAGGTTTTGACTGAGAAGTCACCTTCATAGCCCATCTGCTGAAAGGAATGGTTGACAGGATTTTGGAAAGGACAGCTCACCTGCTTCATCATCCAGCTGCAAATGGGTGTTTATGATGGCTGGAGTGATGAAAACCGTCCTTCCCTGCACTGTAGCAGACAGTGCCTTCTCCCCGTCCATGGTGACCTCTTGACAGGTCCTCCAGAACTCAAGCAACTGATCCTCATAGAGAGGAGGATCGATTGTAAGGGAGGTGAAGTAGTGAGACGAAGAAAGGTACCTACACACATCTGAGAAGCTTGGATCCTTCTCAGTAACAGGGCAACTTGATTGTGTTGCCTGTGTAGGTGCATGGAAAAATCAGGGTTTGCGACGATCAATGTTGGCCATTTGAGGAAGCTTTACAGTGAAGAAAGAAAAAGAAGAAGATGAAATTTGGGGGTTAATTTAGGGTAAGGATCAGTGAGAGTAGAGAGATGAAATAGAACCGTTTGGAAGATATATGCTGTGGATTTGAGACAAAGTTATGACAAAAAGATAAACTTTGAAATCCGCAAGTGGGTCCTACTTCTGAAAAAGTGCGCCCAAAAAGTTAGTTTTCTTGGAAGCTGTAAAACTTCCGAAGACAATTTTGGCTTCGGAAGCTTTGCTACAAAGCTTCCGAAGGCAGTTTTAGCTTCGGAAGATATTTCAAAGAATTTGAAAATTTGGCTTCGGAAGAAGTGAATAAGTCTTCCGAGACTTAGTTGCTTTCGGAAGATATTTGTTCTTTGAATGCATTTAAGCGCTTATATAAAAATTTAAGCTTCGGAAGATACCCAAGAATTTCTTCCGAAGGTAAATCTTAGATAAGCTGTTAAATGATTTAAAGACATAAATTTCTTCCGAAGGAAATTTGAGTTCTTCCGAAGAGAAATTTTTACAAATCTAAGGAATATCAGTTAAAAGTTAATTTTCTTCCAAAGAGAACATGGCTTATGAGGTGATCTAATAGACAACTTAGGGCACATGATTTTAAGAAATAAAGTTGATTAAGTTATTAAAGAAAATCTATTCAAAGTTAATCATCCTAATAGCTGATACAAGATATTTAAATCTCTGTTCATCAAATGCCTTTGTGAACAGATCAACATATTGTTCATTTGTGTTAACTTTGATTAGTTTGATCAATCCTTTTTCAAAGTTATCCCTAATCAGATGATACCTGATGTTGATGTGTTTGATCCTTGAGTGCTGCATAGGATTCTCTGTAATAGAGATGGCACTGTTGTTGTCTATGTGGATGGGAGTCTCCTTAAAGTTGAATCCATAGTCTAGCATCTGATTCTGAATCCAAAGCACTTGAGCACAGCAGCTTGCAGCAGCAATGTATTCAGCTTCAGCAGTTGATGCAGACACACATAATTGCTTCTTTCACTGCTAAGAGACTATCCTTCTACCAAGGAATTGACATCCCCCAGATGTAGACTTTGCAGTCATGTTGCAGCCACCATAGTCACTATCTGTATAAGCATATAGATTAAAGTCTGAATTCTTTGGATACCAAAGGCCTAGATTTGGAGCACCTTTGAGGTATCTGAGAATCCTTTTGACAGTGATTAGGTGTGACATCTTGGGGTTGGCTTGATATCTTGCACATATACATGTGGCAAACATGATATCAGGCCTGCTAGCAGTAAGGTACATAAGTGACCCAATCATAGCCCTGTAGAGATGTTCATCAACACACTCCCCCTCAAGATCAGGACCAAGGGAGGTTTTGGCTATGGGTGTCTTTGCAACCTTACAGTCATCATCTTGAATCTTGTAAGTATGTCCTGTACATACTTTGACTGACTAATGAAGATGCCTTCTTCAACCTGCTTCACTTGAATTCCTAGAAAGAAACTGAGTTCCCCATGGCACTCATTTCAAATCTATTCTTCATCAGCATCTCAAAGTCTTTACAGAGCTTTGGATTAGTTGAACCAAAGATGATATCATCTACATATATTTGAACTAGCAGTGTGTCATTTCCTGTTTCTTTGATGAAGAGAGTCCCATCAATAGTACCTCTTTTGTATCCATGTTGACAGAGGTATGTTGATAGTGTCTCATACCACTTTCTTGAAGCTTGATGCAGTCCATATAGAGCTTTATCAAGCTTGCAGACATAATCAGGATGATCTGGGTCTGCAAAGCAAGGTGGTTGTTTGACATAAACTTATTCATCAATCACCCCATAGAGAAAAGCACGTTTCACATCAAGCTGGTAGACCTTGAAATCCTTGGATGTAGCATAAGCCAGAAATATTCTTACAGCTTCAAGTCTTGCAACTGGAGCAAAGACATCAGTGTAATCAATCCCTTCTTCTTGAGTGTATCCTTGGACAACCAGTCTAGCCTTGTTCTTGATGATAATCCCTCTATCATCCTTCTTGTTCCTGAATACCCATTTGGTTCCTATGACACTTTCCCTTGAGGAAGAGGGCATAAGTTCCACACCTTCTGTCTTCTGATTTGAAGCAGCTCATCTTGCATAGCTTCAATCCAGCTTCCATCCTTCAAAGCCTCATCAACTTCTTCGGCTCTATCTGGGATAAGAAACAAGAATGTAGACAAACATGGCTGTCATGAGTTTGTCCTCTTGTTCTTACCCCTGAGTCAACATTTCCAATGATGTTTGGGTGGGATGTGACTTGTGGATCCAAGTTGAGGGATCACAGCAAGTTGGTTAGACAGATCTAAATTTGAGAAATTCTGATCTGGCAATGAGGTGTCTCCCACCACATCAGCACACTTATCAAGAGAAACTTGATCCAATGAGTGTGTGACATCATTCATGTTGTCTTCAATGGAGTGGTTATCAGCATCAAGAAATTCTTGATCACTGTCACCACCTCCAGTTCCTCCTCATTTGAAGTTCCTTCACCTGGATTTGGAGCCTCTGAGCTAGAATTTGAAGGCACCTCAGATGAATCAACAGTATTTGTCATGCTTGTGCTGATAGGAGCCTCAATTACAGGGTTAGTTACCACTGGAGCTGAAGTAGTCTTCTTGGTTGGTCTTCTTAGCTCAAATCTTGGATCAGGATCTTCTGTTGATCTGTTATCTGTAGATCCTGAAACATTCTCACAAGACTTGTTAAAACAGTTGGTAACTAAATCAAGATCAAACAACCAATCCGGACCAGAACCTTTCACACAGGGTGTGTGTTCATTAAAGTCACATTGGCTGACTCCTCAATGATTCTAGTTCTGAGATTGTATACTCTATAAGCCTTAGCTTGAGAAGAGTATCCAACAAAGTGTCCATCATCTGATTTCTCAGCAAACTTGGCTATTTGATCTTTGGTATTCAAGATGGTGCAAGGACATCCAAATGTTCTGAAAAACCAATGAATGGTCTCCTTTTGTGCCACAGTTCATAAGGAGTCTTACCATGAGTCTTAACTACTAAAACTCTATTCTGCACATAGCAGGCTGTGTTAACAGCCTCTGCCCAGAAGGTGATAGGCAGTTTAGAGTCAAACAACATGGTTCTAGCAGCCTCAATAAGTGTCTGTTTCTCCTCTCAGCAACACCATTTTGCTGAGGAGTCTGGGAGCACTATATTGTCTTGAAATACCCTTTTCATCACAAAATGTATCAAGGATTTGGTTTTTAAATTCTGTTCCCTGATCACATCTTATGATTTTGACCTTGTGATCACATTGATTCTCAATTTTAGAATGAAGTTCTTCAAGATCTCAGGAGTCTCATCCTTAGTTTAAGGAAGAAGACCCAAGTGAATCTTTGAAGTCATCTGTGATCACTAAACAATAAGAGGTCCTTCCTAGACTCATTACACTGGTGGGGCCAAACAGATCCATATGTAACAAGTGTAGGGGAGTAGTGATGGAGTTGGTTTCCTTTGGCTTGTGAGACACTTTGTGCTGCTTCCCTTTCAGGCATGCAACACAATGGTCATCACTTTAAACTCTTTCTTTGGCATTCCAGTTACCAAATCATTTTTAATTAATTTATTCATGTTTTTGAAGTTTACATGGCACATTCTTTTATGCCAGAGGAAAGACTCATCACTATTTGCTTTAGATAGAAAGCAAACACTTCTCCGGAGGGAGTTGTTTCTTGCAGATCCATCTTGTACATGTTTCCCTTCCTGGGGGCTCTGAGCAGAATGTACTCCTGAGGAATAACCACCCCAGGCTTGAGAACAATGCACTCATGCTCAGTGAAGAGCATGTGATGTTTTTGGTCATAAAATTGGGACACACTCAAAAGATTGTATCCAAGCTTTTTGACAAAATTTACCTTCTCAGTGCTGAGCTTACTATTTGAGACCATGCCTCTGCCAGTGATGTAACCTCCTACATCTTCTCCAAAAGCAACTGGCCCTCCATCAAACTTCTCAAAGTTTTGAAGTAACGGCTCATTGCCTGTCATGTGCCTGGAGTAACCACTATCAATGATCCACACATTTCTGTTTGCCTTTGGCTGTCCCTGCACAAAAGAGATGATTTAGTTATATTTGGAAACCCAAGCCTCATTGGTCTTGGGCTTGTTAAAATGAATTGAAGGCAATGAAATAGTAAGTGATCCTATGTTCAGACTCTGAGGATCATTTGCTGATAAAGAATCTTCAGTCACACGGTCCTCTTTCATCTTCCACACCATCTTTGGAAAATTTGGCTTGACCTTCAAAGCTTTGGAAGCTTTTGCAGCTTCGGAAGATTTCGAGACTGGACCTTCGGAAGATCTTGCTTTCACTACAGCAAGCTTCAGTACTTCGGAAGCATTCCTTTCTTCCGAGACCAAATTTTCTTCCGAAGGCAATTTTTTACTTGCCTTCTTCTTCATTTTGGAGCTTTCGAAGGAAATAGATTTTCCTTCCGAAGCTATCTTTTCTTTCATCTTCCCAGAAGCTTTCTCTTTAAACATGTGGATAGTGCTTTTGGATTGTAGATACAATCTTTAGCCAGATGGGAATGTACTACCACACATGATGCAGTCCATTTGCTTCCTTCTGGGAGTCATCTTCTGAGAGCAAGACTGAACTTGAACACTTTCTTTCTCCAGCTTCTTCTTCACAGATGATGCAGCAATTCTCTTAGGGAGAGACTTGCTCTTGGAGGAGGATGGTTCAGACTGTGTAGCAGTGGTACACAACAATTTAGCCTTCTCTTTGCTGGAATGAGTTGGAACTGTGCTAAAACTCCTGGTACTAGAGTTTGTAGTTGATTCCTCAGCCTTTACCACTTCAAACCCTGTAGAGATAAACACTTGTTTCTGCTTGGAGTCAAAAGTGGCTTTGATCACTTGAGCCTTCTTTGATCTTCTCTTTGCTCTTCTGATTAGGTTCTTCCTCTTTGTCTTTGTCATACCAGCCTTCTTACTCTCCTCAGGAGCATGGTGACCCTTTTTGGATTGACTCTCTTCACTCATTTCAGAGTCATCCCTCACCATCTCCTCTTCATCCTCTTCAACACTAGGGTCTATGAGGGGTAGCTCATCTTCACCAGTTCTACACCTTAGAGATCTTACAGATAATAGAGTGTGTGGAGGAGCTATCTTAGTAGATTCCAGTCCCTGCTGAATCTGATAACAGACTTTTGCATGCAGAGATGAGGATATGATGTTCATGAAGGTCTCTTCTTCAAGAATACATTTTTCAGCCCGGGCTTTGTTGATCAGAAGCTCAGCCTGGCATTCAGTCAACTTGGTAATGAGATCTTTAATTCGAGTCTTGTAATTTGTCTGCTCATGTTTTAGAGTTGAAACTGTTTTCTCTAGATCTTAGATCTTCTATCTTAAGTTTATAGTTATTTTCAGCTCTTTTAAAATAAGCTTTTAGGATATTCAAGGACTCAATATTAGATCTCATTTCCAAGTTGTAGGACCTGTATCTATTCACTTTAGCAATACATTCAAGAGAGCAAAGATATTCTAGTACCTTAGGCTCTTCATGGTCAGCCATAAGTGCCTGGTTTGGTGAAGCATCTTCAGCCTGAAAGCTCCAGTCAAAGCCCCTTCTTCAATAGCAACAACAACTTGCTGTCTTGGCTTCTTATTCTGGTGCCCTCCCTTAGTGTAGTTTGGCCTGGATGATGCTTGGCCACCATTTGACTTAGGTGCCTTGCATTCTCTGGCAAAGTGACCTATCTGGTTACAGTTATAACACTTCACTTTGCTCTTGTCCAGTTCAAACTTGCCACTTGCAGCATTGCTGGGAAACCTTCTCCCTGTCCTCTTGTAGAATTTCTGGGCTCTTGAGTGAGAAGAGCCATCTGCTGGACTATCTCCATGTATTCCAGATCATTGGATGGATACAATCCAGGTCTTCAAGAGTGAAGAGAAAGTTGCCTGAACTTTCATCAGTAGAGACAAAGGCTTGAGAGGTCTTGTCTCTTGGAAGGGACTTCCTTGGATGTAGCTCTCTCTAGGTGTCTCTGGGAAGGTGATAAAAGGACCCTTTTATGAAGTTTCAGGGTAGCAGATAAGATGATGTTATGGTTCTCTACTATCCCTTTCACCCACATGAAGGGCTGAACTCTGGTGATATTGGAGTTACCAGATGAGTTTTGCATGTCATCTCCATGTGGTATCCATTGAGTATCCCATACAACTCAGTGAGAGTAAGGGTCTTGAGGTTTTTAGTCCTCTTAATGACCACACAGTAGTGTGTCCATTGTTTGGGAAGAGAGGACATGAACTTCCTAACAATATCCCTATTCTCAATAGTTACTTCAACATCAGCCAGAGTATCCACAATCTCAACATACCTGAAATACTGTTGAGTCATGGTTTCACCTGTCTTGAAGTGAAGTTTTCAAACTGCTGCTTCAGGAGGTCTTTTTTGTTCTCCTTGGCTTCATTGGACCCCTCATACATCAGTTTCAGTGCATCCCATAGCTGTTTAGCTGTCTTGCACTTCTTGAAACCTCTGTAGATGGAGTTTGGAAGAGCAGTTTGGAGGGCTGTCATGGCTTTCTGATCAATATCAATCCTTTTCGAGTCTTCATCAGAAAAGTCAGCCCTCTCCTTCGGTATCATGCCACCACCAGCAGTAGCTGAAGAGGTACATGGTACATGAGGTCTATCGACAATAGACTCCCACATCCTGGAATCCTGAGACTTGATGAAGCCTTCCATTCTTTGGCACCAAGTGTCAAAATCCTCAGGAGTGATCAGTAGGGACTTTGTCATAGTTCTAGTTTCCATATCAGCCTTAGAAATAGCTGCCATTTGAAGAGTTAAGTGATGTGTGAAGCTAAGAGGATTAAAGATGGTGAGATCTTACAATCAAGAGCCTGGAATGCTCTGATACCAATTGCAGGACCGGGTAAGGGTACTTAACACTTAGTTTCATACTGAGGAGAGATCTTAGATCACTTAACAATTCAAATAGGGAAGTGGTAACTAGATGCAGATGATACTAAGAACACAAGTAAATAAAAGAGACAGAACTAAGAACAACACAAGAACACAAGATTGGTTTTCAAGGATGTTGTATATTGATCTCAAGTTCTTTTACAAGTATTACAAAGCATAAAGAAATTACAAGAACCTAAGACACTTTTATACTACAACCTACAACCGTCACTTACATGTAAAGACAGTTGGGATTTGACTAATCTAGACAACAAGATCAATCTAAAGTCAGAAGGTAGATTACCTTTTGACTAGTGACTATGACATGCCATAGCTCACTGACTTTTCCTAATACAAAAAGTCTACAGGAACAAGTAAGGTAAGTTACAGACAAAGACCATTCCTACTTTTTGATAAAGCATGGGAGTTTCACCAACTTGTGTAAAGTAGGTGAACCACCAGAGCAGGCAGCGGAAAGTGTGTCAGCTTTATCAAAAGTTGATTCAGAGAAAGCATATTTTCTCTATCCTCTGAAGAAATCTATCTTCACAGCTTTGGAAGACTTTGTCTTTGAAGCTTCGGAAGATTTCATCTTTGGCTTGGAATATGCTGGTCTTTGGCTTCGGAAGATTTCACACTTGGAATATTTTTCTGTTTGAGTGTGAAACTTCCGAAGTAACTCCTTCTGAACTGTTAGCTTCGGAAGATCTTACACTTAGACACATTTGAGAGTGTAAGACTTCCAAAGCTAGTTCATCTTTGTTCCTTAGTGCATGTATGGAAGACTTGGTTGTTCTGGCTTGTTGGTTGCATCAGCCTCATAATCTTCAGATGATCTTACAATATCTTTTATAATAAAAATGAAAGGAGGATAGAACGGTAATTTTACATACGGATTAAGACACCCATATGAAATGTGATGCTTAAATTTCAAAAAATTAACCATTTTATTCCATTCATCCCCTTACAATAAAGTATAATATATGATGTTTATAATACAAATGGTAAAGCATATACATATGACCAAACAAAACCATCATTCACTTTTAATGCCATTCATTCATTGCGATTGAGCACTCATCCCCCTTCCCCTTTCCTTTGTCGGTTGTTAACAGCTTAATAACAATCAAGATGGTAATTTATGGTGATAATTTCTCTATTAACTTTCTCCGATCTATGCAAATCACCGCCAAAAGCTACCTCCAATGATCATCATGTTGAATTATGCTGCAAGTTCTTCACTCAATTCCCAGAATTATCGACTCACAACAGCATTGTACTTTCGTCTTTCTATTCATCCTCAACCCCTAATCTCTCTCTGTATTATCAACATCATCATCATCGCACAACTCAACCATCAACAGTTACACCCCGGTTTTATCTCCAAGTGTTTGGCGGTTACATATCGATTCACTCCCGTCCACCATCGCCAGTTTCTTATTCGACAGGAATAACATTTGTCACAAATCTCCAAAGATTTCTGGCCTGTTGCTTTGTTCCAACCACCCTCGAATCAGGTCAACTTTAATTTGTATTTTAATGTTTTACTTTTTTTATTATCTAGTTTTAATCGATTTATTGCCTAATTTACTTTCATTTGAAGTGTAAAGCCATTGAGGTCAAAAGTTTTGTTAGGTTTGAACTTAGAGTTCGTCTATTTGTTTCGGGCTATGAACATATTTTATAAGCAAATGTTTTTTTTCCAAAAAGCATGAATTGATATTTTTTTGTTTTTGCAGTTAAGTCATGTATGAAAAAATGAAGACAAGTACGTAAGCATATTTCAATTAAATATTCATTCAATTTTTAAGGATGATTGGTTAGTTATAATATAGAATGCTTTTGAAGGGTTAATAAACTAGAAAAAAAGAGCAAAACTTAGTATAAAATCTTATATTTTTTTAACAAGTAAACAAATGAATACGTAATTATCCATTATATGAAACTTAACCTATATTCATAAAACGAAACCCCCCTCCTAAAATCTAAGTAATAAGTGATTTTCGATTACAAATACCACTCATGCTTTCACTAATCTTGTTGGAATAATATAATTGTTAGTATAGTTGTCTTAAAAACTTTTGTGATATATGTAATTATTTTCTTTCATTTAGTTTTTTCAATAATTATTTTTTGATTTTTTAATTTACGTCATAACGCACCGAGCCGATACCGACTAAAATCGAATTCTCAAAAAATCACGCAACAGCTGTACCGCCGCAACGCGCGGGCATTTCCACTGGTTGTCAATATAACACTTGGTTTATTGGTTATTTATATTAGTTTCTTCATGTTCTTCTACTTATAATCACATTGATTGCTTGGTTATCAAACTAATTGATAATTCATGCATTCAGATCTAATTAGGATAGTCATTCACATCAAATACCAATTAGAAGGATCTACAAAGCTTTTTATGAAATGTCAATTTCTATATATATTTTATTTAGTTGGAAACTTTATCGTTTTAATAGAAAGGAAAAAGGTAAATTTTATAAAAGGAAGACAATATAAATATAATTATAGATATAAATTAAGTAATATTTTAATAGAGATATATTAGTTTTTTTTTAAACGTATCTCTCACATATTCTCTAATACTTCTTATAAATTTACACCACTTGTACCGCAAGCACTTAAGAGGTATATATATCTTTAACAATTAGTAACCCTCTTGATATCGTCTTCTATATTAGCATCACACCAACTATGTTATATTTCAATTATGGTTTTTAACTTCCTAAATTTTATTATATAAAAATATTTCTTTAATAATAATAATTTAAAGTAAAAAACATATGAATTTTAATGATAATAAAAAGTCTTTTAAAAATAGCAAAAAAAACATACTTGGTGGTTGATTTACTTTTGTTTTGCATAGCGTCATAGTGGGGAGAGGATTGCTCTGCGTTCTGATTTATGCAATCTTACCCTATACTTTGTGTAGGGGACTATTACTACGACGGAAACTCACAAGAAAAGAAAACTACATGGTAAAATAAAAACATAAAAGAAAGCATAGTAAATCCAAAATGTAGATAAAATTGCTCCCACCCCAATGTTTTGTAGCGTCCTCCTTCATTTGTAAGGTAGCTCCCGGTTCTGGTCACGTTGTCATACTACTTAATCAAGGATTGGTAATTTTTCTCCTTTTGTTTTTGTCTCATGTTTAACTCCTCGAGACGAAACTTTTGCTCTCAGAATGTGTTCGATCCTCAAACTTCGTTTGGTTTCTTCATCTCGCTATAATCTAAGGCTATTTTCATGAGTTCCTCACTAATATCTGGTTGTTGTTTTTCTGTCATCCTTGCATTCTATCGGATCTTTTTAATCTCGATAGGAATACTGTGCATAGGATGAATTGTTGGGGTATAAAGGTAGTGTTTATTAGAAAGCATCAAAATCCTGAAAAAGCTTTAAAATTTAAAGAGTTTGTGTCATTTTGAGAACGCGACTCGTTGGCATGAGTATTTGCCTTTTTTTTTTTTTCCTCTTTTCTTTTCGCATCTAAGGTTACTAGATGGTTGTATCTTTTGGTTGATGTTGTGTTCGTAGGGAGAAACATGTGTAAAACTTTTTTAAGACGTTAACATTTATAATATTTAAATTATTACATGTATATTAATTTATCTTTGATTGAACAATAGTATTAATAATCATTAAATAGTAATTTTTTAATAATTACTTTCTTAATTAACATATATGTAATAGTTATTTAATAATTGTTTGCCGGACTAAACGCACGTAGAAATTTGAGGATGTCTAAAACTAATTCCGGTTAAAACAACTTAAAATTTTGTCATTGGAGGTGGGGATGATTACAGTCCCGTTCGGTCGGGATTTCTAGGTAAACTGACGGTTAATGGTGTTGTATAAGTGTAAAACCAACTTGATTGACGGTTTGACTGTTCGGTTTTAACTGTTTTGAAGGATTGAACCAGTGCTATTGATGGGATGATATAAGTATAGACGTTCGTCAATGTTTTAACGTAAATTTTGTTTAGAAACAAGTCAGGTCAAATATAAGAAGTTTTCACGCTTATTTTTATGTACGCTTTGAATTAGTCTATATTTCGACGTAAGTTTTGTTTGGAAACGTGCAGGGTTAAATATAACACGCTCTCATTCGACAGTATAAAAACAACTTATTCTATATTTCTACAAAAATTTAGTTCGGAACAGGTTGCGACGATTGTAATCTATACTTTATCACGTCGCATACAGCGCTACCGCAAGTGCATTATTTTACATACGTTTTGAGTTGGTATACGTTTTGATATAAATTTGTTTGAAAAGAGTCATGTCAAATACAATACGTACTTATCCAATAGTATATATTCGAGTTACTCTATGTCTCGACGTAAATTTAGTCCGGAAACATGTCGGGTCCATTGTGGTCTATATTTTATCAAGTCGCACACGATACCGCCGCAACGCGTGACGGGTGATAAACCAGTTTATTTTATTATCCTCTGGAAAAACACGAAAATTAGCTGTTGGGCAACGCCTCCATCGGCGAGACTCACCCAACTTTACCCCGCCCCGAGCCGAAGCCGAGCTCAAGCCGAGCTCTCGAGACGATATTCCCAAGACCGAGGCTTTTTGATGTAGACGGAAAAACAAGATAACCAATTGAACCTGTTGATTCATCAAGAATACCAGGAGCAATTCTTCTACCTATCGCTGATTCTCGAAGAATGCCAATACAGGGTTTTCACACACAGTGATAGAGAGAAAAATTATTTTCATAAACTTCAAAACTAATCATCTCACAATGTTTACAAGAATATAAACACCAAGCCAAAAGTCGAAATGAGTCTCAAAACATAAACAAACAAAAAACTGGGCCATAAACAAAGTTAAAAAAAAAACTAGAAATAAGACAAAAAGTTAAAAAATTCGTAAAATAAGTTGTTTTTGGGCCGGAATGATGACCAAAAACCGGCTCCTAGATCCAGCGGTCGTTTTGAGTGGTCGCACGCCCAAGAAGGAGTCTTCTAAACCAAGTTAAGATCATTTTATTGAAGCCCATTTGCGATCATGAGTCTTCAAATACAAAATGGTCTGCTATTTCACGCTTGAGCCCGCACAACTTCTTGGCAACCTCACCGTCCAAGAGCCGAATCCACCACAACCAACACGCTTATCCTTATTCCTTACAATAATAAGTTAAAATACTTGAATCCTAAATATCAAAGATAATAGAAAACGTGTTCTATCATGTCTCAATCCACTTCTGATTTCCCCTGACCCCATTTAGCTTGTAATTGTTGTCTTCTTCCTCATCACACCACAACTCAAAAATCAACCAATGTGTATCACATCAAATCTGCATTCTAGCTTTCTATTTACTGGTGGGTTCTTAATTCACCAAGAAATCAAGATTTTCTTTTGAGTGTTTATAACCCATCAGATTTTAATGGCAGCTGTAACTCAACCTATAACTCAACCACTTGCTTACAATCCTCAATTAACACCATTATCATCATCATCAGTATCTCAACAGCGGCTTAAAACTTCCTGTGCTTTCTCGTTTGGGGTACCCAAATATCGATCTCGGGTCATCTCCATTCGCCAAGAATCTGCAGGTAAGCTGATGGTTATGAATTTGTTGTTTGTTAGTAAACCAATTAATTTGTTTATGGTCACTGCTACTTGTGATTGCTTGTTTTACGTTGTTAGTTGCTCCATAATCTCCTGTTGTAGCACCAATTTTTCCAGTTGAGAGACACAGAAATATTTTCCATAAGGATCGGAAATTATTTTTTTGGTATGATCTGATTCTGATCTTACATAAGTATAATAAAACCAAAAAATCAAAGCAAATAGTCTGATAATTGATATACAAACACTAACATTTAACATTTTACACTTAGATGTAAACGAGTTAAACTGGTTTGTGAGTTACTCATGATTGGCTCATTGAAAGCTCGGTTCGCGCCGAACTTAAACGATCTTGAGCTTATGTTATCGCTCATTTAATAAACGAGCTTGACCCAAAGCTTCACATATCGATCCCGTTTGCGAGCCTAAACGTTTTTTTTTATTTATATATTTTTATTTAATCTATTAGATATATATTCATATAAATAATTGCTATTATATAAAAAATATTTAAATAATAAAGTGATGAGCCTAAACTTAGCTCCCCGTTTAGAACTAAAACTCGAATGTTAGAATTAAAGCTCGAATGTTAGAATTAAAACTCTACATGAACCAAACACGAGCCTTAGAACTAAAACCCTACATAAGCTAAGCTCAAGTACGAGCTCGATTTCCCCTAATGCAAAACGAGACCCACAAGAGTATAGATAAGCTCAGGCTCGACTCTGCTTGTTTACACCCCTATTTAACACCCATAGTTGCATTCAAATAATCAAACATCTAAACAAACAATCAACTGAAAAGATATATGAAATTGTTTTCAACATTTATTAGGGTTGAAACTTTGAAAGAATTTCATATATACATTTATAAACTTGTGAAATATCATATCTATTCAAATATAAGCTTGTTAAAATATCATATTTATCCATCATATTAAACAAATAAAAAATGACCATTTATCTTTAATATTTAAACTTGAAATTTCATATATATCCATATTAAATAAGTTATAGGCTTAATAGTTAATTGTTTAGTTTAAACTTGAATTATTGAATTAGGTTTTTTAGAATGCACTTAATAATTTAAATTAATTGATTTATATATTTTTTTTTAATTTTATTGGGTTGATTCCAAGTTATTTGGTCGGTCTTAAAATATCTCAGGGGTCGGTGTTAACATTTCTTTGGGGTCAGTCACAAAATTTTATGATGATCGGTCAAAATTTGATTGTGTGTATTTTGTTACGGATATCTCTAATTAGTAGGCCCGCCTCTGCAAATTTCTCAAATAAATGTCAATTGGGTCACTTAATTTCATTTGTTCTATCTTGACTAGAGGGCATTTAAAACGTCTAACAATTAATCAAACATACTATGCCATGATGTTCAAATATGGTTTGTGAATGCAGTTTTAACATCAAACTCATGGAACCCGTCGATTTTGAAAAGCGAAACTCCTGTGCTGGTTGAGTTCTACACCAGCTGGTGCGAACCATGCAAGATGGTGCACCAACTGATTGATGAGATCGCCACTGATTATGATGGGGAGCTCGAGTGTGTTGCGGTCAATGTCGAGCAGGAGCCCCGACTTGCTGAGGAGTATGACGTCAAAGCTGTGCCCATTGTTCTGCTATTCAAGAATGGTGAGAAACGTGAGTCTGTGGTTGGGACCATGCCTAAAGACTTCTTTGTGGCTGCCATTGAACGAGTCTTGGCTAGTTGATCACTTAATCTACTGTATTTTCATACCCACCCGTTTGATAATTGGTATAACATACCCGCCCGTTTGATATGTGGTCGGTTTGGTATATCCGACCCGTTTAAAGGTTTAAGCTTGGAAATGCTTGTAAAGTCTAGTTGTTAAATTCCTGTAAAAATCATATTTTGCATATGAACTCTGTTTTTTTAATTAAAAAATCTAGTTGTATATAACAACCCTATCCAATCAAATAATGAGAGAGTTAGTGTTAGTATTTTGATCATTTATAAATTGCTATATAAGAGAGAATTGGAACATAAATTCTTTCGGGATGCCGTTTAGATTGTTTTTTTGAACGACAAATCTACTCTACTCCTATATTACATCAAATTACACTATTGTTTGGGTTTGAACCTAAGACCTCCTCTCTAAGAGGCAAAACCTCTACCAAGTGGACTAAATTGTAGAATTCCCACATGATCAACATGAATCTGGTAAACTATGTGAGCACAGAGAAAACATTAAATAAATAATAAATGTTATATCTACATTTTTATAAAACATTGTATACCCAGAGTTATAAAAGAAAACTAAATCTTATCCAGTTCGTTTTTAAATCAACTTTATATTGAAACTTAAGGAAAAAAAGAAATTTTCAGCATATTATTCGACATTATATAACCATACTTAGAAATTAAAAGAAATAAAAAAACAAGTTTGAATCCAACTTTATTTTTTAAATAGAAATTATATTAAAACGTATATAAAAATTATCATATAACAACTATGTATAGAAATTCCTAAAGGATTATATTTCAAACACTAAAAGTTATTTTTATCTAAAATAACTATAAAGATGAAAAATAAAGGTAAATAAAATAAAACCGATCGAGACGTGGCAAGAGGTGTGTGTAGGTGACACTATTCACCGTTCATGTTTTAAATTATATATGAAATTTGATATGAAATATCTTAGATATGGGCCAAGTCGAAACATAAAATACCGACACTTTCAGATCATAAGTCCTTCCAAAATGAATTTGTATTTTTGATTATTATATATCTTTGTTACAAATATATATTAAACATTATATATAGAAAAAATATCATAAAATAGTAATCAAATTTAAAAGTTTTTTAATTGGATCACTCATACATATTTTTTTAAAAATTAGATCACTAAACTATCAAATAGAGTTATCATTGAATTTTTTTTGTGCGAATAAAGAAACAAATGAGAATTAAAAAAATTGAAAAACATTTATTATATTGAAAAAAAATTACCTGCAATTCACATCACCACTTCACGACAACTTAAAAAAAAAGTAAAAAAGATTTCCAAATTGAAACAAAAAGAAAAACATGTTGAAACATATACTTTAAATAAAACATAAAAGTGAGTGAATTAATTAAAACATTTTTTTTTATTTTAAGTAAATTAATTGAAACACTTTTAAAAACTTGATAACTATTCTCTAAATACTTTTATTAATGGCTTAGTTTTAATTTTTTTAAAACTAACACGAACTTTTCTATATCACAATTTTGCCACAAAAGTTTTCACATTAACTCTTATGATCTAACTTTTACGTTTACTTCCTTGCATTTTATTTAAGTTATTTTTTTAACTAATTTACTTTGTTATCCATAAACTTTAATAAAGTTATCATATTACCCTTAAATTTTAATAAATTTATTTATACGTAGAAAATGTGTATCTTAGGCTCTTGAAATATACTCCACAAGATTCACTCGCAGAAACTAGTAAGTTTCTTGGTTATTCGCTTCCTGATATATTACCATGTTAACTTTAAAATCTTCATCTCCATCGCATGGCTCGTTTTCCATTAAGGACACAATGCTCAGTCTTTTTCCACTAAAAAAATACTTTGAAAAATGACAATGTAATAAAATAGTTTAAATAGTTTAGTGTTCATAGATAAATAAATAAAATAATTAATATCATCTAAATATTACCGTTGGCTAATTGTCAAGTTGGCTTGAAGGTAAAAAAATAAAAATAAACCAAGTAGCAGAAACAACTCCTCACTCCTCAAACCATCACTACTATATTGACACTAAGTGTGGGGCGACGTTCACCTAGTTACCGCAAAGCCGCCTAGGCAATCCCTAATCAAATTATCTTTATCATATATATCTAGATTCAAATATAGGAATTAGGATTCTAACATGATAAACAAAAAACAGTAGTAAGTTTCTCAAATGGAAACATTTTAAAGAGGAACTAGTATGTTTCCAAACACGCTCATTGTGCGCGTTGCCTCGGATAAAGAAATCGGGCTCAGTAAACGATGTTGTTCGTTGTGGCTGCGAACATTTTAGTTCACCACGCCATGACAACAACCTGATCATCTTTTAGCATCATCGTTGCCCACCAAATCCCATGGTATTACTTGCGAGTAAACATAATAGCGATATATCCAACAGAACATCGACCTAAAAACTCGTATTCCTTCCATGCCTATTATCCGGTGCTAGAAGCTTCACTAGAAGCAAGCAAGACAAGTCTTCCTCCGCCTTTAGTGCGACCCCCTAACCTTCCTTTCCGGATTCAACTTGAGCTCGAGACCTTCTTTTCCCATCAAAAGGTATAGATGAGGAATCTATCGAGTGTGTCACTCATGGTCAATATCCATCAACTAGAAAATCGATCTTTATATGTGGGACACGAAAAAGCGAAACCTGACTAGAAAATGAATGAAAAAATAAGTTCATTTCTCTAGTTGAGGCTTACAGAAACAATAAGGAGATCAATCCCTCGCCTTAAAAGATACCCGAAACAGGTAGAAATTTCTGTGATCACCTATGATATATCTGGTTGTTTTCTCTCCTCCTCCTTCTCTACGTTCCTTACCTTCCACCTACAAAAGCAAGAATGCAATCTTGATTACGTCCCTGTTATCTTATTTCGGATAAATTGAATAAGAAAATGATGTTCGAAAACCCTGATGAAGTAGAGTCAGTCTGAGGATTGGATCTTTCGTCGGTGGCGAACAACAACCTGATGAACAACACCTGGTACGACGAGTCCAGCCATCGGCGGTGACAATGGTAGATAATGACATCGCCGGCAACAAAAAACCCAAATGAGACATGGAAATAGAGTAGAGATATAAAAGTCAGGTGGTGCAAAAATGACTTGTACCATAAGCATTATAAATTGTACACACAAAAATAACTATTTATTCATACATGGGTTAATATATATGAATTACTAGATATTCTAGGATAAATAAATCACAACCTTCACGTTACTTTAAACCACTGATCTTTTATTTTTAAGACACATTAATGAAGTAGAAGGATGTCCTTTAAAGACAAAGGAAAACAATTTTTTTTTTTGTTATTCATCAATATACCAGTAGTATACTGTATACCACACAACCAATAACATATTTATCATCTATGTAGATTTATATTATGTCTATGTTCTATTTGTAAGTAGAGGTGGATAAAAAAACTGGTTCGGGAACAGGTTTGGGCAAAAAAACCAAAATCGGTTTCTGGCCCAAACGGGTTTGGCCCAAACCTGTCCCGACCCGGTCTGAACCGCCGGTTCCTCAATAGGTTTGAGGTTTTATGTGTTGAAACCAGTTTTAAACCGGTCCGGTTTTCAAACAGGTTCCCAAACCGGTTTCAAACCGGTTTTCAAACCGGTTTTTAAAAAGTAGCCGTTATAAAATGGCTATATAGCCATTATATAGCCGTTTATGACCGTTTTTTTGTGTTTTTTACCATTATACCCTCATTAAGCTAGTATAAATATGTATTGGATGTTTTGATTGAACCACAACAAGTTACAACACTCTCTACTCTCAAAAAACGCTTTCTATTCTCAAATACGCTCACTACTTTCATTCAATTAAAAAAAAACTCTCAATACTCTCGTTCATTTCAAAATGGCTTCATCAAGTACTCAATCATCCGTTGGTTGTGATGCGTCTTCAAGCAACGTGGTGGTAGCAATCCTTCCTACGAATAGGAACCCCGAAATATGGTGCAATTACGATTTATGTCAAATGGCTAGCGGCCCAAACAAAGCTCGTTGCAAGTATTGTCATAAGTTTTTCAAAAAAGATGCAAATACAACTTTGAAAAACCACATTGCGAATAAATATTACAAGGCTTTGAAATGTGAACCGTCTCAAGGTCAAGCTTCGATGACAAGCGAAGGGAATGTTTGGGCTTATGACGTTGATGCTGTTCGTGAGCAAATGACGCATTTTGTAATTCAAGAAAGTTTGTCATTCAAATATTTTGACAATAAACGTTTGACCCAGCTAATTCAACGAACTCTCCAACTGCAATACACACATGTAAGTCGTGCTACACTTAGAAGAGATTGCTTAAAAATATGGAAAAAGCTAAAAATGAATTAATATCTTATTTTGAAAGTTTACAAACCGGTGTTAACTTAACTAGTGACGTTTGGTCAACTCCGCACGGTTCACCGGACTCGTACATTTGTGTCACTGCCCATTGGGTTGAACCTGGTGCGTGGCAAGTGATGAAACGTACGATTGCGTTTGAATTGTTTGATTATCCTCACACTGGGCGAAACATTTTTTATCTTATTGATAAAGTTATTAAAACGTATAAATTAGAAAACAAAATATTTTCTATATCTTTTGATAACGCGTCAAATAATACGCTTGCGATAGAACATCTAAAATTAAAATATAAACCAATTTGTGACGGTGTGTTTTTTTATAGTCGATGTGTTGCGCACATCATAAACTTAGCCGTTCAAGATGGTTTAAAAACTATTGAAATAGTAAAAGATAGTTTTAAAAGAATGTTACGTGATATTTTTAGCAGTAACCAAAGATATAATAGGTATCGCAAGTTTTGTAAAGATGTAAATTCCAAATGTTTAGGTCCGAATTGGGACATACCTACAAGATGGAATTCGACTTGTAACATGTTTGAAAAGACTATTGACCAAAAAGAAAATTTAATAGTCTTTCATAATGCTTTGGTGAGTCGTGAAAAGGCTTCGACTTACCATCCATCGGGTTGGGCTATTATTGAAGAAATAACCAAAATGCTTAATGTTTTTAAAACCGCAACTACTTGTCGTTTTGGAGTTTATTATCCAACGAGTCTATTAGTACTTCATCAAATTTACTTAATAACTTCAAAATTAAATGAGTTATCGTGTAGGGGTAGACCTTATTCGGATATGATCGGATATGATACCACAAATGAAAGAAAAAATAAAAAATTTTAAAAAAAATGCCTCCGGTTATTACATGTGCCGCTGCCTTAAACCATTGTTTAAATACGTCGGGGGTTGAAACTTTACTTGATAAAATTACTTTTAATTTGGATTTAGAAGAAGAAAACCCATATTATGTTCAAAGTGTAAAAAATAAATTTAACACATATTTAGGCCAAATGTTTGATGTTTATTTAGCAAAATATGGTGAAACATCAAACATACTTGAGTCTATGCGGAATGCGGCACATCACGAAGGTTCAAGTGATCCAATGTTTGCTTTGTATAATACTTTAAAAGATGAATGCAATAAACGTCAATGTGGTAACACTCCGAGTAGTGAAATCGGGAGGTATAGTGGAACAAACTTTTTATCCACCATGACTCCATAAGATTTTTAAAAATTTTAACTTGTTAGCTTGGTGAAAAGGTAAGAAAGATCAATTTCCAATCCTATCCACCATGGCCCGAGATTTACTAACCGTCCAAGCTTCCACGGTAGCTTCGGAATCTTCTTTTTCTGTTAGTGGCAGGATTATATCAATACGAAGAACCCGACTCACTCCCGAAGCAGTTGAAATGTGTATTTGCTTGAAGGATTATTTGGATGCAGCTGAAAGAATACAAGACAAATGCTCACTTGAAGGAGAATTAGAATATGAAGCCGAAATATATGAAGACGAAGTAGACGATGGATTGACACCCGGAATGACCGATGATGAAGCGGCATATGACGAGTTCTTTCGTAATACCTCGGGTTCTGGTGGCGAAGAATAAAGTTTACTTCATTTGAATTGTTTATATGTTTTGAATAGTATCTTTATTTTACATTTTATGTAATCTTTGATAAAAAAATAATCATATTTAAATTTTCATGTATCATAAATCAATTATATTTTTATTTAATGTTTAATGTTTTATGTTTTAATATTTATAAATAATTTATATAAATGTGTAATCTTTGATAAAAATAAATAATGTTTTAGATCAATTGAACAAGTTTTGAACAATTTGATAAGTGTGAAAAACTTCTGAAATTTAGCCAAGTGTTCAGGCGCATGAGCACTGTTTGGGAGCAAGAGAACTGTGGGCGCATGAGAACTGTTTGGGCGCATGAGCACTGTGGGCGCATGAGCACTGTTTGAGCGCATCCGCACTGTTTGAGCGCATGAGCACTGTTCGGACACATCTGTCTGGGCGTTTCTTCTTTGGACTGTTTTGGGCGTTTGGAAAATTTAAATTTAAAAAGAAAAATAAAAACCCGAACCGGTTTGGGCCCGAACCGGTTTTCAAACTGGCCCGGACCGGTTCGATAGATTTGAATATCCTAGCCCTGAAACCGGTTTAGGAACCGAACCGGTTTGGGGTTCAAATAGTTGAAAATAAACCGGTTGAAACCGGACCGGTTTGAAACCGAACCGGTTTGACCCCAAAAACCGGTTTGTACACCTCTATTTGTAAGTACAATTAAAATTCTAAAAAAGAGTTTTTGTATGTGTTATCTCGTGTAAATCTGATAATTGTTTTTATCGGCGCCAAAGTGATTTAATTTTGAAATTTTTATCAATTTGAAGAAAAAATTACCAGGCAAGATCACCAAACTCACCAAATTCTCAATAATAATAATATAAATTTTAAACTCTCTTATGATCGATGTGGAAGCCAAAAATCTCCTTGGGTGGATAATAGATGCTCACATTTTATAAAATCATAGCTCAGCTCTTTGTAAATAATGATCCTACCAAACAAAACACTATTAACATCATCACAGTACGTGCCTGTGGGTTTTTCCTATAACCAAGCTCGAGCGAGAGAGTGTATACGATGAGGTAAATGCTCACATTTTATAAAATCATGCTTAAAGCAACATATATAACTTTGCTAAGGAGATTTGCCATCTGTCGCAATCCTAAGCAGCAAATCCTAACATGTTATAGTTTGATCCCTTTAGGTGAATTATCCAATTTTCGGGAGAGTCATCTAGGTCGTCACATCATATAACACCCGGTTAATGGTGTCGCTAGGTTTATCTCATTTGCCTTCTTTATCCCTTCCAAGATGTGAGGAAATGAGGCCCAAATCTGACACATTGATTATCATGCCTTGAATTTTTATCCTTGTTGTATCATTCAATTTTCATTTCTCTATTTATGCATCCTTCACTTGTTGTCGGCCTAACATCATCCGCGCTTCAATGATAGGATTATAGAATTTAGGTTTTCATGTTGATGACCCTCATGTTCAACTAAAATATTAAATGCTCTTAAAAACTTCATGATGATTTAGGTGTTTTGGTTGTATAACATATTTGAATTTTTTTTATCCTTTAGTATTCAAGAGAAAACCATAAAGATTAAGAATTTGAATTTTTGATATACTTTATAGCTTGAATCCTATATATATCATATTATATACCAAAAATGATATAAATTAAGTAATTAAGTAGTAATAACCATAAACATATTTTTGAGTTCGTCTTTGTGACTTGTGAGAATATAATCTAAATAGGTAAGAAACCCATGTATACATGGGTGAAATAAATTCAACATATTAAAACCATTAGTTTTATAAATGTTTTTTATGTTATATGTGATAGCCAATTGGTGAAATAAAAATAATGTATATCTAAGAAATTATAAATACAAATAATAAAATTTAGAAATTATAAAATTGTATTTTAAGATAAGATATAATATAAATAATTTAGTTTAGTATGTTTTAATAAAATATTGGAATAAAAAAATATATCTTTTAGATAATTATTATTTAGTGTACTTATTAAAATCAATTAATATGAGAGAGAGGGGGAAACACAAACTTAGAGTTAACTAGAAGGCAACACGTATCTCCTTCAATTTTTCTTTTATTATATAGTATAGATAGATATAGATATATATACGAGAGGAAAAATAGAAATATGTTCTTTATTTGTTTTAACCTACTAAATATATAAATTTATAATTATTTTAAATACTCATGTATTACATGATGAAATAAATTCAACATGTTAAATCAATAGTTTCTAGGAATGTTTTGTATGTTGCATGTCACTAAACATGATGAAATAAAAAATCACGAATATCATAAATTAAATAATAAAAAATTATAAATTATAAAATTATATGTTAAGATAAGATATAATAGAAATCATATAGTTTGATATGTTTTAATAAATTATTAGAATAGTAAGATTTATAATTTATATATTTGATTGTTTAGTTTACTTATTTAAAATCATTATTATTGATAAAATAGTGAGAGATAAGAAACACAAATTAAAAGTTAACTAGAAACTGTTACGTGTCACCTCTAATCTTTCATTTATTATGTAGTATAAATATACATTATCTTTTAAGTGCTCAAAATTATTTATAATTAACTTTGTTGGTTCCTATTTTTGATGTGATTAACTAAGACGATGATAACATATCTTAAGTTGTTAATATCTAAATTGACGTGCCAAATTATCAAATTCATTTTTAACATCACTCTTTATATTTCAAAGAGTAAATTAGATGGTTAGTCCATGTGGTTTTTTTGTAAAATTTTGGATTTAGTCACTACTGATTATCTAAAAATTTGGATTTGGTCCCAGGGGTTTAATTTCTCTTTTTTATATGATTCAAGACTTAACTTTTGTTAAATATACGAGTTAACCTATACATATGAGTTGCACATCAAGGTAATTATGTCATTTAATTGGGCCCTTCTTATTTTAAACTTAGATTATAATTGAAGACATAGGATGATGGCTATACGATCTCCAAGTGGAGAAAATGGCTCACTCGGGTCGCTCATGGATTACCTGTGTGGATGCAGATCATCAAGAAACACCCTAAACATGCAGCATAGTAGCACACATAAAACGTGCAACCCACATTGAAGCCTGCAACTTTAATTTCAACTAGTTTTCTTAATCTCTGCGTGTTGCGGCGGCGCAATACGCATTGTGATAAAGTATAGACCATAATCGACTCCAAACAAAATTTACGTCGAAATGTATAGTAACTTGAATTTATACCGTCGAATGAAGCATATTATATTTGATGCAACTCCAAACAAAATTTACGTCGAAATATAAACCAACTCACAACGTACATATAAATAAGCACATGTGGTGGCCATATGTGACATGATAAAGTATAGGCTACAATCATCCCGATTTGTTTCCAAACAAACTTTTGGTCGAAATGTAGAGTTACTTAAATTTATACCATCAAATGAAAACGTATTATATTTGAACTAACTCGTTTTCAAACAAAATTCTCACTGAAATGTTGACTAACTTAAAATGTACTTAAAAATAAATACAAAAATGTTTTATCTTTGACGCGGCTTATTTTCGAACATATACTTTATCAAAAATGTCCTTATTACTTTCAATAGTTAATAATACTTTTTAATCCAGCAAAACTATAACTTAGTATTAAATATATTGTTCATTACGTATGTCATTTAATAATCTGTATCTAAACCGAACGATGGTGATGATTCCAGGCTTGTTGAGGACTGTTGCGTGCCAATGCGGAACCATCACTACCGTCACAACCTTTGATCACCACCGCCACTGACATCATCAGTCCCCAACAATGATTTGTCTCTCTCACTCATTTCCCTCTAGTAGTAAGATCATCTATCACAGCTATGACAGAATGCAGGCAGTCAAAGAATTTTCTCTCTTTATCTTTGAAAAGTCTTTCTCTCTCTCTCTCTCTCTCTCTCTCTCTTTCTCTCTCTCTCTCTCTCTCTCTCTCTCTTTGTCTCTCTCTTTGTCTTTCTCTCTCTCTCTAACCGGCTAAAAAACATTTTACTAAATTCTAAGAACACGTGGATGATAAGTGGATCATATGTATCACACACGCATTATCTACTTATACCTCATGCATAAAGCATGACAAAATTATTATTCATTTGGTTGCATTTAATAATAGAGTAATTGTATGGTTTCTTTTTATTTGTTTAATTATTTATTTTCATTTGAATTAGTAATGTTTTTCTAGATTATTTTTTAACCCACTTTCCTAAGATTACGGGCATCGTGGGTGTAACTTCAAAATGTACAAGATGAAGAAAATGAAATGGGCAGAAGGCGGTTATTGAGGGATTGTGGCAGGTTGAATGATCAAATAAGTTATGACAGGTTGAATGATTTTGATCTATGAAGGCGATCATCTAGAATAGGTTCGAGGATTTTGAACGATGAAGGAGACGATTGTAAAGAAATTGTAATCTAAGATTTAAATAAGTAGGGGTTGATTACATGACATAATTGCCCCTAGTGTGCTACTCATGTGCATAACTTAACTCTCATATTCAAGAAGATTAAGTATTGGACCGTAGTAGAAAGATAATATAAAGTTTAGGGGCTAAATCTCGAATATTTAAAGATTAGAGATTAAATCTAAAGTTTTGATAAAACCACAGGGACTAACCATGTAATTTACTCTGTTTCGGAAATAGAACATTGTTAGTATATGATTTTACTTCGTACGTTACAAATGACTATATCTTAAAAAATGATGGGTGCTTTTTGCCACCGACCCTTTCTTTCCTTTTAATTTTTAATTTTTACATTTTTATCCCTAACCTTTTTTAATTTTTTTTAAATGTCATTTTGTCCCCTTCAAGTTTCTAAAGTTCCGGGTTTATCGTTGTATAATTTTTACATAAAAAACAAATTTCTTACGTTTCATACGTTTATTTACATGTTGGCATAATTATAGTCTGCCTACGTTTTGACGTAAATTTTGTTCAGAAACAAATCACGTCAAATATAAAATATTTCCATACTTATTATTATATTCGCTTTGAGATGATCTACATTCCGATGTTCGTCTACATTTTGACGTAAATTTTGTTCAGAAATGAGTTGGGTCAAACATAAAACGGTTCCGTGCTTATTCTTATGTACGATATGAGTTGGTGTACGTTTCGATGTAAATTTTGTATGGAAACGCGTTGCATAAAATATAAGACGTTTTCTTTTGATGGTTAATCCGAATTACTCTACGTTTCGATAGATTTAGTTCATAAATAAGTTGGGTTTGATTGTAATCTATACCTTATAATGCTGACACCAACATACGTTATTTTTTATGTACGTTTTGAGTTGGCTTACATTTCGACATAAATTTGTTTGGAAAAGAGTCAGGCTATATATAATACGTTGCATTCAACGGTATAAATTCGAGTTGCTCTATATTTCGACGTAAATTTAGTTTGGAAGTCGACTGGGTCGATTGCAGTCTATGCTTTATTACGCCGCATATGATGCCCACCACAACGCGCAACGTGTAAAAAAGCTAGTTATATTTAAATCTAGAGTTAATACACAAATTTACATATACAAATATACATATAGTCATATATGACCATTTATAAATACATAAATTCATGTTGTTAATGTGTTATTAAGGTATTATGCAATTATAATCGCTTAAAAGTAGCGTGCAACTCAAGACACTAATCTTGTTTTTAGATTTGAAACTAATTTAAAGCCATATAATTAAGGAAACGTTCCTTATCCCATTGATATATATTTTTATATTATATAGCATCTCACTTGTTTTATATTTAAACCAAGATCATCCCATTGATTCGTATTAGATATACGCCGATAGAAACCACACTTCCCCTATAAATAAGTCTTTCCCCCTCTCAAACCCATACTAACAAATTGATCACTACTCGTGGATGATGATGAACAACCTAAAGCTACATGAAGGTGACACTAATCTTGAACCATTTGTGAGGTGGACTTTGCACACCCGTTGGATGATAAACAACCTGAAAAGAAAACAACATCGGGTTGTAAACGAAAGAGAACAGGCGATGATGATAGTCGAAGGATTACTCTAACAGATGATGAACACAACACGAACAGGAAGAAGGATTCTAAATTGTTTGTAGGTGTCGGAAGGCGATTGGGTGGTGGAAGCCATGTGCAAAGAGATGATAAAACCTTGTTATCTACTGATCTGTTGATGAAGAGATTGAAGATTACAGAATCGACCGCTGGAAAGCCGAAGAAGAAAGAGGAGATAGTGTTATTTAAGCCGTTCACCGGAGTCGGGAGGAGGGTTGATGGGCAACCAATGGTTGTGGCGGCTAACGAGGAGATAATGCACCATGATCAGTTGAACAATCAAATAGACGTGAAGAAAAACAAAGAAGGTTTTAAAGCATTTAGCGGAAAGAGTTACCGATTATTATAGATAACTGATATATAATATATAATCTTTTTTGTTGTTAGTTTCTTACTGATTCTTGATTCTCCGGTTTAGGATTGATGTATTAATTAAGTAACATTTCGAGTTGATTTTTCATTCACTTGTGATATGGTTGCAACAACCTTTGGTGTTAAGTAATATGTCTTTTATGGGTTGAGTGATTATTTTAGGATTCTTTACCCCGGTTTTTACTTAATTTAATGCATCTCTTTCAAATGTTTAAACTGATATTTAGCACATTTTGAACATAGTTTAAAAGTTGTAAGCTAGCAATAAAAGTTGTCTTTAGAATTATAGGCTTTTAGGATGTATACGTATGTGTATTTTTTAGTAGAAAAACAAAATTAATCAATATGTTGGTTCAGGCCTCAAATACACACAACTCATGTATGTAATATAACTTGATTTTGAGATAATTGTTTTTAAAAATACTCTATTCATTAACATCAAAGCTTTAAATAGCCATATAAATGACTAACCCAACATAGCCATATACCTTTGGCGAATAGACTACAAGCTAATACCTGTAATTGTGTAAGGTTGTAACCTATATGCTATGTTACGTTGTGAGCCTGGATAAAAGTTCACTTTTCGGTGGTCTAATATGGAATCAGTATAGTTGGACAGTTTTAGATCATTATAAGGCCCAACAAAATAAGTTAGGCAGTCCAATGGCTCAGTAACTTTCTTTTTTTGAATGACATATTAGTGGTTAGTTGTTAGTATCACTAAGTTAGTAATATTTGCTTATATCAAAGTTTGAACCTTAGACATCATTGGCAAGAGATCATTGGCAATAGCTCAGTAACTATTTAATGATTCTAATCCTTTGTGCATTTGCTGATTTCCTTGTAATTCCAACAACATTAATGATCATGAAACAATCTTACATTTTTAATATTTTTGAGACCGTTGTTTTGTGGTTGAATTTGGTTTGATTTGAATCTTTCTAATTGTGAATTAAATTAGATCAATATTACACGGTACACAATTATAGAAAAGTATGCACATATATGCCCTCTGTTAAAAAAATGAATATCATAGACTCAAAATAAAGACGACAAACCCTAATATACTAGAAAAAACAACAGAGAATCATAAATTAGATGATTAATCTATAGACTCTAGTAGAATAAGATTTTTAGAGCCACATGTCTTTCTTTTAAACCATCAAACTGACACGTGACATGCTCTCATCCCACCTCTGTTTCCTAAGCCCGCCTAAAAATCTTGACCCGCTTTCATCTTTCACATGGATCTTTTTAGCTTGGATACTACCTGGTTGCTCTCATCCCCTTTTCTTCTTTCTTAACAAAAACCCTAGATCCAAATGCCATCTTCTATCATCACTCATACCAAATCGATCTAATATCAGGTTCGCCTCTTCCCATCTTTCAATCTTCTTCCTAAACTAGAACTCTCTAAAAGTATGATGGTTCAAAGGTAATATTTTTATATATCTTGGATTGCTTTGAAACAAGAGAAAAACGTCGGGATACATACTGCCAGAAGGATGGTAAACAAGGAAATAAATAAACATAGCAATGCTAAAGAATGGGAACTAATTGCGGAGGATATTGCAAAGAATATTTTATTTCCAATACTCACCCTCAAGTTGGAGCATGTTAATTTTGAGTGCCCAACTTGTCTAGTAGGAATCTGAGCTACTGTGTTCCCAATTCTTTCGTGAAAAGGTCTGCTATCTAGTATCGATATGGTGTGGACGAATTTCTTTGGAATCAACGTGTTCCCGAACAAAATAACAGTCCATTTCCACATGCTTAGTTCTTTCATGGAAATCTAGGTTATTAGCTATCTGACAGGCAGCCTGCTTGTCACAAAACAATGGAGTTGATCCTGGCAAAGTTACACCAAATTTCGTCAAGAGCCAACGGAGCCATATGACCTCGCTCACTATGGATGCCATAGACCGGTATTCCACTTCTGTAGATGAATGAGATACGACAGACTGTATTTTAGTTTTCCATGAGACAGGAGCACCTCCAAGAAGAAGTAAATAGCCGGTTCTAGACTTCCTTGAATATGGGCATCCTAGCCACTTGGAATCATAATTTGTCGTGAGATTACAACCTCCATGTCAAGGAAGAAGGATGCCTTGCCCAGCGGTGGCCTTGAGATATCTTAAAACCCTATGTGTTGCATCCATATGTAGTTGTCTTGGGTCAGCGATAAACTGACTCAACATGTTCACAACGTATGCAATGTCTGGTCGAGTCGCTTGTAAGTAAAGGAGCCTGCCAATGATGCGACGGTACCGATTAGCATCTACTTTTGGTTCGTTCCCACATTTTCCCAATTTATGGTTTTGTTTAATCGGGAATGAGCTCGGTTTGCACCCCTGAAGACCACAATTGTGACATCCGGTAATTTTCCATTACCAAACTCCGTTAGTTCCGTTAAGTCTTGCATACACGTGTCGTGAGCACACACTAGTTGTCGTTGAAGGTTGGTGACTTAACAATAATTAATAATGATAAACAAATAATTATTTAACTAGCTATATTGGTTATTAGTTATGATTACGCGATTTAAATATTAATTGTGAATTTTATCGCGTAACGTGAAAACGTGTGTATTTAATTCGTGAATCTCGTGACTAGTGAAAATAATTTATAGAATTATTATTGTTGATTAATAATGTTTGTATTATTAAGTTTAAACCTTTTAAAAAGTAATTAAAAGCTTAGTTTTAATAAAATATAAAACAATAGGGGTTTAAGGGGTAAATATGATTAATTAAGTTAAAAAAAAACCCAACCCTAGCCCCCACTCACCCCATCGGCCGTGAACTCCCTCTCCACACGCACACACACCTGCGAATTCAGCCTAGAACAAGCAATTGTGCTTCGGTTTTGGTCGATTCCAAGAACTACAACACGTTAGAGGCTTCAATTCTCACCCATTACGTGATTTAAGGTTAGTTTCTTTGTGGTTTTCATGGATTTTTAGTCTTGGCCGAACCCTAGTTCGAAAATTGATATGAAAGTAGAATTGTGGGTTGTTTGATGATATTGGGATGTTAGTTAGATTGTGTTGATGCTAGTTTACGTAGATTATACAAGAAATTCATAATTTTGATGCGTTGTTCATACGTTACTAATAATAGTAACTTTAATTGCATGAATATGGTGATTTGATGATGAATTGATGTTACTAGGGTATTTATGATGTTGTATGGATGTTAGAATGATGATGAGTGTGCTAGGAATCCAAGGATTGATAATGTAGTTCATACATTGCCAAAAGTGGAAACTTTAATTTATGAAGATTTGTGTTTGGGTAAATTGCAAGTGCTTGATGGTTGATCATGATCTTTGTGAACTAGATAGGGTATGTTAGTGATGAACATGTGTTGTAATTCAAGAAAATATATATTTTGGGATGCACTTTCCCAAAAGGGAAACTTTATTTATACAAAATCTTGGATATGATGATTTGAGCTTGTTTGTGACATTAGGATCATGTTAGCATGTTCATGGATGATATCTAATGTGGTGGAATGTATTGTTTGGGTTGTATGAATGCTTTGTTGGTTAATTGGAGATTTGGTCTCTTTCTGGGTGCACATGGTGATGGATCATGTAGGTTATGATAGAACTATTGTTTGGGTTGTAATAGATCATGGTTAAACATTTTGGTTGATATGGATTTTGTTGAATAATATAATGATGATCGTCATATACGCTTGTGAATCTGAGGCCCCTACTTAGTAGGATTGGCAGGGTTTAGGGTGTGAAGTCGTGAGTGGCTTCACATGGCATGTTGTGCATGATTTGATTCTGTGTATGATGCATTAGCTATGGTATAATTATGTTAAACATGATGATTACTTGAGTTTTGCATGACTTGTATGATAATCATGTGTGATGAACTGTTATATTTGATTGAATGGAATTTCACCAATAATGTCACCAACGGGTCAAACGGGTCAACTGGGTCAATGTGTATTGTTTTTCCAAAACCTTGAGTTCTTTGTCTTATAGAGCACTTAGGGTTTCATGATGTTTGTGTGTACACGTACTCATGTACTTGCGTGTTCTAGGTAACCTCTGAAGGTTGTCTGTCCTCTCTTTCAAGTTAGGCTCTTAAGTTCTTTCTTATGCACACCAGGTGAGTTCATGCCCCACTCTTTTTCATACTCTTTTTTGGGGGAGATAGCATACTGGTTTTACAAACGCTTATTAATATGAGTTGTATATAGTATGATATAGTGCTGAATACCATGAAAGTCCTCACACTTTCGGATTGTTAATAATGTTAATTAGCGGGAAAACTTGGGTAGTACTACTGGGTCTGACGAGCCCCACCTGTGCGACTCGAGGTCAAACGGGTGCAATTTTTTCCCAACACAAACATCGTCACGACCTGGTAAGTCATGACGGGAGGCAACAAACGAAACACAGTCAGCTTCAATCGCGAAATTACTATGATTATTACTTGTGAATATAGATTAGCTATCTATTTCAATGCACCTCTTATATTTTGCAATTATTACTGATTTATGATTAACGTAAACTCTTGAACTCACCAACAATTGTGTTGACTCTTTTAGTATGCTATTCTCAGGTTGAGGTTACCGTTGCCTAGGAGCACGTGCACGGGTCAACATCATTGTAGTTGTCAGCATGATTGAAACTTTGTATTTGGTTTGATTGTTAAACATTTAAGTCTTTGTTGGTACTACTTTGGGCGCGTGTGTTTGCGCAATTTACATTATGTTACTTTACTTTGGTTTTTCTCGTTTATTAAACGCTTCAGCATTATTCAAAGTTAAACTCTATCTTTGGGTGTTTGTTCATATAGAGTCATTCTGAGTAACTAATGACTGAGATCCTGGTATGTCACACGCCTTGCGGTAAAACCCCGCATGCGGATTTTGAGGGTGTGACAACAATCTTCAAGGATGTCCAAAGTGTACTTTCTCTGACTTAGTACCAGTCCTTCCAAGGTGCGAGCCACTTCAATCCCAAGGAAATACTTTAAATTACCGAGATCTTTAATGCTAAAGAGTTTGTGGAGCTTGTCTTTGATGTTGTGAATCTCATGGAATTGTTACCAACCATTATAACATCATCCACGTATACGAGGGCACCCATATAATCACCTCCTTTTTGTTGAATGAAAAGTGAGTGATCAGCCTTAGATTGAATGAATCCAAGATCAATTAAGGCGCTTGTGAACTTTTGATACTCGTATAAAGACTTTCTTAACCGACACACTCTTGTTTCTCCTTCCTTAGAAAAACCTTGTGGGATCTTCATATATACTTATTCATTTAAATCTCCTTGTAGAAATGCATTATTTACATGGAGTTGGTGGATTGCCCAGTCCTTTTTTACTGCAATTGCCAACAAAGTTCTAACGGTAACCAATTTGGCTACTGGTGCAAACGTATCGTGGTAGTCAACTCCTTCCATTTAGGTAAAATCCTTTGCTACTAGACGAGCCTTGTACCTTTCAACTTCTCCATTCGGTTTGTATTTTATCTTGTACACCCATTTAGAATCTATGGCACGCTTATCTTTAGGTAGCTCTTCAAGGGTCCACGTGTCATTTTCTTCAAGATCACGTATTTCTTTCTTCATGGCATTTTTCCATCTTTCATCTCTAACTGCCTGATGAAAATATTTAGTCTCATCGTTTGAATCGATGGCTGCTAAAAAAGCTCTATGAGATGGAGAAAATTTATTGTAAGAAACATAATTAGATAAGGGATGTACCGTCGAGGAGTCTTGACTTGATGTGGTTTGTGCATGGTCGACCGATGGGGGTAATTGAACTACAAAATCATTTAAATGTTTCGATTGACTTTTGGTCCTCTTGGTTCGAGCTGGCTCCGCATCCTCATTATGAATTGTCTTACTTTCATCCATCTCTGTATGTATAGGTAGTTGAGTGACAGATGGTTCATTACCCATTGTTTGTTGGTGTGGTGGGTCAATAGTTTCATCATTTGGGTTTTCAACTTGGGTTTCTAAACTGGTGTCAAGATTCTCATTTTGAACCATTTCATCTTTATTGGTAAAGCCTTCTTGAAGGTCTGGTTCCTCTTCGTATGTGGGCCCAAGAGGTGACTCAAACTTATACTGATTAATATCTAATTTTTTAAAAGGAAAATTTGATTCAAGGAACCTAACATCTCTGGAAGTCACCATTTTTTTATTTTCAATATCATATAATTTGTAGCCCTTTGTCCCTTGTGGATAACCCAAGAAAACCGCGGGTCTCCCCCTCATTTCAAATTTGTCTCCTTTCGTTTCCGTGCTCTTATAGTACGCGAGACATCCAAAAACTCTCATGAAGTCATAATCCGGTTTGTGACCGAATACAATTTCGTATGGAGTTTTATTTCTAAGAACTTTGGAGGGTAGTCGGTTTATAATGTACGTGGCGGTTAACACGGACTCTCCCCAAAACCGTTTTGGTGTGTTAGGCTCAAACATGAGTGCACGAGCAACTTCAAGAAGATGCCTATGCTTTTGCTCACAACCCCATTTTGTTGTGGAGTGTGAGGACAAGTGGTTTCTAGAATAATTCCTTGTTCATTATAGAATTTTGTCATCGCGTTAGATGTGAATTCTCCCCCGTTATCACATCTAATTCGTTGACCACCTTCCCAAATTGAGTCTTTATCAAATTATAAAAGTTCATTAAGCATCTACTTGTCTCATGCTTATATTTCAGCAAAAAAACCCAAACGGCTTTACTAAAATCATCAACAATAGTCAAAAAATAACTAGCACATGAGAAAGAAGGGGTGTGATACTTTTCCCAAATGTCAAAGTGCAACAATTCAAAACAATCATTTGTCTTAATATCACTGTTTGAAAAGGGAAGTCTAGTATGTTTTGCCTTTGAACAAGAATCACAAGACTTACTGAAAGAAGTTTTACCAAGGAAATCAATATGAGTAAGCTTTTCATTAGAGGCATGTCCCAATCTTCTATGCCACATATCCCCAGATGTCATCAAAGCCTTTCTTCCATCTTCGAATAACCCCATCCGGTACAAACCTCTTCTGCACTCATCCGCACCAATCAAGCTCCTCGTTTGGAGTTTCTGCATAACACAAAAATCCGGAAATAAAGTTATTGTAGACTGTAAGTCATGACATAACCGGCTTACAGATAGTAAATTACAAGTGAACTTGGGGACATATAAAACATTTTTATTTTTATTCCACCCGGTAATGTGCATTCTCTCCTCCCTTCAACGGTTACAGCATCTCCATTAGGAATAACCACTGGGGTTTTGAACCGTCTTTGGAACCTGTTTTGAAGAACGTAGCTGTTGTGGGTGATATGTTCGGTTGATCCCGAGTCTATCACCCAGTCATCATCATTGTTTTTACCTGCCATGTATGCCATGGGTGTTGTACCTCTTTTGTTTGTCTTTTCTTTATCTCCAAAGTGTTTAAGAAACATATCGTATTGCTCACTTGTCAAACCGAGGATGGGGCTTGAAGTCGTTTCGACACACGCTGTCTTGGGTTTTGCATCTTCACGCTTTCGACTACCCGGCCACCATTCAGGGTATCCTATTCTCTTAAAACAACCATAAAAAACATGTCCATCCTTACCATGAAATATGCAATGGCCAACAACCTCTCCACCTTTCACCTCCTTCAAAGCTGGTTTATCACGTCGTTGGCTGGAGTTGTTTTCCCGACGTCCTGAGACGAATGCCTTGAAGGCAGCAGCATCGGTGGGAGGCCGCCTATCGGTCGTTATGGCCCTTTGTCTTTCATCTTCGGTGACAAGGTGGTAGGCATTGCTTAACATTGGTGTCGGGTTCATCGCAAGAATCTGCGTTCTAATGACTGAGCAATTATTGTTCAAACCCATGAGAAACTCGTAAAGTCGCTCATTTTCTTTATATTCAACTAATTTTTTTTCCCATATCACATGAACATCCATTACAATTGCATCGTGGAATGGGTAATGCAGATTGCATTTCATCCCAAATACTTTTAAGTTTGGTAAAATAGGCTGAAACAGAAGTATCACCTTGACTGGTGGCCGAGAGTGTTTGCTTTAATTCATACGCCCGAGGGGTGCTTTCTTTACCAAGCCGTTCTTTCAGATCGGACCATATCTCGGCAGCGGTATTAGCGTACTTCACGCTACTTCTAATCTCCTTCTCCATAGCAGTCGTTAACCATCCTTTTATCATGGCGTCGCAACGCATCCATGACATATAGGTCTGCGATTCCTTCTTCGGCTTCTTGATCGACCCATTCACAAACCCAATTTTATTTTTGGTGAAGAGAAAATTCTCCATCTCTTGTGCCCAATCATTGTAGTTGCTATCATTCAATGCATCGTTTACGTGCATCTGTTTTGGGTAATCCGATGGATGGATATAGTATGGTGAGTTCGTCAAAGGATTCTCCCTCGGTTTTCTTTTTGCCGGTTTCATCGTCTCCGGCCATGATCAATTTGAGCTAGGGTTTTCTGGGTTAAACCGCTCTGATACCATCTAAAATTACGATGGTTCAAAGGGAATATTTTTATATATCTTGGATTGCTTTGAAACAAGAGAAAAACGTCGGGATACATACTGCCAGAAGGATGGTAAACAAGGAAATAAATAAACATTGCAATGCTAAAGAATGGGAACTAATTGTGGAGGATATTGCAAAGAATATTTTATTTCCAATAAACTCTTTATCTGAATCGACATCTACTAATTTCTTAATCATTATTTTCGTCAATGAGGCTGAAGTTTGATTTCGTTTTAATTGATCGTGTGATTTTTCCTTGGTTTCTAATCATCTATTTATCATTGATATTGTTTTTAGATATGATTTTAATTATGATGTGCTGGTTCATTTTAATTTTGATCAAGATTAATTTTGCTTGCAGAATGATAGCCCTAAACTATGTTAAAGACCCAGTTACATATGTTTAATCAGGGATATAGAGAATACATATTCAATAATCAAGGATCTGGAGAATACATTGCAATCGGTTTTTTTGATGGTTTACTGAACCTTTCATCGCTTGATTTGTTTCATGAGATTGGATGTTTGATTTTAATCAAAAGAAGTTTTTTATATGTTTCACACAATCGGAGATTTTATCATGCATTCATTATCGCCAGATTTGAGTTTTCCGGAGATGAAATCACACAGATCTGAAACGGCTCCATGAAACACTGATTCTCGGATAATATTCTTCTCATATCCCATGATTATCACATGTATTATGTAATCGATCTCCGCAATTGCTTTGTTCGCAGGTACGAAGATGATGACTTTTTTACTTCACGTGTAGTTTTCCAGCCTACATTTCTCTTTCTTATATCATTTTTATTCCTTTGACCTGTTAGAACCCTAACTCTTATTGATGTAGCTCTAGTGTCGATTGCAGGTGTGTTTTTATTACTATGGGTGTGGATTCCAAAGAAAACAGATTTGGGGTGCTTGGATTTGAAATGAAAAATAGATTGAAGGTATGTTTTTATGATTGCCTAGTATGTTTCAAATAAGTACATGCAATTAAACTTTAATGTTTTTCTTTTTTGATTTTTTATCCAAAACTTGATTTAATTGTAGGTTTAGGTGTTGGATGGATGCCAAAAGAATTTTGGTGATTCATGGAAAATTATGGAAGCCGATTGCCGTCAACCATGGCCTTATTTAAATGAAGCTTTGACTAGATTTCGGGTTTTCTTTTTCACTTGATTACCAACCGGTGTTATTTGTTTTTATGTTTTCTTTTTTCCTATTTTATAGGGAGGGGATGCTAATGATTATTCAACAATTTCAATTTCATTATATGACTATATATACATTATGTAGTAAAGTGCTTACATCTTTGAACTCTAACTGACAAGCTTTTGATATATTTAATTCTTGATTTCTAATTGCCTGTTTGTAAATTGTTTTATATGACTATATGCACATGGCTACTCTTTTTGTTTTTACCCATTGACCCGTTATAGATAAACTATAACCTAAATATAAAGAAATTTAATTTGTTATGAACCATTCATAATTTGTATACTTCTTCGAGACACATTCAACTAAAAACATTTAATTGTTTAGCTCAGCTAGCATAATTTCGTTGAAAGTCTTACTTCCTAATAGTTGGTGGTTGCAAATACATAAAGGGCATTTGTTTTATAAATAAATTTCTCTTGAATGCCTGAATAATGTGGAAAGATTGGATCTTATAGCTTTATATTTACAATATTAGTTTGATGCCTATCTTTAATCCATAGCATTGATGATTAACTATACAACATGTAACTAATTCTTTGTTGTTCACTGGAGTTTGAAGCCTCTATACACTGTGGTAAGTGCTAAGCATGAAAATTGTTGCGTCTACGTTCATATCTGTAAAAGTATGTTAGTAACACTTTTTTTTGGTTTCTTGATGAGTGGAGCAAAAAAAATTAAATGAATATATTCATATTTAAACGTTGTTATTCGATGTTCCAGGTATTTATTGCAGCGGTGGGTGGGGAAGACTATCATGGTATTTAAAGGATGCGAGAATGTATGGTTCTATGTTGACATCTCAGGTAGTTGAATTTCTTTCACAAGGGTTACTCGGCTCTTTCTTAATCATTTGGTTCTATGTTGAAGATTATAATTTTGCATATGTTTACGAATTTTGAAGTGTCGGGATAAAATAACTTTATGTTTTTCTGATTATTTAGAGTGAAATAATGTAATTTGATTTGAACTTTTTCGTGTCATTCTCACATGTTATGATCTGTTACTCTTAAAGGTGACTTGCACCCAAGTTGTCGGATTGTTAAAATGTATCTTTAATTAACTCATTTTATTTGTAAGTGTTGTTGTTATTGCTTTATTAAGTTTACGGAATTTGGGTTTAAAAATTCAGTACTTTTATGTGCTAAAATAAGGATCGCAGTTGTGAATCTTGATCATTTGGGTAATTCTAGCACTTTTATGTGCAAAAATAAGGAGAAATGAAGTTGTGATTTTGAGTAACTTGGTATAAAAATGTAGCACTGTTATGTGCTAAAATAAACAGGACACAACTGTGATTTTGGGTCATTTGGATATAAAAATACAACACATTCATGTGTTAAATTAAGAAGAAATACAACTGTGAATTCAACAAGAAGTACTCAAGAAACACTTTAAGGTGCAGTTTATTTTTCAAAGGTAAAATGTCTGCAGTCTGCGGATCACATCTGCAAACATCTGTAGAAATATAAGGTGCAATTTGTTTTTCAGAGATAAAATGTCTATAGTCTGTGAACCAGATTTGCAAAAATCTGTAAAAGAAGAGGTGGATCAAACCTTTGCAGTCTGCAAGAAGAAGACTGTTTGGTTTTTAACTTCTGTTGACTGCAACCAACGACACATCAATCACTTTCTTCAATCTCACGTTCTTCACTCCAGTGAGTTTCTGCACTTGTTTTACAATTTACGATAAGGAGTACGACGGCGACGAAGGGGAGGGGTGCCACTGGAGGGGTGCAGCGGCAGCGAGGGGGAGGGGTGCGACGGCGAGGATTGACAATGGCGAGGGGGAGGGGTGCGACGGCGAGGCTTGACAACTGTAAGGCCACGTTCCCGGAGACCTCATAATTGAACAATCATAGCACAATTTATAAAACATTTCATAATTTATTAGCACAATGTAGCGGAGTTTAAACTTCAAACGCCATTCATTAACTTTATAAATGTTGTTGCTAAGCAATACATGTTTGATAACAGTTACAAAAGATCATTAGTTGTATTAAGAAACAACAGTGTTATCTTCTTGAATGGATGTCAGCCAAATCCCGACGAGTAGCATCCCCGAGTGCCATCCTCAGCAAATTACCTGCCAACTGAAAACGCATAAAAGTCAGCTTTGCTGAGTGAGTTCTAGTTTTAAAATCATAAAAATATCTTGATAGATTTGTATACAAAATACTTCTTAAGAAAAATATCTTATCTTTCTTTCGGATGTGATCACAGATCATACATACAAATCATATCCATTTACATCATTACAATTCTCTTTCTTGCTTATTTATTATTATCTTTCACTGTCGATATGGACCAAAGTGCTATAACCCCCATATAATGCGCATAAACCTGGTACTGGGCCTTGAAGTCTATAAATAGACTCCATCCGTGGTGCACATATGCTGACTCCAGTACCGGGGCAGCAACAGTGGTCCCCTCAATCTTAAAGATTGACCCCGTGTACATCTTTTGGGTTTGCTAAACCGTATACAGTTGAGCTAACGACAACATGGTCGTGCACCTCCTGTAAATTTTTACTTGCAAGTCTTTTCATACTTTATGTTCCACTTTTCTTTAATATTAATCTTTCACTTGATTAATAATACTTTATGATCATAGGCAATCCACATAAAGTCACATGTTAATATATAATAGGCACATAAGGACAACCCACAACATGCATAAGATAATCAGATACAAGCATCAAGTCAACCATGGTCAAACCCTAATCTTGATCTTCCAAAATTCCAGAAAATTCCTTAAGTCTTAAAGAAATGCGGGTGAACAAAACCAATGCGGGTGAACAAAACCAATACGGGTGAACAACTTGCAAATGCGGATGAACAACTTGCAAATGCGGGTGAACAAAAACTAATGCGGGTGAACTACTTGCAAATGCGGATGAACAACTTACAAATGCGGATGAACAACTTGCAAATGCAGGTGAACACTTGGTAATTATTCTGTCTTAAAAGAAATACTGATGGACACTGTAGCAAATGCGCATGTATAAAAGAAATGCTGATGGACACTTAGGCTGAATTTAGGCAAATGCGGGTGAACAACTGCAAATGCGGGTGAACAACTGTAAATGCGGGTGAACAAAACACTTAGGCAATTATCACAGTGTAAATGCGAATGAACCATCAGACCTGTAAATGAGACTTATGCTATAACCAGTTCTAAAACCTCATTTTCATACATTCTTAACATAGATCTATCATGCTAAACTCTTAGAACAAGCTTACAACCTCAAAGAACATAGAAGTTCATACACATACATACACAGTTATCATACATAACAGTTGTAAAACATTTTAAATGCATTTTCAGCTCCAAAGAAGTTTAAAAACATAGAACAGGGGTCATAGAACTCACCTAGTGTAACAAACAAGCAAAACTTCTCCGAACCTGCTTGTACATGAGTTCAAACACCTAAACAAGCAAAACAACCAACCAAAGCACATACAACACTTAGAAATTGGTTTCTAAGGTGGAAAACCTCAAAGAACCGAGCCAAACAGCAACAAAAACCCACTAACCTTGAAGATTTCAGTTCTAATTCCTTCTTGGAACCAAGAGAGCTGGTCTGCAGCTTTCTTTCTTCTTCTTTTCGGTCGAACAACAGTAACAACAAGATGATATGGGCGGCCATGCCCATATAAAGTGCATTTTGAATTTTTGGTACTATTTACACAAAGCACCCCTCAACTTTGCATTCTTTTTATTTTCTTCAAAATACTTTTATTTCCTTTTTATTTTGACCGAGGTTTCGGGTGTTACAAGTCTACCCCCCTTAAAGAGGTTTCGTCCCCGAAACCTGTCACTCTTCGAATAACTGTGGGTAATGCTGTCTCATCTCTTCTTCAGTCTCCCACGTAGACTCAGAACCCTTCCGGTGTTTCCACTGCACCCGTACAAGTGGAACCACTTTATTCCTCAACCTCTTCTCCTTTCGATCGACGATTGCCACTGGTTGCTCCACATAATTGAGCCGTTCATCCACTTCAATATCATCCAATGGTACAATCATATCTTTGTCGGCTAAGCATTTTCTTAAATGAGATACATGGAATGTCGGGTGAATCCCACTTAACTCATCGGGCAATTCTAGACGGTAGGCCACCTCTCCTACTCGTGCAACGATTCGGAAAGGCCCTATGTATCTTGGACTCAACTTGCCCCTCTTTCGGAATCGGATGATCCCTTTCCAAGGTGAGACCTTTAACATGACTTTATCACCCACGTTGAACTCGATGGGTCTACGCCTCTTATCGGCATACGACTTTTGCCTATCTTTGGCTGCCTTCATAAAGGCTTTGATCTTTTCCAGCTTCTCCGTCGTAGCCTCAATCACTTCGATGCTTCCTAATTCTTTCTGCCCAATGTCTCCCCAACAACGGGCGTTCTACACCTCCTACCGTACAACATCTCGTATGGCGGCATACCGATACTGGCATGATAACTGTTGTTGTACGAGAACTCTGCTAAAGGTAAGTGATCATCCCAATTTCCCCAAAAGTCGATCACGCAAGCATGAAGCATATCCTCGAGTGTCTGGATCGTCCTCTCAGACTGACCGTCTGTTTGAGGATGGTAAGCCGTGCTAATATGTAGCCTCTTCCCCATGGCATCATGAAATCTCTTCCAGAACTTCGACGTGAATCGGGTGTCACGATCTGACATGATAGACACCAGCACACCATGACGAGCTACAATCTCTTTGATGAACAGATCCGCCAATCTCTCAGATGAATACGTCTCGCGGATCGGTAGGAAGTGGGCACTCTTTGTCAACCGATCAACTATCACCCAAATAGCATCGTACCCCCTTGCAGTACGGGGTAGCTTCGTGATAAAATCCATAGTGATGTGCTCCCACTTCCACTCGGGTATATCCAACGGTTGAATCTTCCCGTATGGTTTCTGATGTTCTGCCTTCACTTGCAAGCAAGTAAGGCACTTACTTACATACTCTGCCACGTCACGTTTCATACCCGGCCACCAGTAGTCTTTCTTCATGTCTTGATACATCTTGGTAGCACCGGGATGAATGGAGTATCGAGTTTTATGAGCTTCGTCCATAATTCGCCCACGTAGATTCCCATATCGAGGAATCCACATTTGCCCAAAGCGGGTTTTAACACCGTGGGTATTATCCCCCAATTCTGCAACTAGACCTCTCATTCGTTCGGAGTTAAGGCGATCTTCTTTTAACGCCTCATCTTGAAACTCTTTAACTTGCGTTATCACATCTGAGGCCATCACCGACTGATACGCCTTTACTCGAATTGGTTCGGGTCTCTCCTTCCGGCTAAGGGCATCGGCCACTACGTTGGCCTTGCCCGGGTGGTAATGGATCTCGCAATCATAGTCTTTGATCAACTCTAACCACCCTCTCTGCCTCATGTTGAGATCTTTCTGCTTGAAGAAGTATTTCAAGCTCTTGTGATCTGTGAAGATTGTGCACTTGGTCCCGTATAAATAGTGCCTCCAAATCTTCAACGCAAAGACCATCGCCGCCAATTCTAAATCATGAGTGGGGTAATTAACTTCGTGGGTCTTTAACTGTTGGGACGCGTAAGCTATCACTCGTCCACGTTGCATTAGCACGCAACCCAGTCCCGAATAAGATGCATCTGAATACACCATTCACTTCCTTCGGGCAATGTTAAGACAGAAGCTTGAATTAATCTTTCCTTTAACTCCTCAAAAGCATCCTCTTGTTCCCGACCCCACACGAACTTCACATCCTTGCGGGTCAACTTAGTCAAAGGTGAGGCTATCTTGGAAAAGTCTTGAATGAACCTTCGGTAACAACCCGCCAAACCCAAGAAACTACGAATCTCGGATGGCGTCTTTGGTGACTTCCATTGCATCACTGCCTCAACCTTTTCTGGGTCCACTATAATTCCTTCGGTATTCACCACATGACCTTGAAATTGAACCTCGCGTAACCAGAAAGCACACTTAGAGAATTTAGCATATAACTTTTCTCTCCTAAGTGTCTTCAACACTTCACGTATGTGATCGGCATGTTCTTCTTTGCTCTTTGAATAAATCAAGATATCATCAATGAACACAATCACTGATTTATCCAACATTGGTAGGCACACTCGATTCATCAAATCCATAAAGGCAGCTGGCGCGTTGGTTAAACCGAAAGACATAACGAGGAACTCGTAATGTACTTAATGCGTGCGAAAAGCTGTCTTAGGAATGTCTTGATCCTTCACCTTCAACTGATGATAACCCGATCGGAGATCTATTCGGGAAAACCAACTGGCACCTTGAAGCTGGTCAAACAGGTCATCAATCCTTGGTAGGGGGTATCTGTTCTTCACTGTCAACTTGTTTAATTCATGGTAGTCTATACACATCCTCATACTACCATCCTTTTTCTTTACGAATAATACCGGAGCACCCCAAGGAGAGATACTCGGTCTAATAAACCCCTTGTCCATTAGTTCCTGTAGCTGATCCATCAATTCTTTCATCTTGGTCGGAGCTAACCGATACGGTGCTTTGGCAATGGGCTGCGCACCGGGGATCAGGTATCTGAAATTCTATCTCACGGTCCGGTGGTACACCTGGTAGATCTTCGGGAAACACATCCGGGAAATCACGTACCACTGGCACTTCTGATAATTATGGTATCAACACGTCCACATCCTTCATGTATGCCAAGTAGGCACAACATCCGCGCCTCATACACTTCTCTGCCACTGTCATCGAAATCACTTTCGGAACCATAGTGACGCGATCACCATAAATTGTCACTGAACTCCCATCGGGTGCAACTAACAGAATCATCTTCTTCCGACACACGATGTTCGCCTCATAGGCTGCTAACCAATCCATCCCTAGTACTACATCAAATCCGCCTAGGGGCATCACATATAGCTTAGCAGAGAACTTATGGCCTTCTAGTTCCATGTCGCAGCTTTCCATAATATCAGAGATTCTGGTAGACTTACCAATAGCAGTTTCTACGTCAAAAGGTTCATCGATGCTCCTACTACTAACAGGCAATTTAGCATAGAAAGCAGCAGATATTAAACTCCTACTAGTACCAGAATCAAATAATATAGAGGCACAAGTTTGGTTTACTAGGAACACACCTGACACGACGTCGGGGTCTACCCGGGCTTCCTCTCGGGTCATCGTGAAGGCTCTAGCACTTGTCCTCTGCCCTCCTTCTTCCGGCCTCTTCTTCAACCCAGAACTTTCAACCCTTGGCTTCTTGCAATCCTTGTTCATATGGCCGATTTCACCACAGTTAAAGCACCATGGGGCTCCACACATCTTTGAAATGTGACCGGGCTTGCCACATTTGAGCAGACATTCATTCCCAAGCGACATTCCCCGCTATGTTCCTTCCCACACTTGTCACACCGCTTCAACACCGAGCTTGCAGTAACCACTCGGCGATCATCCACCTTTGGCCTCTTACTGTTCGGGGTGAAACCACCATGCCCGAATCTCTTACCTCCACTTCTCTTTCATCGTACAGTCTCCCAGCTAAATCTACCGCTGACCTAAAAGTGCTCGGTTGGGTAGCGATCAAGTGCCTACGGATGCCAGCAGGCAGTCCCTGCACATACCTCTTAATCTTCCTCAACACTAGCGTCACCTGATCCGGCACCAGCCTCGCCATTTCGTTAAACTTGGTGGTGTATTGCTGGTGGGTCATGGTTCCCGCTTCAAGCTGTAGGAACTCCCTCTCTATCTTGTCGAGTTCCCGATGAGGACATAATTCCTTAATCACTAACTTCTTCAAATCTCCCCATCTCATCCTCCCGATGGCCCCACTGCCCTCGGCTTGGACAATATTGTCCCACCAATACAGAGCCGAGTCAACAAATAAATGAGTGGCAAATTTCACCTTCTGATTCTGCCTGCACTCACTAATATCCAGCACTGCCTCCATCTCTCTAACCCAGCAGTGGGCAGTAGCAGCGTTACCATTGCCGTTAAAAATAGAGGGTTTACACCGTTGGAATGCCGCGTAGCTGCATCCCCTCGCGGTTTCCTGCACCTCTACATCTTCTTCATCATTGGAGGCTCCCCTTTCAACATTCATCTCCTCCTCATCGTCATGATCTCCCTCATTCTCCCTTCTCCCAGCAGCAGCCCTTCTCTCTTCCTCCTTTTCTTTCCTCTCATCCTTCCTTACGGCCCGGATCACCTCAGTCACGACAGACGGTAGGATCGTCTGCATGACTTGGTGAACCTCCTCCACCACTGCCTCTTTCACCGAGGCTCTCAAATTGACTCTCTCATCCACTCCCTCCGGGTGATGAAGCTCAAGCTTATCAGGAGCCGTCTCTGCAGTTCTCGTCTTGTTCTTTGCGGCCCGGGGTCTACCAGCGCGACCACCCCGTACTCCACCTCTAGAAGCCTTAGATGATCTACCTCCAGCCATCCTCTAACACTATAAAATTCAAACACTCACACGGTCATTCAAGGTAATAACTCAGTTAATATTAAGTATAGTAGGTCCCTAATTACCATGGCCAGTTATGATTAGCCACTTACTTTACTCTTCGTTCCCCAAGCATTTCCTATCCTGACTACATCAGTATTCAAATCTACCAAAGCACATAAATCAAATAGCATGCGCACATAATACCGGTTATCATAATGAAAAGAAATACCTGATGGCACGTAGCTACTCGGGCTGGCATCCCTCCATTCGGTTCCATTTTAAGTTTAAGTTTAGGTTTTTGAAAATATTTACCCATTTCTCTTAAACTTTGGCTTTGATACCAACTTGTAAGGCCCCGTTCCCGGAGACCTCACAGTTGGACAATCATAGCACAATTTATAAAACATTTCATAATTTATTAGCACAATGCAGCAGAGTTTAAACTTCAAAAGCCATTCATTAACTTTATAAATGCTGTTGCTAAGCAATACATGTTTGATAACAGTTACAAAAGATCATTAGTTGTATTACGAAACAACAGTGTTATCTTCTTGAATGGATATCAGCCAAAGCCAGACGAGTAGCCTCCCCGAGTGCCATCCTCAGCAAATTACCTGCCAACTGAAAACGCATAAAAGTCAGCTTTGCTGAGTGAGTTCTAGTTTTAAAATCATAAAAATATCTTGATAGATTTGTATACAAAATACTTCTTAAGAAAAATATCTTATCTTTTTTTCGGATGTGATCACAGATCATACATACAAATCATATCCATTTACATCATTACAATTCTCTTTCTTGCTTATTTATTATTATCTTTCACTGTCGATATGGACCAAAGTGCTATACCCTCCATATAATGCGCATAAACCTGGTACTGGGCCTTGAAGTCTATAAATAGACTCCATCCGTGGTGCACATATGCTGACTCCAGTACCGGGGCAGCAACAGTGGTCCCCTCAATCTTAAAGATTGACCCCGTTTACATCCTTTGGGTTAGCTAAACCGTATACAGTTGAGCTAACGACAACATGGTCGTGCACCTCCGGTAAATTTTTACTTGCAAGTCTTTTCATTCTTTATGTTCCACTTTTCTTTAATATTAATCTTTCACTTGATTAATAATAATACTTTATGATCATAGGCAATCCACATAAAGTCACATGTTAATATCATAATAGGCACATAAGGACAACCCACAACATGCATAAGATAATCAGATACAAGCATCAAGTCAACCATGGTCAAACCCTAATCTTGATCTTCCAAAATTCCAGAAAATTCCTTAAGTCTTAAAGAAATGCGGGTGAACAAAACCAATGCGGGTAAACAAAACCAATACGGGTGAACAACTTGCAAATGCGGATGAACAACTTGCAAATGCGGGTGAACAAAAACTAATACGGGTGAACAACTTGCAAATGCGGATGAACAACTTGCAAATGCGGATGAACAACTTGCAAATGCGGGTGAACACTTGGTAATTATTCTGTCTTAAAAGAAATGCTGATGGACACTGTAGCAAATACGCATGTATAAAAGAAATGCTGATGGACACTTAGGCTGAATTTAGGCAAATGCGGGTGAACAACTGCAAATACGGGTGAACAACTGTAAATGCGGGTGAACAAAACACTTAGGCAATTATCACAGTGTAAATGCGGATGAACCATCAGACCTGTAAATGAGACTTATGTTATAACCAGTTCTAAAACCTCATTTTCATACATTCTTAACATAGATCTATCATGCTAAACTCTTAGAACAAGCTTACAACCTCAAAGAACATAGAAGTTCATACACATACATACACAGTTATCATACATAATGGTTGTAAAACATTTTAAATGCATTTTCAGCCCCAAAGAAGTTTAAAAACATAGAACCGGGGTCATAGAACTCACCTAGTGTAGCAAACAAGCAAAACTCCTCCGAACCTGCTTGTACATGAGTTCAAACACCTAAACAAGCAAAATAACCAACCAAAGCACATACAACACTTAGAACTCAGTTTCTAAGGTGGAAAACCTCAAAGAACCGAGCCAAACATCAACAAAAACCCACTAACCTTGAAGATTTCAGTTCTAATTCCTTCTTGGAACCGAGAGAGCTGGTTTGCAGCTTTCTTTCTTCTTTTTTTCGATCGAACAACAGCAACAGCAAGATGATATGGGCGGCCATGCCCATATAAAGTGCATTTTGACTTTTTGGTACTATTTACACAAAGCACCCCTCAACTTTGCCTTCTTTTTATTTTCTTCAAAATACTTTTCTTTCCTTTTTATTTTGACCGAGGTTTCGGGTGTTACAACAACGGTGAGGGGGAGGGGTGCCACGACGAGGCTTGGCGGCGGCAAAAGGGAGGGGTGCGGCGGCGAGGGGGAGGTTTGCTTACGGCGGCTGGAGGGTGCTAGGAGGTAGGAGAAGATGAGAGGTGGGTGGAGGATGGGGAAATAAAGAAAAGATGAAGGTGATTTGGGAAAAGGGTTGTGAGAACAGGTGAGAAGAGGTGTGAAGTTGTGTTTTTGGGTCTGCACCAAGAAGAGCACACGTAGACGTTTTTTAATGAAATGTCTTCGAAAAAACAAACTGTCTGCAGATGACAATGTCTGTACGTGATCTGCGCAGTGCAGACAGAAGAGATTGCGAAGACATTTTTTAAAAAATAAACGCCACCTAAGTGAACCAAAACTCTGCAGTATGCAAGAAGAAAACTGTTTAGTTTTTAAATTGAAATTTAAATAAACTAATTTTTTAAACTTAAAAGAGTTTTTCAACATTAAAATTTAAATAATAGTTATACAACACTGAAATAAAGTTCGTAAAACCACAATAACATTTTTTAAATTATCTATTTCATAGTTTGCATTAACTGTTTAGCAATTTCATCTCGTAACCGATTCATATATTCTCGATCCGATGCAGTACCATGCGCTTCAATCTCATGTTCATCAGAATCAACTGTTAATGACGATTAACAAGAGTCAGAGACAATCATTGTCAAGAGTTTGTTTGTAAAAAGAAGCAGTTTTCACTCATGCACAGTTAGATGTTGCTTTGTCAAGGGTGAAGAGAACAAACGAAGTAAAATTACTCATTTTAGATCAAAATGGTAACATTACCAATGAGACGCAAAACGTTGTCTACAAAGAGGTGTTTAGACGTCTATGAGAAAGTTTTGAGAGTGTGAATGTACTTTTAATTTTATTTTCAAACTTTGAAATTAGTGTCGTTAACTTTTCATAATGTTAATTTTGTAATCAATGTTTAATGGAATTTTGATTATTTAAATCAATCGTGTATCACACAAACTATAAAGAGAGATTATAGCAGCGGATCTAGAAGACGAGCTACTTAGCGAGTCAAGAGAGAGTTTCAGGTCAGCAAAGAGAGAGATTAGGGTTGTGTAAATAGAAAAACGGAGCATTGCTACAATTTTATACACAGAAGTTACACCAGAGCCCTCCTAGATTTCCAGTTTCTAACTTCAGCCCAACAATTTTCAAGAAATGACAACACCCTCGAACTATCTGAAAAATACTCATATGCGTACACCCTTGCTAAGTATAAATACGACAAAAAAGAAGAATGAATTGTAGAAAACAATACATTTCAACACCCCCTCAATTCATCAGCATAAATAATAAACAATTATGTGTATTTAGCTTTTAGCGCTAAAACTTTTTATGAAAAATCAGTCGGTTGATTTATAGAATCAATTTAAGAACCTTTAAAATCCCATTAACAACTTTTCCCTTAGAAAATCTAGATCGACTTCGAAGTGTTTAGTATGATCATGAAAAACAAGGTTACAAGAAATTAAGATTGCAGCACTATTGTCACAAAACAGGTTTACAGGAAGCTACTGACTTTGTTTTAAATCACCTAAAATTTTAGCAATCATATGATCTCATAAGCAACAAAACTCATAGACCCATATTCTGCCACCACAGATGATCTTGAAACAATTGATTGTTTCTTAATTTTTCAATAAATTAAACTATTTCATGAAAATACAATACCGTCTAATACATCTTTTAATAGCTAAATACTTACCCCAATCTGAATATGCATACCTTTTAAAACAATAGTTATTAAATTTACTAATCAACATACCTTTACTAGGACAACCCTTTAAGTAATGCAACAATCTAAGAGCAATTTGCAGATGAGGCTATAAATGACGATGCATAAATTGACTAATTCTATAAACAGTGTAAGGTATATCTGGTCTAGGAAGAGTTAGGTAAAAAAAAGATTATCAATAAGCTTCTGACAGTCAGTTATATTATATATCAAGAACATAATAATTTAATTCCGAGTTCTCTAAGTTGCAATTATATTTTGTTCAATTGGGTTATTGACCGGTTAGCACTTAACAAACCAAATTCAACCAACAAATGAAGACAATATTATCTCGTTGAGACAACAGACTTCAAATATTTTAGTTTTTTCAAATTTTTTATTTTAAATTTTCCATTCAAGCATTTCTTAATAGCATCTACTTCATCTATTGAATTTCAAGGTGAAACAATATCATCAACATAACTAATAAAACAATTTTATTACCATTTTTTCTCTAACAAAGAAAGAATAATCATTAATGCTTTGTTCGAAACCAAATTTACACAATGTAACAATTAGTTTTTTGTTCTATTTCTTACAAGCTTGCTTTAAACCATAAAGTAATTTAACTAGTTTACACACCCTAGTATCATTCTTGTCAAAGTAACCTTCGGGTAATGTCATATAAAGAGTTTCATCTAACTCATATAAAAAATTGTATTATTCACATCTAATTGATATAAAACCTAGCTATTTTGAACAGCTAAGGAAATCAAACATCTAATAGTTACCATTTTAACAACCGGAGAAAATGTTTTATCAAAACATATTTTTTCTTTTGATTATAGACTTTTGCTACTAACTTAGCTTTATAGGGTTTTACCTACAACTTATTGGTTTTCTAGATGTAGGTAAGTCTACAATTTCTCATATGCCATTCCTATTTAAAGCTTTCATTTCTTCATTCATGACAAGTATCTAACTATACTGTTTACTTCCTTCACTGTATGTTTTAGGTCCATCAATTTTGTTTAACACAGAAAACAGAACATTTAAAAAGCTTGTTAGGTAACCTAGAATAGACTTACTAAATTATTTGGACAGGTGGATCTTTACAACTCCTCAAAGGTCTGATTCGAATCACCATTACCCCAAGGAGACTTGGTCTTAAGAGGCTGTAGTGTTTTCTACCGCGCCACTGTTTCCTAGCGAAACAGTAGGCTGCTGACCATCACTACCTCCTGTTAGAAAAAAAGAAATAATTTAGAAGATTATGGGATGAGTCAAATTGAGCAACATCATCTCCCAAATTAGAGGATCTGCCAGCTCATTGCTAGCCATATTTCCAGCCAAAGTTTTTATTATGTTTCCTTTTTTTCTCGACTTGTAATCACGTATAAGTTCAGCTTTTTTCCTTCCAATGTAATCATCACAATACAATTAAGCCTTCTTTATCTCCCTTGTTAAGACCTCCATCCCCAGAGGTTGTCTCCTCATCATTGGTTGTTAGATCACTTTGATGATTATAAGTTTCTTCATTATCAAAATCAAAGAAAAAAATTATTTCTACTTGCTTTACCAAAACAGTAGTATCTATTGTAACAGTGGTGAAAGTAAAATCATTTTCATTAAATTTCACATGATGAGAAAATATGAACAATTTATTTTCCAACTTCCATAATTTGTAAGTTTTTTATTATTATTTGAATAGCCTATTAAAACACATTTATTTTCCCTGCTATCAAACTTTGATTTAGGAATTAGATTTGTGACAAAACATAAACACCTAATGAACGCATCTTAAGTGATCAAACCTTGGTTTATGACCAAAACATACCTCAAAAAGGAGATTTACCAAACAAAACAAGGAGTCCTATTTATCGATTGAACAACTTACAAAATACACTTATCCCATATATAAAGAGGAATTCCCCCTAAAACATAAGAGTCCGAGAAATATTTAACAGGTGTCAGTGTTTCTTTTCTGCCATCCTATTTTGTTGTGGGGTGTTGGCACATGTAGTTTATTGCAAATTTCATTTTTTTATTAAAAAACTTTGTATTTAATTGTTCATGACTTTTGTACCATGTTTTGATCTAAAAATATATAAAGATTTATTAAATTGAGTTGTTATAAATTCACAAATATTTTCAGTTTATATATGAAGAAATTTCATATTTGGAATGTAACAAATAGCTCTTGGAAAATCATCAACAGTTGTTAAAACATATCAAAAACCTTGTTTACTTGTAACCTTGAAAGGTCCCCATGAATCCAAATGAACTAGCCCTCCTATTTCTTTAGTTTTATGCTCACTCATCGGAAAATGATTCCTACTTTGCTTGGATTTATGTTAACACACAAGGATGTTCATTATTTTGCATAGAAATTTTTAGATCACTTTTAAGCACATTCAACACGTGATTTGAAGGATGTCCAAGTCTACTGTGTCGTACATTACAGGCAAGGATGCACAAGTAGTAAAGTGACAAAAAGTATTACCTCTCATTATCATCAAAAAATAATACAACCCATCTACTTGTCTACCGGTCATCATAATGTTCTTTTGATGTAAATCCTGAATATAACATATATTTTCATCAAACCAGCAACATAGTTTATTATCCTTTGCTATTTTATGAGCTGAGAACAGATTGGTGTTGTATTCAAGAACAACTAATTAAGACATATTCAAGATTACATTTTTCTGTTAGACTTAAATTCCCTATCTTAGTTATCAACACTTTTGTTCCATTTAAATGGCCAACAGTAAGTATAAGGGCTGAAACATCAATTAATTTTGACATGTTTTCATCCCCTGTAACCATATGTTGGTTTGCTCTTGAATCTACAACCCACTCTTTCTTAATCAGCATTTTAGCGTTTTCATTAGTTACTTTGAAACCTGATTGAAAAAAAAAGCGATTTGTTATGTTTGCCTTAGCTTGTTTGGATGATGACCCTCTTTCATTGATAAATTCCGACAGCCTTGAATATTGATCTGAAGCGGTATTTGAGAAGATCCGTGTGTCACTTTTAAAATTTTCAGCCTTTGCACTATTACTACAGGAAGTTCAGTTGATTTTTTTTACATGTATTTGGTTAACTTATGAGTTACAATGAGTACATTTAAAAGGTAAATTTCAAAAATCCTTCCTTCTCTTTTATTTTTACTGGCAACAAAGGCTGTTGCTCGAGTCTTATTTGAACCCACTATACCCCTATGTGATTCCTCGCTAGAAATAAGTGCAAAAGCTTATTTAACAGACGGAAGTGTTTTTTTTGATAAAATTATTGTTCTTAAAGGTAGATACCCATCATCAAAGCCTATTAGCAATTACATGAGTTTAATCTTTTTGTTTAAACTCCTACATTCCTTTGGATGCATCACATGAATATTTTGGCAAATCAGGAAGTAAATCAAATTATCTGATGACCTTAACATTATATGTCAAATATCTTAATTGGGTATGAGAGCCACTTTGGTAAAAATTGATCAACAGGGTGCTTATTATTTATATTTAAGCTATTACATGTATTGTGATTTTGTGTTTTACTAATTTACGAAGCATTTTTGAAAAAAGCTTGGAGCAAAACATCTGGAAGTCCAAGATGAGGGCCACTAAAGCCACTCATTACAACTAGTTTGACAAGGTGTCGTCATAGTGGGGACGATCAATTTGCCATAACATCAGAAGAAGATGGGAATTCTTTTTAACTTTGTCTTACATATGAATTTAATTAAATAACTATTAACCTTTTCAATAGGATGGGAAGTTAGAACGTGATCCCTGCCCAGCTTTAAAAGTGATGCACACCGGTGGCGGAGTTTGAACGAAATCTTACTTTTCTTTTATTTTCTTCCAATAAAAAAATTCCAGAAGGCAACTGTTTTTTTCCTTTTACTTCTATTTTTTTCTCTCCTTAAATTAACTCGGGAACACAACGTTAGAGAGACTATAGGATACGTGTTTAACTCACCTATGTTAGATTTATAATAGGTAGAATTTTAGATAAGCTAATACATTTCTTTTGTAAGGTAAAACACTATAAACATACACGATCAAAAATATGATGAGAGTATTGCTAGCACTAAACATGCTAATGACTCACAACTATGGTAACACAACGCTAAAGGTTGAATGTAAGGTCACTTGTTCAGCTTTGAGACCACTCACGATCCCCAATATGTATTACTTGTGTTGTTGGTACTTCCAGCAGCGAGAAATTTCACGATCATCTTCCTTAATTTTGCGGAGACATGCAATAATTTTTTATAAGATAATTATTATTATCATCAATAAATTAATGATCGTTTGTGTAATATTCGTATATCACCATCTTATAACAAGTGAAGTTGATGTGGAGGATACAAAGAGACAACACTCGGTTATGCAGGAGGAGCGGGAGGCTAAGCGGAGGGAGTTCTAAGAACTGATACGGAAGACCATGAAAGAAATGTATCACCGACAACAGTGAGGATCACTACCCGAGGATACTCCCACTACTTAACTAGATTTCTCCCATGTGTATTAGTTATATACATATACTAGCTTTAGTAAATCCGTGTATTACACTGGTTGAATAAATAATATATTACATTGAATAAAAATTATTAGTTATAAAATGATATACTAAGACATGATATGATTGGAATTACGTATAAGTAATGACTATAAGTAATAAAACGATAATATCAACTTTTTACTTTTTTTTTTGTTTTTTTCAAAGATAAAGTAAATATTTTGTTTCAAAATACCATGTTAAAAATTTTCATTTTTAAAAATTTCCTTACTATAACTTTCTATTTTAATAAAATATTATTTTAAAATCAATTTTAAAATATTACGTAAAAATAGTTTGATTTTTTAGAAAAAATTCTTTTTATAAAAAACTATTTTTATAAAAATAACATTAATAAAAAGATCTCTTTTTTAATGTATTAAAAAACTAATTTTAATGTAAAAATAAATAAATAATATTATTAGTAATTAATGTAGTTATTTAATAGGAGAGAGAAACAGAAAAAATTTGATAAGAATAAATATGATGCTAACACGTGGCATCTCCATTTACCTTTTTATTAGAGTAGGAAGATTGTATGTAGTTTTTAACTAATAAGATTTGTTTTGGTTTACGCTACTTTTTTTATACTTGTAATCAATATTTCAAAAAATGAACATAGTTTTTTATTTGTTTTGTAATAACTAATTAATTACCAATGATTATTTCATCGGTAAACTTTTGTCGGTATGTATTTTAACTAATAAGATTTGTTTTGGTTTACGCTACTTTTTTTATACTTGTAATCAATATTTCAAAAAATGAACATAGTTTTTTATTTGTTTTGTAATAACTAATTAATTACCAATGATTATTTCATCGGTAAACTTTTGTCGGTGATCTCTTGGTAAAAACTCTGTTGTTGATTCGTTGCTGATACTGTCATGATAAATACCATTAAGCTGTGTATGTCAGTAATCCATCGCTCACTCTATATCGGTGATCCTTTGTTAAATTCCATCCAAAAACAATCAATAAATTCATTTCCAAGATAGGGTTTTAGACATTGTACCAACGATACGGCGCTCTTCACCTGGTCTCATAAAGCCATCTTTTTCAAAGGGTGCACGCACCACGGATTCCATGCAACATAACTTTCGAAGCACCTCTTTACACAATAAGATATCCCCACGCGACATAATTCAACCACATTGATTCACTAAAACTGCAAAAGTTAGTAAAAAATAACAATGAACGCAAAAGATACGGAGAGGGAAGAAGGGTTTAAACTGAAAACAAACTAAAATCTAATGCCAATTAATATGCGTAATGATACAATGCTTGAACCAGATGATCCAAGGAAGTCTCGAGAACTATTGGAAAAGACAATTATGGGAATCAATGGTCCTTCAACTCACGATGGTGCGAGTTGTACCGGTTCAATACATGGGGTCTGATGCCTGATATGACATGATAATCATTCGGTATATTTATTTGACTCACAACCACATGATATTTGATGCACATTGCACCGCCATATCAACATCCATGAAAAGCCCTTTACCTCAATCCTTCTAGTTGGATAGTTACCAAGTGTCTTATTCTTAATAAAGTTGTTGTTCTCTATCAAATATATAAATGTATGGTCATGAAAAACAAAAAAACGCTCTCTACTCTACATCTACCTCATTCTTAGAATCACCACTCTTACACTTTACATGACTTGAACCTACAACAATTAGATTAGAGAATGCGCTATCTTACCATTAAGATGTCCCCTTAACAATAGTAAAATTAGTTACAATGACTTGTTATTAACTTTGGTTATTTTTTATATATTTATATTTGAGATATATAATTAAAACTTTATGAGTTTACATTCTTCAATAGAAGAACTTTATAACGAGTTCAGATCCATTCAAAATAAAGTTTAGATGAATAACATATAAATGATACTCAAAACTACGTACTTTTTTTTAAATAATACGTTAGATTCTAGTGTTAGCTACAATTAAGACCCACACGTTGCGAGGGTGTAAAACTATATAAAAAGCTAACGCATAGACATTGCGAACTTGCGCGTTGAATGAAGTGTTGATAAAATAAAGAAAACAAAATATGAACATTGTTAATAACATTCGGAACTTCATATAATAAAGACAAAATAATGTGTTACGTCGATGACATAAAAACATAAAAAGCCTAATGTTGTAATGTCGCCGCACACCCGCGCATTGAATTGATGTTGATAACATATATAACTTTATACAGAAAAACAAAACACATACATCATTAATAACATTCGAAACTTTTATATAGAAAAACAAAATCTTCGCAAACCTATGCATTACGGCGAGACCATTGATAATATCATAACTTTATGTAAAACATTAAAGCCATTATAAAGTTCATGTCGGAACGTTTGTAAATATAAGCATGTTGAAACGAATATAAATAGTTGATAAAAACAAGAATGTACAAATTTTGATTTTAAAAAATATTGTATCTTAAAAGGAGAAACAATAAGAAAAATCAACGATTTAAATCAACTTTAACAACTTATAAGTTTATGCTTTGGTGACTTGTATATTATGACGTACAACTCCGTTTTGAACAAAACTTATACCGAAACGTAGAGATAAATAACAATGTCGTAACCGTATATTCGGAATTTAGTTAATGATATATTTCAAAAATTAAATAAATAAAAAAAGAAAATGGATTAGTGATATGTGAATAAATATACATGTTAATAATCATATCTTTCCCCATTTTAAGTATTTTTTGTTACACATTTATCTGTATCGTTATTTAATTGTAATTAATTTAGAATTTGTAGCTTTGGATGGTTGCTTGATGATTTCAAAAGAAAAAGACGAAAAATTCATGAAGATTTTGAAAGTTTAGAGGCTGTTATTGTAGAGATTGAACCTAGAGGTTTTAAAAATCAAAATCAAGATGATCAAGATCAAGTCGCGTGAGAACCTGATGTTACCGCGTGAGAAGTTGCATCTCGTGCAAGACCTAAGTAGTTCGCGCGAGAACTAGTTAGTTTAGTATATATAGTTAGTTTTTAATGTAATTTAGCTAAGCTTTCGCACTTTTCTGATTTTGCATGTACTTGTAATCTTTCAAATCAGAGAGTAATACAAACGAAGTTTATTTACACTTGAGTTCATCTTATTACTTGTTCAATCTTCTTACCATGATGATAATATTCCGCGTTCTTATCATGAGATTGATCTGAATTGTTATTTTTGATTATTACAATTTGTATTAGAGCTTGGTATGCTCTAGATCGATTGGATTGAAGATTGATAAGTTTGTGAAGTGTTCGTGAGCTACAAATCTTAATTCCTTTGAAGATTACTTGATTTCTTCTGCTTGTGGTCATTATTAAAGATGTTCAGAGCTGCTAATCATTCGATTGTAGCTGTGATAGTGTTTACTTGATCAATTGATCTTAAGTGAATCAAATTAGAGACAATTAGGGTCATAACTTTAACCTAAATCACTAATTTGAATATTAATTACTTAAATTTGAATAATTTGGTGAAAAATTGAAGTTGGAATCTTCGAAATTATGCAAAATCAATCGGGCGAAAAGTTAATGTTCGCACGGAAAGTTCATATTTCGCAAAAGTTTGTTGCAAAATATTTCTTTCGAGTGAAAAGTTCAATGTCTCGCAATATTCAGTTACCCAACTATCCGCGCGACAACTTGATGCGAGAAAATTGTGCGAATAGTGTAGGTTAAGACTGTTCGCGCGAGAAATATGAGATTCAAGAATTTTGAAAAAGTTTAGCTCTTAACTTTTAGAAATGGAAAATCTGAAAAATATCACCACTACCCTTAACCTTGACAATAAGATCGGCACAAGTACAAAACCTACAAGACTTCTCAGCGAAGAAGATTATCCTGATTGGGTCTACAGATTCGAGAATCATGATTGGTTAATCAAGCAAGGACCGTACATTCTTGTGTATAATAATGACAAGGGAGAGTTGGTGCCTAAACCGGAACATTTATGGGATAAAGAAGATATGAAGAAGCTTGAGCTTGATGACAAAGCGTATGCTGCAATCACAATGGCACATACCACTGAGATAGCCCAGAAGTTTAAGGATTTCAAAAGAGCTAAAGATTTATGGGATGCAATCGAGGAACAGATCATGGGTAACAAGGATATGAGGGAAAGCCGAAAGGATATGTTAAACCAAGAGTTTAACATGTTTAACCATGTGCTGGGCGAGATATTGGAGGCTCAAATGTCTAGATTTGTTAAGATGATTAAGAAAATGAAGAGTGCAAGGAATAACATTGGAAAATATATCTGTTAATAAGAAGCTATTAAACTCATTGCCTTACACATGGAATAACGACTGCACCACTATCATAAGAACAAAAGATCTGTTCACGTTGTCTCTCAGCTATCTGATTTACACTATTAAGTCTTATGAGATGAATGACAAACAGAGAGCTGCAAACCATTTAAACACCATGGGAGCTGAAGCATCTGCACTGTATGCAAAAATGGCTAGTAATCCTAATATCTATGTCAGCTATTCCTAATTATATCAACAACAATCAGCTCACTCTGTCATTACAAATATCAAAGAAACAACCATGCCTCAGTTTCAAGTCTCTAATCAAAACCAATTCTCTCTTATACAACCTCAACCTCAACCTTAGGTTTTTCCACACAGTCAATCCTTATAACCCACTCAACAAGCTTTTGTTGTTAATTCCAACCCATCCGAGCAAACAATCCAAATTGCTGAAGAGCATCTAGATCTATTGACAACCTTTATGAATAGCTACGAAGCTTTCATGGCTGGCAGACTCTGTGCACCCAACATCTTGGTTGATGACTTGCAACAAGTTAATCCTGATGATGTTGAAGAAAATGATATTAAGTACTAGATGGCAATGGTGGCGTACCAGGCGAAAAAATTTGCTAGGAGAATGGGGAGGAAGATGTTTGGTTTAAACAACTCAAGCAAGATAGGTTTTGATAAAAACAAGTTTAAGATGTTACAACTGGGATAAACCAGGTCACTTTGCTAGAGAATGTAATGAGAGAGAGACACACCAAAATGATAATGGCAAGAAGATGGTGACTGTGGAGGTAGAATCAAAGAGGGATAAGGCGAGCTCTTCAAATAACAAAGCATTGGTTTCTCAAACCAATGGAGAGTATGATTGGTCAGACCAAATGGAGATTTTGGATATTAAACTGTCTACCGCTTTGTTAGCTGAAATTCAGAATGATGAAGAAAGTATTGAAAATATGTTTGCTAAGTTTGTTTCTGATGATCTGATTAAAGGGATCTTTGCTGAAGAAGAAATTAAGAAGGTTGAATTGGTGCTTAATGAATATGCTGTTGTGAATACTCCAGTACAATCAAAGAAATCTGAAGATGGAAAGGAAGGAAGTAAAGATGAATCTATTGAGAATACTCCATCTATGGTTGAAAAGAATGTGAATGCTGTTGAGGAAACTCCAGCACCTGCTCATGATGATATTGACAATGCTGTTGAGATTACTTCAACAACTAACGCAGAAGAGAAAGTTGTTTTGAAAGCATTCATGGTAAATATCATACCAGAAGAGACGACTAAGCATGAAGACACAGATGAGGTATAGACTAATCATTGTTCAAAGACATGTGTAGAAAAGATTCAAAGATACAGAGTTCATAATGAACACTTGATCTTGGAAGTTGAAAAAATTTAATATCAAGCTTGTAAATATAAAAATAATGAGAAATTTTTAAAGAAAAGATAGAAGGATTAAACAAATCGATTTATCAATTAAAATTGAATCTTCATGATAAGGATTGTAACATCAATAATTTGAAAACACGTAATAATGAACTATCTTTAGAAATCAACAAAGCTAACAGTGAACTGTTATCTGCAAAATTGACGATTGAAAAGTTTGAGTTATCTTCAACCATGTTTGAAGGTATAATCAAGTCTCAAATGATTCAGAAAATTAATGGTGGAAAAAGTGGAGTTGGATATTCTAATATTGCACCACCAATTAATCATGATTATATATGTTTACCTTCACCCATTACCACATTAGATGAAGAACATACCTATGGATTAGGTTTTCAACCGAAATCAGACTTAATACCCCCGGTCATTGTTTCATTGATTGTTGACCCTATCATAAAAATTAGAATTAAAATTCATGTTGATAATTCTTTTGCAGAAAGTGTAAAGAGAGAAGGGTTGGTTGAAGATTGAGAAAGTGATGATGAAATAGTTTTTATGGATAATAAAAGTTGTAATTAAAAATCTTTATGTAAATCATCACTTGTTATCAATGAAATTTTTGATGTTTTTGTTCCTACAAATGATTGTTCAAATATGTCTATAAACAACAGAAATTAAAATCAAAGATTCTTCATAAAGACAATAAAAGAAAATATGTTACAACATCTGTATCTAACTTGAAAACTGATTTTAAGAACAGATTTGTTTCAAAAGGCAACATAAATAAGGAAGATTATACTTTTAAGGAAACAAATGCTTGTTTCTTTAAAAATAAATCTTCTATTAATGCTAACTCTGTGAAACAAGATGTTTGTAGATCAGGTATCAAGAAAACTGGTCCCATTCAAGTACCTATGACTTAAAAGGTTAAAGCTACTGTGCATGCCTCATCGGCTTCAGAAATGAATCAATCTGTTAGGAAAAATACCTCAATTCTTTCGGATTCAGCTAGAAATGTTCTTAAAGAAAGAAAGAAACGAGAGACTGTTAAAGAATCACAAGGCCAAGGAAATACTAAAGCTAGATTCTATGATAACTTTGGTGGTTACCATAAACAGTTCGTGAGAAATACACGAGAGCTGAATGCGTATCATAAAATGTATTGTTATATGTGTGGCAAGCCAAATCATATGGCTAGCAATTGCATTCATCAACATCAACTGACAAGCAAATAAAGATTTCATTATTCAATTTCAAGTAATAGAAAACAAATCTTTTTAAATATATGATTCAAAAGGAATACATATCAATCAAATATTTTTATTGATAAAAGAAATGTTCCAATAAAAACTAGTTGCATAAAGGAAATTCAGTCAAGAAATCTTTACATGTTGATGATATCAATTCTATTCCAATACAAAACACTTTAAAGAAAATGGTTACAAACTTGATCAAACCAATTCAAAGGTGAAAGATCAAAGAAAAACAATCAGAGCCTGATATTATTGAAGACTATGTTTTCAATGATAAAAGAGATATGTTATTAAAATCACTATCATATTTGGATAATAACAATGTGCTCAAGTCTATAATGGCTTGGGTTCCTAAAATTAAATAATCTCATTCATATGTACAGGAACAACCAAGGCAAGTTATCAACAACGTTTGGCATGTTGACAGCAGTTGTTCTAGACACATCTCTGTTAAACAATATGCAACCTTACAATGGAGGATATGTTATTTTTGCTGGAGATAGAGGTGGTAAAATTACAAAGTAAGGTACAGTGTCTAATGGTGTGTTAAGTTTTGAAGATGTCAATTTTGTTGAGGAACTTAAACATAATTTCCTAAGTGTCTCTTAAATTTGTGATAAAAAGTATTCAACACACTTCACTGATAAAGAATGTCTTATTTTAAAATCTAGATTTGTAATTCTTGATGAATGGATTATTTTAAGAACATAGAGAGACAAAGACACATACTTGATATAATGGTTCACATTCATTTGTAACTGCATCTTGTTTGTTAACAAATGCCTCAGAAAGTGATTCAATGCTATGGCGTCATCGTCTTGGCTATGTAAACATAAAAAATGTGAACAAGTTGGTTAGAGGAAATCATGTTTGGGCTTACCTTTGAAAGAATTTCAACATACCGAACATTGTCTGTCATGTTCAAAAGGCAAACAACATAAACTCCTTATAAACCAGTTGCTCATACTAAAATTAAATCAGTTCTTCAATTGTTACACATGGATTTATTTGGTCCGGTAAATGTTTTGAGCTTGGGATGTCATGCATATTGTTTGGTTATTACTAATGATTTTTCAAGATTTACTTGGGTTTTCTTTTTAGCAACTAAGGATGAGAAGTCTCATTTGCTGATAAATTCATGACTCTAGTGGAGAATCAGATTGACAAAACCATCAAGTACATTTAAAGTGATAATGGAATAGAGTTTTGCCATCATATTCTAAATGAATTTTGTGACTCAAAGGGGATAGCTAAACAATTTAGTTCCGCAAGAACTCCAAAACAAAATGGAGTTGCTAAAAGACGAAACAAAATATTAATTAAAGCAGCCAGAACAATGTTATCAGTAGCCAAATTACCTACTTTCTTTTGGGCTGTAGCTGTTAATAGTGCATGTTATGTTTAGAATCGTATCTTAATCAATAAACAACAAAACATGACTCCTTCTGAAATATTCTTTAAACATAAACCCAAAGTCAAATATTTTTAAATGTTTGGATGTTGTTGTAGTTTGTACAAACTTCGAATCTAAATAAAAAATTGATGAAAAAGCTGATGAGTGCTGCTTCGTGGGATATTTAGCTAACAAAGTTGCATACATGGTTTATAACAATAGGTCAAAACAAATAATCGAGTCATTTGATATAGATTGGCGTGAATCTAACAAAAAAGACGCAGGAACTGCTCCTTCATAGGTATATGATTATACTTCATTATTTGTAGGGGTTGAACCTAGAGGCTCGGGAAATCAAATCAAGATGAAGAAGATCAAGCCATGCGAGAAGTCTAAGTTGCCGCGCGAAAATTGATTCTCGCGCGACAACATCAAATCACGCGAGAACCAGTGACTCGCGCGAGAACTTCTAGATTAGTATAAAAAGAAGTTTTGTAATATAATTGTTAAGCTTTTGTCTCATTTCCTGATTTTCATAGTTACTGTAAATTGTGCAAAATCAAAGAGCAATACAAAAAAATTATTTACATTGTGTGCTCATGTTCTTCAATTAATTCAATCACAACGGTAATGTTTACATTCTGCATATTCGTTACGAGATCGATCTACGTATTATCTTAATCCTTAAAATTGGTATCAGAGCTTGGTATGCTCTTGATCGATTGATTGAAGATTGAAGTAAGTGATTTGGAGTGTTCTTGAATAGTGATTTGATTGATATTCGAAGATATACTTGATTTCTGCAAAGTTTGTTTATTCTTGAAGATGATGAAACTGATTATCTCAGCATTTGAAGAATTGAAGATGTTTATGACCCTAATTGAGCTTCACTGAATCAATTAGACACAACTAGGATCTTAATTGAACCTAAATCACTAATTAAACACTTAACTAATCAAATTTTAATCAATTTGGTGAAAAAGTGAAGATGAAAACCTTTGAAATTGCATAAACTAAACAGGCGAAAAGTTGGTGATTCTCTGTGAAAAGTTGGATTTGGCGCGAGAAGTTGAAGTATTCGCAATAGTTTGTTACCAGAAGATTCCTTTCACGTGAGAAGTTGAGGTTGCGCGAGAACTTGATCAATCATGCGAAAGCTTCAAGTTTGAAGAATTTTGAGGAAGTTGATTCCAAGTTGTGAAAGATGGCAAATCTGAAACACATTACTGCTACACTTAATCTCGACAATGAGATCGGAACTAGCACAAAGCCTCCCCGACTTCTCAGCGAGGAAGACTATCCGGATTGGGTCTATCGCTTCGAGAATCATGTCATTTACACAGAACCCAGGATGATGAGATCTATCAAACAAGGTCCATACATCCTAATCTATACTAATGACAAGGGAGACCTAGTGCCACAGCCTGAGCATCTATGGGATGAGGAAGACATGAAAAAGATAGAGCTTGATGACAAAGCATATGCTGCCATCACAATGGCACTTATCACTGAGATAGCCTAGAAATTCAAAGACTTTAGGAAGGCGAAAGATTGTGGGATGCTATGGACGAGCAGATAATGGGAAACAAAGACATGCGGGAAAGCAGGAAAGACATGCTTAATCAAGAGTTCAATATGTTCAATCATATTTTTGGTGAAACTTTGGAAGCCCAAATGTCTAGATTTGTTAAACTGATAACCAAGATGAAGAGTGCAGGAATCACACTGGAGAACATTTCAGTGAACAAGAAGTTGTTAAACTCACTATCGTATAGCTGGAACAACAACTGCACTACTATTAAGAGAACCAAAGATTTGTTTACCCTATCCCTGAGTGATCTGATCTCAACCATCAAATCCTATAACATGGATGATAAGCAGAGAGCTACCAATTACATAAACCCAATAGGAGCTGAAGCATCGGTATTGTATGACAAAATGGCTAGTAATCCGAATTACTATGTCAGCTACTCTCAGTTGTGTCAGCAACAGCAACAATCAACATCAGGTCATCCAACAATCAAGGATCAATCATTGCCTCAAGTTCAACCATTTATTCCATCTTATTCCTAAAGTCAATCATCACAACCTGTACAACAAGCATTTGTTGTCAATTCCCAGCCTAACAAGCAGACAATTCAGATTGCAGAAGAACACCTTGCTCTTTTTACCTCATTCATGAACAGGTATGAAGCTTTCTCTGCTGGAAGACTTAATACACCCAACATCATGGTTGACGATTTTCAACAAGTTAACCCAGATGATGTAGAAGAGAATGACATCAAATATCAGATGGCCATGGTGGTGTATCGTGCTAAGAATTTTGCAAGATGAACCGGGAGGAAAGTTTTTGGTTTAAACAACTCTAGCAAAATCGGGTTTGACAAATCAAACTTGAGATGTTACAACTGTGACAAACCTGGTAACTTTGCTAGAGAATGCACTAAGGGAAGGTCTGTTCAAGCTGATAACAGAAAGAAGATGGTCATGGTGGAAATTGAAACTAAAGGAGATAAGGCTAGTACATCTAATAACAAAGCACTGGTATCTTAGACTAAAGGAATGTATGACCAGTCCGACCAGATAGAGGTATTAGATATGAAGCTTTCTACTGCTCTGTTAGCAGAAATACAGAGTGTTGAAGATCATGTTGAGAAGAATGTGTTAGATGAGTTTGTGACATATGATTTGCTAGAAAGGGTGTTTAAGAAGGTTGAAGTGAAGAACGTCAAAATTATGAATGTGAATGCTGAAGATGTAAAAGAATTAGCTGTTGAGATTACTTTAGCTTATTCAACCATGGTCAAGGAGAAGAAAGATGAGGTGAAAGAAAAGACTGTTGAGAACACTCCAGTCAAAACTAAAGAATCTGTTAATGCTGTTGAGTTCACTCTAGCATCTGCATGTGATGACAAGAAAAATGCTGTTGAGATCACTCCAGTAATCAAAGCAGAAAAGAAGACTGTGCTAAAGGCCTTCATGGTAAAAGTTGTACATGAAGAGACAAACAAGCCAGAGGAAGTTAAAGAGGTACATTCTAATCTTTGTTTTGATAATTGCATAGAAAAGGTAAACAAATATAGAGTTCACAACGAACGCTTGATCTTGGAAGTTGGAAAACTTCAATATCAAGCACGTAAATATAAATCTGATGAGAAATTTTTTAAAGAAAAGATAGATGGTTTAAACAAATCAATTTATCAATCAAAACTAAATCGTCATGATAAAGAGTGTAATATAAAAGATTTGACAACACGTAATAATGAACTATCTTTAGAAATTAACAAACTAAACAGTGAACTCATGTCTGCTAAATTGGTTGTTGAAAAATTTGAGCTTTCATCAAACATGGTTGAAGGTATAATCAAGTCTCAGATGACACAGAAAATTAATTGTGGTAAAAGTGGAGTTGGTTATGCTAACATTACACCACCAATTAATCATGATTATACATCTTTGCCTTCATCAATTACAACTCCTGATGAAGAGACCTATGGATTAGGTTTTCAACCAAACACAAACTTCACTCCTTCAGTTAATGTTTCACTGACTATTGACCCTATCACAAAAACTGAAATTAATATTAATCATGACAATTCAGAAAGTGTGAAGATAGAAGGGTTGGTTGAAGAGTGGGAGAGCGATGATGAACTAGACTTTAAGGAAAATAAGATTTGTAATGAAAAACAATCTTGTAATTCATCATCTGTCATAAATGAAAGATCTGTAATTTTTATTAATTCAAATGTTTGTTCAAAAATGTCAAATAAAGAAAAGAAAAGGGAATCAAAAATGAACTTTACGAACAAAGAAAGTAAACGTGTCACAACATCTATATCTGACTTGAAAACTGATTTCAAGAACAGATTTGTTTCTATAGGAAACATTGATAAGGAGAATCATATTTTTAAAGAAATCAATGATAGTTTCTTTAAAAATAATTCTTCTATTATTGCTAACTCTGTGAAACAAGATGTTTGTAGAACAGGTTTGAAAGACACTGGTCCTACTCCAGTACAGAAGATTCATAAGGATAAAGCCACAATTCATGCTACATCAGCATCGGTAATGAATCTAAAAGCTAGGAAAATTACCTCATTTCCTCTGGAATCATCTCGAACAATTCATAACGAGAAAAAGAAAAGAGAGACTGTTAAAGAATCAAAAGGCCAAGGACATACTAAGGCCAAATTCTGTGATAACTATGGAAGTTATCCAAAACAGTTCGTTCAAAACATACAAGTGTCAAATACATATCATAAAATATGTTGTGATATGTGTGGAAAGCCAAATAACAAGGCTAGAAATTGTCATCATCAACATCAATTGACAAGCAAACAGAGATTTCATAATTCAATTTCAAACAATAGAAAACTTTTCTTTGTGAATGCAAATTTAAAAAGGAACTTAAATAAGTCAAATTCTTTTGCTAAAAACAATACCGATTTGAACAAAGAAAAGTCAAAAGTAAAAGTAGTACAAGTTGATGATAACAATTCCACCACACCACGGATCAAACAAGTTCAAAGATGGAAAGTTAAAGACAAATCCCCTGAGCCTATTGTTGTTGATAAATGTGTTTTCGATGACAAAAAAGATATGATATTGCAAAATGTATCATATTTAGATGAAAACAAAGAGCTCAAGTCAACCGTGGCTTGGGTTCCTAAAAATAAATAAAGTTGTTCAAATGTGCAGGAACAACCAAGACAAGCTATCAACAGTGTTTAGTATGTAGATAGTGGTTGTTCAAGATACATGACTGGTAATATATCTCTGTTAAACAACATACAATCTTACAATGGAGGATATGTTATCTTTGAGGGTAGGTACAGTGACAAAATGGTGTGTTAAGTTTTGAAGATGTTAATTTTGTAGAGGAACTAAAACATAATTTGCTTAGTGTCTCTCAAATTTGTGACAAAAAGTATTCAAAACATTTTATTGATAAAGAATGTCTTATTCTAAAACCTGACTTTTTAATTCCTGATGAATGGATTTTATTAAGAACTCCGAGAGATAACGACACGTATTTACTAGACATGAATGGTACACATTCTTTTGTAACTGCGTCGTGTTGGTTATCCTAGGCCTCAGAAAGTGATACGTTGTTATGGCATCGTCGTCTTGGACATGTAAATGTTAAGACTATAAACAAACTGGTTAGAGGAAATCATGTTGTTGGCCTAGCTTTGAAAGAATTTCAACTAACTGAACATTGTCTGTCATGTTCAAAAGGCAATTAACACAAACTTCCTCATAAACCAATTGCTCATACCGAAATTGACTCTATTCTTCAATTGTTACACATGGGTTTATTTGGTCCTGTTAGTGTTTTGAGTTTGGGACGTCGTGCATATTGTTTAGTCATTACTGATGATTTTTCTGGATTTACATGGGTTTTCTTCTTAGCAACCAAAGATGAGACACCTTATTTGCTGATAAAATTCATGTCACTCGTGGAAAATCAGACGGACAAAACAATCAAATGCATATGCAGTGATAATGGAACAGAATTTTGCAATTGTACATTGAATGAATTCTGTGATTCAAAGGGGGTAGCAAGACAATTCAGTTCTGTAATAACTCCACAACAAAATGGAGTTGCAGAAAGAAGAAACAAAACTTTAATTGAAGCAGCCAGAACTATGTTATTAGCAGCCAAATTACCATCATTCTTTTGGGCTGAAGCTGTTAACACTGCATGTTATGTTCAGAATCGTCTGTTAATCAATAAACAACAAAATATGACTCCTTTTGAAATCTTTTTCAAACATAAACCCAAAGTCAAATATTTCAAAACATTTAGATGTTGTTGTACTTTGTTAAACACATCTGAGTCTAAATCAAAATTTAATGAAAAAACTGATGAATGTTATTTTGTTGGATATTCAGCCAACAAAGTAGCATATCGGGTTTATAATAAAAGATCTAAACAAATAATTGAGTCATTTGATATTGATTGGCACGAATCTAACAAAACAGATTCAAGTTTTGCACCTTCATGGGTTTATGATTATGTTTCTTTATTTGAAACATTTAATCGACCATCTATTGTTTCTACTGCTAATCTACCTTTGACATCCTCAATTCCAGATATCTTTGCTGATGACATTAGATCTATGACTCCTCAAGCAAAAGGAATATCTTCAGATATACCTTCTACTTCAAGTGTTGCTGCTTTTCTAACTTCTGTTTCTGAAATAGATTTACCTCATGATGATCCAGTTGTTGAACAAGCTCCACAAGTTTCCGATCAGAGTTCCTCTTCTACTCAAATTGATCCAATTGATACAATTCAAGTACTATTTGAAGATCATTCTGTCAAAAATGATTTTAAAGATGAAGATATTGTTTATCAACCTGAAGGAGGGAGCACTGCTGACGAACCAGTTGGTCACATGTCTAACTTAGATGAAGTTATCTCTGAAGATGCTATTCCACAGTTGAGAATTCAAAGAGACCATCCAACTGAAGCAATTATTGGTTCATTATCACAAGGTGTCCGAACTCGAAGTCAATCAGGAATGATAAATACATGTTTGTACTCATGTTTTCTATCACAAGTTGTGCCAAAAAATGTTGAAATGGCATTAAAAGAAAATAGTTGGGTAGAGGCCATGCAGGACGAACTGATGTAATTCAAGAAGCTAAATGTCTAGCATCTATGTGAATTACCAAAGGGTAAATTGCCAATCGATACGAAATGGATTTTTAAGAACAAGACGAATGAAAAAGATGTGATTGTCCGCAACAAGGCCAGACTTGTTGTTCAAGGATTCTATCAAATTGAAGGGCTTTATTATGAAGAAGTATATGCTCCTATTGCAAGACTAGAAGCTATACGAATTTTTCTGGCATATGCTTCATACCAGAACTTCACAGTATATTAGATGGATGTCAAAACTGTTTTCGTGTATGGTGAAATGAAAGAAGATACCTATGTCTGTCAACCACCAAGTTTTGAAGATCCAGATCAACCTGACTATGTTTACAAGTTAGACAAAGCACTTTATGATTTACACCAAGCACCTCGAGCTTGGTATGCCACTCTCACTGAACATTTGCTTGAAAATGGTTATACACGAGGTGCAATTGATCAAACTTTATTCATACGGAAGACTAGTGATGATCTTATTCTCGTTCAAGTTTATGTCGATGATATTATCTTTGGCTCTACAAATGATGATTTGTGCAAGGAGTTTGAAGCAGTAATGAAGAAGAAATTTGAGATGAGTTCTTTTGGAGAAATGATGTTTTTCTTGGGCATTCAAGGTAAACAAGATGATAAGGGAATACTGATACATCAAGAAAAGTATATTCACAATATCCTAGACAAATACAAATTTCAAGACTCCTATGTTTTCTCGTCTTACTTTGTCTCCAGATCTCACGGGAGAAGATGTTGATCAACATATGTATCGATCAATGATCGGCTCTTTGATGTATCTCACTGCAAGCAGACCGGACATCATGTTTCCTGTTTGTAAGTGTGCATGTTATCAAAGTAATCCAAAGGAATCTCACATGAAAGCTGTCAAGAGGATTTTTAAGTATCTCAAGGGTCAACCAACACTCGGCCTTTGGTATCCTAAAAATACTGATTTCAATTTATTTGCTTATACTGACAGTGATTATGTAGGATGTAACTTGGACTGGAAATCTACTACTGGCGGTTGTCAATTTCTTGGCAATAAGTTGATTTCATGGCAGTGCAAGAAACAACAGACAGTAACCACATCCACTGCAGAGGCTGAATATGAGGCTGCATCACCTTGTGTTCACAAATCGTTTGAATTCAACAACAACTCCTTGATTATGGCCTAAACATTTATGATACTAAAATATTTTGTGATAATACTACAGTTTTAAACATTATGAAGAATCCAATTCAGCATTCAAAAACAAAACACATTGGCATCCGCATGCATTTCATTCGTGACTGCTTTGAACGCAAACTTAACCATTTGGAATCAATTTCCACAGATGACAATATTGCCGATTTGTTTACTAAGGTATTTGATCATTCCAGATTTGACTTTTTAGTTAAATCTTTGGGCATGATTAACTTTGGTTAATATTTATTCTTACACCCTTTACAAAATATTTTTCTTTATTTTTCGTTAAAATTGTTATTTTCTATCTAGATAGTCACAATTTTAAGGGGAGAAAATTTGAAAATACTTAAAAAGATTTTGTTCTTAGGGGGAGTAAATAGTTTGAAGAAAATTACAAAAAAGATTTTGGTTTACAAAAATTAAGAAAATTAAATTTTCAAGATTATACTGGAAATGATAGTACATTTTTTGATTTTGATTTGTTACATCCTAAGGCTTGCAAGAAACTAACTTGGATTATGTTTGATATGTTGATAAGTTGAACATTCAAGAATGAAAAGCACTATGTTCTGTGATGCACTGAAAGTAACTATTTATGACTAAAGTGGGTAACACATCAAGGTTTTGTGGTAACTCTGATTCCATGCTAAAACAGACTGAGATTTATAGTCTGGTCATACTCAAGCCAGTTACTTTCTGATTCAGTTTCTTTCAGATATTGTATATATATTTAAAAATCAAAAATACAAAAATAGATATACAAACGAAAACAAAATACAAAAGAGAAAAACAATCAAAAGGAGTAAAAAGAAGCCAAAAGGCCATATAGGAATAAAAGATGCCAATGAGCACATTAATAAAAGATATGTCATAGACATACATACTATATGATATAGGAGGCAAATCAAAAGATGGGGCATGTAAGTCCGACTTGGCATGTAAGTCCTAAACGTCTTGCGATGGCAAAAACATAAGTCCGACTGGCTGTTAATAAGTCCTAAAACTTGTTAATATTCTATGTTCAGAAACGTTTCTCAGGCTAGTTATGCTCATAATTGATATTATATTAGAAAATTCATTCCGAAAAGGCTGATCAGAAGTGAAAGGTTTAAGTCAAATTGGGGTGACTTGAAATCTCGAAAGTGTCTTGAAGTTGGATAAGGTTCTACAGGATTTTTGATTGTGGGACACACTGAAGACATATAATTTAATCAAAACATGATAAATATCACAGCTTATATGTCTAAGTAAACTTGAAGTCTAAGTTTGAACTGGACATAATATATTGACAATTAACATAACCTGTTTCATTTATAATAAAACTAGATGATGGTAATGATCGATTTCTAAGAAATATGATCCTGTACTTGAAAATTTATCAAAAGTAGTTAAGTAAATAACTAGTTAGTGAATATTGTTTGTTTACATATGTTTTTCTACTTGTTTCAATTTTATATCTTTTACAAAATTAAGAGTGTTAGAATAATTATAAACACTTAGTTAAACATAATTATTTTCATAACAAATCAAATGGCTTAATGGATAATTAAATATTTAAAAAAAAATGAAAAATAAAAAGTTTAAAATTTTAAAAGGAAAATTGAACTTGTCGCATGCGAAAAGTTCATCTAATGCGAGAAGTTCAAAACAAATGCAAAAGGTTCAATTGATGCGAAAAGTCTCAGTATGCAAGAACTCTGACTTCACACGCGAGAAGTCAAAGTACTATAAATACTAGGGTTTGAACGAAAGGTCACACTATTCGCACGATAACTTTCAGATTTTCCCTCTCAAAATTTTAAGTGTCAAAACCAGTTTAACCGTGATTATAGTGTCCACTGACTTCGCATTGTGATTCCTTAGTGATTTACAAGGTATATAGATGATTTCGTTTAGATTTGAATGTGTTTGTTTCTTGACCTAAAGTTCATATGACGAATACATGATAAATTAGACAAATTAAAAATGTTAAACCTTTAAAATGACTTAGGCGACATCTAATAATTAAGTGTTAATGGTTGAAACACTATAAAATTGAACAACTGAAATTCTGAAATCGCACAGACTTTTCGCATGCGAAAAGTAAGCTGAATATGAACAGATGCGAGAACTTTCAAATTTGCACAAAACTAGTCGCATGAAATTAACTTGTCGCGTGAAAAGTTGACTTTCAGTCAAAGTCAGGTTCATGCAAAAACATAGCTTGTCGCACGAAAAGTTAAAACTGATACTCAAAGTCTTCGCGCGAGTAGTGATGTTTTCGCTCGTGAAGTTCTTTTTCAAAAATTTTTCTAAGTGTTAATTTTTGTTCTAAGTTTGAAATATTTTGTACTTATCAATTTTGTTTTATGTTTCAAATGGCACGACCATTGGTTTTTAATAAAAATCATAATGCAGTGGCATTTCTTGAAGATGTACAAGATGATAAGGCTTTGTTGAGATCACTTATTGATGGGTTGAAGTCATCCCGAATTCATTATGCTATCACAGCAAATCCCACTATTTTCACAGACGTTATAGATCAGTTTTGGGAGACTGTTGTTAATGAGATTGATCAGGATGGTGAACCATGCATATCTGCCACTCTTAAAGGCAAAAGGATAGTGATTTCAGCTGAAGTGATTAATAGTGTATTATTGCTTGAAGATCAGGCCAACTCACTAGTGAAGATAGATGATGACGTAGTAAGAGACTGCCTTAAGAGGATGGGATATGATCATAGATATCCATCTCTTAAGAAGAAGTATCTTCCACCATTTTGGAAGTACTTATTTTATGTAGTTATCCATTGCCTTAGCAATCTAAAAGCTGGCATGGATAGTCTAAGTGTGGTGTTTGGATCCCTGCTGATTTCTTTAGTTGATGAACTCCCTTTCAGCATTTCCAAGGCAATCTTTGCTGAGTTACAGAAGAATGTGATTGCTATAGTGGGTAAGAAGTTTGTGATGTACCTGAGATTTATTCAGCTAATAGTGAATGCTGCTTATCCTGAGTTAGCAATATCCAACTCATCTACCTACGCTGTAATGGTGATGAAGAATGATATTTTCACTTACCTTATGGGGGCTGAGGAAATGCCTAGGATGGAGTTGATTTTTCCAAACTTGGAAGGTTTGTCGAGGGTTTTCAAGCAGAGGCACAACCACATGAGACTGAGACTCGTCATGATCAAAGAGATGATATTACTGGTACTACTACATAGTCTACTCATGAAGCACTTGAGAGTTCCCAGGGTGCTAGAGGTACAAATATAGATGCAGAGATAGACTTATGGTTTAGTTCTAGGAGTGAGACTGATAGTGATCAAATCAGGAATGTGCCATATGTACTGCAGGAACGTCCCAGAGTACGTGAAACACCGGTAAAACGTACTACTGAGGATCGTGATGCAGATTTTATTCCTGAGGTAACACCAGTCACTAGAGGTAGAAAGAAGAGGATGGCAAGAAAAACTGGAGATAGTTCTCATGGTAGGGGTAGAGGATGAGGCGTGTTAAGAAAACGTCGGAACCCTGTGACCACTAAGCCAATTGAGGAAGATATACCTGTTTTTGAGACTCCAGTCACAGTTAGTGAGGCTACACTAACTGAGACTCCATCTGATATGCCTACTACTACTGCTGACGTGTTGAGCACACCACCTAGAGAACAAGTGAATGAGAAGACCATTTGTATGGAAGACTTCATCAACACTCCTCCTGAGCATAGACAGGAAGCATAGACAGGGTGCTGTTGAAGATCTTATTCCTGCTAAAGATCCTATTACTACTATAGAGCATCCTGTTGATCCAGTTGTTCAATAAGAGACAACAGCGACTGCTGATGTTGATCAAGAGTCACCAATCACTGATATTCATATGACTACTGAGAATCAACCTGTAGTTTATACTGGAGAGGCGTTTGTGGAGCCTTAACATATGATGCCTATTCCTAACCCAGTAGATGAAGATGATGGCTTAGACTACTTAAGACTACTTAAGATGATGGAATTTGCAAAGGCATGGTTCAGTTACAGAGGAACAGTGAGCCGTACAAATGCATTAAGACTACTTACGGAGGTACAAAGCCTCCTATTTGCGCAATGTGAAACATTATACATGTCTGATTTACCATAATATTTGAAGTTCATTGAATCAATTCATATTTAATAAGGGTTTCATACTTAAACATTTACATGCATGCATAAAACGCCTTAGAACATCAAAAGTAGAATCAAGCTATCAACCTTATCGTGGAACATGATAGAGCGATGACTCAAAACACGTAGTGTATGCATATCATCCTAAAAATAGTGAAAAGCATGTGGAATAAGACGATCTAGAACTCATCTTAGTAGACTTATAAAGAAAACTTAGATATTGAACTTTTTACGTGAGATCTAACAAAACAAATCAAGAATGAAACTTTATTAGTACTTTCTCATTTGAATTATTCCATACATAGATCTATACATTGAATGTGGATAAAGGTGGAAAACTCCTTTTTAAGTTCACCTTCTCTCTAACCTGTCTCTCTCTCTGACCTACTCCCCCCCTCTGTTCTTTGGAAAACTTACACAACAAGCAAGGGTGAGGGGAGATGACTACCCTTTTATTTATAGGGAGGGATTGAGGAGTTGTCAAGTATCCCCATTAATCTTTAGCTATGATATTTTGACATTTCATACCTAAACTTGACTTTTTAATTTATTTTCTTTGATATTTTGAGGTGTTACAATTACTCTTTAATTTTAAATTACATTCTTCTACCAGTGGTTCATGATTGTTAGATGGAACTCAACAATGCATGAATATAAAGTCCTCATCACTATCAATTCCATATATTATTGCATTTGATAATCAAATTAAGACATATGTGTGTGTTATATCAACGAACTTCAAACAAACTCAATCAATATTACTAATCAAACGATTACAATACCAAAGAAGTTTACATCGTCAAAGCTCGATCCACCCGAGGTGAGCTCCCCTCGGGCGGCCTATCACATAACTCTCTGCTCTCTCACCCTTAGAGTATTTTCTCAAAATGAAACACACATAATGAAATACAAAGGAAAAACATCTATTTATACTAATAAATGTTCTTGCACGACAACTTCAAGTTCTCGCGCGGATAGGATTTGTATCCATCATCTTGGAGTTCTCACATCCTTTTATTTCATACATGATTTGTGTTTTTTTTTTTCACTTGATATTGTAATCCACAAAGTCTAGTTCCTTATAATTTCCCCCTATGAATTATGATATCAAGCTAAGTTTGACTTCGGTCACACATCTTCATGAATTATCTGATCCATGGGCATCTTTCACTTTAGTCTTCCCCCTCAGCTTTAACCTCCTCCTAATGCATTGATTCATAAAGGATATCACGTCTAAATCAAGATTAAACTGTTCTATCTTTATTACTTACAACTTAAGTTGTTTTAGGCTTATGACAGAGAGATCCAACTTCCATTTCAGATTTCAGAAGAACCTGATTTTTTAATCCAATGACAAGGTTCTGTGACGACAAACTAGATCATCTAAAATATTCTTCCCCCTATGTAAGATGTAATAAGCCCATATTTTCAGAGCAAGAATACCAAACAATCTTGATTCTTCATTTGATTAAATCGTTTAATCATTATCCCCATCGGTAAGATAAGATAAGCCCACTATGTCATGTTTCAATTCACGAATGATCCGAATCAAATGTTGTAGATATAGAATCTTGAACTTGATCAAACATCACAAAAAAACTGTCTAAGTACCAAACTTCAAATCATCCAACATAGGCAGAAACACTCGTTTCAAAACCTTCAAATACTAAAAAGTTTTTGCATCTTGATCATGTTCTCGTATTTTGAAAAAATTGATATCGGTCATAGTTTTTGTATAGGTGATGAAGTTTTCACATGGTGAAGTTTTTTCATGAGAAAATTTTCGCAAATGACGGTTATCGCTGCGAAGATTTTGCATGAAAAGTTTTCTCATGAAAAAGTTTTCTTATAAAAAGTTTTCTCATGAAAAGTTTTTGCATGGAAAGTTCTCTCATGAAAAGTTCTCGCATGAAAAAGTTCTTACATGATGCAGTTATTCCTGTAAAAACATCAACCAAAATCAACTTTTATGAGTTTAAATCAATGCTGCGGTCTCAAATCTTTGTTTTCCACCTTTAAAAGTCGAAGATACTGAGCATAATGATGTAACAAAACCGATTTCATGTGTGTTCACCCTCGATTTCACCTTCTTCTCCTTTAAAACTAGTCCAAACTTGATCTAACCTTTAGACCTTCAACCTCCATGTTTAACGTCTTAAACGGATGATCGCGAAATGAAAATCCCTGTATCAAGAGCAACACCTTGCTTTGATACCAAATGTAAAGTCCTCATCACGATCGATTCCACATATTGTTGCACTTGATAATCAAATTAAGACGGATGTGTACATGTGTGATATCAACAAACTTCAAACAAACTCAATCAAATATTATTAATCAAATGATTACAATACCAAAGGAGTTTACATCGTTGAAGCTCGACCACCAGAGGTGAGCTCCCCTCGGGTAGCCTATCACACAACCCTATGCTCTGTCACCCTCAGAGCACTTTCTCAAAATGAAACACACATAATAGAATATAAAAGAAAAACATCTATTTATACTAATAAATTTTCTCGCGCGACAAGCGACAACATGAGGTTGTCGCGTTGCAACTCCAAGTTCTCGCGTAGATAGGATTTGTATCCATCATCTTGGAGTCCCAGCATCCTTTTATTTCTCGCATGATTTGAGTTTTTGCGTTTCATTTGATATTGTAATCCGTAAAAGCTAGGTCCTTACAATGAAATATTTTCATAGCTTTTGGACGCATTGGAGGATTGGCCCAACCAAAAAACCTACAATGTGATCCCTATTGATATAGTCAATTTCAAAACATAGGGAAAAATAAACTATTATGGGTTAACTTATCATTCTAGATCAACATTAAAAACGACACCCAGGGTTTGAGGAAGTCCATGAGGTGCAAATCGATGTTGAAGAACCATAAGAGCAAATCACCATTAATTTCTCCTATTAATTTGTTTTCAAGGAAGAGTGGTGGAGATGTTGGAGGAACCGGTGGCACAAGGAAAAACAAAAAAAAAATGACAAAGAAATAAAATCAATCTTTGAGGAACTCAAGGTGAAAAAGGGGAAATATGATAAAAGTAAAAAAAAAAATCTCACTTAGGAGGCACATGATATGATTTAATAGGAAAAAAAAGATACACTCAATTTCATGTACCAAAATGATAAGAAATAAAAACCAGATAAGGTTGTAGGTTAAAAAAAGTTTAGGCATTGAAACTTAGATTTTAGAGAAATCAAATTAACGAAAACAATAACCTACTCAATTCCAAATTTTTGTAATAAATAACTAGTATTTTTGGTGGACAATAAATGCTAAACTGGTCCTAACTCAACTTGAATAGTATAGGACTAGGTCTCATTCATGTGCCACACAATTTAGTTAAGTCCGGCTGAAAATCATGTGATTTAGTACAAACATGTCGGCTTTTAAACCAAATAGATTTTCTACAACCTTCTTGTCGTTCCTAACGCGAAACTAACATCTACCAACACTCGAGCAAATTGCATTCGCGGGTCAAAATCTTTTAGATCACCCACATCTTTGTTAGATATTTTAGTGTAATTGGATTGACTAACGACCAATTTGATCATAATATCCATCAAACAAGTCAGGAGGTGCGGAGGGCATCTTTGTTTGAGTTTGTTTTAATCTTTGAAATTGAAAACCTTTTTAGGGTCGAAGTCCCTAAGCAATGGGGGTTCCAACAGGGTAACGCCCCCTTAGCGGGGGTCCAGGGGTAGCGCCCCTGGGAGCTGGGTCTAAGGGGCGGTAGCCCCTGGCGGGATCCAAGTGGCAAAGCCCCTGGCTAGGGTCGAGTTACCAGGTCAGCTTGGAAAAAATTTCTTTTGGTAAAAATTTCTTTATAAAAATGCCTGTAAATGTAATTTTTCCGAAATTTCACATGTGAAATTCGTGGGTAAAAAGTGTAATATTTGGATATGAAAACTGCCTTCGAAAGTTTCACCCCTCCCTGCAAATGTTGATTTCGAAACATATTTTGGTCATTCTACATTTCTTTGGTTCCCTAAACACACACAAAAACACATACTATGTTCTTGATTCTGAACTGTATCCGATTCAGATATTCGTGTGAATAACCAAATAATTTCAATCTAAAAATGATCTTCACGACTCTCAGATTATCCAGTTTGTCTATTTGAAATTTCCTACACTCTAAGAGTTAAACAAATAACATTATTGTAGGAGTGCACGGGGGATTTTACTTACATTAATGTAGCTCTAGATGCATTTACTAGCCCCTTCTAGATGAAGTTTATGGAGTGTTGGGAGAAATATCAAGAAGACGAACATAAACCATACCCACAATTATTTTTCGAGGGGCCTACCACTTATGCAATTTGCTATAAACCACTCAAATTCATTTCTACTGTTGTATTCCCAGCTTTTGTTGCAAGAAATAGATGTTTTCCCTGATTGAGGCCAGCTTACATTCTGAAGTTGTTTTACATGCCAATAGTGGGTCACCATTACAGTATAGAGATCAATATTGAACTAGCTTTTAAGGCTGGAAGATAAGGTATATGAGACATAACATAAAAGGAACCTCAAACGAAAGCGCGTCTATTGTTAGATAAATAACTGTAAGTGAAGTCTAGGTTTCCATAGGAAATGTTTAGGGGAGAATGAAGTTGTTTAGCGCTCTAACATGGACTCGCGGAGCAGCTTTATTTCATAAATCTCGGGCATATCATTCTTATTTCTAGTACCTGAATCAGAAGCTGCAAAAGATTAAGAAAACAAAGATAGATCAATTGAAAACTATAAATTACAAAACCATATTCATTTTTACAATTTGATTACCTTTATTCTTCATTTTCCATAATGAGTATAATCTATAATGTTGGACACTAGATTATCATGCTCAAGAGAAAAAAATGTTATAACCAACTTCAAATTACTCTTATTTAACATCAACTCAGAATGATAAAAACTAGTTGATCGTCGGCAAATTAAGTTTGTGTTGACATATGATGGTCAAATGAACTAGCTTCAACTTCAATAATTATCTTGGTTATCCAAAGGGTAAGGCAACTTGTGGGTATGTAATATATTTGTTTGGATATAGCATTGATGATTTTGGATACACACCAGTGGTATATACGTAAGATATACGAAAACTTCACCTCTTGAGATGATAATGGACCGACCATCTAATGTGGCTGATCTGGATCTATATAACCCCCATGATCCCTCTAGCTTCCCTCTAAAAGTAAAAGAATCCTCTCCAGCAGACATAATTAACACATTGTTAATAATTAGCCCACTCAAACCAAACTTTCATGAAGCTTTATGAAACAATTTTCTATGCAGTTATCTTTTTGTCTTCTCTTTTCTCATGTTTTTTGTTCAAGAAAGAAAAGAGGAGACAGAGAAGTAAAACTCGGCTTCCCCAGGGTTCAATGGGGTGGCCTTGCATTGGAGAGACTCTTCAAATGTACACACAAGATCCAAATGTTTTCTTCACCTCAAAGCAAAAAAGGTACAGCAATGCAATAGAGTTTTGTCGTACAAATAACACGTTAATTCAGTAATATGTTACTCATAATGTTAAATTCTTCGCTTCATGATCAGATATGGAGATATATTCAAAACGCATATACTTGGATACCCTTGTGTTATGCTGGCAGGCCCTGATGCGATTTGGTTTGTACTGGTGTCTCATTCTCACTTGTTCAAACCTACATACCCAAAGAGTAAAGAGAAGTTGATTGGACCATCAGCACTGTTTTTCCACTCTGGAAATTATCATGCTTGCTTGAGAAAGTTGGTTCAAACCTCGTTTTCTCCTGAAGTGACCCGAAAGCTGATTCCTGATATTGAAGCACTAGCCACATCTTGTCTGGAATCATGGGCCAATGGTGAGGTCATTAACACGTTCAACGCCATGAAGAAGGTACTAATAGTCTTAATAATGATTCATATTCCTCAATTTAGCTTTCATTGACTTGTATATATACTAATCATGAAGGAATTTCTGCAGTTTGCTTTTGATGTCGGCGTTTTGTCAATCTTCGGTCAGTTGAACAAGAAATATTCAGATGAGCTGAAGGAGAATTATAGCATCTTAGAAAAAGGTTACAATTGTTTCCCATTAAAGCTGCCAGGAACTGCATATCATAAATCTTTAATGGTAATTTATCAGTTCAAAATTCTACATTTTTCATGCATTATACACGATTCTTGTAATTAAACCTGTTTATCGATGTGAAAATGTGAAGGCAAGGAAAAGACTTCATCAGATTCTTGGTGAGATTGTCCGACAAACGAAGGAAAATAAGTTGTCAGCAAGCAATCTCTTAGGCCTTCTCTTGAACTTTAGGGACGAGAAAGGGAACGTATTAAGTGAAGAACAAATAGCAGATAACATCATTGGAGTGCTGTTTGCAGCTCAAGATACAACAGCTAGTGTTCTCACATGGATGCTGAAGTATCTGAATGATGACCCCAAACTTCTAGATGCTGTTAAGGTAGGATCTTAAAAGTAATCACTTGTATAATGAAATTATCATCTATAATCGCTTTTAGAATCTGATTATACATGCGTGCCGACGTGTTTGTGACTTTGTTTCATAGCATGATCGTACTGAGGAACTTCTACTGCTGATGACAGGGAGAGCAGAAGGCAATTTGTGAATCTGAAAATGGAGAGAAGCCATCATTAACTTGGGCGATGACAAGAAAAATGCCGCTAACACATAGAGTATGTATTGATCATAAAACCAGAAAAAAATGTTTGATTATGAACTATTTGGTATATAATTGCTACATTATAATCACTAACATATGCACATCAATGTCAGGTGATATTAGAGAGCCTGAGGAAAGCAAGTATTATATCTTTTACTTTTAGGGAAGCTGCAGTGGATGTTGAATACGAAGGTGAGTCAAAATTGATGTTTGTTTAAAGCTTATATGCGTTTGCTAAATAAATGGTTTATGTGACTGCTGATGGAAATGAACAAACAGGATACCTTATTCCAAAGGGATGGAAAGTGATGCCATTGTTCAGGAACATTCACCATAATCCAGAATTCTTTGCTGAGCCTGAAAACTTTGATCCATTCAGATTCGAGGTATGGAAAGCAATGCTAGCCACAGTTAAAGTCTGAATCATACATGAGTAAGCATAAACCAATTATGTCCAAAGTTATTTTGAGGTGTTTTTTGTTTATTGATTCATTTTCTTTTTGCAGAATCCTCCAAAACCAAACACATATATGCCATTTGGTAGCGGAATACATGCTTGTCCAGGAAATGAACTTGCAAAGCTTGAGATGCTTGTTCTACTCCACCATATGCTTACAAAGTATAGGTAAGATGTTAACATGTAAACACTCAATTCTTAATAGAAAAATATTGATCGTAAATGGACCATGCTGATTTTGTTTTTGTTGGTGATTTTACACTACAGATGGGAATTGGTGGGTTCATCAAACTTCATACAGTATAGTCCATTCCCAATTCCAATAAATGGCCTCAGAGCTAGGTTTATTAAAGAACTTTGACAGCCAACAAGAGTGATCTCAATCAAGAATATCTTGTTAATTCAATTAGCTACTATCAACGTGCATTGCATGCCCTATGTTTTTTAACGTGGTGCAACTACAACGAATACGTAATCCTTGATGTATATCCGATTGTTATTGTCTTCATAAATGATGTCAAAAGTTACAAAGTAATTTATAATCACTGAGCCCTTAAAGGCCATATGTATGCAACAATAAAGAAAACCCTCTTATGATGAGGATAATTATTTGGTTCCCATTAATCAAAGACTCTAAATGGAATATGTAATTTATTATCTTCTTTTCTTGTACCACATCTTTGCTATTGTCAGGAGAACCTTTTTCCTATTCTTTTACGTTCTAGAACACACCATATCACACATCACTATCAACCTGATTACGATGTGCATGTTCTCAGTTATCATGAAACTGTCATGCATATGTACATTGTTTAGTGCTCCATTTGTGATACATCACAAAGAATGGTGCACAACATCTATGCCATAATTCAACCCTTGTATCTGGATTGTTCTAAAAGCATGCGTGGTAGTCATAAATGTTAGCATTGGATACAAATGTCAATTATAATTAACCAGTATTTTACCCGCCGCGCGTTGCGGCGGAATTGTATTTGGCGTGATAAAGTATAAATTACAATCGAGCATACTCATTTCCAAACTAAACTTACCTGGAAACATAAAGTAATTCGAATTTATACTGTCAAATCAAAACATATTATATTTGACTTGACTCTAAACAAAACTTATATTAAAATGTAGACCAAATCAAAACATATATAAAAGAAGCACATAAAGTCAATCGCTCCAACTTGTTTCCAAACTAAATTTACGTCGAAACGTATACTAACTCGGGTTTATACAGTTAAACTAAATTTTCGCTCCATTAATAGTTTCCTTTGCATTGATTTGTAATTATGTTACTATTGTTTTGTACGTAAGAGACGTTAGCTATTTTGCCTTCTTTTTTCCTGAATTTCTTTTAAACTTAACTATCACTTTTCGGTGTATTTTGTATGACTAGCGTTGCTTCGTCGCGGATTGATTTGGAGTGTATAAAATAACGTCATATTATAGTTTTTGGGATTATTATGGTTTCGGTGAGTTCAACTATATAGGCATTCGGATTGTCGCTACACATATTTTAGTGATTCATTATTATATTGTCATGATACAATTCTCGAATATTAAATTGTTACAGATATAATAACATGACAGATACACGATATTATATTGTAACTAATATAATAACACAAATATTATAGTTGTTGTTATTGTTATTAACCTTATGATAATAATTAGTAGTAGTAGTAGTATTAATATGATAATATTTATTATTATTGTAATTATTTTCGAAACATATTAAATAATATGTCATTAACTAAGATATTTTACATAAATATTAAAATTATTAAACTCACAATATGCCTCTAGAAAATATTAGTATTATTTTTTTATATATATGAAAATATATATTAGTTATATACTTAAATATTTAAATAAAATAATACTTAATTTAAATAGTATTTAGTTATAAAATTATAATTAGTAAATATAATTTAAATATCAATTTATAGCATCATAAGTAAATTAAAATATAATGAAATGAATTAAATAATATCATATTATAAACTAATATATTAATAATGTGTATTAAATAATATATTAATTAGAAAAATTAATTAAATAGGGGGTAGAAGTTGAATTATTGCATAAAACACTTGTACTCTATGCTTAAAATATTATATTAGACGTTTTACACTTTAAATAACATTACTATCTTGTCATTCTAAGATATATTTATTATATAGTGGTTTGACTCGCATGATGTGACGGGTGTCACCGAGTCTCACTTGAAGAGCACAATCTAACCCGACCTGATTTAAACATTAATTATATTTGAATGTTATTATTATTATTATTATTATTATTATTATTATTATTATTATTATTATTATTATTATTATTATAACTATGTAATATTTAGTAATTATATAGTTATGTATATAAATAAAATAATACTTACTTTTAATGATATATAGTTATAAATATATAAATAGTAAATGTAAATTTAATTATTATTTTAAAAACATTATTAATAAGATAATATTTAATTTAGTGAATTAAATAATGTATTAATTAGAAGAAGTATACTTAATGAGGGTAATTTAGAAACTATTGTATAATACACTTGTATATTGTGCTTAAAAAGTTATGTTAGATGTCTTACACTTTGAATAAAATTATAATTGTATCCTCCCTAAATGCTTTATATAGTAGTGTAGATATATTATTAAAATTAAGTATTATTTTAGTTATAAATATAAATAGTAAATGTAAATTTAATTATTATTTTAAAAACATTAGAGTAAATAACCATTTGCATCCCTGACGTTTTTTTATTTTAACCACTTGTATCCCTGCAGTTTCAAAGTCTCGAATTTCCCCCTGACATTTTATTTTTGTCTCCATTTAAATCCAAATGACTAATTCCGTTAAATTATTCAGTTAAGTTTTTATAAAAGAACAAAAATACCATTCAACCATATCCAAAAAAACCCCTCTACTAATCCCACCCTCATATTCTTTCTGTATCTTTTCTTTATCTCTCTCCTCTTCCTCTCACTGTAAAACACCAAACACATTCTCACTTTCCATCATTGTTTTCTAACCTGAGAAGAAAATCCATAGGAATCATAACCATCCATGAAGACATCATCCAGACCCAGATCTTGACCAGACTCGACGGTCAAACCCTCACCACCGCCGGAACTGTATTTTTCGACCACCAGTCCCTCTTCTCCGGCGACACCCTCTTGTCCGACATCTGCTCCTCGACGTTGCCCTCAACCCAACACCCTCTCGTCCAACAATCCATGCTCGTCGTCAATGTTGCACCACCGTTCCATTCCTCGTGGAATCAGATCTCAATAGAAACCGTATGCACCGACGATCGATAGTTACACCGAAACAATCGACGATTCTGCAAAAAGCTTCTGCGGTGATGATTCATGCATTCAAGCGTTTTCCGTTCTCCAGTGCCGGCGCCGGAGGTTCTCTGAAGGCTAGGTTTTTCCCGAGGAGTTTATGTCGGAGGCTGTTAAAGTATGGCTTATGGAAGAACACTGATGATGATCGTAACAACGAGATCAAACGTTTGAAGTCATTCAGCGATTTACTCAAGGAAAACGAAATTCCTCCGCCTCCGTCACCGTTGTCGTCCTCGTCGTCGGAGTTTCAATCGCCGTGACCGCCACCGCTACGGCTGAGCTAAGGAGCTTAACGAGTAACAGTAGCAGTTGGTCTGGTAGCGATTTTACGGCGACGAGTGATCGGACTTTTATCTCCGGTGATAGTTCGGAGGTTAATTTGGCTCGAAACGACGTCGTAAGTGGATTATTGGAGACTGAGAAGATGATGAACGGAGATGGAGTTGGCGCAACCACCGCAACGGCCAGCGGTGCAACGACCGACCACCAATTATTCTGATTCTAACCAACACGCTAAGGTGAGATGGGTGGTGGGTGGTGGTGTCGATGGGTGGTGGTGGATGTAGCTATGTGTTTATGTTGACCAAAGAAGAAAAAGAAGATGTAGATGGTCTCATAATTTTTTTTATTTTTATTTTTAATTTTTAGGGGCATTTTATCTTTTTATAAAAGAATTAACGGAATAACTAACGGTGTTAAGGTTTTGGATACAAATGGATATAAAAATGAAACATTAGAGGGTCATTGGTAATTTTAAAACTGCAACGATGCAAGTGGTTAAAATGAACAAACGTCAGGAATGAAAATGGTAATTTAATCTAAACATTATTAATAAGATAATACTTAATTTAATAAATTAAATAATTTATTAATTAGAAGAAGTATACTTAACGATAACAATTTAGAAACTATTGTATAATACACTTGTATATTGTGCTTAAAAAGTTATATTAAATGTCTTACATTTTAAATAAAATTATAATTGTATCCTTCTTAAATCTTTTATACACTAGTGTAAATATGATGTTGAATTCTTGTAATTACGTGGCATATGCTAGGAGGCCCAAACATTGAACTTTCAAAGCCTGCAAATTCTTGAAACGAAGCGAGGAGACTAAAGTGCTAAGCTAACTAAATGACAAAATATGCACTATTCATGAACGTTGTAAATTCATATATACATAATTCCATAATTTAATTCATAGATCGGACGAAGGTGTTTGTTAATCTTGATGGGTGCATGACAAAATTCGGGTATCTAGAAAGCTTATCTATGCACATGTTTTAAGTTTGATTAATTGTCATGTGTAGATTAATTAGACAGTTAAATAGATGGTTTTGTGTAAAACCGGATATTCGGATTTTCGTATATTTAAAAATTTCGTTTCAATATCCAAATTTTCGGATTTAAAAACCTGAACGGATACCCGAATTCTAAAACAATATGTATTATTTAATAGTTTTTAATAAATGAATTTTTGGATATCTATTTTTATTAAAAGTATCTGAAATTTCTAATTAATATTTATTATTTAATAGATTTATAAAAATATTCAGATAATTTGAATATCCGAGGATCCGAAAATTTTCAAAAATTCAAATCCGAATTTTAAATTCAAATATCCAAATTTTCGGATACTTAAGGGTAGAATTTTCGGATTCGATTTCGAAATTGAATATTTTTGCACACCCCTAGTTTGGTTGGGTAAGTGATTTTTCTTATCTTTTGGTGAAAGGGCTATAATCAATAATTTAATGTATGTCTTCGAAACTAAAAGAGCAAGTTAAGCAATAATTATTATTTGTACATGAGTTTTCTTTGAGTGTGACTGGGGCCAAACCTATAATTGATATAAAGCGCGAGGATGAGAAAAGAGGGCAATAGTGGCAGGAGAATTCTGGAGACGAAACCAAGCAAGAAGCCAAACATGCCAGAGAATTAATGATCACAACAAATTCGGGATCGTCAATAACTAATTCCTCTATAAAAGCAAGAAACCAAAGGAGGTTATTTAAATCAAAGAAATTAATATCAAGCGGTGACACCCCGTATTTCCAGGTTACTATTGTTAATTTAACTCTCCGCCAGTTAATTTATTTTTCGTCATTTGATTACTTTTCAGTCTCGTGCATTTATTACATTCTCCTTGCTTAGACGAAAATGATAATAATACTACTATTATTATTATCTAGTTATAATTCAATTATTATTAACCTAAATATGATTTAATTAAATAATTAAACCCACTAAACACCTCCCCCTTCTAACCAACCCCCCCCCCCCTCTATTACATATCCCCATCGGCCTCCCACACACTCTCTCTCTCTCTCTCTCTCTCTCACTAACCTCTATCTTCTCAAACCCTAATTCCCTATCTCCATCTCTCCGTCTCTCGGTGTCTCTCTCTCTCCCACCCAAACCCGACGAAGCTCTCTCTCCCTCCCTCCCCCTTGGGAACGCTCTCGGGTCTCTCTTCCTCCATTGCGTGACGTGGTAAGTACCCTCTGTTGATGTGTTTAATATTAATGAATGAGTCTCGATTGTATTGTGGCATTGAGTTCTCGGTTCTTTCAATTTTAATGGGGAAAGGCTTCGGTTTAGGATTATACTTGATGGAACTGTGAGAGTGCCTAGGGTTTCGGTTACATGGAATGTGTGTGTGGGGTCATGGTGCATGGGTTTTTGGTGCAAAGGGTCTCGGTTAGGTTTGGAGTATGCGGTAGGGTTTTGGGTGAGTAGGCATTGTGTGCATAGGGTTTAGTTGTACATGTTAGGCTACGTGGGCATGCATGAGTGAGCCACGCATGCATCTTCAAATAATTATAATGTTTTAATGTAAAAAATTATATAAGTATGGTTTAAATATTGTCACATCCCGGCGGAAGCGTGAAATGCTTGGGTGTGACTTTTCGGTTTAAAACTCATTGATTATAATAATATGTAATCACAATAATTTAACTAAACAAAATTCATCCATTAGTCATATATTTATAGGATTACAATTATACAAAATTTAGTCTAATAATTAGACTTTTACATTAGTAATCCTATTTCATAGTACACGTTTTTGTCATTTCATTTATTCTCCAGCTAATAGTGGACATGAACATCCATGAAGAGTTTGAAGTCTGTTAGATCAATAACCACCCATATGCACAGCTCTCCTACATAGCCGTGTCAATCATCGCAGATACTGAACGTGTACACGAAATTATAAAACATTATGATTTCCTGAAAAAGCATACTCAAAATGGTCAACAATAAGTTGGTGAGAACATAGGTTTAATAACTTATCAATAATTTTCTTACTGATGCAACATAAATAAGATCACAACCAAACCTACTTATATGCCAAGTGATTCATAACTGTCATACATATAAACTACAGAATCAAATAATATAACATCACAACACTTATTTTGTTGGTGCAGGAAACATGTTCCTAAGTAGCGCTACTTATATTATCTGAGGTGTCAAGTTTAGGTGAATATGACACCTTATTCATTAAGTTATGGCTTAGTTAGTTAATTAATCACTAATCTAGTTTGATTATCATTCTAATGGACTGATTTCTTGTGCTAGACTTGTGTTATAGTTTAGTATTCAAGTGTTTAAGATTAGTTTGGATTTGATTCTTGATATCAACTTTCTAAAAGTTAAATTATTTGGTAATGTTTGATTAAATTTTAATCTTAGTTCATTACACATTAGATGAGAACATATATCAATCAAATAACTAGTCACACAATCTTATGATTTGTCATTTCATTTATTCTCCAGCTAGTAGTGGACATGAACATCTATGAAGAGGCTGGAGTCTGTTAGATCAATAACCACCCATATGCACAGCTCTCCTACATAGCCGTGCCAATCATCGCAGATACTGAACGTGTACACGAAATTATAAAACATTATGATTTCCTGAAAAAGCATACTCAAAATGGTCAACAATAAGTTGGTGAGAACTCAATAATTTTCTTACTGATGCAACATAAATAAGATCACAACCAAACCTACTTATATGCCAAGTGATTCATAACTGTCATACATATAAAATACAGAATCAAATAATATAACATCACAACACTTATTTTGTTGGTGCAGGAAACATGTTCCTGAGTAGCGCTACTTATATTATCTGAGGTGTCAAGTTTAGGTGAATATGACACCTTATTCATTAAGTTATGGCTTAGTTAGTTAATTAATCACTAATCTAGGTTGATTATCATTCTAATGGACTGATTTCTTGTGCTAGACTTGTGTTATAGTTTAGTATTCAAGTGTTTAAGATTAGTTTGGATTTGATTCTTGATATCAACTTTCTAAAAGTTAACTTATTTGATAATGTTTGATTAAATTTTAATCTTAGTTCATTACACATTAGATGAGAACATATATCAATCAAATAACTAGTCACACAATCTTATGATTTGTCATTTCATTTATTCTCCAGCTAGTAGTGGACATGAACATCTATGAAGAGGCTGGAGTCTGTTAGATCAATAACCACCCATATGCACAGCTCTCCTACATAGCCGTGCCAATCATCGCAGATACTGAACGTGTACACGAAATTATAAAACATTATGATTTCCTGAAAAAACATACTCAAAATGGTCAACAATAAGTTGGTAAGAACATAGGTTTAATAACTTATTAATAATTTTCTTACTGATGCAACATAAATAAGATCACAACCAAACCTACTTATATGCCAAGTGATTCATAACTGTCATACATATAAATCAAAGAATCAAATAATATAACATCGCAACCCTTATTTTGTTGGTGCAGGAAATATGTTCCTAAGTAGCGCTACTTATATTATCTGATGGTTCCTTATACGAATTAATGGTTGCAACTTATGGCAGTAAATGACAGTAACTTATCTAAATTCTTATTCACGTTAGCATCTATAGTAAAATACGTAGTATGCTTTTCCCCCCAAAAACTTATAAATAAAAAGGGGCTATGTTACTCACCTTATTTCTAGCAACAAGTCAAATATTTACTATAAAATAATTATTTGTTAGAAATAAATATTATTTCTTTAAAATTTTCAGCATTTATATTTTTAATCAAATCAAAATTTCTAAACAACAGTTACAGTTGTCCAAAAATTTCTAAATTTTACAAGCAGTAATATCTTAAAATCCAAATTAACATATATTAATTTCAACTAATACTTATTTACAGATAATTTCCTAGAATTTTTACAAGTTTCCTATTAAATGGCAGAAATAGCTACTTATCTCCAAAATTTCTAAAAATTATATAGATTGTTCTATACAATATTTAAAATTTATTTAAAATTTTTATGATTTTACCTACTGTTTTGTTATTATTTTTGATTTTCTTCATATTATTCTTTCTAAAATATATAACTTTATCATAGAAGTGAATTAATTCACAAAATTTATTTTGTACTTCCAATGTACTGTTAGGGTCATCATATAATTTTTCTAGGTTTTTATCAAGTTCAAATCTTCTGTTTGGCATTTTTATTCTATTTCCTTGAATTAATCATATAAATTAATATATCCTATAAAATTTTCCCAAAATTTCAAGATTATTATTTCTAATATTTTCTAATAGATTTCTAAATTTTTATTCCCACAATCACAATTATTTAAATACTTAATCTATTTCATTTAATAAAGCATGAAATAACAATTACTTCAACACTTTTAAACCCTTTTGTTCTTAATTAAATCTTTGGTTTTCATAAAAATCTTAAAATTTCTGTTACATAATTTTTTCTTACTGATTTTTGATTGAAAATCAAAGTTTTATAAGATTTGTTAATAGTTTCTACTCCAAAGGTGTAGAAGATGGTTGACAAAAATTTCTATCCTCTTAGTCCCAAACTTGAAGGAGGAGGTTCTTGAACTTGGATGGTATAATATGTTGATATAGGATGATTTGGTTGTAGTATGATGGTGATGTTGATGTTGTTTTTGGTGTGTTGAACCGAGAAGGAGAAGAGTAAGAGGTGGTTATTGATGGTTGAACTTATATGGAAACCGAGAGAGGGGAAACCGAGAGTTAGAGGTGGTTGTGGTGGTCTTCGGTCGATGGTGGTGGTGTGAATGGTGTCATCGGCCGAGAAACTCATAGTGGGAGGGGAGGTCATCATTAGTTCTTCAACTAGACTTGTGTGTTGTAATCTTAGCTTTGATATGTGTAAAGTGTTAAAGCATGATAAGTGTGTGTAATGCGAGGTGTCAAGTTTAGGTGCATATGACACCTTAGTCATTAAGTTATAGCTTAGTTAGTTAATTAATCACTAATCTAGGTTGATTATCATTCTAATGGACAGATTTCTAGTGCTAAACTTGTGTTTTAGTTTAGTATTCAAGTGTTTAAGATTAGTTTGGATTTGATTATTGATACCAATTTTGTAAAAGTTAACTTATTTGGTAATGTTTGATTGAATTTTAATCTTAGTTCATTACACATTAGATGAGAACATATATCAATCAAATAACTAGTCACAGAATCTTATGATTTGATAATTTACTTAAATGGTTTAACAACTACAAAATTCACAAAATGTACATACATGCACACGTAAATACTTTTGCATGCACGCACGTTCACGTATCATATTCATATAGACATGAAATGTTAAAATATATATACAAAATTTCTTATAAAGTTAATCCAATAATATCACATTAACAAATTTCAATTAAATATTTGTAAATATATATATTACAAACTTAAAATAATTCTTAAAATTTTAATTTGTCTAACCTTAGTTTTAGGGTAGTCACATTCTCCCCCTGTAAAAAGAATTTCATCCCGAAATTCATCTGTTGTCACTATTTGATGATATGGAGAGTTTGTCTGTATAACTATCCTTTTCATTCAATTTAATCTCAAATAAGTGTGGATATTTTCTTTTGATTTCATCTTCCTGTTCCCATGTAAATTTAGGTCCTCGTTTTGAATTCCATTTGACCTTCACTATTGGGATCTTACTTCTCTTTAATCTCCTGACTTCTCTATCCATGATTGCTATCGGTTCTTCCACACAGTGAAGTTTCTCATCTTTTTTGACTTCCTTTATTGGTATCCTTAATGTCTTATCTTTCAGACATTTCTTCAAGTTGGATACATGAAAGGTGTTATGTATCCCACTTAACTCCCGAGGCAGGTCTAACTTGTATGCTACGGGGCCAATTCTATCTATTATTTCAAAAGGACCAACATATCTAGGGTTTAACTTACTCTTTTTTTCCAAATCGGATAATTCCCTTTGATGGTGATACCTTTAAGTACACCTTATCCCCTATTTGAAATTCTAAAGGCTTTCTTCTTTTATCAGCATAACTCTTCTGTCTATCACGTGCTGCCTTCAATCTGTCTTTGATTTCAAAGATCTTATTAGACATTTCCTGTATGAGTTCTGGGCTTGTAAGTTGTCTATCCCCTACTTCATTCCAACACAGAGGTGATCTACACTTCCTTCCATATAAAGCTTCAAATGGAGCTACTCCTATACTAGCATGGTAACTATTGTTATATGAAAATTCTATCAAAGGTAAGTGTATATCCCAATTACCAAAAAAGTCTAATGCATAAGCTCGCAACATATCTTCCAATGTCTAGATTGTTTTCTCACTCTGTCCATCTGTTTGTGGATGATATGCCGTACTCATGTTTATTTGAGTTCCTAATGCTTTTTGTAAAGTCTGCCAAAATCTTGAAGTAAATCGGCTGTCTCTGTCTGATATAATTGAAATTGGTATTCCATGTCTAGACACAATCACCTTCATATAAATCCTGGCTAATTTCTCCATTTTATAATCTTCTCTGATTGGCAAGAAATGAGCTGATTTAGTCAGTCTATCGACTATAACCCATATCGTGTCGTACCCCCTTGAGGTTCTGGGCAATTTAGTTACAAAATCCATGGTAATCTGGTTCCACTTCAACTCAAGGATTTCTGGTTGTTGCAAACACCCAGAGGGTTTCTGATATTCAGCTTTGACTCTTGAATAGATATCACACTTTTCTACGAATTCTGCAACTGATTTCTTCATACCTGGCCACCAATACTTGTTCCTCAAATCCTTGTACATCTTATTATTTCCTGGATGTACTAAATATCTTGACTTGTGTGCTTCATTTAGAATATTTTCTCTAAGCATGTCATTATCAGGAATCTAAATTCTTCCTCTAAATCGCAGGATTCCATCTGACCTAGCTTCTAGTTGTTCATTTTTCCCCATCACATTTTTCCATTCATCTTTTTGTTGAGCTTCTCGAATTTGACTCATTAAATCTGAGTGTAACTCCATTCTCATAGCACGAACTCGTAATGGCTTAATTCTTTCCTTCCTACTTAAAGCATCTGCCACTACATTTGCCTTGCCTGGGTGATACTTAATTTCACAATCATAATCACTCAGTAATTCTACCCATCTTCTCTGTCTCATATTCAACATCTTTTGATCAAATATATGTTGCAAACTTTTATGGTATGTATAAATTATGCACTTGGTTCCATATAGATAATGTCTCCAAATTTTAAGTGCAAATACTGCTGCTCCTAATTCAAAATCATGAGTAGCATAATTCCTTTCACTCCCTCTGAGTTGTCTAGACGCATATACAATTACTTTATCTCGTTGCATTAGAACACATCCATGACCTTGATGTGATGCGCCACAATATACTACAAAATCATCGGTACCATCTGGAAGAGCTAAAATAGGAGCACTACATAATTTGTGCTTCTGGATTTCAAATGTAGTGTTCTGTCTTTCTCCCCAAATATATGGCTTATCTTTCTGAGTTAATTCTGTCAAAGGTTGAGCTATTCGAGAGAAATTTTCTATAAATCTCCTATAATAACCGGCAAAACCTAAGAATTGGCGTACTTCAGTTGGTGTTTTCGGAGCTTCCCACTTCTTAATTGCATCAATCTTTGTTGGTTCGACCTGAATTCCATCTTGATTAACCACATGTCCTAAGAATTGTACTTCTCGTTTCCAGAATTCACACTTTGAGAATTTGGCGTACAGTTCTTCTTTTTGAAGTAAGTCCAAAGTTAGCCTTAGATGCTTCTCATGTTCTTTCTTACTTTTAGAATAGATTAAAATGTCATCTATAAAAACTATGACAAATTTGTCCAAGTAAGGTTTGCATACTCTATTCATTAAATCTATAAATACTGCTGGAGCATTAGTTAACCCAAATGGCATTACAAGAAACTCATAATGACCATATCGAGTTCTAAATGCAGTTTTAGGTACATCATTAGCTTGCACTCTTAACTGATGCTATCCTGACCTCTAGTCAATTTTTGAAAAGTAACTCGATCCTTGCAATTGATCAAATTGGTCATCTATTCGAGGGAGAGGATATCTATTCTTAATGGTTACTTTATTGAGTTCTCTATAATCAATGCACATCCTAAAGGTTCCGTCTTTCTTTTTCAAGAACAAGACTGGAGCTCCCCATGTTAAAACACTAGGACGTATGAATCCTTTATCCAACAGCTCCTGTAATTGATTCATCAATTCCTTCATTTCTGATGACGCCAACCGATATGGAGATTTGGCAATAGGTGTAGTCCCTGGTACTAATTCAATTTTAAATTCTACTTGACGAGGGGGCGGCAATCCTGGTAACTCACCAAGAAATAATTCTGGATATTCTCTAACAATAGGAACATCTTCCAAGTGATTCTTAACTGGTTCCATATCAACTACATGGGCTAGAAATGCTAAACATTTTTTTTTCAAATATTTCTGAGCCTTCATACAAGAGACTATCTTTATAGCACCTCTAGGTTTCTCACCATATATGAAAAGAATTCTATTATAAAATCAAAGGAATTTTAATCATTTCCTTTCCACAAATAATTTTTGCCTGATTCTTACTTAACCAATCCATACCCACAACAACATCAAAGCCTTCTAAATCAATTGGGATCAGATCTATGGCAAAGCAATGATTATCTAAGTTCAAAGTACAATTAGGAATAACTTCACTAGCCTTTATCATGTTTCCATCAGCAAGTTCTATCGTATACTTATTTTTCAGTTTTTCTGGTGCTAATCTAAGTAAGGGTTTGAATATATTTGAAACAAAACTTCGGGTTGCTCCCGTATCAAATAACACAGTTGCATACTGATCATTAATAAGGAACGTACCAGTCACCACTTCTGGTTCCTGTCGTGCTTCTTCAACTTGAAGTACAAATGCTCGACCTTGCGCATTATTGGGGTTCCTTGGAGTTTTCCTATTCAGTTCCGGGCATTCATTGCGAAGGTGATTCTCTTTTCCACCCTGGTAACATACTGGCTTAGGGTTTGCGAGTCCCTTACATTCTCTTGATGTATGTCCCTTCTTCTTGCAATTATAACAGATTACCAGCATACATTTCCCATCATGGTACCTTCTGTAGGCATTGCACCATGGTTGACCTTCTGTTTGTGGCCTTCCTTCCTGTGCAATTCGTATAAAGTTTCTTTCTGGGTTTCTGTCTATCTTCTTGTTCCAGTTTCCTCTAAATTTCCTTCCTGTGCTGTTGTTGTTCTATATCCTTTTCTCTCCTACCTTCGGATTGGTTAATGATCCGTTCCCTATCATCTCATCAGCCAAACTTCCCGATAAGCTTACTGCATCCTGAAAAGTCTTTGGCATTGCAGACTTAACCATTCCTCTTATCTGTGGTACTAAACCCCAGATATATCTTCCTATCCTCTTTGTTTCTGGTGTCACCAAATGTCGCACCAATCTAGATAGCTCATTATATCTGTCTGTATACTCTTGATGTGCAGCACCCTTCATTTCTAGTGCCGAAAATTCTGCTTCCATCTTTTCTATCTCATTATAAGGGCAGTATTTCTCAATCATTAGGTTCCTAAATTCTTCCCAGCTTATCAGTACAACTACTGATATCTAACACTGACTCCATTTCCTCTAACCAACCTAAGGCTTGTACTGCTCCACCTTTTCCATCAAAGTCTCTAGGTTTACAAGACATGAAAGTATTATAAGAACATCCTTTTCTAACTCCATCTACAATCTCTTCCTCGTGACTCTAATCCATTGGTATTTCTTGGTTCGGCATTTCCATGTGGTGTACTTGCGATATTCAGGTTTTGTTGGAGTTGAGTTACTAATGTAGGTATTACAGATTCCAATTGTTGAGTCACTATTTGAGAAATTCTCTCATTCTCATTTGTGGCGATATTCACTACCGGAGGTTCTTCTCCCAATGCAGTTCTTGGTTGTCCAACACGCCTTGTTCTCCGTACAGGTTGAGTATCTCTCATTGGTGGCATATTTCACTACATACCAATTATACTAATATTACATAATTTTACTCACACTATAACACCATATTAAATAGTCATAAACAAAATATTTCATTATATTCTTATTCTGCATATTTAAAATATTCACATAACAGATAAGGTTTCCTATCTTTTTAATTTCCCCAAACCCAGTTCCATATCTTAGTGAAGGTACTTTTGCTTTCTTCCTTCACTTCCTTGACATCTTCTTGAAGCACCCGAATTTCTCGTTGTATCTTCTTAACTTTCTTAAGAATCTGGTTGGTAGTTTCCATCTGATATTCTTCCAACCTTTGCCTCTTAATTCCTCTTTCTTCAGTTTCGGAATTATCAGGTTGATTTGCGGGTGTTATATCAAATGTCGGGGAAAGGGTTTCTGGGTTTTTTTTTCTTGCTCTTTAACTTCCTTAGTTGAAAACTTCTTACCACGCTGTACCCTCTTCCTTGGGGTCATAAATGTATAACCTCCCATTGTTACTGGTGCACGTCGGATGAAAAACTTTGGTTTTATATTGGTCTAGGTCTCGGGTTGAGATATTTCTATGTTGTCTTGAGGTTCTATTCTTGATGTTGTTTCTTTATGATTGCTATGATCCGAAGGGTCAGTTTCATTATAGTAGCTATCAGAATTACCAGTACTCATACTGCAAAAATTCTTTCAAAAATTCAATTTATATTATCACTAGTCAAATAAATTCATAGAATCTCACATTCATACATTTGTCATATACATCTCATGTATGCAATTTCATTATTGTCTAAGCATAGACATGTTCACATAAAGTCATGATGGAAAATATATATATGTTTTAACCATGCAGATAAATTGTTATCATATGAGCTTATGGTTATAGTTTAGGTATTTTCTAATAATACCTAATTCTCTATAACCAATGGCTCTGATACCAAGCTGTCACATCCCGGCGGAAGCGTGAAATGCTTGGGTGTGACTTTTCGGTTCAAAACTCATTGATTATAATAATATGTAATTACAACAATTTAACTAAACAAAATTCATCCATTAGTCATATATTTATAGGATTACAATTATACAAAATTTAGTCTAATAATTAGACTTTTACATTAGTAATCCTATTTCAAAGTACACGTTTTTGTCATTTCATTTATTCTTCAACTAGTAGTGGACATGAACATCCACGAAGAGGCTGGAGTCTGTTAGATCAATAACCACCCATATGCACAGCTCTCCTACATAGCCGTGCCAATCATCGCAGATACTGAACGTGTACACGAAATTATAAAACATTATGATTTCCTGAAAAAGCATACTCAAAATGGTCAACAATAAGTTGGTGAGAACATAGGTTTAATAACTTATCAATAATTTTCTTACTGATGCAACATAAATAATATCACAACCAAACCTACTTATATGCCAAGTGATTCATAACTTTCATACATATAAACTATAGAATCAAATAATATAACATCACAACACTTATTTTGTTGGTGCAGGAAACATGTTCCTAAGTAGCGCTACTTATATTATCTGAGGTGTCAAGTTTAGGTGCATATGACACCTTATTCATTAAGTTATGGCTTAGTTAGTTAATTAATCACTAATCTAGGTTGATTATCATTCTAATGGATTGATTTCTAGTGCTAGACTTGTGTTATAGTTTAGTATTCAAGTGTTTAAGATTAGTTTGGATTTGATTCTTGATATCAACTTTCTAAAAGTTAACTTATTTGGTAATGTTTGATTAAATTTTAATCTTAGTTCATTACACATTAGATGAGAACATATATCAATCAAATAACTAGTCACACAATCTTATGATTTGATAATTTACTTAAATGGTTTAACAACTACAAAATTCACAAAATATACATACATGCACACGAAAATACTTTTGCATGCACGCACGTTCACGTATCATATTCATATAGACATGAAATGTTAAAATATATATACAAAATTTCTTATAAAGTTAATCCAATAATATCACATTAACAAATTTCAATTAAATATTTGTAAATATATATATTACTAACTTAAAATAATTCTTAAAATTTTAATTTGTCTAACCTTAGTTTTAGGATTGTCACAAATATAAATTCCAAGTTTTAGGATAAGTTATGTAAATGATTTATTGATAATTAATTGATGAATGCTATGGGTTGTATAGGTTTCTCGGGTGTCAAGTCTGGTCTAGAGCATGAATAAGTAAATTCAATTTACTCTGTAAGACTTAGTTATTAACTGGAATGGGTATCTTAATTCAAGTTGTCAGGAACCTTGATTTTCTATGTATGATGGTACTTATTGTTGTGCATTAAATGTGAGTTTACAGCCACACTTTACTTATACTCTCTTTTTGGAAAGAGAAACATGATTTTCGATAGTGGGTTGTGTTTCTGTTAGTGTGTACGGTTGGTGTGTCCTATGTTATGGGGGTTTCGATAGTGGGTTGTGTTTCTGTGTTTTGGTTGGGTAAGGGGAGGAAAACCCAATTAGGGTTTGGATTGTGAATGTTCTCGGGTTGTTTTTCTTGAATTGGGTATGTTTGTGTATGAGTATGCTCTCGGATTGTGGGGTAACCGGATGTACATGGGAGGTAATCACCCTGATGTGAATTGGGTTTGGTTTGGGGTGGTACATGAATCTGAAGTTAGTTTCATGCTGTGTGTGTATGTGTTCTGATTTTGTTCTAGGGTTAGTTGTACATGTTAGATGCATAGTACGGTATGCATGGTGTGTGTGCAATTGTAGGCTATGTGGGCATGCATGAGTGAGCCATGCGTTTATATTCAAATAATGTGTAATCTTTTATTGCAACAAATTTATATAAGTATGGTTTAAATATAAACTCTAAGTTTCATGAGAAATTATGTAAATGTTTAATTTATAACTAATCGATGAATGCTATGGGTTGTATGAGTTTCCCGGGTGTCGAGTCTGGTTGAGAGCATGAATTAGTCTAATTCAATTTAGTCTGTAAGACTTAGTTATTAACGTGAATGGGTATGTTAATTCAGGTTCTTTGGAACCTTGATTTTTTGTGTACACTGGTACTTATTATTATGCATTAAAGGTGAGTTTACAGCCCCACTTTACTTACACTCTCTTTTGGGGAAGGGAAACATGATTTTCAAATATCCTTTTGTTTAGATCAGCATTACTGTATGATCACTTGTCTACTAGTGTTTTACCATTGAGATCCCTCATTTTGGAACTGTTAGTTTATGTATTTTAGCAAGGTAATTCTGAGTAAATCTATTAGGTTTAACAAACTCCACGAGGGCTAGTCGCACTAGCACCACTGGATGTCAAACGGTTATTCAATGAGCAAATTTTTGTTGCTGTGGTCTAGTAACTACAACTGAGCCATACTTATATTTGTTAGATCCGGTTGCGAACTTTATACACTAAGTAACTTGTTATGTAGACTAGCAATCTACTTGATATTGTTGGTCCAAATGATAGTTTAAACATGCTTTTGATGATAATTTAACACTAGAATCCTCAAGTTATCACCAATTCTAATTTTTTGGGGACCAAGTAATGATACAAGAATGAGCACAAATCAATCAAAACCCATTTGAAATAAGATTTTGATAAGATGATTAAGAACAATGCTGAAAGATAACAATAATAAGCTCCTAGCAATAGCAATACACAATGACCTCAAATCAGTAGTATTTCATTAAGGTTCCTTCACCCGCACTACTGCCTCACCTAGAAATAGCAATACATACCTTCATATCATCGTCACTAAATGAGAATACCTCTATTAGATCAAACAACCATATTTCATTTCTGTCCTTCACCCGCACTACTACCTCACCAGTTTGGTTATCATAGGACCACTTCTCAAACTTCTGCAGTCTTGATGGTTGCTGATCCGGTATCCTCACCCGATTGAGGGTCTTAGTAGGCTTCAGCTTAAGCATATTCATACCCTTTTCCGTTTCCCAATCTAAATCTTTATTTGACCTCCTCCTCTCCGTCTTCATGTATCCAAAAGCAGCAAAATTGTCTTGAAAGCCCTAGCGAATCTCATGTTCTAGCAATGTGGTGCACTTGCTTAAACCAAAATCTAGCGGGGGGATCTCTGCTAGTCTTCTCAAATCCCACCTAGGAAGAGTCTTAAACACCTTCCTCTTGTGCAGATATGAGATCCCCCCTCCACGCCTCTTTATCATGAACATCTTTAGTTCGGAGTTGTACTTCCAGCTCACGATCTTCTTATCAGACTCTTTTCTGTCCGGTTCTCTAATGTTTTGAAAGAGTGGGGTTAGCTTCTCTGGCTCTTCCACCCTTGTGAACCAATCTTCCTTATCCATCTCAATAATGTCTCCTTCAGCTGAACTCCTCTAAGCCATGTATGTCATCGATCTCTCTTCAACTACATAGAATTCTGGCTCAAAATCATAGTCCACCAGTTGTTCTTTAACCTCTTTTTCTTCATCTATTAAGTTGTGCTCTACATTTCTCTTTTTGCCTCCTGCTCTCTCCTCCCTGATCACTTCATTACCAATAAGATCAGCATCCATATCCAACCCCAAATCTATAAATCCAGCCTCTATCACCTCATCAACATTTTCTTCAACGACTCCTTCACCACTTCCTCCACCAGCTTCAAATCCACCAACACCACTACCACCAGCTCCTGATCCACCAACACCACTACTACCAGCTCCAGATGACTTGTGAATGAATGTGTACTGAGATGTGTCAGTCATTTCCCGAATTTCCTGTTCAGTTGGAACATCAGCAACACCAGCTCTTCTCCTCAACTCACTCACTTCCTCCAGCAATCTCCTAATCAAACCCTGTTGGCTTAGCATCATCTTCTTCATTTCATCCATCTCCCTTTCCCTCTGCTTCTCTCTTTCCTTAGAGTTTATTAGTTTAGTCTTGATCATGCTTAGTTTGTTTGATAAGGATGTGTTAACATTCCTGATTACTTCCTCATCAAGTTCTAATCTAATGTCTCTCCTTGGTCTCCCAACTTCTCCTGCAGGCCCAATCTCAGGAATTACTGGTTGCTTGCTTTTACTCCTTTTTTCCCATGTAGGAGATTAAAATCTAACATAGGATGATGATTTCTCTACTCTCCTTTTCTTCATTTTCTTTCTCAACTCTTCCTCTATTTCATCAAGTTGCTCCTCAAATGTCATATCCGTCTCTTTCGTGTATTTCTTCCTTTTCTTTATATCCTCTGCATTTCCTCCACTTGCTGCTTGTCTCTGTTCCTCCAAAGGGATCAGAGTCTTGATGTAGTTCCATCTCTCCTCGGTGTACATATTCTCCAGCAAGTATGTGATTTCTCCAGAAAAATCATGCCTGGAGGTAGCACAATCAGCAAATATCCTTGGGTTCATTGGGATCAGCTTCAGCTCATCTCCAAGCTTCTGTAAGTTTGGCTTCAAATAATCGAGAATGATCTGAATAAATTTTGGGTATAACAGCCACTTATCCTTCTTCAGAGCCATGATGTTTTCTAGCAGATAATCATGGATAATCTAGGTAATGTTTGCCTTATCTCCTCTACAGAATATGATCATGGCTGTGGACCATTTTAGATTCAGCCCATCAAATCCACCCTTTCTATGATCTAGGCAACTGATGAAAACGTGCGTAATGAACCTCTATTCCTTCGATAGATACGTCTTCTTGATCTCCTTCCTTTTCTAGAAATCGGTTCCCTCGTATCCAATTTCTCTAAATGCTGCAATAACCTTAGAATAAAACATCTCCACATGCTCACCCATATCATCCTCTAGCCTTAATGCCTTAGCCACCGTCTCAACTGATATCTCAATCAGCTCCCCTTGAACAGACGCTTTGATAATCTTATCTTTGGTATCATAATCAGCAATTCTCCAAAAATCTCTAATCTGTCTCTCGTTTGTAATGGGACAATGAGAGATAGCAAAGTGAATGTGAGACCTCTTCAACCAGGAGATCGCGTCTTTAAAACCAGTGGTCTTTGGGTCTCTATCGTTAAGAAATGCCACCACGTTTGATCTCAGATCAAACTTTAAGCTTCCCATAGGATCTGTAGGTGAAACCAAAAGTTTGTTAGTTCAACCATAATAATTAAACACTTAATAATAATAATAAAAAAAATTTCAATTAGTTTGGCAAACAGTTTCGCATAGAGAAACTATAGTTTCGCAGAAGGTATGAAACTATAGTTTCGCACAAGCCGGACGAAACTTTTAAAAAAAAAAGACAAAATCGCAAGTACTTTTGCACAGCGAAAGTATAGTTTCGCAAGGGCTACGAAACTATAGATTCGCATGATCCGGTCAAAACCGTTCAGTGCACGTGAGCAGTATGACTAGAAGTTTCGCTTGGATCAATGAACTTTCATTCAGTTTCGCACGAAGACAGCTTACTTTCGCACATTGACTGTTCGAAACCCAAAAGTTGCAGATCGATTTGTGTCACAAAACCATTCAAATCATATTATCACGGTTCGAAACAAGTTAAAGATCGATTTTTACCGGTTGAAACAAAGAAATAACACTGCAAATGTCGATTTTGATTCCACAGAAGAATAGAATGTCGTTAAATTAAAAATTAGGGTTATTTTGCATAATGCAAAATGTTGGTCGAAACAGATATTTATACCACACAGTTTCGCATATGCCGAAACTATAGTTTTGCTGGTACATGGTCAAAACATGTGTCCAGTGACACTCCCAGCGAAGCTATAGTTTCGCACGCTGTGCAAGTGAGTGAAACAATAGTTTCGCAAGGATATAATTTTTAGTGAAGAAAAAAAAGAGACTTCTTCACCCACGAGACAAAATTAAAATAAAAATACATAGCAAAAAGAAAATTAAAATTTAAGAAATGAAAAAAACAATGAAAAGGATATCAGACATGCTTTTCAGGAAATCGTCTAGAGAATCAAGGATTGGCGGGATTGCCAATATACTTGTCCATTTAAACCCATGCCGTATTCTTTTCAACAGGTGACCTGTAACTGATTTTATCATGTTTTGGGTTCGTTTAAGAATGCTCAAGTAACTTGGTTCCCATAATCATTCGGCAAAGAACCATCTCGTCATCATTGTTTATTGAGTGTGACCATTTATTCTATTTGAATTCATCTGAGATGGACATAGATATAGAACATTTGACATCCATTGAGATATATATTATGTCATAATCGATGAATGGATGATGAGAGCTCCAGGTCTATACTCACGTATAATAGAAGAGATGATCATTTGAGCGTGTTGATGAGAACTTCAGGTCTATACTCACGTATAACAGAGAAGATCATCACTCCAGGTTAATGCTTACGTATAGCAGAGGAGATGGGCATGCAATTTATTCATGGTTTAAGGATGAGGGAAATTTGGTAATACAGGATCAAAACAGATATCAGCCACTCTCAACCCAATTTTTGACGAGACTTGTAACTTTGTACAGGCCGAGATGATATGGGAGTGATCCTTATCACTGAGTTTTGAGTCTTAGTTAAGTCACACAATCACTGTTTACTTCGTTTTAGGCCACCGGGCCTACCGACATATCCCAACGTAATGCCTCTAACCTCCTTCAGACACTATCCAAGCTTCTTGAATCCTACAGGATACAAAGATAAGATGTTATATACACGAAATTATTAAAAAATCCAGTTTTAAAGCCTATACAGTGTATTCTCCCCTGAAATTTTGATTTAAGTGCAACTAAAGAAATTTCACTTTTGAACTGGAAGGCACTTTGGCGAAGTGTGGGTTTCGAAGCTCCTTAGCACATTAAATTATTTTTGGAAGACACTTTGGAGAATTGTGGATTTCGAAGCTCCTTAGCACATTAATTTTTTTATACTTTAATTGAATTTTTTTTTGTTTCAACTCATAAGATATTAAATATTTATAGACAATCGCCAGAATTTGCTTTAAAATGATATTAGACCCAACATGTTGATCAATTCATAAAACCAAGATTTATCAAAGGTTTTTGTAAAAAGATCGGCCTTTTGACTTTTGGTGTCTATGGGAATAATATCTATAAAACCCTTCTTCTGTGCATCTCGGATTGCATGGATTCTTGTTTCAATATGCTTGGTGCGGCTATGATGAATGAGATTTTTGACAATTCTGACAGCTGCTTCATTATCGCAAAATAGCGGTGTGTGAAGAAAGTTAATCCCGTAATCCATCATTTGATGTTGGATCCATGGCACTTGACAGCAAAAACTTGAAGCAGTAATATACTCAACCTCTCCTGTGGATAGCGAAACTGTGGTCTGCTTTTTTTCTTTGCCATGAAACAAAGCAATCTTAGAGATATTGACATCCACCCATAACTGACTTTCTATCAAGCTTACAACCTCCATGATCGCTATCAGAGTACACATGAATATCAAAATTTCCTCCCTTTGGGTACCAAAAACCCTGAACCCTTCAAGTAGCGGAAAATTCGTTTAACAGCTTTCTCATGAGATTTTGGATTAGCTTGACATCGAGCGTAGTAACACACAGCGAATGTAATATCTGGACAGCTCATGGTAAAATACATTAATGATTCGATCATTGAGTGATAACGGTGAGCATTGACTGGCTTTCCATTGTCATCAGGAGTTAAGCAGGTTTGTGCAGAAAACGAAGTAAGTCTCGGAGAAGCATCATCCATGTTGTACTTCGATAGGATTTCCAAAATCTATTTCTCTTAATGGATAAGAATGCCATTGGAATTTTGTTCGACTTGTAATCCTAAGAAGAAGCACATCTCCCCCATCATGCTTATTTCAAAGCGTTCTTTCATCATATCTTCAAAATCTCTGCACAACTTCTCATTTGTCAATCCAAAGATGATGTCACCAACATACACTTGCACGATGAGCACATCTTCGTTAACCACCTTCTTAAATAAATTCATGTCTATAGTTCCTCATGTGAAACCTTTTTTGAGTAGATCATATGGTTTGTTCATGAAAACCCACTTTGTACCAATCGGATACTTATTTGGAGGAAGATCAACTAATTCCCACACCTTCAGTTTTCTAAACTGTTGGAGCTGTAATTGCATTGACTCCACCTAGCTTGGGTCTTGAAGTGCCATGGCGACATTTTTAGGAACAATTTGAGATAGAAAACAAGCAAAGAGACATTCATTGATTAGCCCAGATTGGCTTCGAGTCCTGACACCGTCAGATATTGATCCAATGACATAATCATGTGGATGGTCTTTTAGGGTTTTGAAGTTAGTGTTTAGGGTTGAGGAATTTGATGAAACGGGTTGTGGTGATGATGGTTGTGAGGTGGATGTCAGTAAGGTGGATGATAGGTTAGAAAAAGGATTTTATGACTGTTGTGATGGGGTTGAAGGGATTTGATGTTTAGGTTTAGGTTAAGGTTGAGGATCTAGTTGAGGTTGAGGTTGTGGTTCTGGTTGAGATTGAGGATGAGCGGGAATAAAGAATTGACCACTTGATGAAGGAATGTCATCATCAGAAAAGGATGGTAGGTTAAATGAGTTGAAAATGGTTTTTGAATCATAGAACCATTCCGGATCAGAACCAGAATTGGAAACATTTGATTTTGCCAATCAACATAGAAGGATTCCTGCACAATTCTTGTTCGTTTGTTGTATACTCTATAAGCCTTTTGAGTTGAAGAATATCCGACTTAGTAACATTCATCAGACACTACCCCCAACTTTGAGTTTTGAGCTTGAGTATTCAACAATGTGCATGAGCAGCCAAAAGGAAGAAAGAAGTCAATCAACGGTTTTCGCTTGTGAAATAGTTCATAGTGAGTCTTCATCTTGTCTTTCATAACTACGACTCTATTTAGAACATAGGAGGCACAGTTAACTGCTTTTGCCTAGAAAATAATTGGAAGTTTAGATTCTATGAGCATAGTCTTGGCTGCTTCAATGAGAGTGTGATTCTTTCTTTCAGCGACACCGTTCTGCTGAGGTGTTCTTGTAGCGCTGAATTGTCTGAGAATCCCTTTGCTTGCACAGAATGAATCAAAAATCTGGTTTCTAAACTCTGTTCCATTTTCACTTCTGATCGCCATAACCTTCTTGTTGCTGATGTTTTCAATCGTCAAAATCAGCTTCTGCAAAACCTCTGCTGTTTCTCCTTTGTGTGAAAGAAACGTGACCCAAGAGTATCTTGAAAAATCGTTTGTTACAACAAGGCAATAAGATTTCTTAGCGATACTTTTTAGACTTATGGGACCGAATAGATCAAAATGTAATAAAACAAGAGGATTAGAAATGGAGTTTTCTAGTTTAAGCTTATGCGATTTCTTGTGTTGTTTACCTTTAGCACAAGACATGCATTTTTCAATTACAGAAGAATTCTTTTGTGGTAATTCTTGGACAACATTATTTTTAACCAATTTGTTAATATTTTTAAAATTCACATGCCCTAAACGTCTATGCCATAGAAAGGACTCAGAAATGGAAGCTTTTGATAGGAGACAAGTCATAGTGGAGGTTGATTCTTTGGAGTTCATATCGAGTAGATGTGCGTTATTTTTCCTCGGAGCTCACATAATCACCAAATCATCTAGAACTAAAAATTCAGGCTTAAGAAACAAATATTCATTAGATTTAAAAAGCACAATCATAGATTTATGAAACACTTAGGAGATTGAAGGCCAATTTAGGCATGAAATTTACCTTCTCCAAGGTTAAAGAACCATTTGATACCTCACATTGACCTATCATTTTACCTCCTTTCGTATCACCCACAAAAGCAACACATCCTCCGTTTATTATCCGATAGTTGGTAAGAAGGTCCTTTAATCTGGTCATATGCCTGGAGCATCCACTGTCAATGTGCCAAATGCTATTGATAGTCCTTCTCAAATGATCCTGGCATATTGATTAGAGAAAATTATTTAGACACAGGGACCCAAACCTTAACCGACTTGGTTCTTTGAGGAGATGAATTTTTACAAAAGAAACTATCAACAACATGTTTTGCTCTATTTCCTAAAGATCTGTTATCTACATTCCTATTTACAACCTCCTGGCAGTGCTTAACGACGTGATCATCCTTTCCACATTTGAAAAAACGAGATTTAAAAATTTTCTCTTATCCTTTTGGATTGGAACATGATTTGTGATAAACTCTTCCTCACATTCAGATATAAGAGAATCACAATCACTGTAAATGACGTGCACTTCCTGTGATTTGTTTTCTAAGTCCATTGTTCTGTCAGGATTTATGGATTGTCTTATCTCTTGAATTTTACAATCATGTGAGGATGTTTTTTCATTTGGATAAGAAATTCGAATCGGAGTGAAAGTGGGGATGGGGAGGGAGATGAATTTTTCAAAACAATTTGACTTTGAAGAAGTTTCGTGGCCTTTATTGATAACACAAACGTGTTCATTCACATTAGAAACATTAACTCTATTTGTTTCAGACATTTTGTAATGAGAACAACTTGAATTTAAACTACTCAAGCTACAATCTATACTAATGGAAATTTTGTCTACAAAAGATTCTTTGAAATCAGAAAACTAGAACTATAACTTCCAAGACCTCTACTTCCTCCACAATCATAATCTTCCCGAACCTTTTTAAGATTCACCTCTTCTAAACCTGCAAACAAACTGTTAGTATCCTTTTCAATTAAATCATTTGTAGGATGAGGTGTAGGCATTGGAGAATAGCAAAAGGTAATAGAAGGTGGATAAACATAGGTGGTTTCACCACAACCCAACCTAGTTTTAATTCTAGCTCCCCTTTGTTTGCTATATAGTTTCTCTTGCTTCATTCCAGAAATTGCTCATTTATCAAACTTTGTTTTAAGTTTAATAGTCTCAAATTCAGCCAAAGTTACTCTTTCAGTCAAAGTATTAACTTCCATATTTCTATCAAAAAGGGTTCTTTTTAAATGATCATTTTCGTTTAAAGCTTCATTTAATTTAACAAAATATTTTGCATCATTCTTTTTGAGTTCCTCGTTTATTCTTTTAGTTCCCCTTCATTTTCCATTAATTGTTTGTTCACCTTATAAATACCAAATAAGCGAATTTTGCAAGCAGATGAACACATATCTTGAATTACCTCATATGGAATATCCATGACTTTCTTTTTAGCAGCTAGGGCCATTTCACAGTTATAGACCCTTGTGTCACCCTTCAACTCCTCTTTCTTCATAGCTTTTGTGGCTTCATCCTTCTCCTCTCTTTCATAATCATTCTTCATGTTGTTTTTCACCTCACGCTCCTTCTTCTTATCAGTTTCACCTTTCACCACTTCTGCAATTTCAACTACCAGGGAATGCTTGATTTCTTCTTTAGTCTCGGCTAACTTTGCACTCCAGTCAAAATTGGTTTAAGAGTTGTTTCCTTCTTCTACTTGTTTTCTTCTTTATCACCAATTGGAATGACCCTGGTAACCCCCGTTCCTGGTTCGGTGACGATGGGAGATGGACATTCTCTTGTGAAGTGCTCAAGCTGTTTGCAATTGAAACATCTGAGCTTTGACTTGTCAAATCTGACTTTTGCGTTCTGGTTTCCAAACTTTTTTCTTCCTATTCCCTCCATGAATCTTCTTGCTTGGAGAGTGATCATAGCCATCTTCCACTAAAGGTTAGCTTCTTCCAAATCATCAGGATCCACCTAATACATGTCTTTGGCAGTCATTCCTCTACCCTTCAACTCACCAGCTACCAAAGCCTCATAACTGTGCACAAAAAGACCAAACAAAGCCATACTCTCCGATGGAACATGTGGGAGATTTGAATTTTTTGATGTAGATCCATTTTCGGTGAACTTGTCAGAACTACCGGTCATCCCACTATAAGCTGACATGTGCAATGGTGAATCAAAACTGGATGAAATAAGAGAAGCATTTTGTGACTAGGCTTGAGATGGAAGCATTGCTTGGTTGTACTCTTTGCGTTTCAGATCTAACTCAAAAGATTTCAACTTGTTGATTATATCCATGAGCTTGTAGTCCAAAAATACCCTTTCTTGCTTCAACATTCTCACTTGCAAGCTCCATGAGGTGGTAAAGAGTCCAATAACTTTGTCACTTGTTCATTGTTTGATAGCTTCTCATCATACTTCTTCAAAGTGCTTGTGATAGACAGAAAACAGTTGGTGAGATCAGTGAGACTCTTATTCTTGTGTCCAACAAAAGAATTGAATTCTTTTTCAGCTTGAGAAACTTCATCTTTGATCAATTCTTCATTACCATCATAGAATTCACATAGAGCATCGTACAAGGCCTTTGCACTTTCGTATTCACCAAATTTGTTGTAAATTTCTGCTGATAGACACAGATTCAAAGGACCAAATGCCTTTTGATCATGATCAATAAACTTGATGTCTCTCTCTATATATTTTGTCGGATCTGCAATTTGAATAGTCATATTATCTTCTATAGAAACAGGCACATGACGTCCTTTCACAATTGATTCCCATTAGGTGTGATCAGTGTACAGGAAGAAAGCTTTCAAACATCTTTTCCAATCATCAAAGTTATCACTATTGATTAACTTAGGGGGTCTGTTTGGTGCCACACTCTCAAGATCAGCAAGGGTAAGACTTGTCGTCATTGAAATTTAAGAAGATATAAAAAATAGTTTCGCACAAGATTAGTAGTTTTGGCAGCAGTTTAGGTGTAGTTTCGACAGCAGTTTCGAAAGAGAAACTAATAAAACTGATGAACTTTCATTCTAGATTCGCAGAGAGATCACAAGCACCGAAAATCTTCTTGAAAATTGATATTGTAGGATCGAATATTGCAATCGTATTGTTGACATTTATCAGATTTATGATGCGGAATCTCACAAACCCGTTGATGATTTCAATTGAAGATCTATACTAGATTTAGGATGATGATGAATGAATGATGAACAATTCAAGAACATATATTTATAAAAATTTTATTCATTCATATGGATGATGATTGATAGTAGAAGATTACAAAGGGATTTTGCAATAGGTTTCTCTCTCATACACACTCAACCTGATTGTTTCTCTCTCTAGCACTAATTCTCTCTTAGCACAATCTTAATTGTTTGTTATTGTTCTTTCTTGGAGTATAAATGACTACACTTAGTTTATTTATACTTTTTACATAAATGAACAAAATTACAATTAAGCCCTAATGATTACACAAATATTCTTCTAAGTCTGATAAATTCTCTATTGCTGATGCGTGACTGCCGGGTGCTGACGTCATTAGAGATGACCGTTGATGTTGACTGTTGACTTTGACATTGGTTGACTAAGTTTGACCAAGTTTGACTTTGGTTAATTTCCTTTGTCTTGATCATATCTTCAATATAGTTTCACCGTGTAGGTTTTGGTAATCATTATGAGATTCGGCACTTAGGTTTTGGTTGATCAAGATGATGTTGCCAAAACCTCATGATTATCAAAACCTTGGATGTTGATTGATGTGTAGTCTTGAAGTGCAGTCTTCTCCCCCTTTTTGGTAGCATATTCTTAGAAGCTTCAAAAAAAGGCATTGAGAAAAAGACTTTGTTCGGCATGTACGGACTTTGTTTCGGTACTTGATGGGTGTATCATCAGCTTGATCTTCTTGTCTTATTTTGAAGACTTGAAAATACACCTATTTGCATACACTGTGGATTGCAAAGGTAGTAATATCAGTAGCTTTATCTCAACTTCAAACATGAAGGAGAAGCATCAGAAATTATTCAGACTTGACATATACTCTCCCTCAACAAAAGCTTTGGAGGGTGAGGAACTTTTGTGTATGAGATACCAAGAGTAGGATTCTTAGTTCTCAGCAACTGGCATGAGATCTTTGAAGGAAGCAGGAGCGTTCACTTGACATCTTGATCTGAATGAGAAACTCAGGCATGATATACAATTTATCACCTGCAAATGTCTAAATCCTCTCAGTAGAGGTATTGCATGAAAGTTTCACTCCTACACCAATAACACATGTAAATCTGCCAAAACTAAGTAAAATACTAAGAATGACAAATCTTTTTGGAATTTTATATTTTTCAATATTTTTTATATTTTTCAATTTTAGGATGAATCCATCAACTACAATGAGATCATACTAATTAAAAAATCTCTACATCTAAGAGTTTAAAGTTGTAATAGACATAGACAAAGAACAAAGTTGATTGTAGATATTTTTGTCCATATAAACTCATGCATAGTCATGATGGTTGATTTAAACAGTGAACATTTATCATGTTTTGTGTTTGTTTGAATGATTTGTATGTAACCGAAACTAGAATATATGTTAGATCAACCCTCCTTAAGGTTTGCAAGAAAGCACTTTCAATAACTTTTGACCTTGTACTTAGGAGTATAAATGCTCAGTTTGATCCACATTGGGATGCTTTTGTTTGATCCTTATTGGGTGATCCACATTGGGATTCTTTTGATTGTTCATCCTTTATAGATGCGTTCCTTTGTTAGAACTAGATCAAATGTACAGGTTTAGTTGACTTGTCAACTCTTGTAATTAATCATTGTAATTCTCTTTTTTATAATATAATGTAATGCATGAATTATATGGTAACCCATATTATTGTGTGTTAGTTTATGTTATTACAGAAAACATCAGACTTGGTCAATTTGGAAAAATTGACTGTGTTAGAACAACTTATGGATGAATAAGTGTTCTTCCGTAGATGTTCTCTGGAGCATAACTGAAGTTTGTGCTTCCGTAGATCTCTTACGGAAGGACAACAACTGCTGAACAAGACCAAAGATCAAGTGGAGCTACTGAAGGAGAGCTTGCTACTGAAGAACAAGTACAAGAACTCCTGCGGAAGCACAACCACTGAAGAACAAGCACTGAATACTAAGTGTTGCTGCGGAAGACAAATTCCTATGGAAGACTAACAAACGTGTATGATTTCACATCATCAAGTATGCAACATAGTCAACAAGTCAACATGTCAGAGCAATATCAACAAATCAATGACGGCGAAGGATAATTATGTCAACAGAATATTTCACGTCACATCAACAACATTCTTTATGTAATTTACAATTTCCTATGTAAATTGTGAAATCCTATGCCGATAAACAAGGCAATGATTCTCACATATAGAAACAGAATATCAAAACAGAATAGCGATATATTAGCTAGAAAATAGGAACAGAATAGGAAGATATCTATACACAATTAGGTGTATATATTGATTGATAAACATTGATCATCGAGGAGATGAACAAGATATCAATATCAAGCATCAAGAACATATAGCATTATAATCAATTGTAATCGATTGATTATGAATGAAGAGCAATTGAAAACAATCTTTGTATTTCATTATTACGTTTAGTTTTTCTAGTTGTTCTACTTTGTTCATCGATTTCAACTTTTGATAAACAATCCATTAAACAACAGGTATTGATAATTTCATGATCAATACTTGTTAAAATCAAATTGATAATTCCTGCAACAATCCTTGGATTATCAAGTGGTATCAGAGCCACGTGTTCTTTGATCTAGATCAATTGATCTATCAGTTTGATTTTTTTAATTGGTGTTTATTTAATCAAGTTAATTAACATGAGCAATTCAGTGGTTGGCGCTTATCAACCTCCGAAGTTGGAAAATAAATCTGATTTTAAAACATGGAAAATCAGATTTAGAAATCATGTTAATTACACAGATTCTGATTTATGGGTCTCGATTACTGAAGGTCCTTATATTCCACCTGCTTTAGGATAGGATGATAAAGACAACAATCAATCCGTAAGTTTAAAAAATCTGTCACCTGATGATGCCAAGAAAGTCAAGATTGACATCAAAGTATATAGTATGCTTACTATGGCTTTGCCTGAAGATCTCTTGATCAGGTGTGAATCATATAAAACAACAAACTCGTTATAGAAAATCCTGCACTCTTTGTGTGAAGGAAGTGACGAGATAAGGAGCATAAAAAAGGATAAACTTCGCTCACAATATGAGACTTTTCATCATATTGTGGGGTGAGTCTGTTTCTCAACAACTCCACAGGTTTATGCAACTTGTTACAGAGATGAATATCTTTGAACTGAATTACAACAACGAGGAGTTAAACAAGAAGATGCTTCATTCATTACCAGAAAGCTAGACACACACTGTGTCCATGTTCAAGAATACTATTGATATGAAGGCAATTGGGTTGGGCACTCTGGTTGCAAAGGTAGAAGCTTTGGAATTAGATGAGAAAACCAGAAATAAGTGTGTTAAAGCACCTATCTCATCGTACCGATTCAAAGAAACTAAGGGTGTTGGAAGTGCCTTCATCTCTAATGATGATGAAGATAACTCTAGAGTTGAAAGTGATACTAAAGAGGAAACTGGCTTCTATGCTGCCAAGCCCTCCAAGTTGAACTCTCAAAACAATAAAAATAGAAAAGCAAAAGGAAAGTCAGATGAATCCAAATCCAACAAAGCCAACAATCAAACAGAGCCAATTACTGTGGTTCTGGAATCAGAAGAACAGAAGGCAGCCTTTGCAGCTTTCAGTTCAAGCTTTCAAGCCTACGTGGGAAGTACCTTGACTTCTACCTACTTCTGTCAGCAAGACCTTGAAGAACTTCATCCAGATGAAGTAGAAGAGATGGATCTGCAATGGCAAATGGCCATGGTTGCTTATAGAGCCAAAATGTACATGAAGAGAAACAAGGGATTGTCAGTGGGAGGCAGAACAACAAAAATTGGTGTTGACAAATCCAAGGTGAGGTGTTACAAATGTAATCTGTATGGTCACTTCTCCAGGGAATGCAACAACAATCAGCAATCAACAACATATACAAGACAAGCAAATCAGAGGAGCTTCAAGCAACCACAGCTAAAAAATTCATCCCCACCAGCCACAGGCTCTTCAACAGGTACCAATAATTCTAAAGAAACTGGTTTGATTATTTTGCAGGATGGTACTTATGACTAGAGCATGTACGAGAAGGAAGTACTTGAAGAAAATCAGGCTTTGATGGCTATATGGAAAACAAAGTTCCACCAATGGCCAGAGAGGTAAGAGAAAGGTTATGTTCTTCCTTATGTGTTGATGAGGTTGAGAGATACAGGGCTCATGCTCAACAATTGGCTGATAAAGTCAAAGAAACTATGCTTTTAAATGAATCTCATAAAAGAGAACATAAACTTTATCAAGTCAAAATAAATTCACTACAAAAGGATTTAGACAAACTTATGTCTGAAAATTATAATTTGAAAGCACAAGTTGAGCATTTGACCAACTCATTAACCAAGTCCATGTCAGATCATGCATCAACTGAAGTAAAACTTTAGAAATTCCAACTATTATCACAGCAGTATGAGAAACTGTTAAACTCTTATATTGAATCAAAGAACAAGTCTGGGTTGGGATATCATACTGTGGCTCCACAAATTAATGATAATTACACCACCCTACCTGAGACCATGACCAACAGTTTGACAAATCATTTTGTGTCTAGCACCAAAATTGAGTCAAAAGTTGAAAATAATGAAGTGATAAATGACAAGGATTCTGAATCTATTGAAACTGAATCATCTGAATCAACATTCTCAAAACAAAATGACTCAGAACTTGAGTTTGATAACTGTGATGATCTAGATGATAGTGATGAGCCTAATAAACAAGAAAGTGCTGGTTTGGGTAAGGGAAAATGTGTGGTAATTGATTCTATAACTCCTAAAATCCTTGATGAGATCAAGTTGCCCTATCCACCAAAACAAAGAAATCTGCTGAAGACCATTTACATAAGGATTGGTCAGTTAAATAAAGGCATTCATGAACTCAACAAACAACATAAAAGTCAGGCAGTAAAAAGAACTACGGAGAAAGAAGATTGCCTCACTTCAGCAGATCACCTGTGGAAGAAGAAGATTGGTTCTCACACATCCTTAGAAAAGCAAAGGAAAAATGTTCTAAAGTCAGCTGTAGAAGATCTATGGAAGAAGACAAAATAGTTTTCCTTAGAACATCCGCGGAAGAAGAAATTATCAGAACCTAAACAGTCATCCATAGAAGATCTACGGAAGAAGAAAATACCTGAGGATTCAACTGCTAACCAAAAAGGTAAACAAAAGGATCTTTCAGATGCAAAGATTAAGAAAGCACTGAAGAAGGAAAAAAAGATACTGATGAAGAAACTGACAAAGATAGAAGCTGAATCTGACAGTGAAGCTGAAGAGAAGTATTGCAAATGGTGTGATATGCATAACCACAGCATAGAAGAGTGCTACTTCAGCAGCTATTGCTCCATCTTCAATATGAACAATCATATGACCTCAGATTGCTACTTCAACAAGCATTGTGCCATCTGCAACAAGCATAATCATTCCACTCAAGAATGTTTCTTCAACAAAAAGAACAAATTAAAGGTCTCCAAGAAGCAAAAAGCTGAGACTTCTGAATCAAATTCAGAATCTTCAGAGCATGATGAATCAAAAATACCAAAGCAAAAGAATCAGCAACAAAAGCAGAAGAATCTAAAGACAAAGAAAACATCTGCTGATAATTCATCAAAGAAAAAGGAGATACAACTATCTCAAAGTAAGACACCTCATAAAAAGGTAGTGTTGCAAGAAGATGATACCTTCTTTGATCACTTTGAAAAAGGTAATCATGTACCCTAGTCAAGGACAAAGGATACAGAAACCTTTTTGAAAAGAGCCTCAGCCTCTAATTCAAAGAAAAAGTTAATGAAAGAAGAGGTGAAAGAGGAAGTGAGTGTGAAACAAGATGATAGTGCTTCATCTTCATCATCAAAAGAAGCATCCTCACCCAAAACAAAACATAATAAATTAATGGAATCTAAAACAAATCTAGAGTCATCTAAGCTCATTCATGAGAGAATAACAATATTAGATAATAATGGCAAGCCCAAGACCAGAAAGGCTTGGGCTCCACAGACTAACTGATTTCATTTAGTTTTGCAGGAACATACAGGGATGACTGGCAACCAGTGGTATGTTGACAGTGGCTGTTCCAGGCACATGACGGGAAACTATTCTCTCTTTCATGACTTCAAGCATAAAAATGCTTCCTATGTAGCATTTGGCGGGGATAAGAAGGGAGGTAAAATCATTAGTGAAGGAATGGTAACCAATGGTGTTCTGTTGTTACAATTCAATTTATTAAGTGTTTCTCAAATTTGTAATCAAAACTATATTACTTTTTTGATACTAACTATTGTTACATTCTTAAGCCATGTTTTCAAATTCCAAAAGACCGGATCCTTCTTAAAGCACCAAGAAAAGGCAACACATATGTTTTGGATATGAACAACACATCTATAACAAGTAATGAAACATGCCTGATTTCTAAGTCATCAGAAGATGAATCTCAACTTTGGCATAGAAGAATGGTTCACTCTAACTTGAAGAACATGAATAAGTTGGTCAAAAATAACTTAGTCATTGGCCTTTCAAAGAAAGAATTTTATTGTTCTAATCACTGTTCATCATGTTTCAAAGGAAAACAACATAGAGTGTCTCATAAATCCAAAACAATGAACACAAACACAACACCACTCAAACTGTTGCACATGGATCTTTTTGGTCCAACCAATGTCATGAGCATTAGAAAAAGGCAATACTGTTTGGTGATTGTTGATGATTTCACTAGATTCACATGGGTCTTTTTCTTAAAACATAAAAGTGAAACATCAAAAACATTGATAGAGTTTATCACTAAGATTGAAGATCAACTTGATCTAAAAATCAAAATCTTAAGAAGTGATAATGGAACTGAATTTGTTAATCATATTTTAGATTCCTTTTGCAGGGACAAAGGCAAGACAATTCAGTGCACCAAGAACACCACAACAGAATGGAGTTGCTGAAAGAAGAAATAGAACTTTTATTGAAGCAGCAAGAACAATGCTTGCTGATTCACAGTTGCCAATCACATTCTGGGCAGAAGATGTGAACACAACATGCAATGTTCAAACAGGACATTAATTGTCAAAGAACATAATAAAACACCATATGAGCTTTTGTTTAAAAGAAAAACTTTCATAGGATATTTTAGAGCTTTTGGATGTCATGTGTCCATATTAAACACAAAAGATCAATTAGGAAAGTTTGCAGAAAAAGCCTATGATGGTTTCTTTGTTGGTTACTCATCAACATATAAATCATACAGAGTCTATGTTCCACATGAAAACATTATGGAAGAAACTCCTAATGTATCTTTTAATGAATCCTTGTTTCTAAAATCTATAAAAGGATCATCTTGGTTGTTTGATATAGATACATTAACAAACTCATTTAAGACAGGTTATTTGAATGTGACAGGTCCTGTAGATACATGTTATCCTTATGTTCCTCCAAACATGGGTGAAGTTCCATTGACAACTAATCCACCAAGAGTAGTCCAGTCACTTACTCAAAATGCTATTGATCCTGGTCTAATTCAAACAAGCAAAGATCATCCTGATGGAAACAATAGGTCTACATCCGAAGAATTTCCTTCTACATCCGCAGAAGTTCCTTCTACATCCGTAGATATTACTACTTCCGGAGATGACCCATTGCATTCAGTTAAAGTTCACAATTCAACAGAAAACATTCAACAACCACGACCCACACATGCAGTTCAACAAACTACATCATCTGTAGTTGTACATGTAGCTGCTGCGGATGTTATGCGTACATCTGCAGAAATACAAGCTGATACAGATGAATATAATTCAGCATCAAAAGATCAGCCACATGAGAATTTTGACTACTTTGTGGATTCCTCATCCCAGCTGACTCCATCTCCATCAACCAACATCACTAACTTGGATTCATCCATTCAAGTTGAATCAATACCAACATCTAGAATTCACAAGTATCATCCCATTGAAAACATGATAGGTGATCTTAATGATAGAACTACAAGAAGGCAAGGGGGAGCAGCCAACATTTGTATGTTCTTTTGCTTTCTTTCACAAGTGGTTCCTCCCAACATCACTGCAGCATTGAAAGATAACAGCTGGATTGAAGCATTGCAAGAAGAACTTTAACAATTCAAAAAACAAAAAGTCTGGAATCTAGTTGATCTTCCTGAAGGCCATTATCCAATTGGCACAAGGTCGCCGTTCAAGAACAAACTAGATGGCAGAGGCATTATTGTGAGAAACAAAGCAAGGCTGATAGCATAAGGTTAAACTCAGGAAGAAGGAATAGACTATGATGAAGTCTTTGCTCCTGTTGCAAGGATTGAACCATTAGAGTCTTTCTAGCCTATGCATCGCATAAGAAGTTCACAGTTTACCAAATGGATATAAAATGTGCCTTCTTATATGGTAAAATTAATGAAGAAGTCTATGTTGCTCAGCCACCAGGCTTTGAAGATCCTGATTATCCACACAGGGTATACAAGCTTGACAAAGCTTTGTATGGACTTCATCAGGCCCCAAGAAATTGGTATGAAACATTGTCATCTTTCTTACTCAAGCATGGTTATAAAAGGGGAACAATTAATCAGACTCTCTTCCTGAAACATTAACATCAAGATCTCTTAGTTGTCCAAGTATATGTAGATGATATCATATTTGGATCAACAAACGAGAGATTGTATGAAGAGTTTGCAGGTCTGATAAAATCTAAGTTTCAAATGAGTTCCATGGGAGAACTAACATTCTTCCTTGGTTTGCAAGTTCATCAGAAACTAGATGGTATCTTCATTAATCAGGAGAAGTATGTAAATCAAATTTTGAAGAAGTACAACCTTGCTGATTCATCTTCATGCAAAACACCAGCATCAACAATAGATAAGATTGTACCAGATCCAACAGGGAAGTCTGTTGATCAAAGATTATATAGATCTATGATAGGATCATTAATGTATTTAAAGGCCAGCAGACCTGACATAATGTTTGTTGTGTGTGTTTGTGCTAGGTACCAAGCAGACCCAAAGGAGTCACATATGAATGCAGTGAAGAGAATTTTCAGATACCTTAAAGGGAAACCAACACTTGGACTCTGGTATCCCAAAGAAGGAGATTATAAACTCTACTAATATTCCAACAGTGACTATGGAGGGTGCAACAACAACAGAAAATCAACTGCTGGTGGATGCCAATTCATAGGACCAAGACTAGTTTCTTGGTAGTGCAAAAAGCAAACAAATGTTTCAGTATCCACAGTTGAGGCTGAGTACATAGCTGATTCAGCTGGTTGCTCTTAAGTCTTATGGTTGCAAAACCAATTACTTGATTATGGTTGTAATTTTCTTCAAACACCAATACATATTGATAACTCAGCTGCTATGTTCATCACTGCTAATCCAGTACAACATAGTAAAATAAAACATATTGAAATCAGATATCATTTTCTGAGAGATTGCTCAGAAAAAGGTTTAATCAAGTTGATTAAGGTGGATTCAACAAATCAGCTTGCTGATTTATTCACTAAAGCCTTTGATTCAGTTACATTTAATTTCTTAATTAAGTCATTAGGCATGATCAATTTAGATTAAGTCTTAATCAACATAATGAAAAGCATGTTCTGTCCATTATAGTTTTAATATGAACATCTACGAAAGAACAAATTTGTTCATCCACAGATTGTTATTAATATGAAAAAGCCAAAAATATTCTTAAAACATATAAAAATACAAAACTATTGTCTTATTTACATATTTTTTTGAATAAGCAGTTCATATCATGGGAAATAATAGTACATTATATCTCTATTTGCTTTCCTCATTTATCAAACAATTAATATAGACTGATCAGATATGATTTGATATGTGAGTAGGTTCAGCTTGAGTTGAAAATAAACAAGTCATGCATAACATAATGTTAAGGTGACAAACTGTGGCTACTTCGATTTTGAGGAGCAAGGAAGTAAGTCTTATCCTGCTGTGATCAACTTACTCACCTAAGCACACTATGTTGTAACACTTTATAACCTCTACCTTTGCGCATCTTGAACTATCTATTTTGAGTAAGCAAAGACCCGAGTTCCTGGACACCTCTGTTTTACGTAAGTAAAGACATGGTGTCCTGATGCTTAGTAACAAAAGATTCTAAAAGGAACAGCTCTAAAAGAATCCATGGTGATCAACTGTATATTAATTCAGAGCTCACAAATCATATCAGCATTAATAAGATTTCAAAAAAATCTTAAGATAAAGCTTATAACTTACGAAACATAGTTTTAAGTGTGAGAAAGTGATAAATTGACTCATCTACGGAGGACAAACTTCAATGTGAATTGAATGTGGAGTCCATACTTGTCCATCTTTAAAAAAATTTAAAACATGATAAATAGTATGACAAGTTGAATATACACTCTTGCTTGAATTTATGAGGATCATTATACTTGCAATCAACACTAGATCTGTCTTCCATCATCAACCAAAACTATCATTCAGAAGTTTCTTAGTGTTATAAAATGATCCTATTATATGATCAATGCTTGTAAATAATTTCTGGTTTTGTTCTTTTCTTTGTGTTGGACAGATAATGTTTTTCATGCTATTCTTTATAAATTTTTGATAAATGCATAATTTTATGATTAATCACAAATTTAAGGGGAGTAGTAAATCAGCATGAAAACTGAGTATCAAATGTGTTACATCTTTAAATGAAGAAAGTTGGAACTTGAGTACTAACTTGGCTGTAGGATATCTGAAGGTTTTAACCAAATCAATTTTGCACAATTGCCATGAAGCAGAGTCAAGAAGGTCCAATAGCAAACAACAAATGATCTAACATTGTGTTTAAGAACATACATCAAAAAGAACAAAAATTGCCTTTCCGTAGATTGGTAACCTACGGATAAAAAAACAAATTCATAACAAATTTTGTCTTCCGTAGATGTTCCTGCGGAAGAATTAATTTGTTAAGGTTAAACCAACAAAGTTTTTGCCTTTCGTAGATGTTCAGCGGAAGAATAAAATTAAATCAAATCAAAAAGGAAAGTTTTAGCCTTCCGTAGATGTTCTGCGGAAGCATAAACTTGTGAAACATCAAAAGGGTATAAAGGAAAATGGGTCCCATAATATTAAATATTTTTTAAATTGTCTAAAAAGGAATAAAAGGATATCTCGACCGTTGGCCTTTCTACTCACTCTCAAAAACCTTCTCAGCCCTAGAAAATCTCTCAAACCCCTTTCATCAACAATCGCTGAAATCGTTCACTCCACACAAATAATCCACACATTAGTCAAACATCGAAGCCAGTATGACTAATCGATTCGTCAAAGATCATAACATATGAGCATTTCTGAATCCAGACTTGGAAGATGGATGCAGAGACATCATCCGCTATCTGAGAAGAAGTAGATTGTTTCATGCACTAATAACAGATCCTATTATCTACCAATCACACATAATAGATTTCTAGGACTCAGCGAGGGTCGAGGAAGAAAATGAAGAACAAGTAAATTATGCCTCAATCAGAAATCAACAACTGAGAATTGATGAACGAACAATAAGGAGGGCGCTGGAGTTCGGAGAAAGTGAAGAAGGTCACCCTGATGTATTTGATCACGAATACATTCAGAAAGTTTTTCAGTTAATAGGGTATGACAGAGACTATCAATATGGTGAGATTAAAAAAGGAAGATTGTGCAAGCCGTATAGATTCCTATACGAAACCTATCTCAAGTGCATCTCCAATAGGAAGTCTGGATTGGGCAGATTCTCGAGGCACATCTCATCGGGAATCATTGGCATCTTTGAGGGACGAAAGTACAACTACTCCAAGTACATTCTTGGTTGCGTGTGTGACCATATAAGAATGCAGAAAGACATCAAGATGTACATGTTCCCAAGGTTCATCCAGCTGATCATAAACGAATGTATGCCCAATGTTAAAAGAGAGGGTGATGTGTTTGTGCAAACTCACCTAGGAAGATCTCTACTAAACAAATTGACTGGGCAGTATCAAGGAGAAGAGGTGGAGATGTTCCCACATGTGATGGATGAGACTACTGACATAGTTCAGGAATTCATATTCCCTGAACAACCACAACAACAAACACCTTCAACCGAATCACCTGAACCACCACATTATGAACCCAATCCTCCTTCACCACTAAGTGAACACACCCAACCCTTATCACCTGCACTTTCTCAAATATCAATAAACTCCGCTTCAACTGAAGTAGTGTCACTTGATCAAATCCCTCAACCATCACCACAACAATCACCACCACAACCATTATCTCAACATGAACCATACTTTCCATCACCAGCCACTATGATAGAATTATCAGAATCATCTTCCAGTAAGCACACCCAACCTATCTCACCCATCCAATCTCAATCATCACTGCACTCTGGTGCACCAGAACCCATTTCACCACTTCTCACTCAAACACCTACACCTCCACTTCAAACTGAACCAACCACCTCACCCACTCCTACTGAACCCATTGATAGCCCAACGTCTACTGAGAAATTCAACTTTTATGAGGATGAATATGAAGCTGTTAATGATGGTGATACTGAGGAGATATGGCTGGAGGTTGAAAGGGAGAAAGATGAAGAAGTTGAACAAGAAGAGGGTAGTTATGTTGACATCATTGCTTACAATAAGAATGACTTGAATGAAGAAGAGATTGATGTGAGAAGAGCTACCTGGTAGCAAAATACAACAATTTGATCATTAAAAGTAATAAGAAGTTAGAAAAGTTGAGGAAAATAATGAAGAAGCTGATAGAGAAAGACAGACTGATAGCTGAGAAAGATGCTACAATCACTCAACTGGAAGGATGAATCAAAAGGCTGAGAGAAGATACTGAGACTGATAATGAGGTGATTGATGCAATGAATAAGCTAATCTCTGAACAATCAGAACAACTAAAAGCAAAAGATGATGAGATTGGGAAGTTAAAGAAAAAGTTGCCTGAACAAGAAGTGAGCAAAAAGAAAGAAGCTAATGTGAGTTCAAAAATGAAAGAAAAGGAACCCATAATATTTTACAGTAGGAAAAGAAAATATCTGGGCAAAACTCAAGATGAAGGTGCGGAATCTAAAAATCAACAAAAGAAATAAAAAAGGGTCTCACCAACTCACACTCCATCAGCTGATCCTGCAGCTTATCAGTAAATTAACATCATCAAAGAAGAAAGTGAAGATGAGTTGAAGCAGCTAACTGAAGAAGAATCGGGCATGCTATCAACAGAAGACATACTTGAAGAAAGAGCTCAATCTGCCATGTTTATGGACCTAATCAACAATGGATTTCCCTATGACTTGGTAGAGAAAATGAATATGCCTGAAATGATTCAAGTTTTGAATGAATTTGATGCTACAAGACTGATGCTCCTAATTTGCAATTATGAAACTTTTTCAAAGTTCATGGCCATGGAGCAAATAAGAAAAGACTTGGGCCATTGTGACATAAAGAAGCTGACAACGTACAACATGACTTGCTGGTTACAAAGTCATAACTATGAGCAACATGAGCTTAAAGGGAGATCAATTGGTGAGCTTAAAGCTATGATGGAGCATATGATGAAGGTGGAGCTAGAAACAGGAGTGAAATTCAGGACTGGAGCTCCCAATCTTGCCTACACACAAGCAAAACAAACTCCTGCTGAACCAACTGTAGTTCAAAGCAAAGACATGTATAAAGGTAGAGAAAGCATGACCAAAGAACCAAAAGACATTATTCCCAGCAAAGTATGGCCCCTGGGAACTGCTGTGAGGGAGATAACAGAAGAAAAGACTACATTAATACAACTCTTTGATCAGATGACCACTCCAAGAACAGCTAAAGAAAATAAAATAATAGCATGGAAATATGATTCAGAATGGGATTGTGTTGTGCTGAAGAGAACATCTAGAATGATTCAATGCTTTCTAAGGGTGGAAACACTCCTTACACTTCCAGATGCAGACCTCACTACTTTGCAAAACATTCCCATCACAAACTTCCCAATCAATCCATGGGGAAGAGACTTCTCTGGAATGGTGGCTAAGTTGAGTCACAAGTTCAAGGGAGATGTACTTAAAGAAGCCAAGAGAGAAGATACAGAACACAACAAAAGGAATCTAAAATAGAAAAGGTCTTATTCCAATTCTTAACAGGTGGATGATGAACTTTTACAAAGAATTCGATATGAAGATAGACTTGAAGCATCAATCAAAGTTATTAAGGGAAATCAGTACTCTTGCCCTATCACAGAATGGGAATACGTAGAAAGGACGAAAGAGCTGGTGTTGAAGAGAAATGATCCACTGAAGAAAGGTCCTAGCATAAGGCTATTTGACCCAATGGAGATCAAGCTGCTTCATCCGAGCTATACCTCATATCTACATGACAAGTATTTTCCCAAGCTCAATGATCAAACTGCTCAAAATGACTTGTACTTGTATGTACACATCATTCAAGTTATTGACAAGCTCCATGCCAAGGCCCACAAGAGAAGGAAGTTTGAGGCTGGTCAACTGATAGGAGCAAAAATAGAACCAATAACAGAACTAAGAATTTCAGAATAGGATGAGCTAGAAGTGATGTCCAATAATAGTGTTGTTGCAACATTAACCATTGAAGAGGACATCTTGGGCTTGAAATACAAAACATTAAAGAGAATGGGGAGAATGAATATAAAGTATCTGTATGAAGATCAAAAGAATACTGTGGGATACTTCAATACCAAAATTTTGACAATAGTTCAAGAATTGGGAGACCTGAACAATGATTACAAGAGGCTAAACCTATAGGAGGAGTATTGTTAGGACTAGATCAAATGTATAGGTTTAGTTGACTTGTCAACTCTTGTAATTAATCATTGGAATTCTCTTTTTGATAATATAATATAATGCATGAATTATATGGTAACCCATATTATTGTGTGTGTTAGTTTATGTTATTACAGGAAACATCAGACTTGGTTAATTTGGAAAAATTGACTGTGTTAGAGCAACCTACGGATGAATAAGTGTTCTTTCATAGATGTTCTCCGAAGCATAATTGAAGTTTGTGCTTCCATAGATCTCCTACGGAAGAACAACAACTGCTGAACAAGACCAAAGATCAAGTGGAGCTGCTGAAGGAGAGCTTGCTGCTAAAGAACAAGTACAAGAACTCCTGCGGAAGCACAACCACTGAAGAACAAGCACTAAAGACTAAGTGTTGCTACGGAAGACAAATTCCTACGGAAGACTAACAAACGTGTATGATTTCACATCATCAAGTATGCAACATAGTCAACAAGTCAACATGTCAGAGCAATATCATCAAATCAATGATGGCGAAGGATAATTATGTCAACAAAATATTTCACGTCACATCAACAATATTCTTTATGTAATCTACAATTTTCTATGTAAATTGTGAACTCCTATGCCGATAAACAAGGCAAGGATTCGCACATATAGAAACAGAATATCAAAACAGAATAGCGATATATTAGCTAGAAAATAGGAACAAAATAGGAAGATATCTATACACAATTAGGTGTATATATTGATCGATAAACATTGATCATTGAGGAGATGAACATGATATCAAGATCAAGCATCAAGAACATATAGCATTATAATCAATTGTAATCGATTGATTGTGAATGAAGAGTAATTGAAAACAATCTTTGTATTGCATTATTATGTTTAGTTTTTCTAGTTGTTCTTCTTTGTTCATCGATTTCAACTTTTGATAAACAATCCATTAAACAGCAGGTATTGATAATTCCGCGATCAATACTTGTTAAAATCAAATTGATAATTCCTGCAACGATCCTTGGATTATCATCCTCATTGGGAATCTTTTTAGATCATGATGTAGGTCATTCAGGTCTATGCTCAGTATAACAAAGAATGCCTTAGTGTACTCCAGGTCGATGAAAATCATAGCAAAGGAGACACTTTTTGAATGAGCATTTATAAACTTTTTCACAAGGTGTATTGAGGTGACTTTGCAAGCAACCTGTATTAGTTAGATCAATACTTACCATACACCATGATGGGAGTTATGTTTACCACACAATCATAATACTTTAAGCTCTTCACTGTTATATGTGCTGTTATGTGTCAAATGTTGAGCCTATCTGTGCATCAAACTGAGTATTGTCAGTCTTTATTGGTTTGAAAAACAGATGTAGAAGAAAGTAGATGAGTGCACTATAATTTCTCATGTAAATGCAGGAAGATTCAAAAATAATTACATAATAGTAATATTTTTGGACTTTTCTTGATTTTCTAATTTCTTTTTAGGATTTTTGGTTTTGAGAAAATAAAAAATGGCATATGAGTTATCAAATCAATAGTGATCATCAACAGTTAGTCCATGCAGCAATGTAATCAGACTAAGCAGAAGGAATGAAACATCGGTTGTTTCTTGTATTACCATCATAGTTTTTGGGAATGATTGATGTCCTGTATTGAATCATGGTTAATTTTTGCTCCATTTGGCTCAGTTGCATCATCAACATCATGAGCAGGAAGAATGTTCCTGTCATGGGAAGGGATCATCCACTGCTAACACTTTTTGGGTTGGTAGGCCTCCATAACTGTCCCTATCACACTAGCAAATCAATTAGATATTTCAACCCAGACCATTATTGTCCTGAGCTGTCCATGAGCATCTTTATATCTGACTTGCTGGTATGTGTATGATTTTGCTTTATCTGATAATGTATCAAATTCACCTCCTGAAATTATTTTCTTTCTCCAAAATTGTTTTGATTTTAAACCAACTGACTCAACTTTAAGTTGTTTAACAAAAGGAGTTTGTTTGGCTTTTGAAAATCTTTTGGTTGATTTAGAAAATCTATTTTGCCTTGAAACTTTTATGGAGGTGTAGTAGAGGATCTTTGTCCTTGATCATGTTTGTTTCTTCTAGGCATGTGATCATATTCATCATAAGAATTATAAACATGATTATAATAATTTAATCGATGAGATCTTCTATGATAGCATTATCCCAAGCATTATTCCTATATCTGTCATACTTATGTTATGTGTATGACCAAGGATAACGTCTTGGTGCCTAATAAATATGAATATCATAATGTTTAAAATCATACACATGCCGATGTGATCGAGGAGAAGAGTAGCTATGACATCTGTTGTAGTACTCATGCTCTGATCTTGATGAGTACGACCCTGATAGATGATAAGATCTTTGACCTCTTCTGTGTTGTGATGTTGGAGAGTTATTGTATGAATACTCTAAAGTGGTATGATTTTCCATGTCACAATTTAAGCAGTAAGGAGTAGGTCTGGATCTTCTTCCCTTAGGCTTGGATTATGAAGTTAGATTTGATTGGAACTTTACAGCGTTTTGTCTTGGTTGTTTTTATTGCTTTCTCTTATGAGGACATATATATGTATCGCTCTCGGTGTTTTTACACTCAGACGTGTTGTGTGATTCTAAATTGCATGTCTTGTAGATAATTGGTTGTTGTTTTGGAGTTTCTAATGTAGCTTTTGAGGTTCTTGGATCAGGTGTAGAAGACTTGGTCTGACTTTTCTTCTTTCTTTTAGATCTGGTTTTCTCTTGACCTGTTCTTTGATTTCTTGTACCTCAGGCTTCTGCTTGTTCTTTAACTCCATCTTAATCTTTTCCTTCAGTTAAGCCTTTGTTAATTTTGGTTCAAGAAATTCAGCTGGTTTGAATTTCTCATAGAGAACCATAGCCTTTTGTTTGTTGTCTGGCTTTGCTGCTTTGGATTTCTATGGCTGTGTTTGTTCTGGATTGATTTCTTCAATGACGTTAGTGCATGTCAATGTTGCTTTGTTTGGTTGGTTGGTTTCTTTATCACTGTCATCACTTGCAGGATCTCCGTCTTGACCATCATAGGAATCAAAGGTTTCATTCTATGGTGATTCAGGTTTGAGGTACAGCTTTGATGCTGTTTCAGGAGAAGTGATTTGAGTGATAATGGATAGTGTGTTTATTGGAGGATGATCATGCATATTTGAATCTTCTTTGACTGGACTTGTCATTGAAGTTGGCATTTTTATGTAGTTATCATTGTAAGGAGGAGGAACAACAAGGTATGTAGTTCCATCACTCTTCTTCTGATCTCTTTGTGCATCAAGTAGTTCTTCCAACTTGCTAGCAGTCAGCTTTAAATTCTCAAGTTCAACTTATGTTGACGCATGACCTGCTTTTTTCTTTGTTAGAGACTCATTGAGTCTTGTAACATGAGCTTAAAGACTAAATCTTTTCCAATGAGTTTGTCTACATCCTTCAGAAGATAATTGATTTATCTTCAAAGGCTTATGTTGTATCTTCAATTCTGCACTTGTAGCATTTTCTGTATTGATTGCTTGATTTAGACGCTCAATGTAATGTTGCAAGTCATTGATTGTTTTGGTTGTACTTGCTTCTTATATTTTGGCTTCAACTTTTGCCTTTGTGTTTGTTAACTTCACAGAGAGTTCAGTTGCTTGAGCATTCAGCTTGTGGTTTTCTCTAAGCAAGTTATCAACTTCTTTCTCTAGTGAACTGATTTGATTTGCAGAAGTTTGTAGTTCCTTTACATGTGAAGCTCCTTCCTCCTTTATCATGTAAGATTGATTATTGCAATGTTTCCGATATGCTTGTACTTCATCTATGCATGCTAATGAGCATAGATTGATCTTTCTATCTTCAGGAATTTCAGGTAATGGAGGAATGTTTATGTTTTTGTTCTTTGTAGCTTTTGCAAGCTCAGTAGTTAACTCTTCAAGTTTGATCTGTTGTTGAACCATTTTGTCTTGCAACTGGTTCATCTCTTTAGCTAAACTGATGTTTTGTTGATTCGGTGTCTTGATTTATGCTTGATCATTGCTTTGAGATTGTTCCATCTCTGACCTGCATTTGATCAAATCATCAGACAATGTGTTGTTTGATTTTTCAAGATCACATAAATGTAAATGCATCAGTTTTTTCTCAATGTTACTGATGTACAACTGAATGTTTATCTTGTCAAACAATGAATTGTTGCTATTGTTTGATTTGCTGCTATTGTTTGGTTGATTGCAGCTTTTGTTTGATTTGCTGCTGTTGTTTGGTTGGTTACAGTAGATTGGTTTGCTCTGTCTGAATTCCTGGAACCTCTTTCTACCTGCAGCAAAAAAGATTTCTTGGTTTCTCATAACACGAGTGTTAGTGAATGATGTTAATTGATCCATTTAGTTGAAAAACAAAAATGATTTGAAAATTGCTTTTGTGTTTCAATCAAATTCAAATTTTAAAATTTTAATCGAATCCAAAGAACATCTAAACTCAATTTAGTTAGATCGGCCTAATTAAAAAGTTAACTTGGTTAAATTAGAATTTAGTTAAGCCTAATTAAGATTAATCTTGCTCAATTAAAAAGTAATAAAATTTGGATCGTCTTATTAAAATTAAATGATTAAGTGACCCGATTAAAATATTGTTAATTTGTTTGTTTGAATGGATATATGTTGGTCAACAAAAAAAACAACACACACGCGTGCGCACACACACACACACACACATATATATATATATATATATATATATATATATATATATATATATATATATATATATATATATATATATATAATATATATATATATATATATATATATGGCTGGTCAAAATAAAACAGGAGTCAAAATTGAACTCCCAAATCACCCCAAACTCTCTCGATCTCACGAAGCTCTCTCTATCTCTCTAGTTCTCCTGATCTCAGCTTTCTTAGTTGATCTCTCGGGCTGATGAAACTCCAGCAGCAGCTGTCTGCGGAGATTGATGGTGGTGATGGTGATGATCGGAATACCAACGGTGGTTGTATTGAACCTGATTGGAAGATCGGTGATGGTTGGTGCTTCTCCAGGGAATGTCGAAATCAAACCGATGTTAATCGGTGGTCGGTTGTTCGCGGTGAATCGGAATTGGCAGCGGTAATGGTTGGTTTCACAAACTCAGTATGTGTGTTTTGATATCCGCTATCGAATGGATTTGAATGGTTCGGTGGTGTTTCTTAACTCTTTTTCTTGCTCGTCCGCTGTTGGCTGAGCTTATGTCTGAATTTGTGTTTGATTTTCAACTTGTCCGCTGTATGTGAGAATAGATGTCCTCTATGGGTGTGTGGTTATGAAGCGGATGAATGTATCTTAGATTTGTTTTAGGTATCCGCTGTAAAATGAAGGTAACGTCTGCTGTGGATGTTGGTGTATTATTCAACGTCCGCAGTGGATGTGGGTGTATGATTCAACGTTCGCTGTGAAATTTAACAAATCAGCTGTGAAAAGTTTTGTTCATCAGCTGTGGATGATTTGTTCATCAGGTGTGAACACTTAGAAAAATAGATGTTTGTTCATCAGTTGTGGATGATTTGTTCATCAGCTATGAACACTTAGAAAAATGGATGTTTGTTCATCAATTGTGGATGATTTGTTCATTAGCTGTGAACACTTAGAAAAATCGATGTTTGTTCCTTAGCGGTGGATGATTTGTGCATCACCTATGAACACTTAGAAAAAATGGATGTTTGTTCATCAGCTGTGGATGAATTGTTCATCAGGTGTGAACACTTAGAAAAATAGATGTTTGTTTACTAGCTGTGGATGATTTGTTCATCAGCTGTGAACACTTAGAAAAATGGATGTTTGTTTATCAGCTGTGGATGATTTGTTCATCAGCTGTGAATACTTAGAAAAATGGATATTTGTTCATCAGCTGTGAACACTTGGTTGCAAAAATGATGAAGATTATCAGCTGTGGGATTAGTGCATCAGCTGTGAAATTAGAACACTTGGTTAAAAATCAAATTCAAGTGTAATTTGTGTATTTTTTGCAAACTTTGATTATGAATGAAATTTCAATTTCAAATACACAACTTGTTGTTTCAATGATTGTTGAATGATTCTTGAATGATTGTATGATGAACAAATGGATCAAAATATGGATTAAATCATGGATTTGGCTGATTTTGAGATTTGAAAACAGTTTGACTTTGAAAAAATCAAACTTCATGTTCTTGAATTAACAAACGTTTGATTCTTCGGTTTCTGATGGAATTTGATAAAAACAAATGTTATAATAGCTATAGATAAGTGATTCTAAGATAAAATAACAATCAATTTCATATAATCATCATCTAAATTCGGATTTAGATGATGAACACACGAAGAACACTAAGAAGAACAAAAACCTAGATTTGAGAATCAATGTTCAAAAATGGATGATTTGGATGCTGAAAATGATAAATGAACCTTAGATTTGATGTTTCTAACCTAAAACCGCTATCAATTTCAGCTAAACAACATCAGATTCATGATTTTGATGATTTTTTCTTAAGAACAGTGAACTTTTCTCAAGAATACAAAATTTTCAAAAATCTTTAAATTCAATAGTTGTAGTTGTTCAATTGATATGAAACTTTGCAGATGTGTTAGTTATTACAAACTAAAGCTATTAGAAGCTTAAATTCGATCAAACAACAACAAAATCAAAATTTCGTGTTCATAAGCATTTGAAGACTTGAAGAATAAGTTTGCTTAAATCTTCAAATTAATGGCTCAAATGAACTTCAATTGATGTGAAAACTTGCAGATCTTCACGAAATAACAAATCTAAGCTAATGGTAGCTTGATTTCATCAAAAACAACAATAATTTGCAGATCAAACTTGTGGTTCAAATTTTTGAGAAAAATTTAAAGAATAAGGAGCCAAGGCTCTGATACCAACTATTGAAAATCAATATTGTAGGATCGAATATTGCAATCGTATTGTTGATGTTTATCAGATTTATGAAGCAGAATCTCACAAACCCGTTGATGATTTCAAGTGAAGATCTATACTAGATTTAGGATGATGATGAATGAATGATGAACAATTCAAGAACACATATTTATAAAAATTTCATTCATTCATATGGATGATGATTGATGCTAGGAGATTATTGTCTGTTATGTATGGTTGGATGTTTTTGTTTGTTTGAAAAGTTAGATATGTGTGTTTGTTGTTTATGCTTGTTTGTCTATTAGAAACCTTTAATTGTGTGATGGACCAGCTTCATCAACACTCTTCTGAACTTCAGATGTGGCTTTGAGAGACTTTTCAACATCTTTTCTATGATCTGGTCTTTCTCAGCTTCCTTCACTTGATTAGGCAAAGGAGTAATCTTTAGTGTATTGAGACAGTTCACTGTATGTTTAGTGAAGTACTGAACTACATTCTTCTGATCATCATACTTGAACTTGATTGCTAACCAAAGTGGTTATAACATGTTCACCCTTGAGAACGTTTAAATTGTTGTTCTTTGAGATCCTTAGGCTTGTGATTCTTTCAATATGTGTCAGTGATTGCTGATGTGTTTCTAATCTTTGCTTTAAAGCAGCATTCACATACACTATGTCTAGGATTCTCAGCATGTGTATAAAGTAACAACAGTCACCCTTGAACAGTACATCTTCGATTGTAGGGAATGACTTTGATTTTTGAAAATGATACATATGATGGATGTAGAAGTTTGATCTCAATAGGATCAAACAATCTAATATCTACAGCTTCTTTCCCTTCCAGTTTTCTTTCTAACACCACTTCAAGTGGTTTTCATCATAGTACCATCTTGTGATTGGGTAGTTATACTAATTACTATCAATCTTCTTCATAATCAACTTCCAATCTGATAGTCTCATTGGATAACCAACTCTCTCTAGTAGTTCAACGTCTAGCTGCTCTGTTTGTTCTTCACTTGTTTGTTTCTTTTTGCTAGCTGCTTGTTGTTCTCTTTTGAGCTTCGCTATGTGAAGTTTGTCTTCTTTATCAGCCTTTAGTCTCATCTCATAATGCTGTTTATTCATGTATGATCTCATGATATGGAATAAACCAGCACCTCTGGGATTATTTGTATGATTGACCATTCTTAGTTGCATCAGGTCTAATCTGTCGTCAAAAGTCAATGATCCCAGTTGGGATATGTATGATAAGTATTGGACAAGTCCAGATACTCTCTTAATAAGCACAACATCCCATATCTCATCATATTTCCATGCTACTATCTTCTTCAGTTGGGATATCACTTGCTTGTTCTTTAACTTCAACTTGTTAAGCATGAGCACTTTGTTCATCTTGCTCAGGCTCATGCATAGATGATGTACCAACCTCTTCTTGATGTGTTGGTTGTTTTGCTAGTGATGCATCTGTATCTCTCAAAAGAGATGACAAAGTTTTCTGATCTGTTTGGGGTAGTTTCGCACGACAGTTTCGCACAAAGAACACTAGATTCGCACGGAGAATCTGAAAACCCTCTTTTTGTGAAAAATGACCAAAAACTCACCAAAACTTACTCAGAACACAATCAATTTGGAATCTGATGATTCCACAAGTTTCCCAAACACACACCTCACCTTTTTCAATCGATTTCCATAGATAACAAACATAAAACAGATCCAAAAGATTGAGAAGATGAATATGTCAAACTAACCAAAAAAACATAAACAATTAAGAGCATAATGGCTCTGATACCATGTTGTTGGTCCAAATGATTGTTTAAACATGCTTTTGATGATGATTTAATACTAGAATCCTCAAGTTATCACTAATTCTGATAACTTGAGGACCAAGTAATGATACAAGAATGAGCACAAATCAATCAAAACCAATTTGAAATAAGATTTTGATAAGATGATTAAGAACAATGTTGAAAGATAACAATAATAAGCTCCTAGCAATAGCAATACACAATGAACTCAAATCAGTAGTATTTTATTAAGGTTCCAAATACGAAACTATCATGCACTATGACCATATGAAACTACCGGGTGAAACTACAATTTCACATGTAGTTTCGCATGTCACAGAATACAAAACCAACAAAACTAAGCTAGATCCTATTACAATAATCACTAAGCTATAACTAACGACAAGGGGACTACCACCCTATACTTGATCATCAGATATATTGTTTATTGGATCAATTTTCTAATTTATTACTATTTGTTAAACTTGTGAACTTACCAATCTTGTGTTTAAACATTAGCTTGTTTCTCTAAGGTTCATAAAGTGTGCACTTCTAAGAGCATATCATCGGTTCATGAATCACTGGTCTTTTCACAATGGTTAAACTCGGTTTTCTACAATTAACATATAATTTGGTTGCGCTTGTTTTGCGTAGTTCTGATTTATAAAACATTTTATGAATTCAGTTCTTGTAACGCCCGAAAACGAGAAAAAGAAGGCAGGTAGAAGTTCTCAAGCAAAAGAAGGCTGTCGTGCGAGAAGTTCACGAGAAAGGAAGTTTTCACGCGAAAAGGGAGTTCTCGCGCGAGAACCCTAGGAGAAAAGTGTTACTGGGTATAAATAGCTGAGAACACCCAGCCGGACTCTAGTTCATGCGAGAAGTACTGCTGCTAGAGAAGGAAATCGGCTGCGTAGAGAGAGAAAGTGAAGAATCCAAGTGCTTAAGGTATGTAACTCATGTAGTAACTCGTGTTATGTACTAAGAATAGATTATTGATGAATACAACGCATGGTTATGTAGTTTTCGCTTCGTAAAGGCTTTGAGAAGGTTGTTGGTGTGCTAGAACTTCAAGAGGTGAGTTTCTATTCCCCTTTTTACGCAATTTTTATGTTTTGGGGCTATTATGCATACTAGAACGTTTTAGAATGCATGTTTATGCTTGGTTTGATGATGTTTAGGATGTTTGCATGTTAGAACAGCCTTAGACGCGATAAGTTGTGACTGGGCGGGTAAAGTAAGAAGTTTTTGCTCGAACAGTTCAGTTGTACGTTATGGAATTTGAATCTGAGAAATTCTCGCACGAAAGAGGAAGTTTTCGGGCGAGGAGATGTTCTCGCGCGACAGGCTGTTCTCGCGGATGGGAATTTTTCATGATACATGTATGTTTTCGCACGACAGGTGGTTCTCGCGCGAATGAGGATGATGTGATGTGCAGGGTTTGCCTACCTGAGGTTCTCGCGCGAAAGGGAGTTCTCGCATGAGAAAGTTGTTGTTGCTTATGGGTTTCGTATGTTATGTTGCTATGTATGATGTGTTATCTTTTCATGTTTAACGATTTTAAAACTATATGTTTTATGATGTAACTTTGCTTGACTATGTACGAATGTAAGTAAAGTGTTATGTAACAAAAGTGGAAGATAACGAATGATGAGAATGGAAGTAACGGACGATGAGATCTTTGTCGCGTACGCCGATACCGTGTCAGCCTTCGGGCGCGAGTCGGGGGTTTGTTTACAGGCCCTGGCACAGTATTAGCTTTCGAGCACGAGTCGGGGGTATTGCATGAGATAGGATGGCATGTGAAAGAGATGAGATCATGTTGCTCGCCCAGGTACTGTGTCAGCTTTCGAGCACGAGTCGGGGGTTTGTTTATAGGCCACGGCACAGTATCAGCTTTCGAGCACGAGTCGGGAGTGTTGCATATGAGATGGGATCCTTGTCGTGTACCCTAGTACTGTGTCAGCCTTCGGGCACGAGTCGGGGGTTTGTTTACAGGCCCCGGCACAGTATCAGCTTTCGAGCACGAGTCGGGGGTATTGCATGAGACAGGATCTGGATGATGGTAAGAGATGTAATGAATAACAATGATGAATGATGATGAAGATAATAATAATTATTATCAATGTGTACGCATGATGTTTGATCACGAACGAATGTAAAGGTTATGTTTTAACAAAAGTAAAGTATTTTTTTTAAAACCAGAACTCACGCAGCGTCGCTGACTTTTTGCATACATAATAGTTGGTAGGTATTTTGTTGATTCTGAGGAGGTACAGGCATGGATGCATAAGCTACTGGGAGCGTCTTGAGGCTGGCCTTCACATTTTGATATGATGTTGTGTTTTGAAATATAAATGAATGATGTAATGAAATGACATGTCTTAATTATTAATGATATGTTTTAACTTATAAATGGGAAGTTTTTAAATTCTGCTATGATAGTGATGTATCTTTTAAATGTTTTATGTGATGATTGACCAACTGTGGGATTTCCGGAAACGGGGCCTTCCAAGTTGGTATCAGAGCCAAAGTTTAATAGAATTGGGTAAAATATTTTCAAAAACCTAAACTTAAACTAAGAATGGGACCAAAGGAAAGGGATGCCAGTCCTAGTAGCTACATGCCTGTAGGTAAAGGTTTTACGTAAACGTTTTTTGTAAGTTAACAACAGGGGAATTATGTGCGCGTGTTATGTGGTTTATGTGCTTTTGTGTAGATTTAGACACTAATGTAGTCAGGATAGGAAATGCTTGGAGGATGAAGAGTAAAGTAAGTGGCTAATCACACATGGCCACTGTAATTAGGGACTTACTATACTTGACATAATCCGAGCTATTACCTTGAATGACCGTGTTGGTGTTTGAATCTTGTAGTGTTTAGTGATGGCAGGTTGAGGTGGACGTGGTGTTAGACCGCGTGTCACGAGGAGCAGAGCTAAGACTGTTGAGACGGCTCCTGAAGAGCCAGAGCTTTGTCACTAGGACAGTGAGGACGGGGGTGCTAATCTGAGAGCCTCAATGAAGGAGGCGGTGGTTGAGAAGGTTCATCAGGTCATGCAGACGATTCTGCCGACTGTAGTGACCAAGGTTATTAAAGCTGTGAAGGAGGATGAGAAGAAGGAGGCTGAGAAGAGGAAGACCGCTAGACGAGGAGGCGAGGAAGGAGGTTTAAGGGGAAGGGAGCAGTCAAAGACTGATATGGTTGTCTCCAGTGATGATGAGGAGGAGGAGGAGGAGGAAGCTATGCAGGAAACTGTGAAGGGATGCAGCTATGGGGCATTCTAAAGGTGCAGGCCCCTACGTTCGATGGGAACGGGAGTGCTGCGGCTGCTCATCGTTGGGTGAGGGAGATAGAGGCGGTACTCGATATTAGCGAGTGCCGAGAGGATCAGAAAGTGAAGTTCGCTACCCACTCATTTGTGGACTTGGCTTTGTGCTGGTGGGACAACATTGTCCAAGCCGAGGGTACCAGGGAAATTCGGAGGATGAGGTGGAATGAGCTGAAGAGTTGGTAATTGAGGAGTTTTGCCCTCATAGGGAGCTTGACAAAGTTAAGAGAGAGTTCCTGCAGTTGGAGGCGGGAACGATGACACACCAGCAGTACACCATGAAGTTCAACGAGATGGCAAGGCTGGTGCTAGATCAGGTGATGCCTATATCACGAAAGATCAAGAGGTATATTCAAGGTCTACCGGCAGATGTCCGCAGACATCTGATCACCGCTTGGCCAGGTACGTTTAGGTCGGTGGTCGATCTAGCAGGGAGATTGTTTGACGAGCGAGAGGCGGCGGCGATAGTGGATGTGGAGAAGGAGCGGGGCAATGTTAGGAATGGGAATGGAAGGCGGGACAATGATGGTGGATTTATGGCTGGAGGTTAAACGATAAGGGTCGATGATCGAAAAATGAGAACAGGGAGAGAGGAAGTATGCAAGAAGTGTGGTAGAGGCCACGAGGGGGAGTGCAGGTGGGGATCGAACATCTGCTTCTAGTGTGGGAAAGAGGGCCACAGGGTGAGGGATTGTCATATGGCTAGATGTTACAGATGTGGTGAGACTACGCATATGAGCAGAGACTGCAAGAAGTCGAGGGCAGAGAGTTCCGGTGTAAGAAAAGGGGCTGAAAGGGAGAGCAAAGGATGAAGGTCAGAGCATTCGCTATGACCGGGAAGAGGCTAAAGTGGACTTTGACGTGAGGTAAGGTACGTTTCTAGTAAATTAAATTTGCGTATGTGTACTGTGATTGTGGTACTAGTAGTAGTTTCATTCCTGCTGCCTTCTGTGATGAGTTGCACGTTAGGAGTAGGAAGATCGATGAGCCCTTCGACATAGAAATTGCTAATGGTAAGTCCACTAGGATACCTGATGCCCTAGAGGATTGTGTGGTAGAATTGGGAGGGGACGTGTTTCCTGCTAGACTGTTCAAGATCAACTTAGGTGGATAGGTGTACGCCTTCAGATGAACTTGCTAGCAGCCTATGAGACAAACACCGAGTGTCGCAAGAAGATGGTTTGATCAACCGCGCCCGACAAGAGTTCTGTGCCGGCCTACGGCGATGGAGTAATGATGAAGCCCTCGCCATGGAAAGAGGATCATCTGATTCAGAAAGCAAGGAAAGCTAATACCGAGGTATATAGGGCCATTCCGAATTATTGCCCAGGTGGGAGAAGTGGCCTATCGACTGGAGCTACCCGATGAGTTGGGAATTCATCCGACGTTACATGTGTCTCGTCTGAGGAAGTACTCAATCGATGAGGATATGAACGTGCCACTAGAGGATACCGAGATGGACGAACGATTCAATCGTGTGGAGCAACTGGTGGCCATTACTGGTAGAAGGGAGAGAAGGGTGAAGAGAAGAGTGGTTCCACTTGTGCGTGTACAGTGGAAACACCAAAAGGGGTCTGAGTCTATATAGGAGACCGAGGAAGAGATAAGACAGCATTACCCACAACTGTTCGAGAGCTGACAGGTTTTGGGGACGAAACCTCAATAAGGGGGGTGGACTTGTAACGCCCGAAAATCTCGAGAAAAAGAAGGTAGGTAGAAGTTCTCGAGCGAAAGGAGGCTATCATGCGAGAAGTTCACGAGAAAGGAAGTTTTTGCGTGAAAAGGGAGTTCTCGCGCGAGAACCCTGGGCGAAAGTGTTACTGGGTATAAATAGCTGAGAACACCCAGCCGGATTCTAGTTCACGTGAGAAGTATTGCTGCTAGAGAGGGAAATCGGCTGCGTAGAGAGAGAAAGTGAAGAATCCAAGTGCTTAAGGTATGTAACTCGTGTTATGTACTAAGAATGGATTATTGATGAATATAACGTATGGTTATGTAGTTTTCGCTCGGTAAAGGCTTCGGGAAGGTTTTTGGTGTGCTAGAACTTCAAGAGGTGAGTTTAAAACTATATGTTTTATGATGAAACTTTGCTTGACTATGTACGAATGTAAGTAAAGTATTATGTAACGAAAGTGGAAGATAACGAATGATGAGAATGGAAGTAACGGACGATGAGATCCTTGTCACGTACCCTGGTACCGTGTCAGCCTTCGGGCACGAGTCGGGGGTTTGTTTACAGGCCCCGACACAGTATCAGCTTTCGAGTACGAGTCGGGGGTATTGCATGAGACAGGATGGCATGTGAAAGAGATGAGATCTTGTTGCTCGCCCCGGTACTATGTCAGCTTTCGAGCATAAGTCGGGGGTTTGTTTACAGGCCCCGGCACAGTATCAGCTTTCGAGCACGAGTCGGGGGTGTTGAATATGAGATGGGAACCTTGTCGCATACCCCGGTACTGTGTCAGCCTTCGGGCACAAGTCGGGGGTTGTTTACAGGCCCCGGCACAGTATCAGCTTTCGAGCACGAGTCGGGGGTATTGCATGAGACAGGATCTGGATGATGGTAAGAGATGTAATGAATAACAATGTTGAACGATGATGAAGATAATAATAATTATTATCAATGTGTACGTATGATGTTTGATCACGAACGAACGTAAAGGTTATGTTTTAGCGAAAGTAAAGTATTTTATTTTTTTAAAACTAGAACTCACTCAGCGTTGCTGACTTTTTGTATGCATAATAGTTGGCAGGTATTTTGTTGATGCTGAGGAGGTACAGACATGGATGCATAAGCTTGTGGGAGTGTTTTGAGGCTGACATTCATATTTTGATATGATTACTGGCGAAGCATTGAAGGGGTCGGGGGGGGGGGGGGGGGGCGGGGCGCCGCCTCCCTCTTTTTTTCGACGATAGTGTTAAATTTTAGTCCGGTAGTGTAAATTTTTATATAAATATCGAGTTCGCCCCTCCTAAAAAAAATTAATTTTGCCCCCGCCCCCTACTGGATTGTTCAATCTCCGCCACTGGGTATGATGTTGTGTTTTGAAATATAAACAAATGATGTAATGAAATGACATGTCTTAGTTATTAATGATATGTTTTAACTTATAAATGGGAAGTTTTTAAATTCCGCTGCGCTAGTGATTTATCTTTTAAATATTTTTGTGCGATAATTGACTAACTGTGGGGTTTCCGGAAACGGGGCCTTACAGTTCTGCACTTTTACTTTTGAAATTTAGTTTTGGGAATTATGTGTTTGATTTTACTTAAAGAACTTTAATGACATGTTCTTGTACAATTGTGTCGTGTGGTGTAGCTATTTACTGAGATCCAGGTATGTTACGTGCTTAATAGTAAAACCCCGTTTGTGAAAATTAAGGGTGTGCACAAGCAACCTAGTCATTTTTTCAAGAAAACAAGAACGCAACAACTAGTGTTTTGGGTTAAGTTTCACGTCTGAAAATGGTGAACAATTAGTGCTCTTTTACGAAATGGTAGCAGCTACCAAAATAGTGTAGTAAGCGGATAGCTGTTAGTTGACTTTGGATTTGGTTTCGAGGCTGATAGTTACGTATATATTAGGTATTTTTTAAGTGACGAGAATGTAGGAAAGAAAAATATCAAGCAGCAAGAGTGAGAAACCAGACCCATCCCATTTGTATAGTAAGAGTAAGACTAAGAAAGATTAAATCATTCTCATTTGGGTAGCAAGTTTGAAGTAAGGAAAATTCAGCAAGAGTTTAGCAAGAAGATTACAAGTTTAGCAAGTAAACTGATTTCGGTTATAGTAAGACGAACAAAAATGAAACAATAAAAAAATGAACAAGAAGCAAAAACCAACATTAAGATAAATGTCGGTTAATATTGACGAGTCCAGGATAAAATTCAAGTCATGTAGAAAACTTATTATGCGCTTGTTTTTAGTATTTTTTAATTGGTCATGTGTAGGATAATTAGAGAGTCAAATGATCAGCAGTTTAGTGGGATAAGTGGTCTTTCTTCTCTTTAGTTGCAAGGGTTAATTTTTCTATTTTATTTAACTTTTTGAGTTAAATGAAACTAATAGAACAAGATAAGAAGTAAATTCTTATTTGTATGTACGTTTTCTTTGAGTTTGATTGGGCCTGAATCAACAAAAAGATAAGGATTCAATACTACAATTGCTTATCATCAAATCTTAAGTAGATAACTTCCATATATATGACTAGGGATCCAGTAGAAATTCAAACCATATAACATGAAAATGGTTCGGTTTTGATTATATTAATTCCAAAATAGCTATCACGTTTAATGGCCAAAAGTTTCCCATCATACTTATCCCCTTAACTTGTTTGCTAAAATAAATTAGATCATTACATTAGTGATAGTTTTAATATTGTATTTAGTGTATTTTATTATTGTTGAATTGTAATGCAGAATTAACACAAATCAAACAATGAATAACACCAATTGAATAGAGCAAGGTTGAATTGAAAATAGCTAAGAAAATTAGGTTTTATTGGTCTTTAAAAGGATTAAGAAAGAAAAGATCCTAAATCTGATTGAGAGATAGAACAACGAAGATAGGCTAACAATTAATAACCATTAATTGTTTAATACAACTAACCACAAAACATAAAATAAGTGTACAAGAAAAACACCTCAACTAAGTAAGTTGACAGAAAACACCCATGTGCTTTGTGCATCTAGCTTACATCTTCACGATCTCCACTTTAGTCTCGATATTAACCAATGTTTAAAAACTTCAAGCACAACTGAAATTTAGTACCACACAACACTAATATCATCAAATATGTTGCATTCTCCTTACTACCGCCTTCAACTCTCCCTTCATTTGCATAAATCATGCCTCTTATAAAATGTAGTCAACATGTATATGTTTCGTTCTTTTATGATATACTTGGTTCTTTACAAGATGAGTTGCCCCTTGATTATCACACAACACCATAACATCTTTCACATCTATACCCATACCAAAAGCAAAACCTATAAATCAATTGCATCTTAAATAGCCTCAGTCAAAGCCACATATTATAATTATGTGGTGGACAAAAACCACCTTCTACAACCACCAAACACCATAACTGTGTGCAGTTCTTCCCCGATCCAAATCCTTAGCCAATCTAAATCAAAATAGTCTTGGATTACATTCTATTTGTCGCTGTCAATGCATCAAAAGCCAAACCAACATTTTTAGTATCATTTAGATCCCTTAAAATCAACTTAACAACCTCCTAGTGTATCTTTCCTGATATGAAAGATAACTACTAACCAATCCCACAAGATACCTTAAATAAAGCCTAACACAAACGATAAGGTACATAAAGCTACCAACAACATTACATAGTGAGTTCTTGCAATCTTCTCATTTTCTTCAATCGAAGCCACATATTTTAATTATGTGATGGAAAAAAGTACCTTTTGCGGCCCTCAAAAACCATATGTGTGTGTCCCTTAAAATCCATAATAGCTTCCTAGAACCACTCAACAATACCTTAAATGAAGCCTAATGCAAACCATAAGGTACATAAAGCTACCAACATCAAGCCATAATAAGGAATTCTTGCAATTTTGTTTCTTCATTTGTTTGATGATAATATTAAAGAGAAAATTTGAAATTAGAAGCTAAAGGCACAAGTATAGGCTTACTCTAATCTATAGAGAAGTTAAAAGAGAAGTCCTATTGTATAACCTCTAAGACAACATCAGCTTACAAGAAGATGTGTCTCTTTTAATCTATATTAGCATTGCCCAATTTTTCATATCAAACTTCTCAATAAGCATATGTGTAGCCACAAGAATTTTATGCTTATCTTTGCAACATATAAGCATATCATCAAAATATGATAGCAAGTATACAAATTTTACATTATTACACTCCTCGGAATACATACAATTATCATTCTATTAAAACCATACATGCATACATGGATGAGTACATACATACATACATAAAGACATACATACATGTATACATACATGCATACAAACATACATATATACATACATACATGCACACATGCACACGCGCATAAAATGCATCCATGCATCTATGCATATATACACATATACATACACACATACATACATACACACATACATACATACACATATACATACATACATACATACATACATACATACATACATACATACATACACACACATACATACATACATACATACATACATACATACATACAGACATACATACATACATAGTATGTACATACTATGCTACTATGATATGAACAAATAGATCAGCTTTGATTGGGCAAGACCGTAGCTTCAACATGTTTTCCTTCCCAAACTTTTGTAAATCAATAGGATCTATAATACTATACTATTTGTTTACATAATGAATCATTGCATGCCTAGTATATTTCTCATAAACCCATCTCAGCAACATAGCAAGACTATTAACCAACATTGATTAATGAATAGGAACTTTCCCTGTAGTCTTTGAATGTTTAAAAACTCTTATCTGGTGTTACGATTAATTCTTAATTTGCCTTTTACCACTTTAGGTTTTGTAGTCTTGAAATTCTCAAATACAGACTTGTTTTTTCTCTAGATCTAGTTTCTTATCCAATCAGCTTTACTGTAATTGCTTGGATTGATAAAATGAACTTGGTCCATAGTATTAAGATCAGCTGCACGTAATGCATGAAAATCATGCTCACTCTTGAGATATTGAATTGTGCTTGTTCGTCTCTTAATCACATACAACTTCTTTTCACCATTATACATCTAGCTTATAATTGTCTCTAAATTCTAATATCCTGTGTCAGGTTTCAAATATCTTAGAAATACTTCTCCTTAAGTGGCAGTGGAGCCCAATACAATCCTTTTCTTAATGCATGCTTTCTTGTCAAGTCATTAGGATCAACATTCTCAACAGGTATATCTTATTGTACAGTAGAGATGTCTTTAAATTTTGAAGTACTCTCACCTTTTTGCAAATCAATAATATCATATAATTCTTTACTGCCATTCCTATAACAATCTGTATACTACATCTCTTTAATCTCAGCCAAATCATCAAAATCACTACTTGAAACTTTTTCCACATACCATCATGTGTAGAGCCACAAATATTCGTCGAAAGAAATGTGAACAAATGAGACCATCACATGTATTCCTTATAAACAAAGTTAGATCAATAGCTCCTCGAGTATATCAATTTTCAAGCAAATGCTTTGTGATTGTTGTATACCAAGGATGAGGTGCCTGATGTAAACCGCATAAAGCTTTATCCAACTTATATAGATATGATGATCTGGATCTTCAAATATAGGTGTTTGACAAATGTATATTTTTTCCTTGACTTTTCTATAAAGAAATGCAATCTTGACATTCATTTCATAGACTTTGAAATTCATAAGGGACGCATATTCAAGGAAATACGAATAGACTTAAGTCTAACCATAGGAGAATAGAATTCTTCATAATCCATTCCTTCCACTTGATAGAATCCTAGCACTACCAGATGTGCCTTGCTTTGAACAATAACACCTTTTCCATCTGTCTTGTTTCAGTATATCCATTTTGTTCCGATTGGCAGCTTATCTTTCGATAACTCAGAAAGATGCCATACACTCAGCTTCTTGAATTGCATTAACTCATTTTGTATTGCTTCAATACAACTATTTTATTTAATTCCATTTTAACATTATGTGGAATAATCTAAGATATGAAACAAGCATATAAACATATGTTAATCACCCCTAATTTACTTTAAGTTCACACACCTTCAGATAATGGACCAATGATTGATTCAGTCAAATGATTATTGTTAATTCTGAGCAAAGAGATATCGTCCTTCCAAATGACATCTTCACGATTAGATACGTGACTGATATCAACATTAGTGTTGTCATGATATTCTAGTTGATACATAACGGTTTCTTTCTGATGATAATCAGAAACTGGTGTTTCTGGTGATAGAGTTTCAGATTGAAATTCTTCAAATGGAACTTGAATTGTCTCAATGGAAAAATTCATTGTAGAATATTTAAAACTTTGGAAATATCTGTCACATCATCTGGTTGAACTTGTACTTATTTAGAAACATGATCGGATGTTGTTTCTTAAACATGAATAAAAGTAGGAATATTTAAAGAAATCACTCTAGGGGAATCTGAAGGAGGAGATAAAGGAATAATGTCATCTATCTTGTAGACTATATCATCCAAATCTTCATTCAGAGAGCTAGTACCCGCACCAACATAATCATAATGATTAAATATGCCAAACAAGGATTCATAGTCATACACCCAAGAAGGATGAGACCATGATATGTTTTGTTAGATTCATTCTAATCAATATTAAATGACTTAATTATTTGTTTTGTTCTTTTGTTATAAACCAAATATGCAATCTTTGTTTGCCGAATAGCCAACAAAGTAACACTCATCTTCCTTTTCATTAGTATGCATCAATATTCAAATGCTTTAAACTATTTGACTCTAGGTTTATGTTAGAAGAAAACTTCATAAGGAGTTATTTTTAGTTGTTTAGTGACTAACACATTATTTTGTACATTACAAGCAATATTCACTGCTTCTGCCCAAATGAATAAAGGTAGTTGGGCAATAGAATACATTAATCTAGCAACTTTCAATTAGTGTTCGATTGTGACTTTCAGCAACTCTATTTTGTTTGAAGTTCCGGTAGTACTTTATTATCTCGCAATCTCTTTTGAGTTACAAAAATATTCAACACTTTGCTGCAAAATTGAGTTCCATTGTCACTCAAGATGCACTATATCTTCAAATTAATTTGATTTTCTATAACCATCATAAACTTGATTAGCAAATAGAGAGTTTCATCCTTCATTGCTAAAAAGAAAACCAAAGTGAATCTAGAAAAGTCATCAGTAACAAGTAAACAATATGATCTGTGACCTAAGCCTAACACATGTGTAATAGTTATTGCACAAAGTCAACTGAGTTATGCATAATGGTTTTGTGAGAAAATTTTTGTAGCATACCTTTGGAACATGATAGACGATGTTCAACAAGGTGAAATTCTTTCTGAGGTAAGCCCACAACATGATTCCTTCTAAAAAGTTTGTTCATTGTTTTGAGGTTGACATGTCCTAACTGACGATGCAAGATAGAATTACTCTACGATGCCTTTGACAACCATCAAGATGTTGTTACCAAAGTAGATGAACTATTCATATCCAAATGATATGTGTCATTATCTCTCGAAGTCCTCAAAAAATCCATTCATTGAGTATCATAAATCCACGTTTCAAAATCAAACATTCTTTAGCTGTAAAGTGAGCCAAGTAATTCTTGTCACAAATCTATGAAACACTCTACAAGTTGTGCTTTAACTCCTCCACGTAGCTAACATCCTTATTACTTAACACTCTATTTGTCACCATCCTTTTTCTTGTAATTCTTCCACCTTCATCACCAATAAAAATAACATAACCACCAATGTTTGATTGAACATTTTTCAATTGTGATATGTTCCCCTTATCTGCCTAGAACAATTACTATCAACATGCCATAAGCTATCAACAATCCTCCTTGGTTGTTAGTGCATATGTAAAAACAATCAATGAGCTTTGGGCACCCAAGCCAAAGTAGACTTAGGTAGGGTATTCTCATCCATGTAAGTTACAGTTGTTAGAATCATATCTCTTTTTTCATCAAGTGCCATTTCACCACTTTGAGAAAGAACTGATATTTGATACGTCTCTTTCCAAATATTCAAGGGCTCAGTGAACCCTTTTTTCCATTATAATCTTTTTTCGTTTTTGTTTTGAATTTTTAACTTTCTTCACCTTGTCAACAACTTAAGGTTTTAGTTTGTTCTTATGTCTCATGTTTTTCTTATTTTTAAAACCAAATTGTAAGGGTTGAACCTAGAGGCTCGGGAAATCAAATCAAGATGAAGATCAAGATCAATTCACGCGAGAACCTAGAGTTACCGCGCAAAAACTGCTTCTCGTATGACAACTACTAGTCGCGTGAGAACTGATGTTTTCGCGCGAGAACTTCTTTTGTTTCTAAATAGAAGTTTAGCTTTGTAATAGATAGAACTCTGACAGAGAGATTTTGCTTTTCCTGATTTGTACTTACTGTTCTTGTAATCAAATCAGAGATCAATAGATTGTAAAGTTTATTTGCTCATGTGTTCTTCATTTAATATTCAATCTTATCTTCCGTGATGATTACATTCTGCATTCGTATCACGAGATCTATCTAATTGTATTGTCCCGATCCTTACAATTGGTATCAAAGCCGTTTTGCTCTAGATCGATTGGTTGAAGATTGAAGAAGTGTTTTGAAGAGTTCGTGAGCATTGAAATTCACGGTTATTCAAAGTTACTATTTAATTACGCTTAGATTGATCATTTGAAGATGTTGAAGCTGCTAAACTTGATGTTCGTTGATTTGATGACCTTTTGAGCTTAAAACGAGATTAATTGAATCAATTAGAGATAATTAGAATCTAATTTGAACCTAAATCACTAATTGAACACTTGATTAATCAAAGTTTAATCCATTAGGTGAAAAATTGAGGCTGAAACACTCAGAATCAAGGAAAACAGTTCAGGCGAAAACTTGGTTTTCTGTGCAAAAGGTTACATTTCGCGCGAGAAGTTGAAGATTTCATAAAAGTTGGTGCAAAGTTTGTTACAACAGAATCAATTCGCGTGATAACTTTCAGTTTTCGCAAAATTCAGTTAAAAAACTTTCCGCACGAGAAGTTGGCATTGCTCGCTCGAGAGCTTTTGAAGATTTCGCGCAAAAGTTGATCATTCGCGCGAGAACTTTGTGTTTGAAGAATTTGTGAAGAATTTGATTTTCAAGTAAGAACAATGGCTAATCTGTAGCACATCACTGCCACATTGAATCTCGACGATGAGATTGGTACGAGCACAAAGCCACCTCGTCTGCTCAGTGAAGAAGATTACCCAGATTGGGCGTTTAGGTTTGAGAACCATGTCATGTATACTGAACCCCGGATGATGAGATCTATCAAGCAAGGTCTATATATTCTGGTGTATACATATGATAAGGGTGATTTGGTCCTAAAACCTAAGCATTTATGGGATGAGGAGGACATGAAGAAGAAGGAACTTGATGACAAAGCCTATGCTGCCATCACCATGGCATTCACTACTGAGATTGCACAGAAGTATAAAGACTTTACCAAGGCTAAGGATTTATAGGATGCAATGGAGGAACAAATCATAGGGAACAAAGACATGAGAGAGAGTAGAAAAGACATGTTAAACCAAGAGTTTAATATGTTTAATCATGTATTGGGTGAGACTTTGGAGGCACAGATGTCTAGGTTCGTGAAGCTATTCACCAAAATGAAGTGTGCAGGGATCACACTTGAAAACATTGCAGTGAACAAGAAGTTGTTGAATTCACTCCCATATAGCTGGAACAACAACTGCACTACAATCAAAAGAACCAAGGATTTGTTCACCTTGTCTCTCAGTAATCTAATTTCTACCATCAATTCCTATGACATGGATGACAAACAAAGGGCTTCTAATTATATCAATTCAATGGGAGCTGAAGCATCTGCTTTGTATGCTAAAATGGCTAGCAATCCAAATTACTATGTCAGCTATTCCCAATTGAGTCAGCAATAGCAACAAGCAGCAACAGGTCATCAGGTTGTCAAGGATCAATCAATGCTTCAAATTCAACCATTTAACCCTTCCTACTCACAAAGTCAATCATCTCCACCTGTACAACAAGCATTTGTTGCTTATTCCCAACCTAGTAAACAGACTATCCAGATTGCAGAAGAGCACCTTGCTCTATTTACCTCTTTCATGAACAGCTATAAAGCTTTCTCTACTGACAGACTTATTACACCCAACATCATGGTTGATGATCTGCAACAAGTCAACCCAGATGATGTAGAAAAAAATGACATCAAGTACCAAATGGCAATGGTGGTGTATCGTGCAAAGAATTTTGCACGAAGAACTGGCAGGAAAGTTTTTGGTCTGAACAACTCCAGCAAAATAGGGTTTGATAAGTCCAATTTGAGATGCTACAACTGTGACAAAGCCGGTCACTTTGCTAGAGAATGCACTGAGGGAAGGTCTGTTTAAGCTGACAATGGGAAAAAGATGGTAACAATAGAGGTTGAAACAAAGAAAGATCAAGATAGTACATCTAATAACAAAGCATTGGTATCTCAGATAGATGGTGAGTATGACTGGTCTGATCAATTAGAGATAGTTGATATGAAGCTATCCACTGCTTTAATAGCATAGATTTAGAGTGATGAAGATTATGTTGAAGAGAATATTCTGGCTGAGTTTGTGTCTGAAGATATGCTTGAAGGAGTTTTTGAGAAAGAAAAGGAAGTAGAGGAAAAGAAGGTTGAAAGTGTCAAAAAGAAAGTTGAACTAAAAGAAAAGACTGTTGAGAATACTCCAGTCCAAGTTGAAGAATATGTTGAAGCTGTTGAGCCTACTCCAGCATCTGCTTATGCTGATAAGGAAAGTGCTGTTGAGATCACTCCTGCAATAAAAGCAGAAGAAACAAGAGTTTTAAAAGCCTTCATGGTACAAATTGTGCCTGAAGAGACAAAGAAATCAGAAACAACCGGAGAGGTACATTCTAATCTTAGTTCAGATGTTTGTATTGAAAAGGTAAACAGATATAGAGTTCACAATGAACACCTGATATTAGAAGTTGAAAAACTTCAATATCAAGCTCGTAAATATAAATCAGATGAGAAAATTTTTAAAGAAAAGATAGATGCTTTAAACAAATCTATTTACCAATCAAAATTAAATCTTCATGATAAAGAATGAAATATAAAAGATTTGACGAAACGTAATGATGAATTATCTTTAGAAATTAACAAAATCAATAGTGAACTCTTATCTGTGAAATTAGTTGTTGAAAAATTCAAACTTTCATCAAACATGGTTGAAGGTATAATCAAGTCACTGGTGACACAAAAAGATTAATGGTGGTAAAAGTAGAGTGGGTTATGCTAACATTGCACTATGATTATACATCTTTGCCTTCATCAATTACAACTCATGATAAAGAGACCTATGGTTTAGGTTTTCAACCAAAAATAGACTTCACACCTCCAGTCAATGATTCACTGACTATTGACCCTGTCACGAAAACTAAAATTAATATTAATAATGACAATTCTTTTGTAGAAAGTGTGAAGATAGAAGGTTTGGTTGAAGAGTGGGATAGCGATGATGAATTGGATTTTATGGAAAATAAGATTTGTAATGAGAAACAGACTTGTAATTCATCATCTATGATAAATGAAAATTTGGAAGTTTTTGTTGATTCAATTGTTTGTCCAAAAATATCAAATAAGGATAAGAAACGAGAATCAAAAATGAACTTTAAAAACAAAGAAAGCAAAAGTGTCATATCATCCATATTTGACTTGAAAACTAATTTCAAGAACAGATTTGTTTCTATATGCAACATTGATAATAAGGATCATATTTTAAAAGATACAAATGCTAGTTTCTTTAAAAATAAATCTTCTATTATTGCTAACATTGTGAAACAAGATGTGTGTAGAATAGGTCTGAAAGACACTAGTCCTAAATCAGTAAGGAAGGTTCATAAGGATAAAGTCATAAATCATGCTACATCAGCATCAATAACGAATCCAAAAGCTAGGACCATTACCTCAATTTCTCCGAAATCATCTCGAGCAATTCATAACGAGAGAAAGGAAAGAGAGACTGTTAAAGAATCAAAAGGCCAAGGACATACTAAGGCCAGATCCTGTGATAACTATAGAAGTTATCCAAAACAGTTTGTGCAAAACATACGAGCGCCAAATACATATAATAAAATTTGTCGTTATGTATCTGGAAAGTCAAATCACATGGCTAGAAATTGTCGTTATCAACATCAGTTAACAAGCAAACAAAAATTTCATAATTTAATTGCAAACAATAGAAAATTTTTCTTTGTAAATACAAATTTAAAAAGGAATTTATATCAATCAAATATGTTTGCTAAAAATAATACTGATTTAAACAAAGGAAAGAAAAAATTAAAATCAGTACAAGTTGATGATAACAATTTCACCACACTACCAAACAAACAAGTTCAAAGGTGGAAAATTTAAAAAAAAATCACCTGAGCCTTTTGTTGTTGAAAAATGCATTTTTGATGACAAAAGAGATATGACATTGCAAAATGTATCATATTTAGATGAAAACAAAGAGCTCAAGTCAACCATGACTTGGGTTCCTAAAAATAAATAAATTTGTCCAACTGTGTAGGAATAACCAAGACAACCTATCAACAGTGTTTGGCATGTAGATAGTGGTTGTTCATGGCACATGACAGGTTATATATCTCTGTTAAACAGCATACAACCATACAACGGAGGATATGTTATCTTTGCGGGAGACATAGGACGTAAGATTACAAAGAAAGGTACAGTGACAAATGGTGTATTAAGCTTTGAAGATGTCAATTTTATAGAGGAACTAAAACATAATTTGCTTAGTGTCTCTCAAATTTGTGACAAAAAGTATTCAACACATTTCACTGATAAAGAATGTCTTATATTAAAACCTGGCTTTGTAATTCCGGATGAATGGATTTTATTGTGAACTCCGAGAGACAACGACACGTATTTACTTGATATGAATGGTTCATATTCATTTGTAACTGCGTGGTGTTTGTTATCTAAAGCCTCGAAAAGTGACACATGGTTATGGCATCGTCGTCTTCGTCATGTAAATGTTAAAACTATGAACAGGCTGGTTAGAGGAAATCATGTCGTTGGCCTACCTTTGAAAGAATTTCAACTTATAGAGCATTGTCTGTCATGTTCTAAAGGCAAACAATATAAACTTCCTCATAAACCAATTGCTCATACTCAAATTGACTCTATTCTTCAATTGCTGCACATGGATTTATTTGGTCCTGTAAATGTTTTAAGTTTGGGACGTCGTGCATATTGTTTGGTTATTACTGATGATTTTCTAGATTTACATGGGTTTTCTTTTTAGTAACCAAAGATGAGACACCTCATTTGCTAATGAAATTCATGACACTTTTAGAAAATCAAACGGACAAAACAATCAAATGCATACAAAGTGATAATGGAACCGAATTCTGTAATCGTATCTTGAACGATTTCTGTGATTCAAAGGGGATAGCAAGACAATACAGTTCTGCAGGAACTCCATAACAAAATGGAGTTGCTGAAAGATGAAATGAAACCTTAATTGAAGCAGCTAGAACTATGTTATCAGCAGCTAAATTACTTTCATTCTTTTGGGCTGAAGCTGTTAACACTACTTGTTATGTATAGAATCGTGTTTTAATCAATAAACAAAAAAATATGACTCCTTATGAAATATTTTTCAAACATAAACCCAAAGTCAAATATTTCAAAACTTTTGGATGCTGTTGTACTTTATTAAACACATCTGATAATAAATCAAAATTTGATTAAAAAGCTGATGATTCGCTATTTTATTGGTTATGCAGCCAACAAAGTAGCATATCGGGTTTATAAAAAAGAACTAAAAAAATAATTGAGTCATTTGATATTGATTGGCACGAATCTAACAAAACAGATTCAGGTTCTGCACCTTCATGGGTTTATGATTATGCTTCTTTATTTGAAACATTTAATCAAAAATCTGTTGTTTCTACAGTTGATCCACCTTTGACGTCCTTAATTCAAGATATCTTTGCTGATAATATTGGATCTACGTCTTCTCAAGCTAAAGGAATATCTTCAGATATACCTTCTTCTTCAAGTGTTGTAGCTATTCCAACTTCTGTTTCTGAAATGGATCTACGACATGATGATCCAGTTATTGAACAAGCTCCACAAGTTTCAGATCAGAGTTCCTCTTCTACTCAAGTTGATCCAAATGATACAATTCAAGTACCATTTAAAGATCTTTCTATCAACAATGATATTCAAGATGAAGATATTGTTTATCAACCTGAAGAAGGGAGCACTGCTGATGAACCAGTTGGACATATGTCTAACTTAGATGAAGTTATCTCTGAAGATACTATTCCACAATTGATCCAATAGATGCTATCATTGGTCTATTATCATAAGGCATCAGAACTTGGAGTCAATCAGGAGCTATAAACACATGTTTATATACATGTTTTCTATCTCAAATAGTGCCAAAAAATGTTGAAATGGCATTAAAAGAAAACAGTTGGGTAGAGGCCATGCAGGACGAACTGATGCAATTCAAAAAGCTGAATGTTTGGCATTTGTGTGAATTACCAAAGGGTAAGTTGCTAATTGGAATAAAATGGATTTTCAAAAACAAGACGGATGAAAAAGATGTGATTGTCCGCAACAAGGCCAAACTTGTTGTACAAGAATTCTATCAAATTGATGGGCTTGATTATGAAGAAGTATATGCTCCTGTTGCAAGATTAGAAGCTATACGAATTTTTCTGGCATATGCTTCATTCAAAAACTTCAAAGTTTATCAAATGGATGTCAAAACTGCATTCTTGTACGGTGAAATGAAGGAAGAAACCTATGTCTGTCAATCATCGGGCTTTGAAGATCCAGATCATCCGGACTATGTTTACAAGTTAGACAAAGAACTTTATGGTTTACATCAAGCTCCTCGAGCTTGGTATGCCACTCTCACTGAACATTTGCTTGCAAATGGATATACACGAGGTGCAATTGATCAAAATTTATTCATATGAAATACTGGTGATGGTCTGATTCTAGTTCAAGTTTATGTCGATGGTATTATCCTTGGATCTACCAATGATGATTTATGCAAAGAATTCGAAGCAGTCATGAAGAAGATATTTGAGATGAGTTCTCTTGGAGAAATGATGTTTTTCTTGGGAATCCAAGTTAAACAAGATGAGAAGGGAATATTGATACATCATGAAAAGTATATTCATAGTATCCTGGGTAAATACAAATTCCAAGAATCCAAGACAACTTCTAGTCCTATGTCTTCTCGTCCTACTTTGACTCTAGATCTTACGGGAGAAGATGTTGATCAATACATGTATCGATCAATGATCGGATCCCTGATGTATCTCACTGCAAGCAGACCGAACATTATGTTTTATGTTTGTCAGTGTGTAAGATATCAAAGTAATCCAAAGGAATCTCACATGAAAGCTGTCAAGAGGGTTTTTAAGTATCACAAGGGTCAACCAACACTCAGCCTTTGGTATCCTAAAAATTCTAAATTCAATTTATTTGCTTACACTAACAGTGATTATGCAGGATGTAACTTGGATAGGAAATCTACTACGGGCGGTTGTCAATTTCTTGGCAATAGGTTGATTTCATGGCAGTGCAAGAAATAGCAGACAGTATCTACTTCAACTGCAAAAGCTAAATATATGGCTGCATCAAGTTGTTGTTCACAAATCATTTGGATTCAACAACAACTCTTTGATTATGGCCTAAATATTTATGATACTAAAATGTTTTGTGATAATACTGCAGTTTTAAACATTGTGAAGAATCTCATCCAGCATTCAAAGATAAAACACATTGACATCCGCATGCATTTCATTCGTGACTGTTTTGAACGCAAACTTATCCATTTGGAATCAATTTCCACAGATGACAACATTACTGATTTGTTTACTAAGGCGTTTGATCATTCCAGATTTGAATTTTTAGTTAAATCTTTGGGCATGATTAACTTTGGTTAACACTTATTCTTACACCCTTTTCAAAAATAATTTTCTTTATTTTGGTAAAATTGTTATTTTCTGTCTAGATAATCATAATTTTAGAGGGAGAAAATTTGAAAATATAAAAAAATATATATTTTGTTCTTAGGGGGAGTAAATAGTTTAAAGAAAAGTACAAAAAGATTTTGATTTACAAAATTGAGAAAATTAAATTTTCAAGAGTTTATAGGAAATGATAGTATATTTTTTGATTTTGAATTATTGCATCCTAAGGCTTACAAGAAACTGACTTGGATTATCTTTGATATGTTGATAGACTGGACATTCAAGTATGAAAAGCATTACGTTCTTGTAAGGCCCCGTACCCGGGAATCCCACAATTGGTCATTCATAGCATCATTCATTATTAAAAACACCTTAAGTCACATTATTATGGGAAAACAATCGTAGCGATATAACTTAACCAAAAACCATTTCTTGCATTAATGATTACTTTTACCAAATAATACATTGTTGTTAAGTGTTACAAAAGAATATTTAGTTGCTTTACAAGAAAAAAATATCATAATTGCATAAATGGATGCCAGTCTTAATCCACCAGGTAGCTTCAGCCCTGTGCCATCCTCAGCAACCTCCTTACCTGCCAACTGATATGCATATACAAAGTCAGCGTTGCTGAGTGAGTCCTAGTTTATTAAAATAGAAAATACACTTTTGTAAACTTTATTTGGTGATCATTCATCAAAATACATAATCAATCATTAAGTAATTCATTATCTTTCTTTCTTTAACTTTCTCTTTCATTAACTAGGATTGCACAAAGCAAGAGCCTACATTGTTGGTTGGCAACACTCATGGTAGCTAACCCATCGACAGTTGATCCACACTGCTAGGCACGAAGCCTGCTCATGAACTAGGATCCCTTTAATTCATTGGCAATCCCCAGGATTAGACCCCTGATGTACATCCTCATGGGCTGATACAACCGTACATCAGTTGAGCTAATGACCTCCTGGTCATGAACCTCCATTCATTTTCTTGCAAGGCTTTTCATTCATTATAAGGGCCCAGGGGTAACAATTTAAGTTTCACTATTCCTCTTTTATTCCTTTATGTTCACTTGTTATGGATAATACTTATTAAGATGCTCATTACTTAATCACATAACATGAAAATATGATTGACATAGTAAAAGCAGCACATAAGAAAGAACCAAACATAATAATCCTTAAACAAGCATAATCTTCCCTTATACAGAAGTTCACCACACTTAAGTTCTATTCCCAAAATTTCAGAAAATCCCAAGTCTTTAGACAAATGTAGATGAACTTAGACAAATGTGGATGAACACAACAAATGCGGATGAACAAATAATATTCTAAGGGTCAGGAAGTGCGCATGAACCTAATGCGGATGACTAAAGCAAATACGCATGGACATTGTATCAAATGCGCATGGACAAAAAAAATGCGGATGAACACTTTGGCTGTACTAAAGGCAAATGTGGATGAACACAACAAATGCGCATGATCAAACACTTATGAGAATATTCAAGTCTAAATGTGGATGAACTAAACCAACCTGCAGTTGCAACCTATGCTATATTCAGTTCCAAATCCTCTTCTTATACATTCTCAGCACCGATCTAGCATGCTAAACTCTTAGAACAAGCATACAACCACACAACTCGATCAAGCATTCGAAACACATACTACACGCATAGCAGATGCAAAGCACACATATCAGTTTATATTTTCGGTTGTAAAGCAGTAGGTAATATGCATTTCATCCCCAAACAAGTTAAAAACAAGTAAAACCGAGGATCTCAAACTCACCTCTAACAGCTTTTCAAGTAAAATTCCACCAACCCGAGAGCGCCTGGAGTTCTAGCACCTAAACACGCAAGAACAAGCAACCAGACACAAAGAAACACATAAAAATCGGTCCAGCAGGTTGAGCACAACTAAAAACCAAACAGAAATACAAGAAAACCTCACCTTCTAAAGAATTTCAGCTTTCTCACTCTAAAAATCCGGTTGAAGCTTCTTCCTCTGTTTTCAGCCGAAAGCAGGTGTGAGAAATAAGGGTGTGGGCGGCCATACATGCTTTTGAACCCATAATAGACAAGTTTGCCACTTGCACAACTTTAACCCCTTGACTTGGAGCGTTTCACCTTTCTTTCTTTTTCTTTTTCTGAAATTTTCCGAGCGCTACAAGTCCACCCCCCCTTAAATGGGTTTCGTCCTTGAAACCTATCATTCCTCAAACATATGCGGGTAATGTTGTCTCATCCCTTCCTCAGCCTCCCACGTAGACTCGGATCCCTTCCTGTGCCTCCACTGTATTCATACCAGTGGAACCGCCTTATTCCGTAATCTCTTCTCTTTTCTATCGATGATGGCCACTGGCTGCTCCACATAATTGAGTCGTTCATCCACCTTAATGTCCTCCAGTGGCACTATCATATCTTCATCGGCTAAGCACATTCTTAGGTGAGATACATGGAAGGTTGGATGAATTCCACTTAACTCATCGGGTAGCTCCAACCTATAGGCCACCTCTCCCATACGGGCTACTATCTTGAAAGGCCCAATAAATTGAGGGCTTAACTTTCCCCTCTTTCTGAATCGAATTATCCCTTTCCAAGGGGACACCTTCAGCATCACTCTGTCACCGACGTTAAACTCGATCGGTCTTTGGCGTTTGTCGGCATAGGATTTTTGCCTATCTTTGGCGGCTTTCATATAGGCTTTAATTCTGCCTAACTTCTCGTTGGTTGTTTCGATAACCTCGATACTCCCCAACTCCTTCTGTCCGATTTCCCCCCAACAAACAGGGGTTCTACATTTCCGGCCATAGAGCATCTCATATGGGGGCATACCAATACTGGCATGGTAGCTGTTATTGTATGAGAACTCTACCAACGGTAGGTGACTATCCCAACTTCCACCAAAGTCTATGATACATGCCTGAAGCATGTCCTCTAAGGTCTGGATAGTTCTTTCGGATTGGCCGTCCGTCTGTGGGTGGTATGTTGTACTGATGTGCAGTTTGGTCCCATCGCATCATTGAACTTCTTCCAAATTTGGATGTAAACCACGTATCTCTGTCCGAGACAATCGACACCGGCACACCATGACGGGTAACTATCTCATTGATGAACAATTCGGCTAGCCGTTTCGAGTTATACGTCTCTCGGATGGGTATAAAGTGAGCACTCCTTGTTAGTCTATCCACTATGACCCATATGGCATCATAACCTTTAGCTGTACGAGGTAGCTTGTTATGAAGTCCATAGTAATATTCTCCCACTTCCATTCAGGAATTTCTAAAGGTAGGCTTTTCCCGTATGGCTTCTGATGCTCGGCCTTAACCTGGAGATAGGTCAAGCATCTTTCTACATACCTCGCTATGTCGGCTTTCATTCCTGGCCACTAATAATTCTTCTTTAGGTCCTGGTACATCTTGTTGGTTCCCGGGTGAATGGAGTAGCGAGTCTTGTGAGCTTCATCCAACACTTTCTCTCGCAGACCTCCACGTTTAGGAATCCACATGCGCCCAAACCTTGTTTTGACACCATTGGCGTTTTCTTCCAGGCTCGCAATCTGCCCTTTCATCCTTTCTTCATTAGCATGCTCGGGCTTTAGAGCCTCTTCTTGAGCTTCACCCACTTGCTTTATCACATCAGGAGTCACGATCAACTGGTAAGATCTACCATGTTAGCTTTCCTTCTGGTTTTCCTTTTGGCTTAGGGCATCAGCTACCACGTTAGCTTTACCCGGGTGATAATGAATCTCACAGTCATAGTCTTTTTTGAGTTCCAACCTTCGTCGCTGTCTCATAACAAGATCCTTCTGCTCGAAGAAATACTTTAAGCTTTTGTGATCAGTGAAGATGGTGCACTTCGTCCTGTACAGGTAGTGCCTCCAAATCTTTAATGCAAAGACCATAGCCGCCAACTCCAAGTCATGAGTAGGGTAGTTAGCCTCATGGATCTTCAACTGTCGGGATGCATAGGCTATAACCCTTCCCCGTTGCATCAGCACATAACCCAATCCTGAATAAGAGGCATCTGAATTGACCACCAAGTCTTCATTCCCTTTGGGTAACGTCAAGACAGGAGCTTGAGTCAATCTTGTCTTTAACTCTTCGAAAGCATTCTCCTGCACTTGACCCCATACGAACTTCGCATCCTTACGGGTCAATTTGGTCAATGGTGAAGCTATCTTGGAGAAGTCTTGGATGAAACTTCTATAGTAGCCCGCCAAACCCAAGAAACTGCGGATCTCGGATGGCGTCTTTGGAGTCTTACATTGCATAACCGCCTCCATCGTTGCCGGGTCCACCATAATCCCTTCAGAATTAACCACATGACCCAAGAACTGAACTTCCCGCAACTAGAACACACATTTGGAGAACTTAACATACAACTTCTCTCTTCTAAGCGTCTCTAATACCTCGTGAATGTGACCGACGTGCTCTTCTTCACTCTTCGAATAAATCAGGATATCATCGATAAACACAATCACTGATTTATCCAACATCGGCCAACACACCCAATTCATCAAATCCATAAAAGCAGCTGGCACTTTGGTTAATCCGAAAGACATAACGAGGAATTCGTAATGCCCGTATCGTGTTCGAAACGAGGTCTTCGGGATATCCTGCTCTTTAACTTTTAGCTGATGATAACCAGATTGGAGGTCTATTCTTGAGAACCAGCTAGCGCCTTGGATCTAATCAAACAAGTCGTCAATCCTCGGTAGTGGGTACCTGTTCTTCACCGTCAACTTGTTCAACTCACGGTAGTCGATGCACATCCTCATGCTACCATCCTTATATTTTACAAACAAGACCGAAGTGCCCCAGGGAGAGATACTCGGCAGGACGAACCCCTTATCTAAGAACTCTTGCAACTGGGTCATCAATTCCTTCATCTCAAAGGGAGCGAGACGATATGGCGCCTTTGCAACAGGTTGGGCACCAGGTATCAGGTCAATTTGGAACTCGATCTCGCGGTCAGGTGGTACCACGGGTAGGTCTTCGGGAAACACATCTGGGAAATCGCATACCACCTGCACACCTGACAGCTAAGGCATGATAGCATTCACATCCTTCACATAGGCCAAGTAAGCACCACACCCACATCTCATAAACTTCTCTGCCGTGATTATCGAGATTACTCGCGGTGTAATGCACTCCTTGTCTCCATGTATCGTAACCAGACTGCCATCGGGCGCAGTCAGACAAATCGTCTTCTTTCGGCATATGTTGTTCGCTTTGTAGGCCGCCAACCAATTCATCCCTAACACCACATCAAAACCTCCTAGGGCCATAACATACAATCTAGTAGGAAACTTACAACCGTCCAACTCTACGAGGCAATCGTCTATCACATCAGTCACTTTGATAGACTTTCCTATCACTGTCTCAACATAGAAGGGCACGTCTATCTTCTTATTCTTACCATGCATATCACGATAAAAGGTAGCAGATACAAAACTTCTACTAGCATCCGAATCGAAGAGCACAGAAGCATAAATTGGTTTACCAAAAACATACCTGAAACTACTTCAGGGTCCATTCTGGCTTCTTCCCAGGTCATGTTGAATGCCCTTGCCTTGGATTTGGTGTTCTCACTTCTCCATTTCTCACCCATAGCCTGGGTCCCTGAGCTCCCTGCTCCACCCTTCTTGCAATCTCGGCTCCCCACATTGATAACATCGTGGTACCCTGCACTCTTTGGCATAGTGGCATTCGCCTTCACACTTAAAACACCGGTTGGACCCCACTCTACATTCACCCATGTGAGCTTTCCTACACTTCTTACATTCCCTCCTGTGATTCCCCTTACTCAATCTTGAGAGGCGATCGTCAATCCTCATCTTCTTTTCCCCGATCCCATAGTGGTCACCCCTGAATCTTGCCACACCCCAACCTTAACGGCGGAAACGTTGAGATGTGAGGGTTAAGATTGTTCATGCCACACAACGCTAAATTAAAATAACAATATTATTAAATATCAAGATTCATAACAAACATAATGGAAATAACATAAGTTCAACAATCAAATACAAAAGTTTCCAAGCATCATGTGACAATAAATGCATTTTTGTTATAATCTAGGTCCAATCCTAGATGTGAACAAGTCTTCAAAAACAAGCTAAGCAGTATCATTTCCTGAAACATGTTAAAAATAATGTCAACAATTTGTTGGTGAGTTTCCATAGTTTAATCATACATAGGTGTATATCAAAAGGGTGACAATTCATGTCATCGGTTATTGAATAAAGTAAATAAAGATGGATGAACAATTGTAACAATCAAACCTTGACAAAAATGGCCATTACAAGATTAAACGATTAGCTAAGTGTATTTGGTTCCCATAGTGCTCAAGAATACGACACTAGGAGCCGGCAATAACCTCAGCTTTAGCACCAAATAGCCTTGTTAGGCCCATAGATCTATGAAGTCGTCAGGCTAGCAATAGTTAATGATTGTATCTTACAAGGGTCATCACATGATAATTACAAGATTTCAAATAACCATGAAAAAATAAGATGAATTGCTCGAGTGTTACAAGATTCAAAACGTGGTTACAAGTGTATTTAAGATAAGTTTAACATGTTTCACCCCAAAAGTGTGAAATAAGGTAAAAATGGGTATGGAAAACTCACTTGGATTATAACGATGAGCAAATAAGAAAGTTTTGTATTAAACGCCGAAGATTCGTTAAAGTTCAACCTAAATTAACGACGTATTAAGTTAATCATGATTATTATAGTGTTAACGATATACGGGAATTCACGGTTTAAATTTGTGATTTTGGATAACAATTGTAACGATGTTATTTATAAACCATTTAACCCATGATTCTAATTTATTAGATATATACAATTTATTTTTATTTTAATATTTAAATTATTAAACAAAAATCTTGTGATAAAATCTTTAATAAAAGTTAAACTTTTATTATCAAAGAATTATTATTTACAATAGTACATTTATAATTTTAAATGGTTAAAATAATTCTATTAATCACAATAAATATACATTTTAAATATGTACATATATATATTTATTCTCTTTTAAATATATAATTTGAACTTGTAAATATATTTAAAAAAAATGAAAGATTTATTGAAATTCTTGGAAATTAAGAAAAATTAATTTCTTTACAATTTAAAATTAATAATAAATTATATTTTATAACATTTTTTTATAATCTCCAAAATAAAAGTAATAATTGAATTCCTAAGAAAATTCAAAAGAAAATAATTTTATTAGATTCCCGATTAAAAATGATTTTTATATAATTAATAATAATAATATTAATATATTTTCTGGATTTTAACCAAGAAGCATATTTTTAAAAATAAATGCAGGGGCTCAGGGTCGAAACCCCCCCCCCCCCCCCCCCCGCATAAACTCCCCAAGCTTTAACCACTGGACCAATGCCCTGTTATGTGTAAATTTTCAGAATTTAAAACAATTTACCCAGAAAAACTCCAATTTCATACGAACCCTAGATTCAAAACCAATCAAATTGAACCACCAATTGATCATGAAAACAAAATTAACCATGGGGCTTTTGTTCCTCACATCAAACCGAGTGTATCTATGTACTCAATTACCTTATTTAGTTGCGGAAATCGACGATTATGAACACCCTAGTGCCACAACAGTTGTCGGACTCGATTTCTTATGTGTGTGTGTTTTAGTTGTGAAATTAAGTGTGTAACTTGCTTAAAAGGATCGATTAGAAGCTTCACCTCCATTATATATCACCGATTGTAATCAGTTTCAAGATGAACGAGTTATGAAATTGAATGTGGTTTGGTTTCGACTTGAATGAGCTGTAATAGCCGAATGATTTCAAATTGTAACCGATGTGGGTTTCGAAACTGATGTACGAGCGTAATAGGTGATTTATTGGGGTTTAAATCGTTGAATTTTTGATGGTTTGGTGATCACCGGCGACGGCCGGAGTTGGCCGAAGGAGTGGGCGACGGGGATCAGGGTTTGGGTTGGGTTTTTAAAATAATTACACTTAAGTCCCTGATCTTTATAAGTTTGCATTATTAACCCAAAGGTTAAGTTTTCATTTAAAACATTTTTTTTAGTTTAGTTCCTGAGGTTTAAATGTTAATATTTTATGCATAAACTATATATTTACAAGTTTTAAAATATTAAACTTATTTTGTTTTTATTTATTTTCAAGATTTAACACCTATTATTATTATTGTTATTATTTACTTAATTATTTAAGAATAAAAGAGATCAAGGTACAATAAATTACAAACGAGTCTTCGTATTTGCATAAATAACAAAACACACCCTTACAAGAGGTAAGGAAGTTTAACAAACGTTTAACAAAATAACGAGAGGTCACAGTCTCCCCAACTTTAAGAAATTTCGTTCCGAAATTATAGACAAGACTAAACGAACAGATAGGGATATTTCTTCTTCATGTGATCCTCGCGTTCCCAGATGAACTCAGCTCCACGTTTGTTTTCCCATCGAACTTTAACGATCAGTGTGGTAGTTGTTCGGGTCTTCTTCAGTGTTCGATCCATAATCTCGACAGGTTTCTCAACGAATTGTAATGACTTGTCAATTTGGAATTCCTCCAAAGGAACGTGCAAATTTTATCATTGATAAGATAATTTTTTTTTTTTTTTTTTTTGAGATTTGACACATGAAATGTTGGATAAACAATGCTGAGTTCTTATGGTAGTTTTAGCTTATGCCACTTTCTCAATACACCCAAGCATTTTGAATGAACTTACAAAATAAGATGACATCTTGATGCTAATGGAAAGACCTGTAATTGTATGAAAGTTTGATCAACGGAAATTGAGAATCCCAAAAGCTACTAAATAAAATGACACAAGCTCAATGTATATCCTAAAAGGTTGTATCGTTCTTTCAGCTTCGGTCAGCGAATGATGAATTGTTCTAAGATTGTCTTGTGTTTTCGAAGACGATTTAGAGGCTTGCCTAGAATGAAAAAATAAGTAGACCATCACGATCAAAGATTTCTAAGACACACCACGGTGGCTGACTATCTCGTCAATGTAGATACGAGTCATTTACTCGACTCGATATTCCTCAAGAATCGATAGGAATTGCATCGATTTAGTCATTCGATCAATTATGAACCAAGTGTTATTATGATGTCTAGAAATGAGAGGCAATTTGGTGATGAACTCTATCGATAAATGTTTCCTTTTACACACATAAACTTCAAGTTAAACAAAAGATTCAGATGGATGCTGATGTTTGGCTTTGATTTTTGAGCAGGTGAGGCACTTGGACATATATCAAACTATGTCCTCTTTTTCCTTTATGCCAAACCATGAATACTAATTGTGAAGATTCATGAACCTTTTTATCCGCATCGGGATGAATATAATAACAAGTCTTGTAAGTCACAATCATGATAGAGACTTAGAGATTTTCAAGATTAAGAATTCAAAGATGACCCAAGAAGTAGCGCAAACAATTGGAATTGCATTTTTAATTATGATTCAATGATCAATGAAGATGTCGTTCGTAATCGGGTTAAAACTTGAATAATTCAGGATATCGTCAATAAAAAACAATCACAATTATTTTTCAAGTACGGCTCGCACACGTGGTTCATCAAACCATGAATGCAGCCGAAATATTGGTATAACTAGAAAGCATAAATAGAACTTTATAATGACTTTATTTTATACGAAAGATTGTTTTAGGAGTGTTATCATCGTGCAATTAAGTTTTGATGATAACCCGAATGAAAATCGATAAGTAAGAAATAAAAGGTTCCATAAAGCTAGACCAAACGACAGATTGAAGCATCAAGGCGTGAGAAAATTCGATTAAGATTTAAATGTTCCAGTCTTGGAACTAAGATTAACCTAAGGTGGCCAGGTTCTCTTTTGAGTTCAGGAATCATGCTTTGACTTGATAGGTTGGAATACTATCGCCAATAAATCAGATAACAGTATTCACCCTTCAAGTTACTATATGTTTCTTGTCAGCAGGAATCTTAAGACCTTGGTAAAATTGAAATCAATGAATGGGAACAGTTACCAAGGTATGGATATCACTCCTAGCTTGGTGGTGTAGTTCTCAAAACATGACTCTTAACTACCAAAACGAGAGCTTGATCCTAATTCATTGTTAAAGATCCACAGAAATAAGATGAGGTAAATTGCCATTAAGGTAAGGAAAATCACTCCTATCTTAACGGTGAAATTTTGTAAACAAAATATAACCAATTGAAAATCTTCATCAAAGTACATAATTCACTCCTACTTTGAAGAGGTCATTTCATTTGAGAAAATACAAATCCATAAAATTTAGATGGGTGAAATTATCATCAAGGTATGGAATTGACGCCTATCTTGATGATTGAATTTCATAATAATAAGAAAACAATCGAGAATTGAAATTTTGTCACGAAAGTACGGGATTCACTCCTATTTTGGTGAGGTCATTTCATTCGTGAAATACAAGTCCATGATAAAAATGAGTGAAATTTGTCCTCAAGATAAGGAAATCACCCCTATTCAAAGGATGAAATTTCATAAAAAGCAACAATAGAAAATTTTGAAGCCATCATCGAGGTACGAATTTTACTCCTATTTTAATGAGGTAATTTCATTGGTAAAATACGAATTCATAAGAACAAGAAGAAAGAAATGGTCATCAAGATAAGGAATTCACTCCTGTCTTGATGAGATAGTTTCCTTTAGGAGATTCGAGTGTCCTTAGTCATAAGTTGACTTGCAACCCCTTGCGTTTCTTACGGTGCAAAACGGTTAAAAGATTTTATCACACAATATTATTACAAAACTCGACTTAGCGAACGAAAAGAAAAAAAATTCAGTTACAAACTCAGAAATTTCAAATTACTTCAACGTAACATTAACAAGAGAAAAATCATGTTTGCTAGGATCAAGGTTATAGTTCGGAATAACTGAATCAATTGTGATAGGTTTTCAAAGCTTGAACAGTTTAAATCTAGAAAACGAATCAATGAAAAAAACAATTCAAAACAACAATGAGATGCTCCAAATGTAAACGTTCAATTCGTAAACCAAAGGGAATACGTTGACTTCTCAAAGTGTTAAGTCAACCACAACTTTATTGAAGACACGCGTACCTATAAGCGGACACTCACCTCATGGGTTCCCAGGTAAGGTAAACAGACCCATCGGTTGAATTGGACCAATATGGATACCTTGCCTTGACAAAACATCCCGAGATACAAGTATCCCACTTTTGTAGCATTGCATGAGTTCAGTTATGGGACATACTTTAAGAAGATTTGAAAACCATAAGTAACAATTTAAAATTTTGAAAACCATTCGATTTAGGCTCACAATGCCTTTAAATATATATTAAGATTTATGTACGCAGTGATCAAGGTATAGAGATAGTCACATGAGGCACATAACGTATAATAATGTTTAAACATAGGAATTGAGTAAAACGAGTTCAATAATAACGAGAACATTCTATAAGATAGAAATAAAGAAAATATTAGAATTCGGTAATAAACCAGTTTAAAAAAAATCAAGAATTTTTTATATTTTTAAATATAAACAGGATGGTTCCATTTGGTAACACAAAGCTAATAGGAACATGGACACTTCGAGGTGACTTAATCACAATTACCTTGAGGAAGATGTCTATGTTGACCATAATTATCACTCATCCCGGAAATCCCCATGTAAGCATAACAGGTCTCGCAATGAGATTTATACGAAATGCTTGCCTTAGCCCGAGGGCCTTTTGCCAGGAAATCCAGAATACAGGTGTTATGTGTCACACACTTCCCTATAGGCCACTAGAATTAAAACCTCGATGAGATTTTCAAGATTTAGACATATCGTCTAAGGAATGTTTTTCCACTCGATAAGATGCGTAGTATTCCACACGTAGTCGAGAATAAGATTTAGAAAGGATTAGACGCAGTAGAACTTAAAGGCATATGAAGAGGATTAGGAAGTTGGGGTATACAAGGTTCAAGGCATATTCCTAAGGCACTATTTTTCTAAATATAAGCAAATAGCACATAAGGAATTGATCATGCAACATGTAACAACATGTGAAATGCATATAAGCATACTTACAAGGTTATAACAAATGTCATGTAAAGGGTCCCTAGTTTAACCATAGTCTAGGCCACCATTTCTAATAACCTAAATCCCTATAGTTATGGGCTCTGATACCAATCTATGTGAGGGTTAAGATTGTTCATACCATACAACGCTAAATTAAAATGACAATATTATTAAATATCAAGATTCATAACATAAATAATGGAAATAACATAAGTTCAACAATCAAATACAAAAGTTTCCAAGCGTCATGTGACAATAAATCTCTTTTTATTATAATCTAGGTCCAATCCTAGATGTGAACAAGTCTTCAAAAACAAGCTAAGCAGTATCATTTCCTGAAACATGTTAAAAATAATGTCAATAATATGTTGGTGAGTTTCCATAGTTTAATCATACATAGGTATATATCAAAAGGGTGGCTATTCATGTTAGGTTATTGAATAAAGTAAATAAAGATGGATGAACAATTGTAACAATCAAACCTTGACAAAAATGGCCATTACAAGATTAAACGATTAGCTAAGTGTATTTGGTTCCCATAGTGCTTAAGAATACGACACTAGGAGCCGGTAATAACCTCGGCTTTAGTACCAAATAGGTACCAAATAGGCTTCTCAGGCCCATAGATCTATGATGTCGCCAGGCTAGCAATAGTTAATGATTGTATCTTACAAGGGTCATCATATGATAATTACAAGATTTCAAATAACTATGACAAAATAAGATGAATTGCTCGAGTGTTACAAGATTCAAAATGTGGTTACAAGTGTATTTAAGATAAGTTTAATATGTTTCACCTCAAAAGTGTGAAATAAGGTAAAAAGGGGTATGGAAAACTCACCTGGATTATAACGATGAGCAAATAAGAAAGTCTTGTATTAAACGCAGAAGATTCGTTAAAGTTCAACCTAAATGAACGAAGTATTAAGTTAATCATGATTATTATAGTGTTAACGGTATACGGGAATTCATGGTTTAAATTTGTGATTTTGGATAACAATTGGAAATGATGTTATTTATAAACCATTTAACCAATGATTCTAATTTATAAGATATATACAATTTATTGTTATTTTAATACTTAAATTATTAAACAAAAATCTTGTGATAAGATCTTTAATAAAAGTTAAACTTTTATTATCAAAGAATTATTATTTACAATAGTACATTTATAATTTTAAATGGTTAAAATAATTCTATTAATCACAATAAATGCACATTTTAAATATGTACATATATATATATTTATTCTCTTTTAAATATATAATTTGAACTTTTAAATATATTTAAAAAAAAATGAAAGATTTATTGAAATTCTTTGGAAATTAAGGAAAATTAACTTCTTTACAATTTAAAATTAATAATAAATTATATTTTATAACATTTTTTTATAATCTCCAAAATAAAAGAAATAATTGAATTCCTAAGAAAATTCAAAAGAAAATAATTTTATTAGATTCCCGATTAAAAATGATTTTTATATAATTAATAATAATAATATTAATATATTTTTTGGATTTTAACCAAGAAGCATATTTTTAAAAATAAATGCAGGGGCTCGGGGTCGAACCCAGGCCCCCCGCATAAACCCCCCAAGCTTTAACCACCGGACCAATGCCCTGTTATGTGTAAATTTTCAGAATTCAAAAGTTAAAACAATTTACCCGGAAAAACCGCAAATCCATACGAACCCTAGATTCAAAACCAATCAAATTGAACCACCAATCGATCATGAAAACAAAATTAACCATGGGGCTTTTGTTCCTCGCATCAAACTGAGTGTTTCTATGTACTCAATTACGTTATTTAGTTGCGAAAATCGACGATTATGAACACCCTAGTGCCGCAACAGTTGTCGGACTTGATTTCTTATGTGTGTGTGTTTTAGTTGTAAAATTAAGTGTGTAACTTGCTTAAAAGGATCGATTAGAAGCTTCACCTCCATTATATATCGCCGATTGTAATCAGTTTCAAGATGAACGAGTTATGAAATTGAATGTGGTTCGGTTTCGACTTGAATGAGCTGTAATAGCCGAATGATTTCAAATTGTAACCGATGTGGGTTTCGAAACTGATGTACGAGCGTAATAGGTGATTTATTGGGGTTTAAATCGATGAATTTTTGATGGTTTGGTGATCACCGACGACGGCCGGAGTTGGCCGAAGGAGTGGGCGACGGGGATCGGGGTTTGGGTTGGGTTTTTAAAATAATTACACTTAAGTCCCTGATCTTTATAAGTTTGCATTATTAACCCAAAGGTTAAGTTTTCATTTAAAACAATTTTTTTTTAGTTTAGTTTCTGAGGTTTAAATGTTAATATTTTATGCATAAACTATATATTTACAAGTTTTAAAATATTAAACTTATTTTGTTTTTATGTATTTTCAAGATTTAACACCTATTATTATTATTTTTATTATTTACTTAATTATTTAAGAATAAAAGAGATCAAGGTACAATAAATTACAAACGAGTCTTCGTATTTGCATAAATGACAAAACACACCCTTACAAGAGGTAATGAAGTTTAACAAAAATAAGAGAGGTCACAAATCTCTTCTCATTACCATTCTTGTTCCAACTCTTCTCAACCTTCCCCTGAATTGGCATCGGATCCCTCTCATCATACAACATCCTGACCAAGTCTACTGCAGACCTAAAAGTGCTCAGTCTAGCAGCTATCATGTTCCTCCTGATATCCACGGGCTGACCCTACATGTACCTCTTAATCTTCTTGGACTCTGGAGTTACCAGATCTGGCACCAGTCTTGTAAGTTCATTGAACTTGGAGGTATACTCTTGATGAGTCATGTTTCCAGCCTCCAAATGCAAGAACTCCTTCTCAATTTTGTCCAACTCCCGATGTGGACAATACTCCTCCAGTACCAGTTCCTTCAAATCCAACCACCTCATCCTTCCAACCGACCGTTTCCCTTTGGCTTGGACAATGTTGTCTCACCAGCATAATGCCGAGTCAATGAAAGAATGGGAGGCAAACTTTACCTTTTGATCCTCCCGGCACTCACTGATGTCTAGAACTGCCTCCATCTCTCGAACCCAATGATATGCAGTAGTAGCGTTGCCGTTATTGTCAAAGGTCGGGGGTTTGCACCTCTAAAACGCCCCATAGTTGCACCCCTTAGCGGTCTCCTTCTCTCCCTCGCTATCATCATCATGAATTACCACCTTGGGACTAGATTGCTCTTCATTAACTTTCTCCTTCTCCCCTGCATCTTTGGTCTTTTCACCATCCTTTACAGCCCTCAACACCTCGGTCACCACCAGCCCTCAACACCTCGGTCACCACTGAAGGTAACACATTTTGCATCACGTTGTAGACTTCGTCAGCGATAGCTTCCTTTACCGTAGACTTGAGGGTGGCTGATCCTTCACCCTCATGGTGGCTATGAAGATCTGTGTCCTTATAAGTCATCTCAGGAGCCTTAGCCTTGCTTCGGGTGACACGTTGCCCAGTAGTACGCCCGCCACGAGCACCGCCTCGGGCTGCCTTCCCAGGTTTCCTACCCGCCATAAGATCTACCCCCTATAAGATTCAAACACTAACAAGGTCATTCAAGGTAATAGCTCGGACTGTGTCAAGTATAGTAAGTCCCTAATTACAGTGGCCAGTTGTGATTAGCCACTTACTTTACTCTTCATCCCCCAAGCATTCCCTATCCAGACTACATCAATATCCAAATCTACTAAGCACATAAATCAAATAGCACACGCATGTAATGTCAGTTAACTTAATGAAAAATTACCTTATGGCACTTAGCTACTTGGGCTGACATCCCTTCATTAGGCTCCATTTTCAGTTTAAGTTTAGGTTTTGTAAAAGAATTTACCCAATTCTTTTAAACTTTGGCTCTGATACCAACTTGTAAGGCCCCGTACCTGGGAACCCCACAGTTGGTCATTCATAGCATCATTCGTTATTAAAAACGCCTTAAGTCACATTATTATGGGAAAACAATCGCAGCGGAATAACTTAACCAAAAACCATTTCTTGTATTAATGATTACTTTTGCCAAATAATACATTGTTGTTAAGTGTTACAAAAGAATATTTAGTTGCATTACAAGACAAAAATATCATAATTGCATAAATGGATGCAAGTCTCAATCCACCAGGTAGCTTTAGCCCCGTGCCATCCTCAGCAACATCCTTACCTGCCAACTGTTATGCATATACAAAGTTAGCGTTGCTGAGTGAGTACTGGTTTAATAAAATAGAAAATACACTTTTGTAAACTTTATTTGGTGATCATTCATCAAAATACATAATCATTTATTAAGTGATTCATTATCTTTCTTTCTTTAACTTTCTCTTTCATTAACTAGGATTGTACAAAGTAAGAGCCTACATTATTGGTTGGCAAATGTCGAACCCCTGTCGGCAAACGTTTATCATGGTAGCTAACCCATCGACAGTTGATTCACACTGCTAGGCATGAAGCCTGCTCATGAACTAGGATCCTATTCATTCATTGGTCAATCCCCAGGATTAGACCCCTGATGTACATTCTCATGGGCTGATACAGCCGTACATTAGTTGAGCAAACGACCTCCTGGTCGTGAACCTCCATTCATTTGCTTGCAAGGCTTTTCATTCATCATAAGGGCCCGGGGGTAAAATTCATTAAGTTTCACTGTTCCTCTTTTATTCCTTTATGTCCACTTGTTATGGATAATACTTATTAAGATGCTCATTACTTAATCACATAACATGAAAATATGATTGACATAGTAAAAGCAGCACATAAGAAAGAACCAAGCATAATAACCCTTAAACAAGCATAATCTTCCCTTATACAGAAGTTCTCCACACTTATATTCGATTCCCAAAATTTCAAAAAATCCCAAGTCTTTAGACAAATGCGGATGAACTTAGACAAATGCGGATGCACACAACAAATGCGGATGAACAAATGCGGATGAACATTCTCAGGAAATATTCAAAGTGTCAGGAAGTGCGCATGAACCGAATGCGGATGACTAAAGCAAATACGCATGGACACTGTAGCAAATGCGCATGGACAAAACAAATGCGGATGAACACTTTGGCTATACTAAAGGCAAATACGGATGAACACAACAAATGCGCATGATCAAACACTTATGCGAATATTCAAGTCTAAATGCAGCTGAACTAAACCAACCTGCAGTTGCAACCTATGCTATATTCAGTTCCAAATCCTCATTCTTATACATTCTCAGCACCGATCTAGCATGATAAACTCTTAGAACAATCATACAACCACACAACTCGATCAAGCATTCGAAACACATACTCACATGCATAACAGGTGCAAAGCACACAGATCAGTTTATATTTTCGGTTGTAAAGCAGTAGGTAATATGCATTTCAGCCCCAAACATGTTAAAAACAAGTAAAATCAGGGATCTAGAACTCACCTCTAACAGCTTTTTGAGTAAAATTCCACCAACCCGAGAGCGCCTGGAGTTCTAGCACCTAAACACGCAAGAACGAGCAACCTGACACAAAGAAACACATAAAAATTGGTCCAGCAGCTTGAGCACAACTGAAAACCGAACAGAAATACAAGAAAACCTCACATTCTAAAGAATTTCAGCTTTCTCACTCTAAAATTCTGGTTGAAGCTTCTTCCTCTGTTTTCAGCCGAAAGCAGGTGTGAGAAATAAGGGTGTGGGCGGCCATACGTGCTTTTGAACCCATAATAGACAAGTTTGCCACTTGCACAACTTTAACCCCTTGACTTGGAGCATTTCACCTTTCTTTCTTTTTCTTTTGCTGAAATTTTTCGGGCGTTACAGTTCTGTGATGCACTGAAAGTAACTTTTTATGACTGAAGTGGGTAACTCATCAAGTTTTTATGGTAACTCTGATTCCATGCTAAAACAGACTGAGAGTTATAGTCTGGTCATACTCAAGCCAGTTACTTTTTGATTCAGTTTCTTTCAGATATTGTATATATATGTAAAAATCAAAATACAAAAAATAGATATACAAATGAAAACAAAATACAAAAGAGAAAAACAAACAAAATGAGCAAAAAGAAGCCAAAAGGCCATATAGGAATAAAAGATGCCAATGAGCATATTAAATAAAAGATATGTCAAAGACATACATACTATATGATAAATCTTTTTCTTTTTGAGAATATGTTCTGACACAGGAGGCAAAATCAAAAGATGGGGCATGTAAGTCCGACTTGGCATGTAAGTCCTACACGTCTTGCGAGGACAAAAACATAAGTCCGACTGGCTGTTAAATAAGTCCTAAAACTTGATAATATTCTGTGTTCAGAAATGTTTCTCAGGCTAGTTATGCTCATAATAGATATTATATTAGAAAATTTTTCCAGAAAAGGCTGATCAGAAGTGAAATGTTTATGTCAAATTGGGGTGACTTGAAATCTCGAAAGTGTCTTAAAGTTGGATAAGGTTCTACAGGATTTTTGATTGTGAGACACACTAAAGACAGATAATTTAATCTAAACATGATAAAATCACAGCTTATGTGTCTAAGTAAACTTGAAGTCCATGTTTAAATTTAACACAATATATTAACAATTAACATAACCAGTTCTATTTATAATAAAGCTGGATGATGGTAATGATCAATTTCTAAGAAATATGATCTTGCACTTGAAAATTATCAAAAATAGTTAAGTAAATAATTAGTCAATATTGTTTGTTTACATATGTTTTTCTAATTGTTTCATTTCTATATCTTTTTCAAAATTAAGGGTGTTAGAATAATTGTAAACACTTAGTTAAACATAATCTTTTTCATAACATATCAAAAGGCTCAATAAGATCATAAAATTCAATAAAAAGTTAAAAAGTTAAAAATATTAAAAAAATCAATTTTAAAAGAAAAAAGAACTTTTCGCGCGAAAGGTTCACATCATGCGAAAAGTTCATCATGCGAGAACCCTGATTTCTCGCGCAAGAGGTCAGAGTCCTATATAAGGCACAGTGTGCGAAAAGTCAAGTATTCGCACAACTGTACTCTGAAATTTTCACTCTCAAATTCTAAGTGTTGAAACTCTGTCCAACTAGAATACTTGGTTCATTGTGGTCACCCATTGATTCGTAATTACTTATTAAGGTATATAGTCGTTAATGACTTCGATTTGAATATGTTTGAAATCTGTTCGAAACTTAAAAGACTTAAAACACTTAAAATTGAACAAATTAATTACAATAAACCTTAATAATGACTTAATCGACACCTATGAAACATGTTTTCATGGCTGAAACACCTTGAAATTGACAGATTGAAAACTTGAAGTGCAAAAAGTACTCTGCACATGAACAGGCATGAAAACTTGACTTGACGTGCGAGAAGTTGTCTTCTGGTCAAATTCAAATTCAATCGATAACTTGACTTGTCGCATGAGACTTGGCTTTTAGTTTTCACGCGAGAACTTGGAGTTTTCACGCGAGAAATTTAAAATTTCAAAAAATTTTCTAAGTGTTGGTTTCTCTTTTCTAATTCTGAAATTTTTTGTGTACTGATATTAATGCTTAATGTTTCAGATGGCAAGGCCTATGGTTTTTAACAAGAACCATAATGCGATTGCATACCTCGGTGATGTTTCTAAAGACAAAGCGTTATACCGATCTCTTATTGAAACTCAAGACATCCCGTATTTACTATGCTATATCTTCCAGTCCTACTATCTATTCTGATATCATAGACCAGTTCTGGCATACGGCCGCCAATGAGATAGACGAGGATGGAGAACCTTGTATTACTGCCACTGTCAAGGTAAAGAGGGTTGTGATTACCGTTAAAGTAATTAATAGCGTGTTATTACTTGAAGATGTGCCTAATGCACCAGTGAAGATTGATGACGATGTTGTGAAGGATTGTTTAGTACGTATGGGTTACAGTCATCGTTACCTATCGTTGGAGAAGAAGTACCTTCCACCTTTCTGGAAGTACTTGTTTCATGTGGTGATCCATTGCCTTAGAAATCTCAAAGCGGGCATGGATAGTTTGAGTTCTATGTTCGGATCCCTGCTTATATCACTTGTTGATAATCTTCCTTATAGCATATCCAAAGCGATTTTTTCATAGATGTAGAATAATGTGATTGCTGCGGTGGGGAAGAAGTTTATTATGTACCCCAGGTTTATTCAGATGATTGTGAATGCTGCTCACCCTGAACTAGCAGTGCCTGATTCACCCGAGTATGTGGTTATGACTATGAAGAAAGACATATTCACCTATCTTAGGGGTGCACGAGGGAATGCTTGGGATGGTTCTCATTTTGCTAAGTTGGGAAAATTTGTAGATGGTTTTCAAGCAAAAGATCCACCCTAAGAGATAGAGACTCCTCATGTTCATAGAGATGTTACATCTGGTACATCTACATCTACTGCAAAAGCTGTTGAAGCTGATACTGTATGTCCATCCATGAGTATTGCACCAGAAGCACCTGAGAGTTCTCAGGGTGCTACCAGATCGGACATGGATGAAGTAAACACCCTGGTTCACTGACAGTAGGAGTGAGACTGACAGCGATCAGATCGGGAACGTACCATACATATTACAGAAACATCCTAGAGTGCACGAAACACCTGCCAAACACACTGCTAAGGAGCGTGATTCCAATTTTGTTCTTGAAGAGACTCTCGTGTCTAGGGGGAGAAGAAAAAGAATGGCACGGAGAATGGGAGAAAGTCCTCATGGTAGGGGTAGAGGACGTGGAGTGTTAAGGAAAAGTCGGACCCCAGTGACCACTGAGCCGATTGTAGAAGACGTTACTATTACTGAGACTCCTGTCATAGTGAGTGAGGCAACACCTACTGTAACATCATCTGAGTTGCCCACTTCTACTGCTGATGTTACGAGGACACCTCCAAGAGAACAAGTGGAGGATGAGTTGATTGGTATAGACAACTTTATAAACACACCTCCTGAGCTGAGACAAGGTGCTAGTGCGTCAACTAGTTCACCTACATGTGTTACCCTTGAGGATCGTGTACAGAATCTGGAGAGAAAAATGTTTGAAAAAACCCAAGTGATTGATGAATTACAAAGACAGTTAACAGAAAGAGATGAACGAATCAGGAATCTCAAACATCATCAAAATTTTATATTCAGCTATGTTCAGATCCTCGAGCAGAATTTGAGGAATTTCACTTCAAGTGGGTCATTTCAACAAGGGACCACTGAAGTTGGAGAGAGTAGTGGACAGCAACCTGCTGGTCCTGAACCTACTGTAGATCCGATACTGTCTACAGAGCTTCCTGTTGATCCTATTGGTCAGGAAAGGTCAACAGAGACTGCTGAAGTTGGTCAAGAGTCACCTTGTACTGATGTTCATATGACTACTGAGGACTAACCTGTAGTTTTTACTGGAGAGGCATTTTTTGAGCTTGAACACATGATGCCTATTCCAAACCCAGTTGAAGATGAAGATGAAGGGTTGGATTTGACATATTATGATTCGTCTGAAGATGGTGATGATGATGAGGATGATGATGATGATGATGGTGATGATGGTAATGAGAGAGATGATAATGATAATGATGGTAATGATGATAATGATCAGGGTGGTGACATGGGTTCTGCAGGTACTGGTAATGCTGGAACATTAGGCACTAATAATGTCTCTGGCCCAAGCCCCGATGATTCAATTGATTACACACCACTAGACCCTGAGATAGAGGCTGCTTATGAGAGAGAGTTTTATACATTCCAGGAAAGTCTGATTGCTGAGGAGATGGAAGAAAAGTTGGGTGTGTTTGATGATTTGGAAGAAGGAGTGGAATACACTAACATATTTGGAAACAGTCTCAAAGACTTGTTTTCTGATACTTTGGTTGAACAAGGTGAGATCGTGGGGGAGTCAAGCAACACATAGACGACTGACGAGACAATAGATATTACAGGCCAAAGTGTTGTGCGTTAGGTTGGTAACCTAACAGTTAATGCTCCTCCTCCACCAACTTATATTCACACGCTAAGGCATTCCAAACCTTTCACAAGGTACGGAAACTCAGAACCTATTATCAGTTGGGCGTACGATCAAAAGAAGAAGATGTATGTTGTGAAGAGAAAGGGCAGAGCCATAGAGTATTTCCAAGACGAGCACGACTTTCATACACTCAGAGCATCAGATTTATATGCTATAGGTCGTGTTCTGTTCTTTAACCCGAGTAATTATAGCAAAGCGAACTGGATAAGAAATATGATTTATAGACAGAGCAGAGCCAACTTCAAAGACTTTAAGACCGCCAAATCTAAAGTTATTGAAGATAAGACCCAGATGGACCCAAACACGAACAAGCCTATGAAGATAAGGGTTTATAGACATCCAAGATATGCTAAGAAGATTCTAATTCACGCTCTGGTGCCAGTTAATAGCTTGTCTAAGCTAATGGGGTGGAGTTGTGAAAAGGATACTTGTCATGCAGTAATCAAATATGAAGACAAAGAGTTTCGTATCATCGACCCTGTGGATCTGCTACAGTTTGGTAAAGAAGATTTGATGAAGTTGCAGGCATGTCCAATTGCAGCTGATGAATCTGTACACTTCATAGTGGCATAGTTTGGTTGGATGATTACGAAGGCCCTACACAACAAGATTTATGCATATGGGGGCAGTTATCAGGTTGCAGACGTGGACTTCTAACAGCATTGATTTACCGAGCCTAGGGGGAGATTGTAAGGGTTGAACCTAGAGGCTCGGGAAATCAAATCAGATGAAGATCAAGATCAAGTCACGCGAGAACCTAGAGTTACCGCACGAAAACTGCTTCTCGCGTGACAACTACTAGTCGCGCGAGAACTGATCTTTTCGCGCGAGAACTTCTTTTGTTTATAAATAGAAGTTTAGCTTTGTAATAGGTAGAACTTTGACAGAGAGATTTTGCTTTTCCTGATTTGTACTTACTGTTCTTGTAATCAAATCAGAGATCAATATATTGGGAAGTTTATTTACTCGTGTGTTCTTCATTTCAATATTCAATCTTATCTTCCGTGATGATTACATTCCGCATTCTTATCACGAGATCGATCTAATTGTATTGTACTGATCCTTACACAAATATTGAATTATTATTAAACCAATAAGGTTTTTTAAATATATCTTAAGAAGAAACATTTTAAGTTACCTTATTTTATTCATAATATTATGCTTTGAAACATTCGGTGGTGATACAAAATTATTTCTTTAGTTTAATTTTTGATTATATTAATTTTGTCGACTAACTGAATTAAATCTATGAATACAATATTTGGCTATATGAGATGGTTTTCTATAAATAAAACATCTCTTGGGTGGAAACCAATGTTGACCTGACTGGTAAAACTTGTAACATCCTGAGTTTTTGGTTAAAAACAATCGGTTAAAGGAAATGGAGGGGGCGGCTTCGGCTTTGAAAAAGAACAAGGACTATACATGTGCAAACGAAATTTGCAGCCCTAAAATCTCCTACAAATAGAATAGGACTACCATCTATATATAAACTGTTTAGAACAAGTTATGAAAACAGATTGAAGTTACAGAGTTACAGTTGGCTACTATGCTATAAAGTTAGAGCCATAGTTTGAGAGATTTGCTATGAGTTTGCCTAGAAACTTGGCCTTACAAGTTGGTATTTGAGCCATAGTTTGAGAGAGTTAAGTATTCTAATACCTAAACTTAAATTAAAAATGGAACCTAATAGAGAATGCTAGTTCAGGTAACTTCATGCCAAGAGATAAAGTTCATGTAAAATCAATGTATATTTAAAGTAAAAGCTAACATCTATTATTTTAATAATAAAATACAATAATATGTATATATGTATAAGGTATGTTATTATATGTTTAGGAACTAATGTGACCCAGGATTGGAAATGTTTATGACATAAAAAGTAAAGTAAGTAGTTATTTACACCTTGAAAATATTGCAGGACCTATGAAGGGGGTCAATGCAACAATTTCATAGTTGTTAGGAGAGTTATAACACTTAACAAAGCAAATAGGGAACCGGCTTATAATGAAACAAAGAACATAAGTAAAGAACAAAAACAAAATAATATGGTTATTAAGAATGATGTATATTGCTTTCAAGTTCTTACAAAGTCTTACAAAGCTTAAAATGAAATGACAAGTACTTGAGACACTTTATACTACATCTTACAGCCTGCCATACTTTGATGGCCAGCTGGAAACACTAATCTAGACAACAAGATCAATGTAAAGTCAAAAGGTAGATTGCCTTTTGACTAGTAACTATGACATGTCATAGCTCACATTCTTATCTAATATAAAAAGGATAAAAGTACAAAAGTAGAAAGTTACAAACTCAAGACCTTAATCTACAGTTTGACAAAAGTATGACCTTTTCACCAACTCGTATAAGTTGGTGAGTCTTCAGAGGTGGCAGCGGAAAGTAGTTCAACTTTTATAAAAAGGTGATTCAGAAAAAGCATGTCTTCTCTGTATTCGGAAAAAATCAATCGTTGACTTCAGAAGACTTTGTCTTTGAAGCTTCAGAAGACTTCAGCTTTGGCTTTGAAAGATTTTGACTTTTGGCTTTGGAAGAGTTGACTTAGAATAATTTACTGAGTTATATCAAATCTTCCACAGTAACTTCCTTGTACTTCACATGTGCATGCTGAGAGCTCTTTGATTGCATTAGCTTTTAAGTGTAATCCTGACAAACTCCCTCTAGGCTGATGCTACCAAAACTGAAGAAGAACTTTAAAGCTTGATCTTCATCTATTGATAGTCCTCATCAGAATCAAAACCATTCCCTTCATCATCAGTTGGTCAAGATTCCTTAAACTTTCCAAGTACCTCATCATGTTATAGAGATCATTCAGAGGGAAGTCAAGTATGTTTGACAGAATTACATGTCTTAATGCCCTTGATCTCTAGTGACATATCATCTATCTAGGTTAGTAGCAAATGTCCAAGACAAGATGGGTCTCTCAGTAGCAAGAGGCTCTACAATAAGTGAACTTTGTTGAGCAGCCTCTTCTTGATCACTCTCAGGATGTTCTGTCCCATCCTGAGGTGCAGAGGTGGATGCCTTTAACTTCTTCTTCTTCTTCTTGTCCCTTCTCATCGCCATCCTCTTCCTTTTTCTATATTTTAACTGAGAAGACTGGCCTTTAGTACCAGATGGTTCTTGTTTATCCTTCTCAGTTGGGTCCTTTTCCTTCACAGGTTTAGAAAGAGAGGGATCAGGACCCTACTATGGGTCAGAAAATGAAGCTGGCTGTGATGTAGCACTAGGTCCTTATTGAGCTGTCTCTTGTGATTCAACCTTGACTTCAGCTTCAGGTGCAACCTGACTTGATGGAGAATGCAAGTCAACCAGCTTACCACTCTTGATCTTCTGCTTGATCACTCTAATGTGCTCATCCATCGTGGATAGAGACATTGGACCAAGTCTCCTTATGGAGAACCCATACAGCTTCAAGAAGCTTACCATCTTCTGTCTGTCAGCAGACTTCTTCTGATTTGCTCTGATGGTGCCTCTTGACTTCGAAGCCTCTTCTCTCATCTTTCCTCTCTTCTCCTCCTTAATCTCCTCAGATGTCATCTTCCTCTTACCTTTGTCAGTCACTAGCCTGTGTGACTCAGGGTGGAGAGAGATTTGGCCTTCATTTCTTGGTGTTGCATTTGAGCTCTATCCAGAGAGAGGTTGTGAGACACCTTCACCAGCTGGTGCCTCACTGAGTGTACTGGTTGTTGAAGCAGCTCCTGTCTCAATGTTCATAGGTTCAACTACTAGGCCTTCAGCCAAGGTTTCCCCTTCGAAGCTAATCTTAGGGTCCACCTCAGCATCCAGTTAACCAACAGTCTTGTCTACTAGCCTCTATCTATATAGTTTGGTTCTCCTTTTGAACTCTTCAAGCACTCTATCTTGAATCCTTTCAGCTAACCTTGCAACTTACATATTTTGACTTGGGTTGGCAAGTGGCAAGTCATTCAAATAGGCGCTCTCATAGTATCTCAGGTTGTGAAAGTTGAAGACTTCTTGTTGTCCCTGTGACCTAGAAATTACTAGGGCTCTTCTATCAGCATCATACCTCCATCCCACTATTGGATTTTTAGCACAGTAGGATGGGGTAGACATTGCCCTTGGTATACCCTCCTCAAACAGGCTTTGAATTAAAGAATCCAAATCAATGTGGGCCTGAGGAGTTGTTGAGTATGGACAACTGCAAGTGAGGGTGGTGAATCCTCTATGTCCATACTCTGGGCAGAACTCCTAGGTTCTGTGATTGTAGGTAGGACTTTCTCCCCCTTTTTGGTAGCATTACCCTCTTGCAGAGGGGAGTTAAGGGTTAGGTCCACCATATCCATAGGTTCTTGTGGACTTGGTTGAGTTTGTCTGGCAGGTCTCTCAATTAACTTGCCCTTGAGATCGGTGATCTCAAGTTGCTGGTCACTGACTTGTCTTTGTAAGGTAGCCACCAGAAATTCGAGGTGACTTACCTTTGAAACTAAATAGGTGTATGTTTTTTACAATTGTTGCATATTTAGTTGCAGACTCCCCTCATCTTCATCAGAAGAATCATGGGGGGATGAGAGAATAGTACCAAAGTCTTCTTCCTCATCACCAACTTAGGGTTCTTGGCTGTTGGATTTCCCATACGCCATGACAGCTTCAAGAGAAGTGTCAATGGACTAGGTTGTCATTGTTGAGATGTTAATGATGTAATCACTTACAAAAGTGAGAGCCTCTTCCATATGGACTTCCTGAACATGTTCAAAGAGGTCCACCTCAGTTGGGGTTGGATGATCTGGGCTAGATATGGGTGATTCAAGAGCAGTCATCTCTTTTTAACCAGGGGTGAATAAAAGAGACTCATGGTACTCACTAAATCACATATCCTCATCATCATAGAATTAAAGGTCAGGGATGGGTTGGTTTAAGTAAAATCACTGGGGATGGTAGCTTTCCCCTAAAGGTTGATCACTTGAGTTTTGAGACTCAGAGTGAAGGCTTAAGGCTGGGGTGATGAGCTCATCAGGCTGAGCATGAGGAACCTCAACACTGATTAGAGACACAAATGGACTGGTTTGCTCCTCAAGGGAAGTGGGAGCTTTTGGTTCCACTTCCTCCTGCATGGGTGGTGATATGGGGACCTGCTTAATCTGAGTAGACTAAGCAAGGGTTCGTTTGGATTTTCTTGAGTAGGTGATGGTTATTTGTGGTTGTGTGGGTGGTGCAGATGTAGAAGGTATGGGTTTAACATTGGCTGGTGCTACCAAGTTGTCACCTTAAGCAAGGAGCTCTAAAATTTTTGAGACCAGAGTTGTTTCTATCCCTGAGAATCCAATAGTGCACTTTCTCATCGTTTTGAAGATGTCGGGCTTCATCTGTCCAAATTTAAAAGTATTACCTGTTCCCCTTAACTGTGAGCCCAGATCACAGTTAAGAATATGTTGTATATATCTAGGGAACATATAGTAATCTAAGGAGTCCAAGTTAGCAAGCGGGTTTGTATATACAAACTAAGAGTACTTGAACTTGACCCCTTGAACCATCCCATGGACTATGTAGGATAAATCCTTAGGAATCTGATTCCAACCTCCATATTTGTTGTACAGAGAGTGGATTACCACATGAAGGAGGTACTTCTATTGAGAGGAAACCTTACCCTTCTTGAAGGTTCTGACAGAGTAGTCTCCTTCATAGCCCATCTGCCAAAATGAGTTATTGACAACAAATTTTAGGAAGAATAACCCGCCTTCTTCATCATCCAGCCTCAAATAAGAGTTGATGGTGGCTGGAGTGATGAAAATTATCTTCCCCTTCACTGTGGCATACAGTGCCTTCTCATCATCCAGGATGACCTCTTGGCAGCTCCTCCAGAACTCCAGGAGTTAATCTTCAATAGTAGAGGGTCTATTATGAGGGCAGTGAGGTAGTTTGAATGAGACAAGAAGCGGCAAACATCTGAGAAACCTGGATCTTTCTCAGATGATAACAGAGCAACTTGATTATGTTGCCTGTGTAGATGCATGGAAAAATCTGGTTGGTTTCGGGGATCAGGTTTGGCCATTTTGAGTAGCTTAGAAGTAAAGAAAGCTAAGAACAAAGTTGCTTTATGGGTGAATTCAAGGTTTGAACTTTTGCAGATGAAGAGGAAGGAGAAAGAGGGGGAACCGTTGAAGGTATATTTATTTGGTTGGATTTGAGACAATGTTGATGCAAAAGGATAAACTTTGAAATCCGGATGTCGGTCCCACCTCTGAAAAAGTGCCCAAAAGGTAGTTTTCTTGGAAGTCTAAAATCTTTTGAAGGTAATTTGTCTTTGAATGTTTTGAGAAAAAACTTATGAAGTCAATTTGACTTCGGAATATATTCCTTAGCTTGATAAAAAATATACTTTGGAAGAAAAATACTTAGTGTATTTTTGCTTCCAAGGTATATTTGGTTTCGGAAGATATTAAAGGAGTTAATTACTTTTGGAAGAAAATTGTCCTTCAAAACATATAAGTACATAGAAGCATATTTAAGCTTCGGAAGATATATCAGAATTTCTCCCGAAGGTAAATTTCTTAGTAAGTAATTATTAGTTTTGAAGACATAACTTTCTTCCGAAATCCACTTAATGTCTTCCGAAAGAAAATATATCTTAAATTTTAAAAATTCTAAGGAATATCAATTTCTTCCAAAGTAAACTAGGCTTATATAGGTGATGATATAGACAACTTAAGACACACATATTTGAAAAAGTAATCTTGAATTTAGTTTAACAAAATCTACTCAAAGTTAATCATACTAATAGCTGATACAAGATACTTAAATCTCTATTCATCAAATGCTTTTGTTAACAGGTCAGCATATTGTTCATTTGTGTTAACTTTGACTAGTTTTATCAATCTTTTTTCAAAATTATATCTAATCAAATGATACCTGATGTTGATGTGCTTTGTCTTTGAGTGCTGCATAAGATTCTTTATAATAGAGATAGTACTGTTGTTGTCTATGTGGATGGGAGTTTTTTTGAAGTTGAATCCATCATCTAGAATTTGATTCTAAATCCAAAGCACTTGAGCATAGCAGCTTGAAGCAGCGATGTATTCAGCTTCAACAGTTGATACAAACACATAGGATTGTTTCTTGCATTTCCATGAGACTATCCTTCCACCAAGAAATTGACATCCCCCTGATGTATACTTTGAAGTCATGTTGTAGACACCATTGTCACTATCTATATAAGCATATAGATTGAAGTCAGAATTCTTTAGATACCAAAGGCCCAATTTGGGAGCACCTTTGAGATATCTAAGAATCCTTTTGACAGCAACTAGGTGTGACATCTTGGGGTTGGCTTGATATATTGCACTAATACATGTAGCAAACATGATATCTGGCCTGCTGGATGTGAGGTACATAAGAGACCCAATCGTATCCCTATAGAGATGTTTATCAACACACTCCCCCTCAAGATCAGGTCCTAGGGAGTGCTTTCAAGCTATGGGTGTCTTAGCAACCTTGCACTCGGTCAGATGAAATCTAGTAAGTATGTGTTGCACATACTTTGACTGGTTTATGAAGATGTCATTCTCAACCTGCTTCACTTGAATTTTTAGAAAGAAATTGAGTTCTCCCATTGCACTCATTTCAAATCTATTCCTTATTAGCTTTTCAAAGTCTTTGTAGTGCTTTGGATTAGTTAACCCAAAGATGATGTCATCTACATAAACTTGAACCATCATCAAGTTATTTCCTGTTCCTTTAATGAAGAGTGTTCCATCAATAGTACCCCTTTTGTAACCATGCAAACAAAGAAACTATGATAGTGTCTTATACAACTTCCTTGGAGCTTGATGATACCCATAGAGAGCTTTGTCAAGCTTGCACACATAATCAAGATGATCTGGATCTTAAAATCCATGTGGTTGTTTGACATACACTTCCTCATCAATCACCATTTATAAGAAGGCACACTTGACATCAAGTTGGTAGACCTTGAAATCCTTGGATGTAGCAAAAGCAAGGAATATCCTAATAGCTTCAAGTCTTGCTGTATGATCAAAAACATCTGTGTAGTAAATCCCTTCTTCTTGTGTGTACCATTGAATAACTATTTGATAACAAGTCCTCTATCATCTATCTTATTCCTAAAAACCACTTGGTACCTATAGTGGTCTTCCCTTGAGGAAGAGGACAAGAAACAAGAGTGTAAACAAACATTTTTGTCATGGGTTTGTCATCTTGTTTTCACCCCTGTCTCAATATCTCCAATAATGTTTATGGTGGGATGTGACTTGTTAATTCTTAGTTAAGGAATCATAGAAAGTTGGTTTGACAGATCTAAATTGGTGAAGTTCAGATCTGGTGATTGAGTATCACCCACTACATCAGCACACTTATCAAGTGAAACTTGATCCAATGAGTATATGACATCATTGATATTGTCTTCTATAGAGTGGTTATCAGCATCAAGAAATTCTTGATCACTTTCACCACCTCCATCTCCTCCTACATTTGAAACTCCTTCATTTGAGTGTTGTGCCTTTGTGTTGGAATTTATAGGGACCTAAGATGTATCAGCTGAAGAGTTTGTCATCGTTGTGCTAACAGGATTTTCAACTGTAGGGCTAGTTATCACTGGAGCTGTAGTAGTTTGATCACTTGGTCTTCACGGCTCAAATCTTGGATTAGAATCTCCTGTGGATAAGCTACCTGTAGATCCTGAAACATCTTCACAAGATTTGTTAAAACAGTTAGTAACTAAATCAAGATCAAACAGCTAATCAAGAGCAGAACCTTTCACATTGGGTGTGTGCTCATTAAAGGTCATATTGGCTGACTCCTCAACTACTCTAGTTTTGGGATTGTATACTCTAGAAGCCTTAGCTTAGGAAGAGTATCCAATAAAGTATCCATCATCTGATTTCTCAACAAATTTGGCTATCTGATCTTAGGTATTCAAGATGGTGCAAGGATATCCAAATGATCTGAGGAAACCAATGAAAGGTCTCCTATTGTGCCGCGACTCATAAGGAGTCTTACCATGAATGTTGACTACAAACTCTATTCTGCACATAGCAGGTAGTGTTGACTGCCTATGCCCAGAAGGTGATGGGTAGTTTAGAGTTAGATAGCATGGTTCTTGCAGCTTAAATAAGTATCTTGTTTCTCCTCTCAGCAATACCATTTTGCTGAGGAGTCCTTGGAACACTATATTATCTTGTAATACCTTTCTCATCACAAAGTAAATCAAAGATTTGGTTCTTGAATTCAGTTCCTTGATCACATCTTATGATTTTGATCTTGTGATCATATTGTTTCTCAATTTTCAAAATGAAGTTCTTCAAGATTTCAGGGGTCTCATCCTTAGTTCTAAGGAAGAAGAGCAAAGTGTATCTTGTGAAGTCATCTATGATCACCAAACAATATGAGGTCCTTCCTAAACTCATTACACTAGTGGGGCCAAAGACATCCATATGTAATAAGTGTAGGGAAGTAGTGATAGAGTTCCTTTCCTTTGGCTTGTGAGACACTTTGTATTACTTCCCTTTCAGACATGCAACACAATGGTCATCACTTGTAAACTCTTTTTTGGCATTCCAGTTACCAAATCATTCTTAATTAATTAATTTATGTTCTTGAAGTTTATATGGCATATTCTTTTATGCTAGAGGAAAGACGCATCACTATTGGCTTTAGATAGAAAGCAAGAAACTTCTCCTGATGGGGATGTTTCCTGCAAATCCATCATGTACATGTTCCCTTTTCTGGGGGCTATGAGCAGGATATGCTCTTGAGGAATGATCACCCTGGTCTTGACCATAATGCACTCATGCTCAGTAAAGAGCATGTTATGTCTCTGGTCACAAAATGGAGATACACTCAAGAGATTGTACCCAAGCTCCTTAACATAGTTTACATTCTCAATGTTGAGCTTACCATTTGTGACCTTGCCTCTTCCAGTGATGTAACCACCTGATTCTCCTCCAAAAGCAACTGGCCCACCATCAATTCTTTCAAAGTTTTGAAGCACAGAGCCATTGCCTATCATGTGCCTGGAATAGCCACTATCAATGATCCATACATTTACTTTGGTCTTCGGCTGTTACTGCATAGAAAAAGATGGTTAGTTATATTTGGAAACCCAAGCCTTCTTGTTCTTGGGCTTGTCAAAGTGAACTGAAGATAATTCAATAGTAATTGATCCTATATGCAAGCTCTGAGGATTATTTGTTGTTGATGATGAAAAACTTTCAGTCACATGGCATTCCTTCATCTTCTATACCATCTTTGGAAGACTAGACTTCGCCTTCAATACTTTGGAAGTTTTGATTACTTTGAAAGTTTTGGAGACTAGACCTTCGGAAGCTCTTGCATCCACTGCAGTAGCCTTCAGTACTTCAGAAGCATTTCTTTCTTCCTAGACCAAATTTTCTTCCGAAGGTAAGTTTTCACTTATCTTCTCCACTTTGGGGCTTCCAAAGGGAAGAGATTTTCCTTCTAAAGTTATCTTCTTCTTCTTCTTCTCAGAAGTTTTCTTCTTGGTCATAAGGATAGTACTTTTGGGATTGTATATGCAATCCTTAGCAAAGTGAGAAGTACTACCACACATGATACATTCATTGGCATACTTCTGAGAGTCTTCTTCTGAGTAGGAGGCTGAGCTTGATCTCTTTCCACTTCCTTCTTCATCTCCAGAGATGATGTAACAGGCTTCTTAGGGTGAGGCATGCTCTTGGAACTGGATGGTTTAGGCTATCCAACAATGGTGCATATTTGATCAGCCTTCTTCTTTTAACTAGGATTATTTGGACATGAACTAGGATTCCTGATACTAGAGTCCATGGTTGAGTCTTCAGTCTTCATAACTTCAAATCTAGCAGAGATAAAAACTTGCTTTTGCTTGGAGTTGAAGGTGATCTTGATCTCTTGGGCTTTCTTTGAATTTCTTTTGGCTGCCCTGATCAAGTTCTTCCTAGCAGACTTGGTCATCATTGGTTCTTTCTTCTCTCCAGGAGAATAGTGACCCTTATTAGGATGATCTTCTTCACTCACTTCATATCCGTCCTTCATTATCTGCTCTTCATCTTCATCCTCTTCTTGGATTAGGTCTATAAAGGGTAGCTCATCTTGACAAGTTCCACACCATGGAGGTCTTACAGATAGTAATGTGTGTGGAGGAGCTATCTCACTTGAACTCGATCCCTACATGTTCTGATAAAAAATCTTTGCATGCATGGATGAAGATATGATGTTCTTGAAGGTTTCCTCTTCAAGAACACACTTTCCTACCTTGGCTTTGCTGATCACAAGCTTAGCCTGGCATTCGGTTAACTTGGTAATGAAATCTTTGATTGAGTCCTGTAATTTGTGTGCTCATGCTTAAGAGTTGAAATTGTTTTCTCTAAATCTTCTATTTTAAGTTTATAATCATTTTCAGATCTTTTGAAATTAGTTTTTAAAATGTTCAAGGATGCAAGGTCGGATCTCACTTCCAAGTTATAGGACCTATACATATTTACTTTAGCAATGCATTTAAGAGTACAAAGATATTCTAATACCTTGGCTTCTTCATGGTCAGCCATCAATACTTGGTTGGGAGAAACATCTTCTACCTGAAAGCTCTAGTCAAAGCCTTCTTTATCAACAGTAACAACATCTTGTTTTTTTGGTTGGCTTGGCTTCAAAGTTTTAGAGGCAGCATCAGTGTAGTTAGGCCTGGATTATGCTTGGCCACAATTAGTCCTTGGTGCCTTGCACTCCCTAGAAAAATGTCCCATCTGGTTACAGTTGTAACACTTCACTTTGCTTTTATCCATTCCAAACTTTCGACTACATAAATTGCTGGGAACCTTCCTTCTGGTTCTCTTGTAGAACTTCTTGGCTATATGAGTAAGAAGAGCCATTTGCTAGACTATCTCCATATACTTCAGGTCATCTAGATGAATACAATCCAAGTCTTTAAGAGTGAAGAGAAAGTTGCCACAACTTTCATCAGCAGACACAAAGACTTGAGCAAAGCTTGTCTCTTGGAATGGGCTTATTGGATGTAGCTCCCTTGGTGTCTAAAGGAAGGTGATGAAAGGACTATTTTGTGAGTTGTCAGGATAGCATAGAAGATGATGTTGTGGTTCTCTACTATCCCTTTCAACTACATGGAGGGCTGAACTCTGTTGATTGCTGGAAGAGATGCTTAATGGATTTTGCATGTTCATCTCCATCTGGTAGCCACTAAGGATATCATACAGCTCAGTGAGAGTAATGGTAGAGAGGTTTTTAGTTCTCCTAATAGTCACACAGTAGTGAGTCCATTATCTAGAAAGAGAGAAGATGAACTTCCTCACAGTGTCCCTATTCTTAAGTTTTACTCCAACGTCCATAAGAGTATCTACAATCTCAACATACCTAAAGTATTGTTGAGTCATGGTTTTACTTGACTTGCAGGCAAAGTTCTCAAACTACTACTTCATAAGGTCTTTCTTGTTTACTTTGGCTTCCTCAGACCCCTCATACATGAGCTTCAGTGCATCCCAGAGCTGTTTAGCAGTTTTGCACTTCTTAAAGTCTCTATATATAGAGTTTGGAAGAACAGTTTGAAGAGTGGTCATGGCTTTCTGATCTACATCAATTTTCTTCCAATCTTCCTCAGAATAGTCAGGCATTTCCTTTGGAATCATCCCACCTCCAGCAGTGGTAGAAAAGGTGCTTGGTATGTGAGGTCCTTCAACAACAGATCTCCACACCCTACTGTCTTGAGACTTGATGAACCCTTCCATATGTTGGCACCAAATATCAAAGTCATCAGGAGTGATTAATGGAGACTTTGTCATGGTACTGGTTTCCATATCAGCCTTTAAGAGAACTACCATTTGAGTTGGTAAGTGTTTTGAGAAACTGAAGAGATCTAAGATGGTGAGATCTTACAATCAAGAGCCTGAAATGCTTTGATACCAACTTTGGGACCGATGAAGGGGGTCAATGCAATAGTTTCACAGTTGTTAGGAAAGTTATAACACTTAAAGGATCAAATAGGGAACGGCTTATAATGAAACAAAGAACATAAGTAAAGAACAAGAACACACTAATATGGTTTTCAAGAATGATGTATATTACTCTCAAGTTCTTACAAAGTGTTACAAAGCTTAAAATGAAATGACAAATACTTGAGACACTTTATACTACATCCTACAGCTGGCCATACTATGAAGGCAAGCTGGAAACACTAATCTAGACAAAAAGATCAATGTAAAGTCAAAAGGCAGATTGTCTTTTGACTAGTGAATATGACATGCCATAGCTCACATCCTTATCTAATACAAAAAGGATAAAAGTACAAAAGTAGAAAGTTACAGACTCAAGACCTTAATCTACAGTTTGACAAAAGTAAGACCTTTTCACCAACTTATATAAGTTGGTGAGTCTTTAGAGGTAGCAGCGGAAAGTAGTTTAGCTTTTGTCAAAAGATGATTCAGAAAAAGCATGGCTTTTCTGTCTTCGGAAAAAAATCAGTCTTTGGCTTTAGAAGACTTCATCTTTGGCTTTGGAAGATTTGGTCTTTTGGCTTTGAAAGATTTGATACATAGAATAATTCATTGAGTTATATCAAATCTTCCTAAGTAACTTCCTTATACTTCACATGTGCATGCTAAGAGCTATTTGGTTGCATCAGCCTCTAAGTGTAATCCTTACAAATATTATTTAGAACTTACATTACTTATCATGATCTAAGCTATTACCTTGAATGACATGTTGGTGTTCTGAACCTTATATGAAAAAATATATGACTCGAAGAAAGATTACATAAGGTGGTGCAAGAGCTGTTGCTCGTGGTGGTGCATTTGATCGCCATACTGGCAAGACACGTGGCACCAGAAGCAAAGCTAAAACAACTAGGACTGAACATGTAGAGTCTGAGGCTCATAGCCACCATGATACTAATGAGTCAATTTGATTGGAGCTGATAATTAGAGAAGCCATTGCTAATGAGTTGCATCAGGTTTCGCAAATCATGATGTCTAATATCATGACTGAGATCTTCAATGAGATAAGGAAGGGCAAAAAACTATAAATAAAGATGACATCAAGGAAGGAAAGGATGATAAGGAAAAGAAATAGGAGGAGAAAGATGATGATTATGAGACAGTGTTGGTACCAACTAAAATATATGACCAAAAGGCCTTCAAAAGGTACAATCCTTCTTTTTTTGATGGGAAGAAAGAAAGTTGCTACTTTTCAATGGGTCTTAGAGATGGAAGCTATAATTGAGATAAGTGAGTCATAGAGAAGATCAGGTAATGAACTTCGCTACACACTCATTTGTGTCTAAAGCCCTTTATTGGTGGGCTACAATGAAATGGACTAAGAGTGAAAGCGCAGTAATGAATATGAAGTGGTCTGAACCAAAGACGTTAGTAATCAAGAAATTTTTTTCATCAGAATGAGGTGGACAAGGTTTAAATAGAAATTTGGGATTGAAAGTAGGGAAGATGACCTACATGGAGTATACCTCCAGCTTTAATAAAATGACCCCATTGGTTCCCTATTTGGTTAGCAGTGATGAAAGTAGGATGAAATGTTACACTCAAGGGTTTCCGTCTAGGGTTCGCATATATGTGAAAGCTAGCAACCTAAAGACCTTTGTATCCTTCGTCGAACTAAGTCTGATTATGTATGATGATGTTATAAATAGGTCCAAGGAAGTGGAACTGAAGAAGAAATGGATCAGTGGTGTTAAGAGAACCCATGAGGATAAGCCCGAGCCAAAGTTTGAGAAAACCATATTCGAGCGTATGTGGATTCCCTATTACAAAGATCAACGAACAAGATTCTTAGATAAAGCTTACAAGACCCGCTACTCAATTCATCTAGGAACCACTAACATGTACCACGATCTAAAAAGGAGTTATTTGTGGCTAGGGATGAAAGCCGATGTAGCTTAGTATGTACAAAAGTGTTTGATATGTATTCAGGTTAAAGAAGAGCATCTGAAGCCATATGAAAAGATCTACCCTTTAGATATCACCAAATGGAAATGGTAGCATATTATGATTGATTTCATTAAAATGTTGCCTTGCGCGCTTAAAGGTTATAATGCAATATGGCTTATAGTTGACAAACTTATAAAGAGTGCTCATTTTTTCCCGATCTTAGAGACGTATAATTCAGGGTGGTTACTAAGCTATTCAATAATGTGATAATTAGACGTCATAGTGTACTCGTTGCTCATCACGACGTGTCAATGGCGAACAACTTTGACAGTCTGACAGAGATACATGGTTTACATCCAAATTTTAGAAGAAGTTCAATGATGATATGGGAACAAGGTTGTACATTAGTACAACATACCACCCGTAGACCGATGGCCATTCTAAAAGAACTATTTAGACTATAAAAGACATGCTTTGGGCATGTATTATTGATGTATGTAGAAAGTATATATATTTTGGTAAAGGTTTTTCGCACATATTTAGTTTTAAATGGTTATTACTAATACTAAACTACACACCCAAAAGGCAATTATAACTATCGTGAGGTAATATAGTATTGGTAAGAACCGAGTATCAATTGGTGGACACCCTAAGTCTACTCAAGAACCCTTATAAATGACTATCAATTTTGAATTTAATGATAAGTTAAATAGAATAATGATAAATAAAGATAGATAAAGATTGAGACTTTTGGTGAATCTTTCAGTGAAGTAAGGCTATTATTCTAATTTAAATTACACTTATGTAACTGTGATGAATTGGTGGTGTGATTATAGATATTGATTAATTTAATTATATTAATGTTTATAAACGTGACCCAACACGGATTTCTCGTCTGCCAACTCCGTAGTGACAAGGACACAAGCATCGAGTAACTTACAATGCTAATCCTCCAAGCCACTAGTAATGTAGGTAATACTTTTGCACCCTTTCAACATATGATTTCAGAAAACATAACTTAATGTTAAATCAAGAATTGATCAAGTTCCTTTCTAACATACCATTCATTTTAGAAAACCATAACAATTACTATAGATTTCTCAGAATAATAAAAGGGAACCCGCAAATGATCAAAAGTTAAGATGATATGATTTCTAATAACATTTCTAGTTCATTAGCCATGGATTTATTATGAATACCAGTTTCTTGAAAAAAAGTAAGTTTATACGTTCTCAACCTTGTATGACATTAGGAATTACAAATCATAAGTTTATAACTTTCCGTTCAAATGTAGATGCTACCCATCAAAAGATTACCTAAAATTACCATAACATTAACATAATATTAACCACATGATTAGTTCATCACAAGTTACATAAAGTTTCACTAAATTAAGATAATAAATGAGGTTTAGCTTATAATGAGCTTGAACATAACAAAAAGATTGTAATGAAATCATCGGGAAATTAGACAATCAAACCGGTGATTCACTATGGATGATGTTAAACGGTCTCGAACTTCTTCTAAGTGTTGAATGAACCTCTAAAACCTTCAAAGGACTTCAAAAGGTTGGGTTCCCTAGAGGGAACACCAACATTTCAACTCCCAAAAGCTACTCTCAAAGTTGCAATACGACGATGCCATAACATTAAATCACTCTCCGAGGCCTTTGATAATAAACAAGACACAATTACAAATGAATGTGAGCCATTCATATCTAGTAAGTATGTGTCTTTGTCTCTTGACGTTCTTAATAAAATCCACTCATCAGATATTACAAATCTAGGTTTTAAAATAAGACATTCTTTATAAGTGAAGTGTGTTGAATACTGTTTATCATGGATTTGAGAAACACTTAACAAATCATGTTTTAGTTCTTTAGCTAAACTGACATCTTCAAAACTTAATACACCATTAGACACTTGAATTTCCTTTGTTCAAATCAGTTTTATCTGAACATTTCTTTATCAGTAAAAATATTTAAATGATTTGTATTCTTATAAATCTTGCATTTAAAAAGAATTGCTTTCTATTATATGAAATAGAGTTATGAAATCTTTGTTTGTTTGTTAATTGATGTTGATGAATGCAATTTCTAGCCATATGATTTCGCTTGCCACAAACATAACAACACGGTTTATGATACGGATTTTGCACTCGTGTATTTCCCTCGAACTGCTTATAATAACTACCAAAGATATCATAGAATCTGGTTTTAGTGCGTCATAGTCTCTTGTTTCTTTCTTTCAATAAGAACATTCCTAGCTGAATCCGAAAGAACTAAGGTATCTTTCTTAATAGATTGATTGAAGCCGATGAGGCATGCACAGTAGATTTAATCTTTTGAATCATAAGTACTTGAATGGGACTAGTTTCCTTGATACCTGATCTACACACATCTTGTTTTACTGGATTTTTGATTGTGGGATCCATTGATTCCATAAAAACACTCAAAACATGATAAATATCTACGCATATGTGTCCAGGTAAAAATTGAAGTCTGAGTTTAATATGGATAAATCAAATTGACAATCAGTGTAACTAGTCTTATTTTAAATAAAGTTGTACGATGTTAATAGTCAATTTCATAAAATATGATCCTATACTTGAAAATTTACCAAAAACAGTTTAAGATATAAATCTAAATTTGTGTGTTTTAACTTGTTTTTGTTCGTATTTGTTTACATTTTGTTTTTAGTTTACCAAATGTTTTACAAAATTGAGGGTTTCTGGTTAATTATTAACACTTGGTTAAACATGATTTTAAACAGAATAAATGACAAGATCAAATAAAATGAACAAATATTTGAAACAAAATTGAAAAAAGTTCAAAATTTTTCAAAAATAAATTGAACTTCTCGCATGCGAGAAGTTCATTGGGTGCGATAAGTTCATTGGTGTAACTAGTTGAACTAATCGCATGCGAGAAGTCTGAAAACTATAAATAGTATAGTTGTGCGATTAGTTGACTTATCACACGAAAACCCCCTGATTTCACTCTCAAAATTTGTCAAAGTGTTGAACTTATTCTTTTGATATACTTGTTCGTTCTAGTTGATTATTGATACTTAAGAGTTTGACAAGGTATTTTGTTGGTTATAGATTAGTTTTAAGTGTATTTGATTAATGACCGAAAGTTAAATGACCAATACACTCAAAATTAAACAAAATTAATCATATTAAACCTTAATAAAACCCTAATTGACACTTAACAAACATGTATTAGTAGGTAAAACACCCTGAAAATACTTAATTTGAAATTTAAAAATTGAACTTGGCGCATGCTAATAGTTGAAGTGAATGTGAACAGATGCGAAAAGTTTCAAATTCTCACAGAACTACTTGCATGGAATTTTTGACTTGTCGCGCTAATAGTTGACTTTTGGTCAAAATGGAGTTTATGCGAATCATTTACTTGTCGCGTGAGAAGTTACTTCTAAATTTGAACTATTCGCATGCGAATAGTCTATCTTGTGCGAAAAGTTTAAATTTCTAATTTTCAAAATTTTTAAGTCTAAAACTCATTGTGTGTGACTAATAAATTTTTGTTTATTCTAATTTTCAGATGGCAAGACAAAGGGTTTTTAATAAAAACCATAATGCAGTTGCATTTTTGGAGACATTTCGGATGACAAGGCATTATTCCGATCACTAATAGACGGTCTCAAGACTTCTTGGATATATCATGCTATTACAGCTAGTCCTAACATTTATACTGATGTGATTGATCAGTTTTGGCTGACAGCAATATGAGAGACGCTCAGGGAGAACCGTGCATTGCTACGACAGTCAAAGGGAAGAGAACTATGATTACTTCTGAGGTGATCAATAGTGTCTTACTGTTAGAAGATCAGCCGAACACTCTGGTGAAGATTGATGATGACATTGCCTGAGACTGTTTACTGAGGATGGGATATGATCACAGATATCCATCACTGGAGAAGAAACATTTAGCTCTATTTTGGAAGTATCTATTCCACGTGTTGGTTCATTGTTTAAGTAACCTGAAGGCTGGGTTTGATAGTCTAAGTGCTATTTTTGGATCACTGCTTGTATCTCTTGTTGATAACTTACCATATAGCATATTCAAAGCTATATTTGTGGAGATGCAGAAGAATGTGATAGCTGCTATCGGGAAGAAGTTTATTATGTATCCTCAGTTTATCCAGATGATTGTGAACGCTGCTCATCCTGAGTTAGCTGTATCTAATTGTTCTATCTATGTTGTTATGGTGATGAAGAAAGATATCTTTACATATCTGATGGGATCACATGGAAATGCTTGGAAAGGTGATCACTTTGCCAAATTTGGCCGATTTGTTGAGTGTTTTCAATCTGATGATCCGCCTATTCAGCAACAAGCTTCTACTGAACCACAGCATACTGAGCCAGTTATTTCATCTTTTTAAGCTCCTGAGGATGCTCCAAGAAGCTCTTCTAGATCGGGTGGTATGTCTATTGATGAAGAGATTGATTCTTGGTTCAGTTCTGATAGTGAGATAGATAGTGATCAGATAGGAAATGTTCCTGAGGATTCACCATTTACTCAGAGGAGGAAGAAAAGAATGGCAAGAAAAAGAGCTTATTCTAATGTGAGTTCACATGGGAGGGGTAGAGGATGGCAAGAAACTGAGACTTCACGTATATTTCTCTTTGATTTGAAATGATTACAGATAAGTGTTAAATCAAGAAATAACCATTTTCTAAATTACATCAAAAACAACTATTTATACTAAACAAAAGAGTTCTCACACTTATCGGTAATCATTTCACACTTATCTACAGGTAAAGGTTTTATGTAAACTTAAACAAAGCACCTTCTCAGATGAGATACATGGAACGTCAGGTGAATTCCACTTAACTCATCAGGTAGCTCCAATCGATAGGCCACATCTCCTATCCGAGCAATAATTCGGAAAGGCCCTATATACCTCGGGCTTAGCTTTCCTCACTTTCTGAACCGGATGATCCCTTTCCAAGGTGAGACCTTCAATATAACTCTATCGCCCACCTTGAATTCAATCGGTCTACGCCTCTTGTCGGCATACGACTTTTGTCTATCCTTCGCTGCCTTCATAAAGGCTTTGATCTTCTCCAACTTCTCAGTCGTAGCCTCGATCACCTCAATGCTTTCCAACTCCTTCTGCCTGATGTCACCCTAACATACGGGCGTTCTACACTTCCTATCGTATAGCATCTCATAAGGAGGCATACCAATACTGGCATGATAACTGTTGTTATATGAGAACTCGGCTAATGGTAAGTGTTCATCCCAACTTCTTCCAAAATCGATCACGCATGCTCGTAGCATATCTTCCAGCGTCTGAATAGTTCTCTCCGACTGACCATCTGTCTGAGTATGGTACGCCGTACTAATATGTAGCCACATCCCCATCACGTCGTGGAATCTCTTCCAAAACTTTGATGTAAGCCGAGTGTCACGGTCCAACACGATAGACACCGGTACGCCATGACGAGCTACGATCTCCTTAATGAACAGATCTGCCAACCTCTCAGATGAATACGTCTCACGGATTGGCAAGAAATGAGCACTATTCGTCAAACGGTCAACGATCACCCATATGGCATCGTACCCTCTTTTCGTATGCCGAAACTTCATAATGAAGTCCATGGTGATGTGCTCCCATTTCCACTCGGGTATATTCAAAGGTTGGATCTTCCCGTATGGCTTCTGATGCTCCGCCTTCACTTGCAAGCAAGTAAGGCACTTACTCACATACTCTGCTACGTCACGCTTCATTCCAGGCCACCAGTAATCTTTCTTCATATCCTGATACATCTTTGTGGCACCGGGGTGAATCGAGTATCGAGTCTTATGGGCCTCATCCATGATCTCTCCCCGTATATCCCCATAACAAGGAATCCACATCCGCCCAAATCGGGTTCTAACACCGAGAGTGTTCTCACCCAACTCCGCGACTAGGCCTTTCATCCTTTCAGAGTTGATTCGATCCTCTTTCAACGCCTCATTCCTGAAATTCCTTGACCTGCTTCATCACGTCAGAGGTCATTACCAACTGATAAGCCTTTACCCAAATCGGCTCGGGCCTCTCTTTTCGGCTAAGGGCATGCGCCACTACGTTGGCCTTGCCCAGATGGTAGTGGATCTCACAATCATAATCCTTAATCAACTCTAACCACCTCCTTTGCCTCATATTGAGATCCTTTTGCTTGAACAAGTACTTCAAGCTCTTATGGTCAGTGAAGATAGTGCACTTCATCCTATACAAGTAGTGCCTCTAAATCTTCAATGCAAAGACCACCGCCGCCAACTCCAAATCATGAGTAGGGTAATTAGCCTCATGGATTTTCAACTGTCGGGACGCGTAGGCTATATCAGCACGCAACCCAATCCCCGAATAAGAAGCGTCCAAATAGACCACTAAGTCTTCGCTCCCTTCGGGTAATGTTAAGACAGGAGCTTGGATCAATCTCGTCTTTAGCTCTTCAAAAGCATTCTCCTGTTCTAGACCTCATACAAACTTTACCTCCTTGCGGGTAAACTTGGTCAACGGTGAAGCTATCTTGGAGAAGTCTTGGATGAATCTTCTGTAATTGCCCGCCAAACCCAAGAAACTACGAATCTCGGATGGCGTCTTTGGAGACTTCCATTGCATCACCGTCTTAACTTTTTCCAGGTCCACCATGATCCCTTCCGGGTTAACCTCATGACCCAAAAACTGAACCTCGCGCAACCAGAATGCCCACTTTGAGAACTTAGCATACAGCTTCTCCCTTCTGAGCGTTTCCAGCACCTCCCGAATGTGACCGTCATGTTCATTTTCGCTCAGGATATCATCAATGAACACAATATCCAACATCGGCTGACACACCCTATTCATCAAATCCATAAAAGCAGTTGGCGCGTTGGTTAAACCAAAGGACATAACAAGAAACTCGTAGTGTCCATAATGCGTGGGAAAAGCTGTTTTAGGTATATCCTGCTCCTTCACCTTCAACTGATGGTAACCAGATCGGAGATCTATCCTCGAGAACCAACTGGCACCTTGGAGCTGATCAAATAAGTCATCAATCCTCTGTAACGGATACCGATTCTTCACGGTCAACTTGTTCAGCTCACGGTAGTCGATGCACATCCTCATTCTACTGTCCTTCTTCTTCACAAACAAGACCGAAGTACCCCATGGAGAGATACTCTGTTGAATGAATCCCTTATCCAACAGCTCTTGTAGCTGAGTCATCAAATCTTTCATCTTGGAGGGAGCTAGACAATACGGCGCCTTAAAAACAGGTTGGGCACCAGGTATCAGGTCAATTTGGAACTCGATCTCAAGGTCAGGTGGCACACCTGATAAGTCTTCCGGGAATACGTCAGGGAAGTAACACACTACCGGCACATCCGATAATCATGGTACCGACACATCAACATCCTTCTCATAGGCTAGATAGGCACCACATCCACGCCTCATACACTTCTCAGCCACAACCATCGAAATCACCTTCAGACCGTAGTAACCCTATTGCTGTAGATCGTCGCTGAACTCCCATCCGACGTAGTCAATCGAATCATCTTCTTGCACCACACAATATTTGCTTTATAGGCTGCTAGCCAATCCATCCCTAGGACTACATCGAATCCACCTAAGGGCATTATAAACAATCTACCAAAGAACCTATGGCCTTCCAATTCTATGTCATAATCCTCTACCACAACACAAATCCTGGTAGACTTACCAATAGCAGTTTCTACATCGAAGGGCTCATCAATCTTTCTACTCCTAGTGGGCAACTTATCACAGAAGGCAGCAGAAATAAAACTCCTACTAGCACCAGAATCAAAAAGTATAGAGGCACAAGTCTGGTTAATTAGGAATGTACCTGACACAATATCGAGGTCCACTCTAGCCTCCTCCCGAGTCATAGTGAATGCCCTGGCCTTCGCCCTCTACCCTTCCTTCTCAATCCCCTTCCTTGCCCCGGAGTTCTCGGCCCTCAGCTTCTTGCAATCCCTACTCATATGGCCCTTTTCACCACAATTATAACACTTTATAACCTTGCAATCTCTCGCCACATGACCAGGCCTCCCACACTTGAAGCAGACATTCAATCCCCACTTACATTCCCCCACATGGTCTCTCCCATACTTGTTACACACCTTCGCCACTACCTCGATCGCAACTGCCCTGCCACCCTCCACCTTTGCCTTCTTGCCCTTGGGGGTGAAACCACCACTGCCAAAATGTTTCCCACTCCACTTCCCTTCATGTTCACCTCCACCACGGGTACCTCCTCCCTCTCATCGTACAGTCTTCCTACCAAATCGACCACCGACCTAAACGTGCTTGGCCGGGCGGCGATCATGTGTCTTCGGATATCCGCCGACAGACCCTGGATGTACCTCTTAATCTTTCATGACACAGGCATCACCTGATCTGGCACCAACCTTGCCAACTCATTAAACTTCATCGTGTACTGTTGGTGAGTCATAGTTCCCGCCTCCAACTGCAGGAACTCCCTCTCGACCTTATTGAGTTCCCTGTAAGGGCAAAACTCCTCAATCACCAGCTTCTTCAGTTCACTCCACCTCATCCTCCCAATCACCCTGCTACCCTCGGCCTGGATAATATTTTCCCACCAGCACAAGGCCGAATCCACAAACAAATGGGTAGCAAACTTTACCTTTTGATCCTCTCGGCACTCGCTAATATCAAGTACCTCCTCCATCGCTCTCACCCATCGGTTAGCAGCAGTAGCATTCTCATTCCCATTGAAAATCAGATCTTTGGAATGCCCCATAGTTGCACCCCTTTGCATCTTCGTGCGCCGCCTCCTCCTCATCATCATCACTGGAGACAACAATCTCAGTACCTGAACCTCCTTCTTTGTCCCCTTACCTAGCAATTTTCCTCCTCTCCTCCTTCTCCTTCTTTTCATCCTCCCTTATAGCACGAATAACCTCGGTCACTACAGACGGCAGAATCATCTGCATGACCTGATGAACCTCCTCAACCACCGCCTCTCTCACTGAGGCCCTCAGATTAGCACTCTCATCACCGCCCTCATGGTGATTAATCTCGGGATCTGCAGGTGCCGTCTCGGCAGTTCTAGCCTTATTCCTCATGGCATGTGTTCCAGCACCACGTCCACCACGCACTCCACCTCGGGAAGCCTTCGAAGATCTACCACCGGCCATCTGAGCGCTATAAGATTCAAACACCAACACGATCATTCAAGGTAATAGTTTAGATTACGTCAAGTATAGTAAGTCCCTAATTACAGTGGCCAGTTGTGATTAGCCACTTACTTTATTCTTCCTTCTCCAAGCATTCCTTCTCCTGACTACATCAGTATCCAAATCTGCTAGGGGCACATAAACCACATAACACGCGCATATACTTCCTTTTTATTATCTTACATGAAACATTTACATAAAACCTTTACCTACAGGCATGTAGCTACTAGGACTGGCATCCCTTCCCTTTTTCGTTCCATTCTCAGTTTAAGTTTTAGTTTTTTTTTTGAAATATTTTACCCAATTCTCTTAAACTTTGGCTCTGATACCAACTTAAGGTCCCATTCCCGGGACGCTTACAGTTGGTCAATCATCGCATAATACATTTAAAACACCTCATTTGCAGCGGAATTAAACCTTTTCATTCATGATTAAAATCATGTCAATACATCAAATCATTTATTTACATCTCAAAATTATGTTAATACAATAATCATTTCCAAAAATGTGGATGCCAGACGCAAATCATTCCCAGTGGCCTATGCATCCATGCCTGCACCTCCTCAGCATCAAACGGTTACCTACCAACTATTATGCATACAAAACGTCAGCTACGCTAAATGAGTTCTAGTTTATATTTTAAAAATACTTTACTTTTCGTTAAAACATAACCTTTACTTTCGTTCATGATCACACATCGTACGTATATCTTGATAATAATTATTATTATCTTATCATAATAGCTTTTTTCGTACTTTCTTTCGTTCTTTCAATTTTAATCTAGATCCTGTCATAGGCTACGCCCCATCATTGTGCACGAAGCAACTTCCGTCTTGGGGTCAAGCGACAAGGATCTCGTTTTCGTACGTCTTGATCAGTCACAAAGACTGACCCCCTGTGTGCTTCCTCATGGGTTAGCTAAACCACACACAGTTTAGCTAACAACCCCTCAATGATTTGTGAACCTTCTTTCAGTTTGCTTGTTAGACTTTCATTTATTCATTACGTTCCACTTTCATCATCGTTATCTTTTACTTTCGTTACGTAATACTTCACTTACATAATCATACATATCAAGTAAAGTCACATCATAAAGCATATAGTTTTAAAAAGTCGTATAACGTGAAAAGATAACGCATCACACATAATAGCATAGCATGCAAAAACTTAACATACATCAGCAACATCTCGCGCAAAAACTACCCCTTCGCGCGAGAACCATCCTATCACGCGAAAACCATCAAGTCGCACGAGAACTTACAAATCGCGCGAGAACTACCTGTCGCGTGAAAACATGCGTATCGCACGAAAACTACACCTTTCACGCGAGAACTTCCTAGAATTCAAAATCTTAACGTACATCAAAACTGTTCGCGCGAAAACTACAGGTTTTTCCCGCCCATTCACAACTTATCGCGTCTAAGGCTGTTCTAACATGCAAACATCTTAAACAACATCATACCAATCATGAACAGGCACATTCAAACGTTCTAGTATGCATAATAACCCCAAAACATAAAACTTGCGTAAAATGGGGACTAGAAACTCACTTTTTGAAGTTCTAGCACAAACGCAACCTTCCCGAAGCCTTTTCCAAGCGAAACTACATAACCATGCGTTATATTCATCAATAATCCATTCTTATTACATAACACGAGTTACTACACGAGTTACATACCTTAAACACTTGAATTCTTTACTTTCTCTCTCTACACAGCCGATTTCTCTCTCTAGCAGCTGAACTTTTCACGCGAAATGGAGTCAGACTGGGTGTTCTCAGCTATTTATACCCAGCTGAGCTTTTCACATGAACTTCTCACGCGAGAACTTCCTTTCACACGAGAACTTCATCTGCCTTCTTTTTCTTCGAAATTTTCGGGCGTTACAGATTGTAGGGATTGAACCTAGAGGCATGGGAAATCAAATAAAGATGATCAAGATCAAAGTCGCGTGAGAACTTGAAGTATCAGTGCGAGAACTTACATCTCGTGCGAGAACTCTTTTTTTTAGTATAAATAGTTGTTTTTTATGTAATTTAGAAAAGCTTTTGTTATTTCCTGATTTCATACTTATCTGTAATCATTTCAAATCAAAGAGAAATATACGTGAAGTTTATTTACATTTGTGCTTATCTTCTACTTGTTCAATCTTCTTACCGTGAATGATTATATTCCTTGTTTTCATCACGAGATCGATTTGATGTGTTATTGTTGATCCTTACAACTTCCAAAATCAAGTGCTCATTGTGAACTTTATATCTTTGAATCTTTACTACACATGCATTAGTACAAAGACTGATGTATACCTCATATGTTTCTTTAGTCCTTGTATATTTTTCAGGCATTGTTTTAACCATAAACGTCTTTAAAACATCTTCCTTTTCTAGTTCAGTTGCTAGAGTGATCTCAACAGCATTGACAACATCAGAATGAGCAGGTGCTGGAGTTTCCTTAACGGCATTAACTTTCTCTTCAATCATAGCTGGAGTAGTCTCAACAGCTTCTTCTTTGCTTCCTCTTTTTCCTTCGTCAGTTTTCATTTCTTGTGCTAGAGTAGTCTCAACAGCAGATTCATTAAGCACCTTTTCATCATTCTTGATCTCCTTTTCAGCCAAAACACCAGCAAGTAAATATTCAAAAACAAACTCAGCAAACAATTTTCCCCAACACTTTCTTCACCATCCTGAATATCTGCTAACAATGTTGTAGACAACTTAATATCCAAGACCTTCATTTGGTCTGACCAATCATACTCTCCATTGGTCTGAGAAACTAATGCTTTGTTGTTTGAAGAACTTGCCTTATCTTTTTTTACTTCAACCTCAACTGTCATTATCTTCTTACCACCTTCATTTTGATTTGCCTTTCCTTCAATACATTCCCTTGCAAAGTGACCTCGTTTATCTCAGTTGTAGCATCTTAAGTTTGTCTTGTCAAACAGATCTTGCTTAAGTTGTTTACACCAAAGATTTTTCTCCCCATTCTTTAAGCAAAGTTTGAGCCCTATATAGCACCATTGCCATCTAGTATTTAATGTCATTTTCTTCAACATCATTAGGATTAACATGTTGCAAGTCATCAACTAAGATATTAGGTGCACGCAGTCTACTGGCGATGAATGCTTCATAGCTATTCATAAATGTAGTGAATAGAGCCAGATACTCTTTAGCAATTTGGATTGTTTGCTTGAATGGTTGGAGTTGACAACAAATGCTTGTTGAGTGGGTTATGAGGGTTGACTGTTTAGACTTGGAGAAAATCAGTTTAGATTAGGAACATGGAAATGAGGAGTGAATGTCTCTTTGATTGAGGGTTGACTGTGTGCTGATTGTTGTTATTGGCACATTTGAGAGTAATTGACATAGTGATTGGGATTACAAGCCATCTTGGCATTCAATGTAGAGGCTTTAGCTCCCATGGTGTTTAAATAATTTGCAGCTCTCTGTTTGTCATCTATCTCATATGATTTGATAGTAGAAATCAAGTCACTAAGAGACAAGGAAAATAGATCTTTTGTTCTCTTGATTGTAGTGTAGTTGTTATTCCAGCTGTACGTTAAAGAATTCAACACTTTTTGTTAACAGCTATATTTTCCAATGAAATTCCTGCACTCTTCATTTTAGTGATCAGCTTAACAAATCTAGACATTTGAGCCTCCAATGTCTTACCCAGCATATGGTTAAACTTATTGAACTCTTGGTTTAGCATATCTTTACGGCTTTCCCTCATGTGTTTGTTTCCCTTGATCTGTTCCTCTATCGCATCCCATAGAACCTTACCTCCTCTGGACTCTTTGAACTTTTGTGATATCTCAGTAGTGAGTGCCATGGTGATTGCGGCATAGGCTTTGTCATCGAGTTCAAGTTTCTTTATTTCCTCTTCATCCCATAGATGTTCAGGTTTAGGTACCAGATCTCCCTTATCATTGTTATACACAAGAATGTACGGTCTGTACTTGATTGACCGTAACATCTGGGGTTCGGTGTATATGACATGATTCTCGAACCTATAAACCCAATCTGGATAGTCATCTTCACATAGAAGTCTTTGAGGTTTGGTGCTTGTGCCAATCTCATTGCCAAGGTTTAGTGTAAATGTGATGTTCTTTAGATTTTCCATTTCTGAAACTCGGGAGTTAAACTTTTCAAAAATTCTTGAAAATTGAAGTTCTCGCGCGAATAGTCTTTAGAGAAACTTTTCACGTGAACTTGTCGCACAAACTTTTCGCGCGTAAATCTCTGTAACTGACTTTTCCGAAAAGATGAACTTCTCGCTTGAAGGGAATTTTTTCCCAACATACTTTTGCGATTACTATACTTCTCGAGCGAAACTGATACTTCTCGCGTGCGAAAACTAACTTTTCGCTCGTTTAATTTCTTTCAATTTCTAAGTTTTCAACCTCAATTTTACCACCAATTTATCCAAAATTAAGTGATTAAGCTTCAAATTAGTGATTTAGGTTCAATTTGATCCTAATTGTTTCTAATTGATTCTTAACCAAGTAAACTCCATCACTACTTCAATCAAACAGGTTTCAGCTCTTAATATCTTCAATTATGATCACAAACTGCAGAAATCAAGTAATCTTCAAAAGGAAATCAAATTCGTAGCTCAAGAACACTTCAAAACTCTTCAATCTTCAATCAAATCGATATAGAGCATACCAAGCTCTGATACCAATTGTAACGATCAACAATAACACAGCAAATCGATCTCGTGAGGAGAATGCGGATGTAATCGCTCCGTGTGAAGATTGAATTAGAAGACATTATGAATAGAATCAAGCACAAAAAGTATAAACTTCAAGTATATTGCTCTCTGATTTTTCCTTGATTACAATAGAGTATGAAATCAGAAAAATGCGAAGTCTTCTTAATTAAATCAAAAGCTAAGTATTTATACTAAACAAGAATGTTCTCATGTGAGAAGTAATTCTCGCAAATAAATACCGAATACGAAACTAAATGTGAATAATAACATAATTAATATTAAATGAAACAAATCCAAACCATAGTCCTTCAGAATGGACTAAAAGAAAACTTCTTCACTTGAATCTTGAGCCGCAATGATTCTTTGGATTTGGCTTTGACTGCAAAATGAGCGAACTGAAAAGTTGAGTGATGATTGAGGCACGTATTCAATACGTTTCCCATAAAACAGATTTTACGCCGTTTCTCAAATGAATGCATTTATCCCTAGGGTACAACAACCAAAAAAATATATGCACTACTGAAGATGTCCTCGTACAGAGCTTGCACTAGATATGAAGGTGTCTTGAACAATAGCATGCAGACCCGAGAATGTTGGAAGTTCTTCAAAGAGTCTGTGTGTGTGGTTTCACCAACATATATGGTTTTCAAGTGTGTAAAACAAGATGCATGTTTCTTGTATTTATACCTAAAATCAAAGGAAGCAAAGATTCAATCACTTAACGGAATAATATTACACAATTTAACTTTATCTAATTTGTGAATTAACATCCATATTAATTTACAAACTAACTCTACATAATTGTGAATTAATATTCCAGAATTTGAACATAAAGGTTGTTTTCTTCTGTAGAGCGGAATCACGAATTTGCAACTTGACTCGTTCCACAACCCCTAATGGGCATCATAGTAAAGAATTCACAATGACTTGTCATCAATTCTTTCCATCAACCACACACCTTCAATCAACAATATCTCATTAATCTTAGCATTGTTTTGGATACAGTATGGTTTATGGAGAACAAACATCTTAACTAATAATTATTTTACTAACAAATACAAATAATTATTTTTGTCCAAGTAATGAAAAAGATTTTTCACTAAATTTCCAGCATATAAAACCTCCTAAACCCTATTTTTAATATCTTAGTATTATTACTTGAATATTAATGTTTTTCAATAGTAGTTGGCATGTTATGTGCAGGGTCTTGTAGCTCCAACTAATATGGATCTAGGGCCTAGAGTTCAGTGGTTAGCCTATGTAGTTGGTATGTTACGTGTTCAGTTATATTTCGACATATGGTATAATGTTCATTTTTTGTTAAGATAAAAATGATATTCTTAAGGGCGGTAAATCTGCAGTTTTGGGGAGTTCTCGTAAGTCAGAAAGGGTGGGTTCTTTACCCAAAAATTTTATTGAATATGTTGTTTAGGGGAAAGTCAAATATAATATAGATAGTATATGAATTTTTTGCAGATTTATTCTTCTAATAATGTGTCTTTCTTGTCTTTACTCGATAAAAGCACTTAACCTAAATCTTACAGTGAAGCATGTCAAGATATGAACTGAATAAAGGCAATGAACAATGAAATTAAGGCTTTAAATAGAAATCAAAATGGATCATAACCAATGTACCTAGAAATTAGAAATATATAGTTGTAAATGGCTTTATAATTTAAATATAAATCAAAAGGAGGATAGAGAGATACCAAGAACGGCTTGTAGCTAAGGTTATACTGACGAGAGGTTTAGGTTTTAATGAGACTTTGGCTCTCATAGTTAAAATGACTACTATTAGAACATTAATTGCAATTGCTGGAAATTATTTCAATTGGATGTATACAGTGCATTCTTGTATGGTGAGTTACATGAAGATGTGTATATGACTATACCTTAAGGTTTTAGTTCTAAAATGATGATTGTAGGGTTTATAAGCTAGTGAAATCATTGTATAGGCTTAAACAAGCTCCTAAGTAGTGGAATGAAAAATTAACTACAACCCTTAAATCTATAGAATTTTCTCAAAGTAAGTATGATGCTTCTTTATTTTTGTCAAGTCATGTGAGTCTAAAATTGTGATGTTACTTGTCTATGTTGATGATATTGTTGTAACCGGTAATTAAGAGGCTGAAATTGAGAAGGACAAACATTTATTACATAAAAGTTTTTAATTAAGGATTTGGGTGTTTTAAAATATTTTTGGAGTAGTAGTTCTTGAAACCAATAACAGTATTTGTTTAAATTAGAGGAAATATTGTTTAGAATTATTAAATGAATTTGGTATGCTTACGAGTAAACATGTTGCTATTCCTATGAAACAAAATCTTGTTAGATCTAATGGTTTAAATTTTGAAAGTAGAGATTCTGTTTTAGAAAATTTACTGCTAGCGAATCTTAATTGGAAAACTTAAATATTTTACTCTAACTGTCATGATATTTATTATATTGTTCGATGTTTGAGTCAATATATGCATAACCTCTTTAGTCTCATTTTAAAATTGCTTTAAGACTTTTAAGATACTGAAAGTCAAGTCCTGGTCAAGATTAATGTTTAAAACACAATACTGCTCTCTTTTATAAGGATTTTCTAACTCAAACTGGGGTAAGTCTATGTCTACCAAAAGGTGTGTCACTAGTTTTTGTGTCTATTTAGGTGGTAGTCTTATATCTTAGAAAAGTAAAAAAAAAAACAAACTAATGTGTCTAGATCTTAAGCTAAAGCTTAATATAGGGTAAAGTGTATAACTGGCTATGAACTTTTCTGGATTAGAAAGTTACTTGAAGATATGCAGTTCGTTGTCGTATTCCTATTGAAATTTCATGTGATAGTTTGCTACTATTCTTACTAAAAATCCAGTGTTTCATAAAGGAATAAAGCATTTTAAAATATACTTACTCTTTTTAAGAGAGAATTTTGAGCTGGAATTTTTAAATTATAAAAGATATATACCGGTAATTGGCCTGCTAATGTGTTTATGAAAAACTTAGTATTAATCAACATAAAAGTGTATGTGAAAATCTAGGTCTAGTTGATTTGTTTGAGTATTGAATTGAGGATGGGTGTTAAATTTAGTTATTTTTAGTTCAACTCAATCTAATAATATTTTTTATTGTCTTTATAAGGTATAATAAAGTTTAAGGGTTTTGTATGGATATTTCTATTCTTCAAGGGTTGTTATTGTGCGAAGTGATCATGCAGGAGTCATTACTAGACATGTTGTTTCTTGTGGAGTATATATACATCGCATCCGGTCATTTTAAGGGTTCATGAAGTTTCTAGGGTTTCTCTCTTCCTTAAGAGAGAAACAATGCTATCATCAATCTCATTGTTCTTCTAAGCAATCTTTGATGACAAGCAACGCATTATTACTTATCCTAGTAGTGCGATTGTTGAGTTTTTATGATATTTGGTGTAGATTTTTTCTTTGAGTCATTTGTTCATTCTGTTGTTAATTAGTGAGATTCGTTATTTAATATGTAAGTGTTAATTTCATATTGAATCCAGAAAAGATTATACTATGATTTTTTAATAATCATGATATATGTTTTGGGTTTGGGTTATAATTCTATATATATGCATAAAAGATTCCCACCCCACCGTGCAAGGCAAATTTTTACTTTGTAATAAATTCAATATAATTAGCATATTTGCACCCACAGGGAAGCACGAGGATGCGGTGAACCAGATCGACATAACACATTGGGTGTCTAATAAAATCACTAGAAGCATTCTCCGTCAATAGATCATGATGTCACCTGACACATAAGAACAAGCTAGTGCCAAATGCAGTCAATCTTATAATGTTATTCCATAATAAACAAATAATTCCAAAGTTCCAAACTGAGCACTCAAGAACAATTGTAAATCCAAACGAAAGGACAATTTAAACAAATATGAAACATAATCCAAACCAAACAACCTACACATTTGTCCAATTGCTCTCGAAGAGCGGTCCCGACTAACATCCTCTAATTCAAGCACATCAAGCATTATTAACTGGAAAGACTTGGTCTAAAAAGTCAACATATGTTGGTGATTTCACAGGTTTAAAAGTAAAAATAATTTGACATGTAAGTCTAGTACAATAATGTGTGAATGAGCATAATAAGTCATAGACAGCAATATAAGCTCACGACCAAACCTGACGAAAATGCCCCAAGCATAAGTCCAAGTCCAAGTCCAAAACAACAGTTGTTTTGGCTAGAATACTGAAAACGAGGGTGGGGTTGTCAACGGTGATTTCACAGGTTTAAAAGTAAAAAATAATTTGACATGTAAGTCTAGTACAAATAAGTGTGAATGAGAACATAATAAGTCATAGACAGCAATATAAGCTCACGACCAAACCTAATGACGAAAATGCCCCAAGCATAAGTCCAAGTCCAAGTCCAAAACAACAGGTTGTTTTGGCTAGAATACTGAAAACGAGGGTGGGGTTGTCAACCTGTAAGTACTAAGAATACATCTCCACGACTCCCAAACTTGAGTTAAATAATCATGATAAGAACACAGGAACTAGGTCATAAGAGTACACAATCATTAAAAAAATTTAGACTCAATCTTCCGACCTAAATCAAACATGACAGTCCAATACAGTCCAAAACAAATTCAAAATTACAAAATAGTTTACAACCTTTGCTCATGTTTTTCCCCTAAGTACAGCATATTAAAGGGGCCGTGAAACTCACTTTAATAATAGCATTGTCCATATAGCCCAGAAACCATATTAGCAAATCACTACATCTGATAAAACAATATAGGATTACTAATGGTTGAAACGACCTAATTGATTGTAATCCTCATAGTTTAGTCCTTAATGTCCAAGAAAGTACTTATTTAAAAATATTGTCCGTCTATTATTATAAGTCCAATACCCTTCCTAAAGTTTCCAAATCCCGTGTTATTTAAGTTTCAAGCCCTTTTTGTGTTCTTATTATTATCAAGGTCTCTATTAAACATCTTTTAGTCCAAGTTTAACGATTAACTAACCTAAATTGTTTCTATCATTAAACGTCATAGAATCTATCATTGAACACAATCCATAATCCTTGTTAGTTATTTGGTCTTACATTTTTTTATTCAAGACTCATTAGAACAATTCAACATGTACAGCTAATCGGGCACCAATCATGCGTAGGCTTCTTAAAGGTCGAAATAATAATAAAAAGTTGCATATTAGGTACCTCTGAAAGCTAAGAATTTAAACTAAATTCTAGATAAGAATCACTTCAAATAGTTAAAGTATGAGTGAGATATGACCTCACAAACACAAACCAACATTTGACCCAAATTTCCCAAATTGGACCTTCAGTTTTGTTTAATGCATTTGGAGGACCAAATGATATTGGATTAATGCAAGATCACTTGGGTTAGTTAGAGGACTATTTAGAACTATTTTTTAGATGTAAATTTTGATCCATTTATGCATTATGACCAAATTTTCTGATAGCAAATTGTCTAAACTCCAACATTCATCCTTTGAATCCAAATCCACACTTTTGATCGGGAATTGAGCAGAGACATAAACCAATGATTATTTTATATTCATTTGACTTATTAACGATTTAGACCATATGTTGACCATTAAAACTAGTTCCATCTCGTTAATTGAGGTTTTGCGACGTCAGTTCATGTTCTTTGTCGATTAACATCCAAAATCCAAACTTTTTATGTTTATTCATGTTTAATCATTCTTTTAACATCAATATGATGTTTTGAAGAAAAAGTCTGGTTTCCAATTTTCCATAAGGACCGGAATACTATGGATTACAATAAAATGAATACGAGTACAAAAAGAATTCATGAAACTAGGGTTTACAGATTTGTAACAATCCAAATCCCATAACTTATAATCCTTCGCAATCCTTTCCACAATATCAAGAAAAAGTTATTATTAGATGGTGATGTAGATGTTTGATGATGAATATCATCAGGAACATGACTAATAAAATCTAAAATCATTAAAAATGAACTTTTTCTTACTAGAGAATGTGTAGATGATCAAGACTTGATCAAGATTCAATTTTGAATGAAGAAACACATCAAAATTGGTTGATGAGGATGAAGAAGTCATTGATGATGAAGAACAAGAAGAAAACTTCTTGGTATCTAGGGTTTTAAGTTTTGAGAGAAAACTTGATGAAAAAGCCAAAACAAATGAGAATAAACAAGGGGTAACCCCTTTTGGACAGTTTACAGCCACAAAGGGCAAGGGTGGCCCTCGGGCCTTGGTCTGTCCCATCCAAATTTGTCTCGTCACGTTTCACGTTTCATTTGATTTTCGAATTTTTAAATTACTTGTGTTCTTACGATTCCAACAAGCTATTATACGACATATTAATTATTTTAATTCCATTTGACCACATTATTTCTATTTAGTAGACTTTCAGCAAAATCTATCCATGTTCGGCATCTATTGTGTTTTTAATGTAAATTTTATATTTATGTTTCCAAGTCCTTAGTCCAATTTAAGGCAAGAAACCATCGTGCTAATTAAGTCCGATCCGGTGAAAATTCACTTTCAACATGTCTAAAGCCGGTTAGTTAATTCGAGGCCCAAAACATAAAATACAAATACTAAGCATAGTTCTAGTCAATATTAAGTCAAAGTCCACATTTTAATCAAAGTTAAAGTCAACGCACATATTTTGATGACGGATGTTACAATTAGTAAATTATAGATAAATCCAAGTTAGGTTTCTTTAGGTTTCTTGTTTCTTTCTCTTAGATTCAAGGTCCCTTCAATGAAATAATCGGTAGGTAAATATTAATTCAATTTCTTTTACAATATTGTTTTCCTTGTTATCTTATATAAACTAAATTAAGAGAAATAAATGGTCCATTAGTTTGATCATATTCCGAATATGGTCACTAGATTTTAATATTACAAAAATTATACCAAACATTTGTGAAATGGTTGGAATTTTGGCCTGAACGTCATTGCCCATTAGTTTTCAGTGGCATAGAAATTAAAATTGTAAAATCAAACATTTATGCAATTTTCTTAAATTTTAAAAATATTGAATGGACAAACAATCGAAATTTTAAAATCAAACAAAGACTAAAAGTCAAATAAAAGTTAAAAAATCAAAAATAAAATAAAAGTTAAAAGTAATAAAGAATAAAACTTAAAAAAACTTCAAAATACATATTTAAATAATCAAATAAAAGTTAAGAAAAGAGAATAAAACTAAAAAAACAAATAAGTTAACAAAAACAAATAAAATAAAAGTTGATTTTCACATTGTTAAAAACTGACATTAATCATGTGAACTAAAGTTATAATCATTTTATAAACGTTACGACTACTTTTATAATTTTTAAAAAAGTTAAAACTTATACTATATTCAAACAAATTTCAATTTTCTCTATATTATTCCCTCATTTTCAGGGAATTCTTATTTTAAAATGTTATTTGATAGGCCAGAACAATCAATCAGGCAGAAAACTCTGAGAGTCATGACCCATTTCAATTACTTTGACAGGCGAATATTTCTTTTGACAATTACCCACCCTTCGTGGAGTTTTATAATACATATATATGGATAATTTCATATTTTGATACACACACTCACACAAACCTTTGGAAATACCTGGCATGTCTATAATTTTGAACAAAATTTGTTGTTATAAGAGAATTATATTATATTAATTAATATGTAATCAAAAAGATAATATTAGTAAAGGAACTGAACATGATCGTTCCATAGATTGCTCCAAGAGTTTTCCAAGCAAGCAAAGGGAGCAATCTCCATAAAGCATGAATCACAACATATTTTAATAATGAGATCTGAACAAGATCCAATTTCAATGGCCTATATAATGTCTCCATTGTAAAAGATAAGTTGTCAAGATTTCATTTCCATTGAAGAACTGAAGCTCCAAATATAGGTTTTGATAAGTTGCATCATAAGAAAAACATAAGCCCGCGATTCAAACTAAAACACAACACGGTGCAAACGAGCCATCTAAGCTTGGCCTGGGCTTGTTTCGAGTTTTGTATTCAAAGCTTGGTCTTGATTCGTAAGAAAATTTAATACTCTTGAGTTCATGTCATTAATTATTACTCATTAAAAATTTTAAATAGTTTTGATTTAAATATGTAACTAATTTTTAATATATTTATAAGTATAGTTTTATAACATAACGTATATATAATATTTAGCTAACCTTTATAACCTAAGTATTTAAAAAACTATTTTTGTTATGTAATATAAATTATTATATTATTATATAAATTAAAATGATTACATAATAAGAGGCTTGTTAGCCCCACAAACCTACCCGCGCTTCTAAATATATAAAACTCGTGCTTCGGGAATTATTCAACAAACTTATTTTAGTCTTGATCGATTAAGTTTAACTAGATTCAAGCTTTTAAAAATCTCATCTCGAGTAGCTTGACTGCTTTATATCTCTCACACAACAATATACATGACTTAAATAAAAAAGAAATACCAAAAAAATGAGAGAAGAAAACCCTTCACCTTCAGTAATAAGCAGCATGAATTCCTTAATTACTCCTTGGTTAGATCACTTAAACCCATTTCTTCCTGTAAAAAAGATGTTTTGCATGTTTGTAATCAAAAACCAAATAAAACACAATTAATCGTATTCAAGATCGAATAGATTGTTTTAGAACTTAATAAATGAATGTAAATGAACCATTTGATATTTTTCATTCAAAATCACTGGTTCTAGCCAAAATACAGCATTTGTCGATTTTTTTGGACGACAAACTCACACGCATACTAAACTACTCCAATATACACCATATGCTCAGAATGAGGCTTGAACCCTCATTACTTGGGAGGGTCACCACCAACACCTTCATACCAATGGGCTACAAGCTGTTTGGCCGCTGATTTTCTTCTTAATGTAAACCAATATAGATCTGAATATGCCACATAAATTTTATAAAGGCACGCATGCTAACCTGTGAAATTAGGAGTGTAAAAAGTAGGTTTGATCTTTGCTTCATCAATGGTTTCTAACATTCCAAGATTTTTATTATCATTTTTCCCATTTGGGCTTTTTCGAAGTCCCAACGTCTTCTCTCTCTCCACCATCCTGTTGAGTTCTTGTTGTTGATGAACATAACATCATCATCATCATGACCTGCAAGAAGCTCATCTCTCAGTGTCACCACCTTCTCCTTCAATGGTGGAAGTTTGCCTTTGAAGAAGACTTCATCTGCAGAATTTGAAGAAAAAGTGGGAACTGAAAACTCAAAATCAGAAGACACAGGAGCTTCTGTGTAACTCTCTTCATAGTGATTTGAATCAATAAATCATTTGAGGAAGAGATTCTTGGGTCCATGAAGCCTCCTTGGTTTTCATTCTTTACTTGCACATTCAAGCAAGCCATTGCTTTTAATTGGTGTTCAAAACTGGTTTATGGTTTAAATGGTTTAGGGGTTGTGTAGGTGGCATTGTATTTATACACAAATGGTTCTTTATTTTTAATTTTAGTTTTTGTTGTTTCTAACTTTATTTTATTATTAAAGCATGATTGCAAAAGCGGCAAAACATGTCATGTCAATACACTATAGAGTTTCGAGTACTCGATCTTGGCATAGAGTACTCGGGGAGTATTCGGATATTACAAATTTTAAAGAAATTATATATATATATATATATATATATATATATATTATATATATATATATATAATCAAATATCATAAGTTTACTAATATTTATAATAAAACACATAAAAATTAATATATATCAAAGGATACATGTTCAAATATTAAAATATTTTAAAAAATGATATTAGTTTTCTTAATATGTATATACATATCAATCATTTAATGCTCGTCTTCCAAGGTATATTCGTGAAAAACAACAAAAATACAACAATTGTTAAAAAATAACGGAAATCAGTTAAAGAACATCATAAATCTGACTTAACCGAGTGGATCTAAGTGGACTAAGTAGGTCAAGTTGGATTGAGTTGCTCTGAGTTTATCCAATTCCAAGTAAAGTTGACCTTGTTAAAGAAAATCGCTTCAGCGCACTTTTAAATACGTACCGAGTACTTAAGTTGTATTAGGCATATGACAGAGAGATCCAACTTCCATTTCAGATTTCCAAACCACCCAATTCTTCAATCTGACGACAAGATTCTATGATATCAACCTAGAATATTTAAATCATTCTTCCCCCCTATGTAAGATATAATAAGTCTATATTTTTAAAGCATAAATACCAAACAATCTTGATTCTTCACTTAATTAAACCATTTGATCATTATCCCTATTAGTAATATAAGATAAATCCACATTGTCAAGTTCTAATTCACAAACGACCCGAGTCAAATGTTGTAAATATAGAATTTTGAACTTAATCAAACATAGCAAAAAAAACCCATGTTTAAGTACCAAACTTCAAATCATCCAACATCTTTCAGATTTGGGCAGAAACACTTGTTCAAAAATCTTCAAATACTAACAAGTTTTCACATCCGGACAGTTTATCGCATAAACAAGATGATTAATCAAGGTCCTCGTGTGGATGTAGAAGTTCTCGTATGGTGAAGTTTTCTCATGAAAATTTTTTTATAAAAAATTTTCTCACGAAAAGTTCTCTCATGGAAAAAAACTCGCATGGAAAAGTTCTCGCAATAAAATATTTTCGAATAAAAACTTCTCCCATGAAAAGTTTCTTTGCAAAATACGGTTATTTTGCAAAGTTCTAGCGTGATGCAGTTACTCCCACAAAAACATCAGCCAAAACTGATTTTATGAGTTTGAATCACTGTTGCAGTCTTAAATCATTGTTTTCCATCGTCTAAACTCAAAAATACTAAGCTTAATGATGCAGATCATCAATATATCATGTAACAAAGCCGATTTCATATGTGTATGTATGTATGTGTGCATGTATGTGTGTATGTAAGTGTGTATGTGTGTATATGTTTGTGTATGTGTGTGTATGTGTGTATATGTTTATGTATGTGTGTGTATGTATGTGTGTATCTGTGGGTGTATGTGTAACAACCCAGCGTAACCACACCATGATATTGTCCGCTTTGGCCGGGACGAACCACCATCGCCTCACGGTTTTGTCTTCACCTGGACCGGGACGTACCACCATCGCCCAGGCAAAACGCGTCACAGTGGGGAAGGTCTCAAGCCCCTTATAAAGAAGCCTTCGTTCACCTTCCCAACCAATATGGGATGTTACAATCCACCCCCCTTAGGGAGCCCAACGTCCTCGCTGGCACACCTGCCCGGCCCTGGCTCTGATACCATCTGTAACAGCCCAGCGTAACCACACCATGATATTGTCCACTTTGGCGGGACGAACCACCATCGCCTCACGGTTTTGTCTTCACCTGGACCGGGACGTACCACCATCGCCTAGGCAAAACGCGTCACAGTGGGGAGGGTCTCAAGCCCCTTATAAAGAAGCCTTCGTTCACCTTCCCAACCAATATGAGATGTTACAATATATGTGTGTATGTGTGTGTGTATGTGTGTGTGTATGTGTATATGTGTGTCTATGTATGTATGTGTGTGTATGTATGTGTGTGTGTGTGAGTGTATGCGTGTGTGTGTGTATGTATGTGTATGTGTGTGTATGTATGTGTATATATGTGTGTATGTATGTGTGTATGTATGTGTGTGTATCTATGTGTGTGTGTGTGTGTGGATGTATGTGTGTGTATGTGTGTGTATGTGTGTGTATGTGTGTTTGTATGTGCGTGTGTATGTGTGTGTATGTGTGTTTGTATATGTGAGTGTATGTGTGTTTGTATGTACGTCTATGTGTATGTGTTTGGGTATGTTTGTGTGTGCGTATGTGTGATCGTATGTGTGTACGTATGTGTGTACTTATGTGTGTATATGTGTGTGTGTGTGTGTATGAATTATGTATTTGTTTGTATGTATATGTAATGTGTAATTTTCTATTATATGCATGTATGTTTGTATATATGTTTATGTGTATGTTATTATGCATGTATAATGTAATTGTATATATATATGTACCTATGTATGCAATATGTATATTTGTGTATTTATATATGCAATTATGTTTCTATATGTATGTGTGTTTGTTTATATAATTGTGTATGTCATGTATATTTAAGAGAACATTTTAGAATATACTTATCTAAAATTTATCTAATTTAGATAAATTTTCGATTGCTCGCTGTTTGGGACAACTTTTTGAATATTTTGTTTCATTTATAATGCGTGCACATTTTAACAGTCTAATATTTAAGAAAAAAAATCAAGAGTTATTTTTCCTTACTCCTTTGAATTTACGGTTTATCCACATATTTGAAGAGTTAAGAGGAAACGCTACAATATTTTTTTAAATGCTCAACCTGTTAAAAAAATACAAATGATATAGATTATTCAAAATGTGGTTCGAATCCACTACCTTAGAATACCAATATAAATCATATACATCTATTTATAGCATTTATTGTATGTATATGTAAATATGTCATTTGATAAAGTTGTATTTGCATATATTATAAAACAACAGATATGACAACTTAGTTGGATTAAATAGCAAAATCGAAGTTCTTCGGATAATATAAACGGTTTTCATTACTTTGTAGACATTACCAAAACCGGACGGTCTAGAAAAAGTGTTTTGTCCGTGTAAATTGCACTGCAATGGGTGTTGGTAGAATTTGAAAATAATATAGGCCCACATACATAACAATAGTTTCTACAATCATATAAGATTTGAAATTATCACAACAAGAAATATCATGGGTGCTTTAGAAATAGAAAACCTTTATGCTACAAAACACGAATTATAGCAACAAATAACAAGATAATTGACGCAATTAATGATGTTAACACAACAAAATGTAAAAAAAGAAAATGTCGATGAAGATGAAAACAATTTACACCCAGAATTTAATGTCTTATCTGACGAGTTAAATACGAGTTGTACCCTGATTGTAATCGGATGTCTTTCTTGAACTTTCTAACAAAATTAATGCATATCAAGGTTGTTAACAATTGGACGGAGAGTATGTTTGAACAACTTTTAAAGTTTTTTTTTTTTTAAATAATAATTTATATCTCTATAGATAAGGAAAATTACTTTTTTTTAAAAAAAAAATTAATTCATAAAGGAAATTACCATGACCCCTATAACGACAAAATCTCGTCCCTATAGAGGAACTATATCTACGACACCATCCCCACAACAAACTAGACCTATTAAGACAACTCTATAGCCGCAATATTTATAGCGACTAAATGTAGTCGACATAGGTCAAAAGGTCCCATTGCGACAGCATGTAGTCGGGACAATCGTGGTTCTCGTCATCGTGATAGAGTTTTTTGTTGTAGTGTTTGAAAGGTTGCTTTTAAAAGATTGTATTAGACTTTGTTTCCTTGTGGTGATATTTTTATTTTGGTCATTTAATTTTAAATAAAAATTAACACACATATAAAGATTTCACAACATCATAATAATAATAAAAGTACTAGAGTGACTTTATTGTGAAAAAAAACTGAATGACATTTGATGTAACACTTAATAAATTGGGTTACTATCCTATAAATATTCATTTATGTGAATTTTTTTCTGTTACTCATATATATAAATTTGAATAAATTTAGAATTCAGTAGTAGGGACAAAAAATAGTGTCACCGACGTAAGGTAGTCGTTATGCACCATTCGATATATAAGGCTCCACATCAATTCAAGTTTCTTGTTGAGTCATGGTCGTTCCTCTGGAAATTAAATGTAAAAATATCATTATTTCTTATGCTTTTTAAGAACTAGTGTGAAAATTATATAGTAAATGAAATAAGAAATTGATTAGAGAGATTGTGTATTTGATCTAATACTTAAATAGTTTAAAAAATTCCGGTAGAAATGAAAATATTAGATTAACAGTTATTAATTAATATTTAAAAATTATATAATAATTTTTTTAAAATAATATATGATTGAAATTATGCATAAATTAAACTCTATTTCTTTTAACAATGTTGTTATTAAGAAGTTCTTTGTATTAAATAACTTCATAGTTCATATAAATTTGTTTTTAAATTATAGTTTTTAATTAAAAGCTAATTTTTATTTATTAAAAATCTGTTTTATAATTTGAAAAAAGAGATATATAAGAAAAAAGTTCAAATAAAAATGCAATAAATCTAAAAAATATAAGAAACAGTCTCAAACATCAATTTTCTTAATTCAATGATTGTATCAAATTATAGGAAAAAAATTTGTTAGAAGAGTACTTTAGGTATAGCAACCTATATTGATTTTATTACAAGTTTCCTCACTTTTTTTAAATGTTTATAACTTTTATAGACGATATTATTATTTTTTTTTTTTATAAAATTGTACCGTAAAAATGAGTGTTTTTAAATTATTATGATAAGTACATTATCGTCATATAAAAGATAACACTTTTTTTTACGTTTTTCAGCTCATATGTTTATCAATGTGTATGTAGTGTAGCTCATTGAATCTTTTGATTAGTTATCATGTTTTTATGAATACTATTATATTTTTTTAAAATATGAATTCTAAAAAAGATAATGGTGAAATAACATTATTGTGCAATGCTAGTATATAAAACGTAATGATGAATTAATAACTACTTAATCTAAAATGATGCAAAATTATATAAAATGTAAAACACAATTATAGAATGTCTCATTATATTTTTTGTTTATATTTGTGTTATCCTAGACACGATAAGTTTTGGAAAACACATTTGTGAAACAATATTATTGTATACATCTAATTGTTATATACAGTAATAAGAAAAGAACAAATATATATATATATATATATATATATATATATATATATATATATATATAACAATTTTAAAATAACATGAATTTATTTAAAACATAAAATATAATAATAAATACATATAATAGATGATGAAAAATATTCAACACAATAGCCTATAACATTAGACACAATGATCTCACAAAATTTAACACAACAATTAAAATGCTCTCTGTTTTAACACAATAAAAGGAGACATGTCAAACCTATAATTCTTTAAAGACTTTTTAGATTAATAAACTTTTTACTTTAACCCAACCTTATAAATATTATAGTTAAATGATTGACTTGTTATCATAATGACATGGAACAAAATGAGTATGAAAACATGACATGTCACAAAAATTATATTGAGAGAAGTTAAACACACACATATGTTTAGAAACATTTAATTAATCTTTACAAAATGTAACACTCTAATATAATTGAAGTAGCTCATAATGTAGATCTTAGGATATAGACATCTATGCCTATATTAAGTCGGTATAACCGAATATCATGAAGCTCATAACCGAATATCATGAAGCAGCTTCTTCAAGTGAAGTTTAACTTATTAATATTTCTAAGTAAAATATATATTTCATAAATATCCAAATTGTGTCACCCATGGGTCGTCGAGTCAAACACTTTGTTACCAAGTGTGTGGATGAAATAGTTACATGCTCACATTACACATAGTATCAATTACTTAGACATAAGTTGCCTTGATTGTTCTAGGACGAACTTAGTTTGGATTTTCCTAAGCACTTTGGATACTTATAGATTTTCACACCCGACTCACTTCACAGGTGAGTTTCACGGCCCCATTTTTACTTATTTTCATTTTGGGGGAGATTACATGCAAAATTACTATTTTTGTGGACACAATTACTTGTCAATGGTTTCACATATTATATAAGTTGTTACTTACCGTATGAAGTCCCCTGTTATAGGAACGTTAATTTATTTCCCAAAGCGAGGTAATCGTGGATAGTACTATTGGGTTTGACTACCCCCACCCGGGTTAATTACCCTAACCTTGACTGGAGGTCTAAACGGGTGCATTATTAGGTTGTTCATCCTTTGCTTACGGTAGGCACAGGTAGGGGCAATCTATTATAGTTACAAACTAGCTTCGGTTGTGATGCTTATATAATGTTATAGTATTGTATGATCGACAATCAAATCATGGAAAGAATTGTGGTCCATTACACTACTTACTATTATTTTAAAACCAATGAACTCACCAACTTTATGTTGACATATTTTCGTGCATGTTTTCTCAGGTATTTGATAATTGCATCAAGTTAAGCTAGCATGGATGACATCGCATTTAGGGCCATTATGTTTGGGATATTTATTTCTGTATTTGCTGAGTTTTGAAAACGATTTACATTAGTTCATTTGCTTTCGCAATTTAACTCTGAAAACAAAAATGTATTTTTTAACTTATTTGCAATGTATGTTTTACCGAACCATGTAGTGGTCGATCAATGACTATGATTCCATGACGTTCATGCCCTTCGGGAAACCGCCATGGATTGGGGTGTGATAGATTGGCATCAAAACCATTGGTTATAGGGAATTAGATTGCATTTATTGAGCCTAGACTATAACCGTAGCTCATTGCACTGCTTTAGTACATTATGCGTTAACCTAACTTATATAAATTGTACTTGTGTGTTGCCTTGTCACAGAGGTGTCTTCCACATCCAGAACAAACTACATCTTGGACTGAGATGAGGAGTATAGACTTGCATCTCCAACCTCATCTACAGGGTCCATACCTTCCCTTCAGACTTCTACGCCTGATGCCATGCTTCAGCCGACTGGCCCCGTCGAGGCCGAGACCCTTGCATTTTCTTCTACCCTTGTCCCCACTCCCACTCTAGACCCTACACCCGACACCCGTGAGACATTACCTATGACTCGATACTCTGGGTTACCCCTCCTTCCCCAGGCATGATTTGGTTGATGCCTGATCCATCACTTTACGCTACCCGACCATATGAGCTTTTCCAAGGATTCACTCATCACATCGGCCTAGATGCCGATGGCCATTCCATTGAGCATGGCATATATCTTTGCTTAAACAGCAACTAGACCTAATTACACATCTGATGACACTCAGCCAGCTACCCCATCACTGAGCCAGTCGAATCTATTCTTAAGTCCACTGATCTCGCTCCTCAGCCGGCTAACATTGAGTTAGTTGACCTTGATCCCGAGCCTATTGATTCTGTCTCCCAAACAACCAACACTGACCTAGTTGATTTCGATCCCGAGCCTCCTGATGTTATTCAACAGTCTATTGACTCCATTTCCCCGCTTGTTGATCCTGTAACTCAGCCTGTTGATCCTATTCCCTACCTTGCTGACATTGACCCTCTTGATCTCGCCCTTGGGCCTATCAATGTCGCTATTATAGCAAATAGCCCCAAGCCAGTGCCTGCAGATATCCACCGTCGCATCGTTCCAGCATTACCACCACCCTCATTGCAACCCTACTAGACTCAACTTAGGGTGTGCTTTATTTGCACACACCTAAGAAGCGAGTACACATCCAGATTTCTGTTTTCATTAATACCGGTGCCAATAGAAGTTTTGTCTCTAGTGAGTTTAGTCCGCTGCTTGGAATTACTCCTACATATTTGACTTCTGAGTATACATAGAATTAGCTGATGGTAAATTAATCGAAACTGACAAGATAATACAAGGATGCATTTTGAATTTGACAGATTACTCATTCGATATAGGTTTACTACCTGTGACACTCGAGACTCTCGACATCGTTAATGGTATGGAATGGTTATAAAAAAAATCAAGCAGAAATCGTTTGTCGCGAGAAGATTGTTTGCATTCCACTTTCGAGTGGGGATACAATATCGATTCAAGGAGAAAGTTATGGTACTATGCTAAGGATCATTACATGTATGAAGGACCGGAAGTACTTACGAAAAGCTATCATGCAATCTTAGCACACGTGATGGAGAAGCAAGCAGGGGAGAAACGAATCAATGACAAACCTATCATGCAAGACTACCCGGAAGTCTTTGCCGAGGACTTTCCCAGACTCCCACCCTAAAGACAAGTTGAATTTCGAATTGACTTATACTTGGAGCTGCTCCGGTAGCGTGATCACCATACCAACTAGCACCATCAGAGATGCAAGAATTGTCTAATCAATTACAGAAATTGTTAGATAAAGGATTCATAGGACCGAGTTTCTCACCCCGGGGAGCTCCAGTCTTGTTTGTCAAGAAGAATGATGGATCATTCCGAATGTGCATTGACTACCGAGAGTTAAAAAAAACTCACTATCAAGAATCGGTATCCATTTCCACAAATCGACGACTTATTCAATCAACTTCAAGGATCTACCTATTACTCGAAAATTGATTTATATTCGGGATACCACAAATTACGAATCCAAGAGAAGGATGTCCCTAAGACCGCATTCCGAACTTGTTATGGTCACCACAAGTTCATGGTCATGCCATTTAGCTTAACTAATGCACCAACCGTATTCATGGACCTTATGAATAGAGTGTGCAAACCCTATTTAGATAAATTCGTGATCGTCTTCATCGATGATATTTTGATATATTCACGAACCAAGGATGAGCACGAACAACATTTAAGGTTAATCTTGGAAGTACTCAAGAACGAGAAATTGTACGCAAAATTCTCAGAATGCGACTTCTGGATCTGAGAAGTGCAATTTCTCGGGCATGTGGTCAACGAGAAGGGAATACAGGTTGACCCATCCAAGATAGAAGCCATTAAGAACTAGGAAGCATCGAAGACTCTGACTGAGGTACGACAGTTCCTAGGTTTGGCAGGTTATTACCGATGCTTTATTGAAAATTTCTCCAAAATAGCCCAACCACTGACGACCTTGACCCAAAAAGATAAGAAGTTTGATTGGGGTGATAAGAAAGAAGCAGCGTTTCAATTGTTAAAGCAAAACCTATGTTGTGCACTTATTCTATCCCTACTTGAGGGAACCGATGGTTTTGTGGTGAACTGCGACGTATTGCGACAAGGACTCAGCTATTTTTTGATACAAAACGGCAAGGTTATTGCTTACGCTTCTCGACAATTGAAAGTGCATGAGAAAAATTACACTACTCACGACCTGGAATTGGGAGCTGTTGTTTTTGCACTTAAAATTTGGAGACACTATTTGTATGATACCAAGTGTACTATATTCACTAATTATAAAAGCCTTCAACACATTTTTGATAAGAAGGAACTGAACATGCGACAATGTGGGTGAGTCGAGTTACCAAACAACTATGATTGCGAGATTCGTTATCGTCCTGAAAAGGCGAATGTTGTAGCAGACGCTCTGAGTAGGAAAGAATGAACCAAGACCCTACGAGTATGAGCGTTGGGAATGACAATCCATACGAGTCTAACTACTCAAATTCGCGATGCTCAGTCCAAAGCCCTAAAGGAACAAAATTTGAAGGACGAATCTCTTCGCGACATGGATAATGTGAATCCAAGGATCATTCAGGAATTATCAGAATTGATTTGAACAAGTATTGATTGCGGAATTATCAGTACTTGGTGTTTAATCTATTAATAATACTAAAATCAACCTATCAAACAAATAAAATAAGAATATTCAAACCGAGAGAACTCAATAATGTTGATCGTTATGCTTTCTTGTTGCTATTGATGTTGTTGATCTTGAATACAATGATTCAGATAATGATTACTGATGATTCTAATGATTCTCAACTATTGTTATATGTTCTATGTTGTTGATCTTGTATATATATAGAGATCTAATTCTGTTCTATTGCTAGCTATTTTGTTGCTATAATTAAGCTAATTAAACTTATTCAAATCCTCGCCATGTTTATCGGCTTAGGAAATTGAGATTTACAATGAATCTAATATGAATAAAGTTTGTTGATGTGACGTGGAATATCCGCTTGAATAATACTTCTTCAATCGTCATTAATGTTGTTGTTGTTCTGCCATCTTGACTTGTTGACTTGATGTTGACTTCTGAGTTAATTGGTCTTCCGCAGGAATTTACTCTTCCGCAGGTAGTCTGTCTTCCGCAGCAACTGTTGTACTGTACTTGTTCTTGTGCTTCCGTAGGAGTTCTTGTCTTCCGCAACAATCCCTCCAGCAGCAGCTTCACTTGTTCTTTTCTTGTTCAGCTAAAGTTGTTCTTCCGCATGAGATCTACGGATGTACATTCTTCAGTTATATTCCTGAGAACATCTACGGAAGAACACTTTATTCATCCGCAGTTGTTCCAACACTTGGTCAATTTTCCAAATTGACATAGTTTAATGTTTCTTGTACATTCACACATCCATTCTGAAATATATTATATCATAGATGAATATATTAAATAAAGTGCAAAATAAATGTTATTTAATTCATAAACATAATTATATATCCATATATTCATATTATATCTTCAAGAACAATAATTACAATCATGATTATAAGAGTGATCTTTATCATCTAAACCTATACAAGAGATCTATCCCTAACAGTACTCCCCCTTAGGTTTAGACTCTAGTAATCATTGGTTTAATACTTTAAGCTCATTCACTCTTGACAAAATCTTTGCTTTGAAGTAATCAGTAGTCACTTGTTGATCTTCATACTTAATCTTGATCTGCCTTCTGCTCATCCTCTTCAAAGTTTTGTATTTCAAGCCTAGGACATCCTCTTCAGTAGAGAGTGTTGCAACAACACTATTGTTTGACACCACCTCTAATTCATCCTGTTCCGAAATTCTCTGTTCAGTGATTGGATTTATTTCTAATTTGATAAGTTGACCTGCTTCATACTTCCTCCTCTTACTAGCTTTGGCATGCAACTTATCTATGACTTGAATCAGATGTACATATAAGAACAACTCATTCTGAGCAGTTTGATCTTACAGCCTTAGGAAAAACTTATCATGCAGATATGATGTGTAACTTGGGTGCAGCAGTTTTATCTCAACCGGGTCAAAAATCCTTATACTGGTTGCCTTCCTTTGAGGATCATTCCTCAGCAGGACCAGTTCCTTATTCTTCTCAACATATCCCCAGTCAGTAATAGGGAATGTAAACTGTTTGCCTTCTATTATTTTGATGGATGCACTAGCTTTGTCTTCAGCACCTATTCTCTGCAAAAATTCTTCATCAATCACTCGATATTTGGGCTGAGACTTTCTTAGTTTTCTCCTCAGCTGCTCTGCATCTACCAATCTTGCCTCCCTGAGAACATCTCCTTTGAACTTGTGACTTAGTTTGGTCACAAGTCCGGAGAAGTCTCTTCCCCTTGGACTTATGGGATAATTGGTGATGGGAATGGTTTGTAATGTATGCAGGTCTACATCTGGCAGGGCTAGTAAAGATTCTACTCTGGGAAAGTATTGCACCATGCCAGATGCCCTCTTAATAAGTGTGCAATCCCATTCCCCATCATATTTCCAAGTAATTATTTATTTCTCCTTTGCTTCTTCAGGCCTTGTGATGAGATCAGAGAATTGTATTAATGTACATTTTTGCTCAGTGATCTCTCTCATAGCAGTGCCTAGAGGCCAGATCTTGCAAGGAACTAAATCCCTTGGCTCTCTAATCATTTTCTCCTTTCCCATATGCATATCTTTGGCTTTTACTATTGTGGGTTCAGCAGGAGTTTGAGTTTGTTGATAGGCCGGAATGGGAGCTCCGGATCTAAATTTTACTCCTGTATCTAGCTCTACTTTCATGACATGATCCATCATTGCTCTGAGTTTACTAACTGATCTTCCCTTTAGCTTATAGGGCTGGTAGGTATGGCTTTGTAACCAGCATGTCATGTTATATCTTGTAAGCTTGGCTGTATCACAGTGGCCCAAATCCTTCCTAATCTTCTCCATTGCTTTGTACTTGGAGAATGTTTCATAATTGCAGTTGGGAATCATCATTCTTACTGCATCAAACTCCGTTACTGTCTGAATCAGCTCTGACAGGTTCATCCTCTCTACCAAGTCAAAAGGGAATCCTCTGTTGATTAGCACCATGAACATGGTAGATTCGGGTCTTTCTTCAAGAATGTCTTTGGCTGTCAGCAGTTCTTCACTTTTCTCTTCCTTCTTTTTCTCAGTAGTTTCTTCCTTAGGTACTGACTGCTCTGGTGAACCTGTTTTTGTTCTTTTTGATGATTCACCAGCAACACCAGTTGCTTTTCCAAGATATTTTCTCTTTCTGGTGTAAGTGATCATTGCTGAAACACTTTTGTTCTTTTCAACTTCACTCAATTTCCTCTTCAACCTTTCAATCTCATCATCTTTCAATTTCAGTCTTTCAGCTTGTTCATCGACCAAATCATTCAAAGCATCAATTACTTCATTATTCACCACTGCATCTTCCCTCAATCTTTTTATAATGGCATCTCTCTCAATTATGGTCCTCTCCTTTTTCATCAAATCTTTCTTCATCTTTCTCAATTTCTCCATCTTCTTATTACTTTTAAGCACCAATTATTATATTTTGCCACCAGATAGCCTTTTCTTACATCAATTTCCTCCTCTTCCAAGTCATCTTCTTTGTAAGCAATCATATCAGTGTAAGAACCCTCATCCTGTGCAACTTCCTCATCTTCATCTTCTGCCCTACTACAGATTTCTTTTATTTCTCCATTATTGATAGCCTCAACTTCTTCCTCGTCAAGATTAAGCTCTTCTGTTTGTGTTGGGCTGTCAAAGGGTTTAGTGAGAGTGGGTGAGGTGATTGGTTCAGTTGGTGGTGGAGGAGATGTGGGCTCTGTGGCACCAGTATCTATGGAAGTTATGGAGATTGGTGAGTGTAGGAGAGTAGGTTGGATTTCATCATGACTAACTAATTCTATAAAAGCAGTGTTTATTGATGTTGGAGATTGGCCAGGAGAGATTGGTTTGGTGTCCTCACTTGAAAATGTCAAGTGGATGGGTGATGGTGGTGGTTGTGATTCTTGGTGGGGTGACTTGGGTGAAGTATGGTGTGGTGTTTCAGGCTAGGAGTGTGTGGCAGATGGGGCTGATGAACTTGCAGTTGGTTGCTCCTCTACCCACAGCAACTCCTGAGGAATATCCTCATTCTCATCTAGTATGTGAGCAAACATCTCCACACCGCCTCCTTCATACTACCCTTTCAATTTGTTGAGAAGGGATTTGCTTAAGTGGCTCTGTACACCTATATCACCTTCTCTCTCCACTTTAGGGATTTGTTCATTGATTATCAATTGGATGAACCAAGGGAACATGAACATCTTGTTCTTCTTTTGCACTTGCACATGATCGCAAAGGTAGTTCATGATGTATTTAGCATAATTATAGGTTCTTCCTTCAAAGATTCCTATGATCCCAGATGAGATGTGGCGTGAGAATCTATCTAAACTGGACTTCTGGTTGGAGATGCACTTGAGGTAAGTATGGTAGAGGAACCGGTAAGGCTTGCATAGCCTACCCTTCTTGATTTCTCCGTGTTCGTAGTCACCATAGTAGCCCATCAGATTGAATACCTTCTGGATGTACTCATGGTCGAATAAATCCTGATGACCTTGTTCATTCTCTCCCAGTTCTAGGGCACTACGGATTATTCCCTCGTTTACCCAAAGAGGTAAGTTCCCAATGGTCGCAGTTATCATGGTTCCTTCATCTCCTTCGACTATTGCAGCTGTATTCCAAAAATCTATCATATGGGATAGATAGATGACTGAGTCAGTATTCAGGGCATAGAAGAGTCGTGTTCTTCTCAGGTATCTTATAATGTCTCTGCATTCATCTTCCACATCTGGATTCAAAAATACATAGACATTGTGGTCTTTTACGAACCGATTAGCCATGGTGATAGTGATGTTAGCATAGTGTTCTATGTAGATGATAAAGAAGGGGGTTTTGGATGAAGGGATTTTAGGTCAGAGTGTTTTGAAAATGAATAGAAAGGCCAACGGTCGAAGTACCTTTTTATACCTTTTCAAAAACCCATTTACAATTTTACCCCTCCGAGGTTATTAACTATGCCTAATAGATAATTAATAGCAATTAATGATCATATAATTAAGCAAAGTATAATATCCATGGAAATCATAATTTTCTGTTTCTTCTGTACTTTATCTACGGAAGTGGACCCATTCTGTCTTCCGCAGAAACACCTGCGGATGAACAAATTTCACTGTATCTACGGAAGGTAGCTCATGTCTTCCATAGTACACCAGCGGTTCCGAAGGGAATTAATTGATTAGTTATACTACTCAGATTAAGGGAATTAATTGATCAGTTATACTCAGATTCATGAGGTACTACTCCCCCTAAATTTGTGATTAGTCATCTACGGATGAGTTTATCAAAAATTTATACGAAGATCGCATGATCAGTGAATGTGTAACTGAAAATCACATGAGTATAGTGTTCTGTGGCAGGAAATTGGTTGAGAAACTAAGGATCATACTATAAATCAGACACATTCCTGCTTATTTTGGTTGAGTGAAAAGCCTACTGGATCTAGTGCAAATTGCAAATATGGTGATCCGCAGAAGTTCAACCTAGAGTGTATGTTGGGCATGTCCGGCTAGTTATCATGTTTTGGTAAGAATTAAGATAAACAAGGATGAATGCATCATGCAAGGTGTATGAAAGTCTGTCTCCCAGATTGTGTTCAAGTCATCACTTTATCACACATACCATGTTCCGTAGATTATAAGCTCTATCTTAAGATTTCTTTGAAATCTTATTATTTCCTTTTATGAATGCTCTTTGAATACTATGTAGTTGATCCTTTAGGATTCTTTTGGGAGCAGTTCTTTTTGGGAACTTTTAATGATCAGCATCAGGTCACCAGGTCTTTACTTACGTAAAACAAAGGTGCCCATTGACCCAGGTCTTTGCTTACACAAAACAGAGGGTCATGATGCGCAAAGATAGAGGTTATAAGGTGTTACAACATAGTAAGTATGCATAAGTGATGAGTTGTGTACTTTCTAATGAGACTTACTTGTTAACTCCTCATAATGACTTGTCCATACTAAGTCATCTTGGCTTTCTATTAAGCATGACATAGCTTATTTTCCACTCAGGATGAACATATTCACATATTCAACACATCAGATCAGTAGTTAGTTGGTTGGGTGCAGGCAGGATATATGTCATGTTTATAGCATACTATCATATCCGTAGATTATCAAAAGCCTTACACATAAGTTTATGTTGTATCCTCATATGAGCACAGTTAATGAGCCTATATACCTATTGTTAATGTTTTGAAGTTATTCTAAGTTGATCATGCCTAATGATTCAAATAAGAACTTAAATCTTACTGAATCAAAGGCCTTAGTGAATAAATCAACAAGCTGATTTGTTGTGTCCACTTTGATCAACTTAATTAGTCCCTTTTCTGAGCAGTCTCTTAGAAAATGGTATCTGATTTCTATATGCTTAGTTTTACTATGTTGGACTGGATTAGTAGTGATAAACATAGCAGCTGAATTGTCTATATATATTAGTGTCCGGAGAAAATTGTAACCATAATCAAGTAATTGATTTTGTAACCATAGAACCAGGGAGCAGCCTGCTGAAGTAGCTATGTATTCAGCCTCGGCTGTGGATACTGAAACATTTGTCTGCTTTTTGCACTGCCAAGACACAAGTCTTTGTCTTATGAATTGACATCCTCCAGTTGTTGATTTTCTATTGTTGTTGCATCCTTCGTAGTCACTGTCTGAATAGGAGTAAAGCTTGAAGTCTCCTTCTTTGGGATACCAAAGTCCAAGTGATGGTTTCCCTTTGAGGTATCTAAATATTCTCTTTACTGCATTCAAGTGAGACTCCTTTGGATCTACTTGATACCTAGCACACACACACAACAAACATTATGTCAGGTCTACTAGTAGTTAAGTATATTAATGATCCTATCATAGATCTATATAATCTTTAATCAATAGACTTCCTTGTTGGATCTGGTACAATTTTATCTATAGTAGATGCTGGTGTTTTGCATGATGCACAGTCTACAAGGTTGTATTTTTCTTTAGTGTTTGAAGGATATACTTTTCTTGATTGATGAAGATGCCATCTGTTTTCTGGTGAACTTGTAATCCTAAGAAGAAAGTTAATTCTCCTATTGAACTCATCTGAAACTCAGATTGCATTAAGGCTTCAAACTCTTCACAGAGTCTCTTGTTTGTTGATCCAAATATGATGTCATCAATATATATTTGAACAACTAAGAGATCTTGATGTTCATGTTTGAGGAAGAGTGTCTGGTCAATTGTTCCTATCTTCTATCCATGTCTTAGGAGAAACTTGGACAGTGTTTCATACCATTTTCTTGGTGCTTGATGAATTCCATATAAAGCTTTATCAAGCTTGTACACCCTGTGAGGGTAATCAGGATCTTCAAATCCTGGTGGTTGAGAAACATAGACCTCTTCATCAATTTTACCATATAAGAAGGCACACTTTACATCCATTTGGTAAACTGTGAACTTCTTATATGATGCATATGCCAAAAACACTCTTATTGCCTCAATCCTTGCAACTGGTGCAAAGACTTCATCATAGTCTATGCCTTCCTCTTGTGTGTAGCCTTGAGCAATTAGCCTTTCTTTGTTTCTGATTATTATTCCCCTGTCATCTAGCTTATTTTTAAATAACCACCTTGTGCCAATGGGATATTGGCCTTTAGGAAGATCAACTAGATTCCACACCTTCTGTTTCCTGAATTGCTGAAGTTTTTCTTGCATTGCCTAAATCCAACTGTTGTCTTTTAAGGCTTCTGTTATGTTGGGACGAACTACTTGTGATAGAAAGCAGGAGAATAGACAAGTGTTTGTAGCTCCCCTTTGTCTTCTGGTAGTTCTGTTGTGGAGGTCACCTATCATGTTATCAATTGGGTGATACTTATGTGCTCTAACTGTTGGTACATCATTAACTTGGATGGATGAATCCAGGTTTGTGATGTTGGTTGTTGAAGATGAGGTTAGTTGTGACGGAGAGTCAACAAAGTAATTCATCTCATTTTCTAGTGCAACTGTCTGAGTTTCTGCAGAAACATGTATGCCTTCCGGGGTAGTGGACATGTCTTCCGCAGCAGGGACTTGATCAGCTGTAGTTTTAGAGCAAGATATTTCTGTGTGTGACAATGGTAGTGAATGGTTTTCTGATGTGGTTTGATTCTTAGGGGATCTCAGTCCATCATCTGTAGAAGTAGGAACATCTACGGAAGTAGATGGTACTTCAGCTGATGTGCATGGTGTGAGGTCATCAGAAACATCTTTACTAGTTTGTACTGATGCATCAGGATCAGTGTTACTTTGGTTCTCCAAGGAAGTGACTCTAGGTGGGTCAGCTGTCAATGGTACACCCATATTTAAAGGAACATAAGGGTAACATGTATCAGCAGCACCTGTCACGTTAAGATAACCAGAGTTAAATGAGTTAGTTAATGCATCCATATCAAACAGCCAAGATGATCCTTTCACTGACTGTGGAAATAAGGATTCATCAAAGGATATATTAGGAGTTTCTTCCACTATGTTATCATATGGAATATATACTCTATATCATTTAGATGTTGATGAGTAACCAACAAAGAAACCATCATAAGCTTTTTTAGCAAATTTTCCTAACTATTCTTTTGTGTTTAATACAAATACATGACACCCAAAAGCTTTAAGATATCCTATAAAAGGTTTTCTTTTAAACAGAAGTTCATAGGGTGTTTTATTATATTCTTTGACAATCAAAGTTCTGTTTTGAACAGTGCAGGTTGTGTTCACAGCTTCTGCCCAAAATGTTATTGGCAGATATGAGTCAGCTAGCATTGTTCTTGCTGCTTCAATTTGAGTTTTGTTTCTCCTCTCAGCAACTCCATTCTGTTGAGGAGTTCTTAGAGCACTAAATTGCCTAGCTATGCCTTTATCCCTGCAAAATAAGTCTAAGACATAACTAACAAATTCAGTTCTATTATCACTTCTCAGTATCTTGATTCTTAGATCAAGTTGATTTTCTATCTTAGTGATGAACTCCATTAAAATTTCTAATATTTCACTTTTATGTTTTAAGAAAAATACCCAAGTAAATCTAGTGAAATCATCAACAATCACCAAACAGTACTGCCTTTTGCCAATGCTTAACATATTGGTGGGACCAAAAAGATCCATGTGCAGTAACTTTAGTGGTGTTGTGTTTGTGTTAATTGTTTTGGACTTATGTGATACTTTATGTTGTTTGCCTTTATAGCATGATAAACGGTGATTAGAACAGTAAAATTCTTTCTTTGGAACACCAATGACTAAGTCATTTTTCACCAATTTATTCATGTTCTTCATGTTGGAATGAACCATCCTTCTGTGCCAGAGTTATGCTTCATCTTCTGATGATTTAGAGATCAGGCATGTTTCTTTGCTTGTTAGTGCTGTGTTGTTCATATCCAACACATAGGTGTTACCTTTTCTTGGTGCTTTAAGAAGGATCCAGTCTTCTAGAATTTTGAAACCTGGCTTAAGAATGTAGCAATCAAAGTTATCAAAGAAAGTAGTATAGTGTTGGTCACAGATTTGTGATACACTTAGTAACTTAAACTGTAAGTTTTCACAAAAGTTAACTTTTTCAAACTTTAAAACTCCATTTGTTACCATTCCTTCACCAGTAATTTTACTTCCCTTCTTATCCCCACCAAATGCTACATATGAAGCATTCTTATGTTTGAAGTCCTGCAAGAGGGTGCAGTCTCCTGTCATATGTCTGGAACAGCCACTGTTAATATACCACTTGTTGTCAGCCCTCCTTGGATGTTCCTATAAACAAAAATTAACTTAGTTAGACTTAGGAGCCCAAGCCTTGCTGGTCTTGGGCTTGACATTGTTATCTAATGTATCAACTTTCTCATGAATAAGACTTGAAGTTTCTAGATTAGTTGTACAGTCTGTTAATTCATTATGTTTAGTTTGGGGTGAGGATGTATAATTGATGAAGTTGAGGTGATGTCTTCTTGATTCATACTGACTTGGTTAGTCATTTTTGTTTAAGACTTCTTCTTTGATGTGGATGATGAGGAATTGCCAGAAAATGTTTCTGCATCCTTTGCTTTGGACTTAGGGACATCATTGCCTTTGTCAAAGTGATCAAAGAAGTTGTCTTCTTCCTCAAGTGCTATCTTTTTGTGTGTTTCATTCTTTTTCACTTGTGATTTCTCCTTCTTATTCTTTAATTGCACCTCAGCAACTTTGTTGTTTTTCTTAGTAACTTTTTGTTCTTGTTGTTGTTTCTTCTGGTTTGAATCTCTATCATCTTTAGAAGATTGTGAGTCTGACTCAGAGGTATCTACTTTCTTTCTCTTGACAATCTTTGTTTTGTTCTACTTGTTGAAGTAGCATTCCTTTGTAGTATGGTTGTTTTTTTTGCATATTGCATAATATTTGTTGAAGTAACAATCTGAAGTCATGTGATTATTCATGTTACATATTGAGCAATAGCTGCTGAAGTAGCATTCTTCTGTGCTGTGGTTGTGCATGTCACACCATTTACAGTAAACTTCATCTTCACTGTCAGATGCATTCCTTTTCTTTGCCTTCTTCTTGGTCATAAGTTTTTGCTTCTTTAATTCCTTTTCAAATTTAGCTGCTGATGAGTCTTTTCCTCTTCCAGACATGATATCAAAAGGTTCTTGTGTTGTATCTTTTATGTCCTTTTTCTTAGTCTGTTCTGATTTCTTCCGCAGATGATCTGCGGAAGTTATGTTCTTTTCTCCTGATCCTCTTTTTGCTGACTTTTCTTTATTTAGTTTATTGAATGCATGTATGCCTTCATTTAATTGCTCAATCCTTGTGTGGATTGCCTTTAGCAGATTTCTTTGTTTTGGTGGAAAGGGTAGTTTAAGTTCATTTAGTACCTTTGGAATTGAGTATTCTTTTAACACAGTTTTATCCTTACCCAACCCTGCATTATTAGTCTCAGCCTCTTCATCTAAGTCATCACAGTTGTCATAATCAAATTCTGACAGCTCGGAGTCTGATGAACTAGATTCAGATGACTTAGTATTATTAAGTTTATCTGATGACTCAGGTATGAAGTGATTAGATAAATTGTTGGTCATTAACTCAGGTAAAGGAATATAATTGTTAGTAACTGGTGGTGCAACTGCATGAAATCCCAGTCCTGACTTGTTCTTAGACTCAATATGAGAGTTTAACAGTTTCTCATACTGTTGTGATGACAATTGGAATTATTGCAGTTTCACCTCAGTAGATGCATGTTCTAACATAGATTTGGTTAAAGATGTAGTCAGATGCTCAACTTGTGCTTTTAGATTGTAATTTTCAGATACAAGTTTATCTAAATTCTTTTGTAAAGAATTAATTTTGACTTGATAAAGTTTGTGTTCTCTAACATGAGATTCATTTAAGAGTAAGGTTTCTTTTACTTTATCAGCCAATTGTTGAGCATGTGTTCTATATCTTTCTACTTCATCTATGCAAGAAGAACACAACCTTTCTCTTACCTCAGTGGCCATTGGAGGGACTTTGTTTTCCATATTGGCCATCAAAACTTGGTTTTTAGCAAGTACTTCCTTCTCATGCATGCTCCAATCACAAGTACCATCATGCAAAATAATTAAACCAGTTTCTTTAGTGTTAGAGATACCTGTTGTATAGTTTGGTGGGGGTGCATTGGTTAATGGTGGTTGTGTGAAACTCCTTTGACTAGGCTGTCTTGAGTCAGTTGACTGCTCTTGGCTATTATTGCACTCCCTTGAAAAGTGTCCAAACAGATTGCACTTAAATCATCTCACTTTGGACTTATCTACACCAATTTTTGTTGTTCTTCCTCCAACAGGCAATCCTTTGTTTCTTTTCATGTACATCTTGGCTCTATAGGCAATCATTGCCATTTGCCATTGCAGATCCATCTCTTCCACTTCATCAGGATGAAGTTCTTCTAGATCTTGTTGAAAAAAGTAAGCAGGAGTCAAGGTGCTTCCTAGATAAGCCTGAAAGCTTGAGCTGAAAGCTGTAAAGGCAGCTTTCTATTCTTCAGTCTCTAGAACCACAGTAATTGGTTCTGTTTGATTGTTATTCTTCTTGCCTTTGGATTCATCAGCCTTTCCTTTTGTCTGTTTGTGCTGATTGCTCTGAGTTCTTGATTTTGAAGGCTTTGCTGCGTAGAAACTTGTTTCTCCTTCCTATTCACCTTCATCACTGGAGTTGTCTTCTTCTTCATTGCAGATGAATGCACTGCTAGTATTCTTCAGTTCTTTGGATTGATAAGGTGCTATAGGTACTTTCACACTTTTGTTTCTTGTCTTTTCATCCAGCTCCAATGCTTCTACTTTTGCCACTAGAGTGTCTAGACCTATTGTTTTTAGATCAATAGTATTTTTAAACATGGACACAGTCTGTGTCCAGTTTTCAGGCAAAGAATGAAGCATCTTTTTATTCAATTCTTTATTGCTGTACTTAAGTTCAATGATGTTCATCTCTGTAATAAGTTGCATGAATCTATGCAATTGTTGAGGGACTGACTCACCCGGAATATGATGGAATGTTTAATATTATGCACGGAGAGTATCCTTCTTTATGCTTCTAATCTCGTCACTACCTTCACACAGAGTGTGCAAGATTTTCCATAACGAGTTAGCTGTTTTGTATGATTCACACCTGATCAAGAGTTCTTCAGGCAAAGCCATAGTAAGCATACTATAAGCTTTGATGTCAATCTTGACTCTCTTGGCATCATCAGGTGATAGATTCTTTAAACTGATGGGTTGATTATTATCCTTATAATCCGCTCCTAAGGCAGGTGGGATATAAGGTCCTTTGGTAATCAAAGCCCATAAGTCAGAATCTGTGTAATTAACATGATTCCTGAACCGGATTTTCCAGGTTTTAAAATCAGATTTGTTTGCCAGTTTAGGAGGTTGATAAGCACCAACAACTGAGTTACTCATGTTATTTATATTTTAAGAGCAGAGGTTTTGTTTTAAAATAGAATTCGATTAAACTAATCAAAGCTGATAGATTAATTGATATGAATCAATGAGCACCAAGCTCTGATACCACCTGTGAATCCAAGGATCGTTCAGGAATTATAAGAATTGATTTGAACAAGTATTGACCGTGGAATTATCAATACTTGGTGTTTAATCTATTAATAATACTAAAATTAACCAATCAAACAAATAAAATAAGAATAATCACACCGAGAGAACTTAATAATGTTGATCGTAATGCTTTCTTATTGCTATTGATGTTGCTGATCTAGAATACAATGATTCAGATAATGATTACTGATGATTCTAATGATTCTCAACTATTGTTATATGTTCTATGTTGTTGATCTCGTATATATATATATATATATATATATATATATATATAGAGAGAGAGAGAGAGAGAGATCTAATTTTGTTCTATTGCTAGCTATTTTGTTGCTATAATTAAGCTAATTAAACTTATTCAAATCTTTGCCATGTTTATCGGTTTAGGAATTTGAGATTTACAATGAATCTAATATGAATAAAGCTTGTTGAGGTGACGTGGAATATCCGCTTGAATAATACTTCTTCAATCGTCATTAATGTTGTTGTTGTTCTGCCATGTTGACTTGTTGACTTGATGTTGACTTCTGAGTTAATTGGTCTTCCGTAGGAATTTACTCTTCCGCAGGTAGTCTGTCTTCCACAGCAACTGTTGTACTGTACTTGTTCTTGTGCTTCCGCAGGAGTTCTTGTCTTTCGCAGCAATCCCTCCGGCAGCAGCTTCACTTGTTCTTTTCTTGTTCAGCTGAAGTTGTTCTTCCTCATGAGATCCACGGATGTACATTCTTCAGTTATGTTCCTGAGAACATCTACGAAAGAACACTTTATTCATCCGCAGTTGTTCCAACACTTGGTTAATTTTCCAAATTGACACAGTTTAATGTTTCCTGCACATTCACACATCCATTCTGAAATATATTATATCATAGATGAATATATTAAATAAAGTGCAAAATAAATGTTATTTAATTCATAAACACAATTATAATCAAATATATTCATAGTTTATCATAAAGAACAATAATTACAATCATGATTACAAGAGTGATCTTTATCATCTAAACCTATACAAGAGATCTATCCCTAACAGATAAACAATTTGAGATCAAGTCTGATGGAGCTCGCTACTTCATGAATAGAATTTGGGTACCAAATTTTGGAAAGTTAAGGGATCTGGTGATGAACAAGGCACACAAATCCAGATACTCCATCCACCTTGGCTCTGATAAGATGTATAAGGACCTAAAGGAGTTATACTGGTGGCCTAACATGAAAGCTGACATAGCCATCTATGTTAGCAAGTGCCTCAAGTGTTCTAAGGTCAAGGCAAAATATCATAAACCATCAGGATTACTGCACCAACCAAAAATTCTACAATGAAAATGGGAATAAATTTCCATGGACTTCATCACAAAGCTACCCAAGACATCCACCGGTTGTGACACGATTTGGGTAATTGTGGACCGACATTTCCTACCAATTAAGGAAACTGATAAAATAGAAAGGTTGACTAGGACTTATCTCAAGGAGATTGTCTCAGGACATGGAGTGCTAATCTCTATTATCTCCGATCAAGACAGTCGATTCACCTCTAGATTCTGGCAATCATTACAAAAAGCCTTGGGTACACGGTTGGATATGAGTACCGCATACCACCCCCCAAACGGATGGTCACAACGAAAGGACTATCCAAACATTGGACGACATGCTTAAAGCTTATGTGATAGACTTCGGACACCGTTGGGATACTCTTCTACCTTTAGCCAAATTTTTTTACAATAATAGTTATCACACTAGTATCAAGGCTACACCATTCGAAGAATTATACGGAAGAAAGTGTCAATCACCATTATGTTGGATTGAGGTAGGTGATAGTCAACTTACTGGTCCTGAGATCATACACGAGACCATAGAAAAGATTACTCAGATTCGAAACCGTCTCAAAGCCGCGCGTGACCGTCAGAAAAGTTACGCTGACATGAGACGGAAACCATTGGAATTCCAAGTGGGAGATAAAGTTCTACTAAAAGTCTCACCTTGGAAAGGAGTTATTCGTTTTAGTAAGCGTGGTAAGCTAAACCCTAGATACATTGGACCATTTAAAATCCTAGCAAGGATTGGTCCCGTAGCATACAAACTCAAGCTACCCTAAGAACTTAGTAGTGTTCATGATACATTTCATGTGTCAAATCTGAAGAAGTGCTTGTCCGATGAAACTCTAGTTATACCACTCGATGAGGTTCTGATCAATGAACAACTCTATTTTATTAAGAAATCGGTGGAGATCATGGATCGACACGTAAAGAGAATGAAAAGAATCCGCATTCCTATAGTGAAGGTTTAGTGGAATTCCAGATGAGGACCTGAATTTACTTGGGAACACGAATACCAAATGAAACTCAACAACCTTTACTTGTTCGAAACCATAGTGACTACGAAAGACACTAACTGAATTTCAGGACGAAATTCTTTCTAACATTGGGGGTATGTGACAACTTAAATTTGAGATCAATACCCGGCCCGACTTAGTCATAATTATGCATATTTTACATGAGTTTCAATTGATTTCTAATTATTTGAAGTCATTTCATGCATAACATTTCATGCATCGGTGATTCGGCGTAATTACCATTTTTACACACGGTACATCCGTCACACACGAACGTTGGTGATAATTAATATATACATAATAATAAATACTTTAAAATGCTTCAAAGTATTTTAGATTCCAAATTAAATACGTTGGAAAAGTTTAAACTTATAAATAAACATAATCCCGTAACTTGATATTTTACCCGGAACGAATCGTTTTAACACGACTATTAGATACACGATGTATCATTAACATACCATCAATATTAAAATATATGATATTATATAATTTCTTATAATATTTAGATGTATTTAAAAAAAATAAAGTGTAAAAATATAAAAATATGTAAAAATACATTTAGTGTAACAAATACCACCTAAATACCGAATACCACTCAAAAGTTAAAAAATCAACCCCCTTCCCCCATTTCCTAGCCATCCACCACCCCACCCCCTCTCAATTCTTCCTCCTCTTCAAGAAAAAGCAAAGAAAAGACCTTACCAAGTTGGTTGACTTTGGTAAATTTGAGAATTTCCCTTTTGGTGATTATCTTTTTGAAGTGATTAAACTGACTTGGTTCTATTACCACTTTGAAACCTATTTTCCCCACTCTTGACCGTGAGTTTGCAACAACATCTCAAAAGTACCAAGTTTAAAGAAAGTGGATGACTATAAGTGGTTACATACACTTTACATATCAACCATACCCACATACTACACTCAATTCTTCTCTTTCTTCCTTCAAAATTCGGCCAAGGCATCCCCACCACCACTTCATTTGATTTTCAACTCATTTTCTATAAATCTTGGGTGATTCAAGTACTATTGTTGAAGTCCAAATGATTTTTGAAGCTTCCAAGCATCCTACATCAATCCTTCCATCTTTTCTTGCTTGTTTTTAGTGAGAACACTCTCTTTTTGTTTATATATCTTTTATTTCATTATATTATTCATCTACTAAATCATATGTAACAACATTCATCCACAAAAAGTCATTCTTGTTAAAAATAGTGTTTTTACCAACAAAGAGTTTCAAGGATAATGTTTCATACAAAACATTTTAACATGAACTAAATAATGATACTTGTTTTTATAAAGTAAATATTGATAGATTCATGTTAACCAAGTTACCAGTTGATGATTTTATAAAAAGTCATAAAAGTTTGTTAAAACTCAATAAAAGCTCCAAATCGGTTATATTATGGTAAGTTGTAATTCTACTAAGAAAATAATTAAATAATTATTTTATGAGTAAAAATATATGTATTTATACTTGGATTATAAAATACGAAAGCTAGTGATTTTTCTTAGATGTTAATATTTTAAATTGTGTTTCAATTACTATAATACAAATATTATTTTATCTAAGAAAATAAGATTATCTCAAAACCCAAATTTCTATAATTTCATATGTAAATTACATAATTATTTCTGAACACTCAAGTCATGTCTCGGGTCGAGTCAAAATGATATTTAATTACCCAAATAATATGTCAACTTTAAGATAGGTTTTTGAACACTTTCAAGTGAAGTATAACTTATTAATATTTCTAAGTAAAATATATATTTCATAAATATCCATCTTGTGTCACCCACGGGTCGTCGAGTCAAACACTTTGTTACCAAGTGTGTGGATGAAATAGTTACATGCTCATATTACACATAATAGCAATTACTTAGACATAAGTTGCCTTGATTGTTCTAGGGCAAACTTAGTTTGGATTTTCCCAAGCACTTTGGATACTTATAGATTTTCACACCCGACTCACTTTACAGGTGAGTTTCACGGCCTCATTTTTACTTATTTTTATTTTGGGGGAGATTACATGCAAAATTACTATTTTTATAGACACAATTACTTGTCAATGGTTTCACATGTTATATAAGTTGTTACTTATCATATGAAGTCCCCTGTTATAGGACGTTTAATTTATTTCCCAAAGCGAGGTAATCGTGGATAGTACTATTGGGTTTGACTACTCCCACCTGGGTTAATTATCCTAACCTTGACTGGAGGTCTAAACTGGTATATTATTAGCCTGTTCACCCTGTGCTTACGGTAGACACAGGTAGGGGCTATCTATTACAGTTACAGTCTAGCTTCGGTTGCGGAGCTTATATAATGTTATAGTATTGTATGATCGACAATCAAATCATGGAAAGAATTGTGGTCCATTATACTGTTTACTATCTTTAAAACCTGTGAACTCACCAACTTTATATTGACATATTTTCATGCATGTTTTCTCAAGTATTTGATAATTGCATCAAGTTAAGCTAGCATGGATCAAATCGCATTTAGGGCCATTATGTTTTTTGGACATTTATTTCTGTATTTGTCGAGTTTTGAAAACGAATTACATTAGTTCCTTTGCTTTCGCAGTTTAACTCTGAAAACAATTATGTATTTTTAAACTTATTTGCAATGTATGTTTTACCAAACCATGTAGTGGTCGATCAATGACTATGATTCCATGACGTGCATGCGCTGCGGGAAACCGCCGTGGATTGGGGTGTGACAGCAAAGGCGAAAGACTCTAAAGCTACGTTAAAGAAATTGGCTTCTCTTACCTGTGACTTTAGTTCTCTCCCAGAATCGGAAAAAGCTTTAATGGAAAAAAAATGAAGGACCGGATTTTAAGGGAATTGGAAGGCGAAGAAGATTAGTTATATAATTTTATAATTTATTATGTTTTTTATTATGTGTTATTTATTTTGTTATGTTTTAATGAATTTTATTTGCTTATAACGTTCAATTTTATATTATTATTGTTTTATATCTAAAAAATTAAATAAATAAGTAATACGTTAGAGGCTCTTATCACCCGACCAACAACATGGTCAAGCTACTTGATCAGGGGTTATATCTAGTGTCCAGTCAGCGCCACAAGTTGTAATATTACAGTTTGATCATGGGTTCTATCCCACAACACATAGTCTTTGATGCTAGGGAACATCCAAGGTTGTTAGGCCACTAGGCCACTAATAACCATCCTGTTTTTCTTTTTTTTTCTCGTATGACACATCAGCACCATATTATCTTTTTTATGTATCTCATTTTTTTCTAGTTTCTCACTGTTTTACATGCTATCATCGTAGTTTTTTCCTGTTTCTCCATTTCCTTTTTTCCCTTTGAAAAAAGGTTCAAGAGGTGGGTTGTGCACTGGTGAATCCTAATGAATTTTCACTCGGTAGTGAGACCATGGGCACGAGGGAGTGGTTATCTCACCAGGCCCTAGTTTTACCCAGGCTATCCCCGGCTCCATCCTAGCTCCACTCCGTTTCCCCTTATGGAGAAACTCGTAAACCATGGGGGTTCTAATAGGACACCCACTTAATAGGGTTTGGGGGAGTGCCATAAGGGGGGGGGGGGGCGGTTTGAGGTCTGGCCTCTGATGGGGTCAAAGCAACCATGTCCATGGCGGGGTTCCAACCGTAAAAATTGCTTGAAAACAAAGGATGAGTAGGAACTGATCATCGATCGGTAGCAAATAGGTAATCGATCAAGCGATAATAGCTGATCTAGGGTAGTAATAGATTACCTTGATACATAGCAATCATAAGTATTGTTAGCAACTTGGAACCTCAGTAGTGAATAGGTAGTTCCGTAGTAACTTCATGATTAATAGTAGAATGGTTGGTAGCAACTAAATAATCATGGTAATTTACTAACTTTGTTACTACTAATGTTTGAAAAGTCAATAGTAACTTAGTTACTACTAATCTAGGTGTCGGTAGTTGACATTATGTCATCTATAAGAGTCAATTATAATGTTATTTTATAAAAAAATGATTGTTCATATAGCGCACACCTATATAAAGAAATCATTTAATTTAATTTTTGTTACAATTTTCCTTTGGATTTTCATAGAAAAGAACATTTTATTTTGAATTAGAAACATTTTGTATTATTTAATTGAAGATTTTGTGTAGATTGAAAATATTTTAATCTGAAAGAAATTATACTTGATCTGAAAGTATTTAGGGCTATATGAAACATGTAGATAGGATGGTCAAAAGTGGATTAAATGTTGAAGCCCGTGGAATGTACCTGCATATAAAAGAGATGGCAGAAAGGAGACAGAGGTTTGGCGATGCTCAAGGGGAGGACTGAAGGAGATTTAGGCGAGAAGGCGAGGGAGAAGATGATGCTAATGAGTGGAAGAAGATGACATACAAGAAAAAGAAGGCAAAATCATAAAATGATGTCCTAGTGTTTAGTGCATCTATGTTATCCTTTTATATCTCCAATCTTTCTAAGTAAGTATCAAAAACAAAGGTTTGAGGTGGTAGATGTATACCTCGTAAATAAATAGGACAAAACAAGTGTTTCTTTGGCTTTGAGAGATTCATATACAGATTATATGCTCATGAAGTTAAACTCCTTCCCATGATGATCTTAAAGAATGTGGCTAGATACAATCGGAACAAAGAAAAAATTAAGGAAAAGCATGTTCTTGTTGAGGAGGCTAGATGTGCCCAAGTTAAATCAAAACCTATCTACGTTCACAGAGGCTTGGCTCATGGTTCTTCTAGGGATACTCTCACGAATACTTTGGTGGCTCATTGAGAATTAAAAACGATTCATGTTCCCTTCAAGACGTCCTGGTTCCCGTAATCATGCATGAAGAATGCTTTACTTGGTGATGCCATACAATGCCTCAATTATAGGCCTCGTGATAACATGACTAAAAGATTATTGTGGGCAAAACTCATATATCACAAGGAATCTATTATAGTTACTTGGATTTTGTTAAGTGATTTAACACGATAAGTAGTGGATCTAATGCTTGTATGTCAGTTTAAACAAACTGGATCTAATGCTTGTATGTCTAGATTTTCTTGAAAAGTGGTCTGCTGCATTGGTAATTGTTTTACCAAGGGAGTTGTTGGACCACTCTCTCTTATCCTGTTATTATTTAAATGCCTTGATTTTGGTCCTATCCCTTTTCGGCTCTTCAACTCTTGGCTCTCAAATATGGGTCTTAGGCATGTGGTTGAACGGAGTGCCTCGATTCCTATTCTTGGTTCATTTGTTGAGATTAAAGGAAATGAAGGATTTTGGTTAAAAAGCTTAAAATAGAAGGTGGAGGAGCTTGAATTAAGGGCTAAGATAAAACCCATTGTCCGAGAAACATTTGAATTTGAGAAGAAATTGTAAACTGGAGATCGTTCCCTTAGAATCAAGAAGACATGAGATCTTATAGAGAAAGTCCATTTAAAATGTATAATCGATGATAATTTAAAAACTTGAAATTTGCCACGGGATAATTAAGAATAAAATCTCCAATGGAAGAATTAATGGTGTAAACTTGAATGGGATATAGATCTCAGATCAAGATGAGATAAAGGAAGAAGTGAGACGTTATTTTTCCAACAATTTTATAGAACCAATGTCATCTCATCAAAATAAACAACCACGTAATCCTTAGTCTTGGTTTGTACATAACTCTAATTCACACTAAACTAAATTATATTCTTTTTTATATTAGTTTCTTATAATCATTTGGTATTGTTTTTGAAACACAGCCATTGATATTATGAGAATGGTTAATGAAATCGAAAGGTTATATCACCCATCTTATCTACAAACTGATATGGCCAACATTGCAAGGGATATATGCTAACACAAAACGTACAGTGTCCGTGTCAGGAAAGGAGTTGTGGCCAGAGAGGACCTAGGGTAAACAATTCAAAAGAGGAGCAACGCTCCACATAGTTTCAAGGGGGGCTCCAACTTAAAAGTGTGCCCATATGGTCTTCAACCGGACTTATTGGATTTTTAAGTGGGTCATTTTTGCTTTCAAGCACACCCATCTAGTTTTCAAGCGGGCACCACAAATTTCAAGAAAGGTACCTGATGTTCGGGTGTTTGAATGGGTTTTAACGGTGTTAATTGTAAAATTTTAAAGAGTTTATTGATTAGAAAGAAGTTACTGCAAGTGTGTTTGTGATTTGCAAGTATCAATAGCTAAATGAGGTAAATAAAACTAATTGAGATGTTTTAGGATGGAGCTGAGTAAGCCTGAGTAAAAAACAAGAAAAGAAACAAAGAATGGCAAAAAATGGTCATTGACCACTGTAGGTCATGTGGCCACTGGTGGCCAGAAACTAAAAAAAAACAATAGGCCCCTACTGTAACCTACGGTGGACCAAAAGTAAAAAGAAGACAGTAAGCTTTTATCATGACTTACGTCGGTCACATGACCTACGGTACATGGCACGCTAAATTTTTATAAAAAGACGAGAAATCTAGGTTTAGACCTACCACTTCACTCCAAGACGCCTCCAAGTCCCAAAAACAATCCCGAGTGATCCCGAAGACTTCCGGATGCGATTTCAAGGCTCAAGATCTTATTTTTTATTGTTTGGTTTGATTCTCTAATGTCTAGAACAATGTTTTTATTTGTTTTCTTTTTAATTTTCATTACCATGTCCAGCTAAACCACCCGTGATCTTCTCCTGGTGATAGGGTTTGTATACACTTGACTTGTTCTTTGTTTTCAATTAAGTTATTGTTAAACTAGGAACCTTAAGCCAAGGAACATTATTTGTTAATTAGAACTTCTAAAATATTTATGTTGATTGAAACCTTTGTTCTGGCTTTTGTGAGTGTTTTAGATTTCTTTACATCAGAAAACCTCATGAGGGTGAGGATTGGGTTGGTTAACGTAAGTTGGGTATGATCCGAGTAGTTCTTTTACAATAGTCTCATTCAATCTCATTAGTATAGTTAAACCAATGATGGTTTTGCCTATGTGATTATTCGTGAACATCTAGATCTAGTTAAACCTCCCCTCTACAGTGTGGTTCAAGCTCTGCCACTTATATGGCTGCCACATATCACCACCCAACCACACCCTAATGATTGAAATGGCCACGTAGGATGCTTTCATGAATCTTATTAACATAACACCTAAAAAGAATACCTAAGGACATCAAAAACCATGTGGAGTTCCTAAATTACAACAAAAATCAATTGAACTTATTTATTTATTAAATAGAAAAACTATCACCAACAAATAAATATGTAGGTAGTTTGTCGGTAACTATCCATCATCCATAATCTATCTTTATATTAACATGAGAAACTTTGTCATCACCATTAATAAAACCTTTAATCTTGGACAAACATCATGTATACATATAATCATATGAAAACAACCTAACATGTGGACATCTAGAACTCACCTCATTTTAAAGTGATTCACACAAAACCCTAACAATGAAGTCCTTTGCCAACTTAATCCAAAACAATCCAACATATAGGCATTTTCATGTAAAATCATCACCAAAACTTTTCAATAAGAAAAATATAGCTATCTTAGCATGCAAATTCGAATAAAATCTCACCTATTTCTTGACTCCCACACTTTCTCTCTTAATTTCACACACACACACACTCTCTCTTAATATAGAAATATTCAAAGACTCAAATAGTATTAGTTAAAACCCATGCATATGATTTAGTAACATGATTTCATGCATGTATCCTTGGCTAGAACATAAGCACATACCTTTTCTTTGATTTCTTGCACGTTCATGCTCTAATTTGTCTTTCAACCTTCTCTTTACCTTTGGCCGCATGCAACTAATAGGAAGGAGGGATGGCCCTTTTTCTTTTTCAAGTAGGGTTTTAGGGTTTGTCACTTTAGCCCCTTAAACTCTTATATTTTCCCACTTTTCATTTGTAACCTTAAAACATTCAAAAATTTGCAGGTTGCTTTAAATTTTTATAATTACTTCGAGCACTACAACTATCTCCTCCTTATTTAGGTTTCATACTCAAAGCCTATTATTCATAAAACAATTGCATATAGTGTTTTATGTGCAACTATCTTAAATAGTCCAATGTATGTATGTTGGACTCAACTTGCCTTGTTTACAAAATCTAATGATACCCTTCCATAGTAATACTTTAGCATAACTTTATCCCTAGCACTAAACTCTATCGCTCTTCGCTGCTTATCAACATATGATTAATATGTCTTTAGTAGCTCTTATGTAAGTGTTTATTTCATCCAATTCTTGAGTTATGTCCTCAACAACTTCTAAACTTCCCATTTCCTTTGTCTGACGTCACTCTCATCGAATTTCTAACCTTGCAACATATTTTTTTTATCAATCGTATAGTACACGGGTCCTAACCTAGTAAATAAAAATATAGATAGGTTTATTTCCTTGGTTAAGTGATATAAGAAAGGAATGAAGAGTGATGTGGTGTAACGTGCTATAGATGAGATGATAATGGAAAATGGTCAACAGCCCATGACCTTAGAAAAACAATTGAATAGTCTTTTGTCTTATGACTAAATGTTATACGATGTCACTATTTCACTAAATTCAAATAAGTTAATGGGGTTTAAAATCTTCAAGAGGAGGTTAGGGTACCGGGGGCACTCTCGCGGAATGGTCACGGCGGGGGCCGGCGCCGCGAGGCAACACTACCGCCGGTCCGTCATGCCGTGAAAAGCAAGCGCCGTGCCACACCCCCACAAACCAAACATTTGACAGTTGTCAATGGTCACTTTTTCTACCGTTTGAGCCCCATCCCCACCCCTACCCCCACGCCACCTCAAACGTCTATATGTCATTTTTTTTTTTTAAAAATTACACTATAAATACTAAAATTAAACTCATAAATGTTACACCATTCTCAAATACTTCTCGTCTTCTTTTATACAAATTCACCAAAAAATGGATCCCACCAAAAAATCCTCAAAATCCCGAGGCCAAAGCTCCAAAAACTATCGACCGAAGGTGCAGTCGAGTCCAAGTGAACGGCGTCTTCTACCCAAGCGTTCAACCCACCACCACCGCATACAACCGATTGGTTTCAAAATCCTTACGAATCCCCCCAACCATCGGTCTAATAAGCCGGTTTCAAGCCCCCCCCCCCCCCACCTCAACTAGAAAACCACACCAACCGGGCCGAGGCGCAAAGGCAAAACGACGGAGGAGTCTTATTCAAGCAAACAACGTTAAGTGAGGCCATTAGCGTCTATAAAGCAATGCGTGAAAAAGAAAGGAAAGAAAAAAAAGAACGAGAAGCGGTTCGCACGAAAGTAACCAATTCTAAATTGGCCTTACTCGACTTACAACGAGAAACGTTAGATCGGGACATGGAGATTTTCCTTAAACCGCATGACGATATCCCCGAACCGATGTTGAAGGACGTCCTTGAACGGAAACGTCAAATTGCCCGGATACGTGGTTGTGAGTTTAATTTGTAGATTTTTAGTTTTAATATTGTCATATTATTAAATATTATTATCTTTTATTTCATGTATTTTTTATATTTATAATTTGTAATTTATTTTTATTAATAAAGTAATTTTTTTAATTATAAAAATAGTATCGTGTAGTGTGGTCTAAATATCCTCAATTGATATGGTGTGATGTGACATATTTTGATTGGTCGGTGTGCCATGAGCACCCCACCACTATTATAACACAAAGATTTTTATGTCCGCTTCAACTGCATACTCAAGTTTAGAGGCTTAAACTACACGAAAGCAACTTTTCTTTAATCAAAAGTTTGGCCTTTTAAATATCAATCAAACCCCGGCCTGTACTTTCGTTGATATGAATGAGCTAGTTCAAGTTATAATTTATTGATAATGAATCAAATGGTAACATAATTAAAAAAATTAATTAAAAAAACATCAAATGAATTGATTGTTATCGGGTATATTCAAGTTAAGTATCTACAGCCTCCTAAATGTTCATGGTAAAATTAATCAAACAGTAATATGTTTTGATTTTTATGTGGTATTCATGTTCATTTACAATGAAACAAACTATTACAACAAAGTGACAGATAAATGGACAATAAGTCATACCGCAACCTTTTTTTGGATAGCAAAACCAATCTTACTGAAAACAAAACTTTGAGACTAAGAGCCTGTACGACCCATAAACCATGTTTAAAAGATCCAACTCATATTATACAAACTAAACCCATCTAACATTGGTTCAACGTAATGAGTTGTTTTAATCTATTAACCACGTTTATTTTATCACCTCTACTCAAAGGATACCTTTTCCATGATGGCCATTTGACATGATGAATAGACAAAACTTAAAGCAATGAATTTGCATATTTCAAAAATCTTATCTTGAATTGAATATGGCAGTGAATGAGCTGTAGCTAGAAGATGCTCCCACCGGCCACATCTTTTAACTTTGACCACGCAACCAGTGGGTCAAATCTCTTTCACCACACTTTGTTTACTTTTAACATTTCAATCGATGGTGAAACTAGATTTTTATTAGTCTGGTTATTATATAAGATTATCCGGAAAAAGTACTGACTTGGACAATTTGTCATTGCTTCTAAATACTTTTAATATATGTTATGTTAATTTGTATTAAAATTAACATTAGTTTTGTATGATGTTATAAAATTTTAGTTATTTAAAGTATTTCTAGAAAGATCTGGAAAAAGAAAAGTTACAGCTTTAAACTCTAGCGACAACATATTGTTGCTACGGTCTTATTTGAATTTATAAAAAAAAATCTTCTTTTTCTTTAAGTAACAAGTCTATAATCACAACATGTCGTCCGCAAACATCAAAATTTATCATACAAAAGTTTTTTAATTAATAAAAGAAATGCCAACAACCTTATACCATCAACAAATCGTCTTGATAGATTGGTTTATCGCAATGACACCTATAGCAAAGACAATAAATACCTATTGGTACGATTCGATAATCACAAAATCTATAATTAAGATTTATTGTTGTCTCATAGGTCGATAAACCCTATAGTATCGATATGTTGTCACGACAACCTAGTGAATAATCGTCGTCATAGTCTGTCTTGTGATAGCAAAGACTACAAATACAGAGTACAAGTCATTTTTTTCTTACAAAAACCTCAACTTTTATACAGGGGGTGTTTGGGATTGCTTCTCAAAACAACTTATTGACTTATTAACTTTTCCAATAAGTTAATAAGTTAGTATGGACTGACTTATTAACTTATTTCACTCATAACCATCACATTGCCAAACACTATAAAATAACTTTTTAACTTTTCAAAAGTTAAAAAGTTAAAAGTCGGTAAAAAAAAAAAAAAGCACTCCCAAACACACACTAAGAAAACAACAAATTCTGTTGACGCCTTACTGAGTGGTTTTGCCTTTGATTTTAATTCAACTTTAACACACAAAAAGTTAGCAGAAAAATCAATAATGCATGCATACCCATAAGCTTATATGCCTAAATGTGTACCCTACAAGCAGAAAAGGCCATTCTTGGTCAAGGGAAAAAAGGATAAAAAACACAACCATCAGATCTTTCAATAAAAGATGAAAGATTTCGTATTTGAACAAACCCTTGTATTTTGTTTTGTTAAACAAAAGCCGCTAAAAGACACAATTGGTGCAGAAATATGTAAAGCAAACGCTACAGTCATCACTTTGAATTCACATTCAATAAAGACAATAATATCATGTCATCATCATATCTTACACATATCTAATACCACAACCATAAAATTTCATTTTGGTTTATAACAAATTTGCATGATTAACTTACACATAACATCGATCTATCCATCCATCGTGCGTTTGGAGGAAAATCATACTCATAAAGTAACTCAGTTTCGAGCGCGTGTTATGATCTAAGATGATAACAAACCACCAAAACTGGGCTAACCATCTCTAGTTAGAATCTAACATAGAGACACACACACTAGATTGACTAATAACATGTGGTCTACGAGAAATGATTCCGTCTTTGTCCTTTAATCAGTAACAAGTACTGAGGCTCACATGGTTTATCCACTTTTCATTTGGAATTTTGAATGAAATGTCTGAAGGCTGCTGATTCCCACCCAACCCCCACAACACACACATTCAATAGGTGTAAAAACTAACAAGTGGCTTTAGATCAACCTTACAATTTGTAAATACATATTGGTCTGCTGAACAGTGTACAAGTTTTGTTTGTATTGGTGTTTGTTTAATCAAAGAACTGAGGCATACAGAGGCACGTTTAGCAATGTTAGATCGAGATAACAAAGTCATTGTTCTATTAATCTGGTGCATTGCATGTTGCTTTATAGTTTTGTCAAAGTAATGTTTTTTTATTTATTATTCTGTGATAAAATATGTCATATGCCACCCATGTTCAAGGGGGTTTCCTTAAATTAGTAGCAAAAGGCTGGCCCAAAGATATAAACCTATAAGAGTATAGAAGAAAAATAATTATAATATACAAAACCCTAATTAGTGTGAGCTCTACTGTATCAAATAATCAAATCAGAACCTCAAATTAAGGAGGAAAAACACGCTAGAGTGTGCTTTAAGTATCTAGTTGTAAGACGGTTCATGGTACTGCTGGGATAGGGTAGGCCTACTATAAACTAACCCATCATAAATACATGCTGCTTATGATCGATCAATGAAAATAATGCATTAGGCAGATATTTTTATAATAACAAAAATACATTAATGTAATTATACTTTTAAATATACTTTTTTTTATCACGAAACTTAAACTCTCAATGTCATGAAGGGAGATCACTATATAGACACGAGTAACATTGGGTTACAAGCCTTTTGGTAACTAAATGGTCTAAGATGAGAGATTTTCATTTCATAAGCCATATTGAAGTTGAAATTAAAACCAGGTCGGTTAGCGATAAAGTCTTCTATAGGTTTTAGAATTTGTATAGGATCTATGTGTATCAATTATTCATGTTAAGATGACGGTTATGTTAGGAATCAAGCGGCGCAGCGGAATCAACACACGAGCACAAACGAATATCACACGAAAATAGAAAATAAACGACACAAGGATTTAACGTGGTTCGGTCGGTGTGACCTACGTCCACGGGCTGCAACTAGGGTTTTCTTTAATTGCTCAGTACAAAGATTACAAATAAATGATATGGATATATATAGAAGGGTTAATAACTTAATGAACAAGAAAACTAAACATGGACCCAAGCCCAAAGACTTCACAAAGCCAACAATCTCCCACTTGAAAGCTTTGCGATAAATTCTAGCCCGCCGATCAAGTACAAAGCAACCCAGTCGTCTAGTAACTTCAATAATCTTCAAACAAGTCTTTTAAGCCTCCAGTTCCCAAAGAACAAGCTAAGACTTCATTACATCTCCTAGTTGCAGCGACCCCTCAGCATCAAGTACCAAAAGAGCCAGTTGAAGCTCCCCCGAGCTCCAACTCAGTCGTGGCTACTCCCGCCAACGAGTCATCCTCTATCTTAACCGATTTAGACATTCCACCGGATTCAAAGATACACCGAGGATCACCATCAGTCTCCAAATTCAGCAAATTCAGCAAACAATCACCAGGAGAGAATTTTTCAGACGTAGTCTTTAAAACCCAACAGTTCTTTGTAACTGTACCCGGAACACGTCCCGTGCTCCCACTGTTACCAAAATGGTTTAGACTTTCGAACTCATTCACCTAACATCCCTGCTCCAGACTTCATGTTTGCAAAATGAACTCTCTTAGCACCAGATTTAGCGAACCGGATTTTGTCGTGCTTAACCGGGACGGTCATACATCCCTCAGCAGGTACCTTAACCATATACAATGACCCACGCTTTATACCACGAGCAATAACCAGATTACCATTGATCACCCTTCATTTACCACTACCAAACCTCACTTCCAATTCTTGTTCATCCAGCTGACCAACTGAAATCAGTTTCTTCTTTAGCCCCGGAATCACCTTGACATTCTTTAGGTTCCATGTAGTACCCAGTGAAGTAACCAGATAAATATCACCCATTCCCGTTACCTCAAGTATCTCGTCATTGGCTAATCGTACCTTTCCAAAATCACTATGTTTCAGATTCACCATCGTTTCCCCATTGTCCATGGCGTGAAACGAAGCCCCTGAATCCATGACCCAAGAGTCCACACTGTTTTCCACACTGAGTATCAATGCATCATCATCAGAAACATCCCCAGCTATAGTGTTTAATACCTTCTTATTCGGACACTGACTCTTAACGTGTCCCACCTCATTGTAGCTCCAACACTTCACATTCTTCTTAGGTTTAGATGAACTCCTTCCCCGACTCCCACTGTTCCTGTTATTACCCCGACCCCTGCCAACATTTAGTAGTTCATTATTAGATGATTCATCCGAGTTCTTTCTTCTGACTTCTTCACCCATAATTAGATCTCGAATACCATTCATAGTGAAACCCTTAGTCTCCACAGAACTTGAAATTGCAGTCACAGTTCCAGACCAACTATCAGGCAGAGACGACAACAGCAGTAGAGCCTGAACTTCATAATCAAACTTAATTCCAACAGATACAAGTCTTGTTAAGATCGAATTTAGATTGTTGACGTGAGCAGTCATTGAGCTTCCTTCTTTCATCCTTGTGTTCACCAGCTCCCGAATCAAGAACACCTTATTCGCCGCAGACGGTTTCTCATACATATTTGACAAAGCAGTCATCATACCACGAGCCGTGGTTTCCTTAATGACGTTAAAAGCAACATTTTTCATCAAAGCCAATGTAATAACCGCACGAGCCTTTTTGTCCTTTGATTCCCAATCAGCTTGTTTTATTTCCTCAGATTTTTCTTCTAGTACCATATCCAAGTCCTTTTGACATAACAATGCTTCTATTTGCATTTTCCACCAACTAAAATCAGAACCGTTAAATTTCTCGATCACAACTTTCCTGTCTTCAGCCATCTCAAATAGCAAACAAGAAGCAAATCGAAACAGTGAACAGACACAATGATGGCACGGGCCTGAACTTGACGGCTGTTCTACTGAACACTGTCAATTAACCAATTTGCTCCTATAATAAACCTTGTAGACAAATCTGAACCCGAACGGTTGATAATAACAGTCAAAATAATACGAACTTGCTCAATCAATATAGAAAAAAATCTTCACCCAAAAACAAAAAACAAAAAACCAACTCACACTTTGGCGACGGCTTTTTGTTTTCAAAAAAGAAAAAGAGAACACGACTCCCAAATACCTTTTAATTGGTACTACTTATCAATTCCAAATTAAAAACTTTAGCCGACTTCAATTCTTGTATACAGCCCACGTAAGAAACTTTGGCCCAAACCTTGTTCACGACCCAACTCCTTCACGTGAACAACAAAAAAAGTTTCTGTTTCCAAAGCTTAAATGCAAGGTGAAATTTACTTTAATTTGAACAGCACAACAACTAAGAAAAACAATCATATTCTAATCTTCTCTTATAAGAAATAATGCGCCGACTCCAAAAGGGCTTTCTCGATCGACCAAAGCTGTCGACCCTAACCGTGGGGAAAACTAAACTTCCGCGAATCGTTTTCCGTGCCACCATATGTTCAACGAGCCAAAGCTGTGATACCACTTGTTAGGAATCAAGCGGCGCAGCGGAACCAACACATGATCACAAACGAATATCACACGAAAACAGAAAATAAATGACACAAGGATTTAACGTGGTTCGGTCGGTGTGACCTACGTCCACGGGCTGCAACTAGGGTTTTCTTTAATTGCTCAGTACAAAGATTACAAATAAATGACATGGATATATATAGAGACTAGTTAGGGTTAACAACTTAATGAACAAGAAAACTAAACATGGGCCCAAGCCCAAAACCTTCACAAACCCAACAGGTTAAACTGAAATATTTTTATCAGACCTGAAAATATCAATTCAATAATTTAAATTTAAAGAGAAACGAATGAATATTTGATATTGTTCAAAAATATACATACTAGAAATGGACAAAAACTTTTCTTTTGTAGTTGGGAAACGGTAAAAATGTTTTAAGTTAAAATGACACAGCTCTTTCTGAGTAAGTATGTTGCTTAGCAGTTATAATTGTGACAATTATTTAGTTACGCCAGCAAGGAAACAATTAGCAAGAACTTCATCTAATTATAGTACCTTTGTTAGTAGTACCTTAGTTACCATTAATATTAGTTGTTGTTAACATCCTAGTTGTTATTTCGAGACCAATTTGCGCTAATAACTAAGTTTCCAATTGTGACAAAGTTGTCACTCATGATCATTTTGCTACCCATGTTAGTTACCAGTTTCTACTTTTTATTGACAATCAGTTTCCACAAAACTTTTCATCAAGCATGCAAATACAAAACAACTTTAAGTAGCTATCTAATTATGTATTGAAAGTTATTCACTGTGGGTACCAATCGTTGACTTGTAACGAGACTTCACTAAGGACTCTATCCCTTAGACCCCTCAGGGGGACTACACTCAAAACCCTCGAAAGCGGTACTACTACACTCGAACCTAGGTTCTTTTATGAACTTGTACTCCACTTACTCGTATAAATGTTTAAGATTTTACCTTAAGTAATGTAACACCCCAGTGACCAAGTCTGGCCGTGACTGACTGATATCATCATAATGCAACGGAATTAAATAAATTCAAACTTAATCATTACATTATCCTTAAAATATTCATTTGTCAAATTGTCTAAACATCCGAAAAGAACGTATTAGTTTAAGTGTTCATAAATAATAAGATGGATAGGGTGGTGGCTAAGTCTTCAAAGGTCTATCTAAGGCGGCACCTATCCTCTTGATACATGTTAATCAATCTTCTCCTAAAATACACACCCAAAATACGTCAACATAATATTGGTGAGCTCGTGAGTTTAAAACACGTAACCTTTCATGAAAGATATAATATTCAATAAATTTGTAAGTGATTATATCAATAACAACAATATAATATCCAAGGTGCATTATAGAATGTATCACAATCAAACCAGACCCAGACTTTCCTGCCCGAGTGCTATAATATCCCCTAAATCGTTACTATTAGATTGTTGGGTTTAAATGTGTCCTGCTAAGCATGGTTAAATGGCATTAATTTATGACACAATGATTATTGAATCTCAATGGGGGTTTTTCCTACATAAATGGCCCATTGTATGCGAGGGATTCCCCAAATAGTACTATCCATAAATCACGCGGCTCCTAATGGAGTTAATGATTGTGCTCTGTTTGGAGACAAGAGCAGGTAGTATTGTACCATATAATAATAACCAACAAGTCTGTATTTCACCCTACATGTTTTAAAGTAAAAAGTAGGTTATGAGACTCAGATGTGGGTTGATCACGTGGTTAACTTGGAAAGTTTGGATGCTACCGACCGCGGGGGCTCCTATGTTTATTTCAAATTAATTAGCATTTTATTAAGTGATCAATTAAACCCAACCCTCATGTTTTTCATTTGTCTTACTTGGCTTGACGATTTCCATTACACACGTGTAATTTTTTTTTAGGTCGTTGAGTTTTGTGTTCATATCTCACATTTTGATTAAGTCTATTTTAGTATCTTATAAGTTCAAATTATTAGTTTTCTTATAAGTGTGATATGGTCCCAACACAGTAAGGTTTTATTAGTTGATAAGTTTGGTCCTTCAACTTTGTTAAATTGATATTTTTAACCCTAAAGTTTGGAATTTTGCTCTTTAATTACTTATGATGGTTTTTTTATGTTTCAAATGGATTAAGCTATTGTAATAAGTTATTTCTTGTGTCATTAGGTCTTTCTTAATGGTTTCATGAGCTTGCTTTCAGTTTAGGTGCTTTATGGAAGTATATTTAGACATTTTCTTATTTGAGGTCATTGAATGGTCCAAATAATGATTATGTATTAATTATAACTTATTTAAGTAAGAATTTTCCTCTGGAGTGTTAAGGTTATGACTATAGGATTAGTGAGTTATTTATTGTAATTTTAAACGTGTGCTGGGTCGTGATTAGGACGTGTTATCTAACGTACTTTTAAGTTTATTGATTTTATTAAATTTTAAGTTGTTTTTTATTTTTGGGGGACATAAATTACTGGAAAAATATCAAATTACCTAATTTAAAGATGCTTGACTATTTTTATTATTTTTCTTTCTTGAGAGACGTTAACTAACTTATATTAACGATAACTTTTTGTATCAATTCCTTGATAATTCCATAAATGCTAATGTTTGGTTTTTAACTTATTTTCTTCATTATTAGGCCTTGAGTTACTGGATTTTCTTGTTTTAAGTTATTGTTGTTGGTTTTGGAGTTTAAACATTAACGGTTCGGGTTTTTAACGGGTTTTTGGGTTTGGGTTATCTTTGGTCAACTTTTTGCCATATATGACTTTGATATATTTATTATCATTCATAAATTATGTAGTTTTTACTAATATTGCTTCTAAGCTCGTTTTTAACAATTTTCTCTATTTTCAAGTGAATATCTTTTGTATTTTTGTTTTCTATGGAAATAAATTCTAAAAATTATGAAATTTAATTTCTAGGATTTTATTAATATAATAAGTCTACTGAAATTTTGATATAAGCAAGATTTCATAGTTTCACCATTTTCGTTACCTAGCTCGGTTAGCCACGTTTAGAGTCCATTAAGTCCCGGTTTTTCTACATTAAGCACTTTAGTTTTGTTTTCCCATTTTCAATCAGTCGTATAAGATAAATCATATGTAACTAACCCCATATTTTAGTAGTTTAGGTCCCCAACTTGATTTCTAGAATTATCACAAAAATTATTGAATTTCCACATTTTACGTTATTCACAAAATACAAATAGTTATTCTATAAATTATGAAATTTTACTTTTAGGTTTAAATATGTAAGTTTAACTTCCAGAAATATTTAAATCGCACTTTATGAACTTAGATTATATACTTTTATATTTGTGAAAAACAGGTTTTTCGAGTGGACTAGTTTTATCAAAACCGGGTTTGTGACCAAGGTGGTTTGTATGAAAGATTTTATATCATTTAGATACTAAAAAATATTGTGTTTAAGAAGTTTATAAGGAGTTAGGGTGTCATGGGGTTTTTTGTGTCACTCTCGTTACGATACGCGATGTTTCGCCTGTTTTTGGGTTTCAACGGCTTACCTTGATGCAACAGTTGATCGTGGGGGTTCAAGGGCTGAAGTGAGGAATTAAAATGGCAAGGGAAATATTTTCAAAAGAAGAGATTAGACCAGGTAATTACATGGAAAGAAATGGAAGATAGAGTCTAGATGATGAACAAGTGAGTGAGTTGTGTGATTACCTTGGCTTAATGAGGTTGATGGTATTGCACTTGTGGGTCGATTATCTCTTCAAGAAGGCTGGAACATCAATATTCTTGGATGTGCAAGAGAGTTTTTGATATTTATTTCAAGTAGAAGAGATTAGAGAGAGTTTAGAGAGTTGTGTGTATGAAACTTGAAGTCTGGAGGGGTGGTATGGAGGTGTTCGGCCGAGAAAGGGAAAGGGAGGATCCAAGTGGGTCCAATACCTTGGTTTTGGGAAGATTATGGTTGGGGGTTGGGAATTTTGGTTAAAATTGCAAGAAATCAAGATTTGGTCTTGCATGTGTAGGGTGTGTGTGGATTGGGTGGAAGAGAGGTGGATTTGACATAATTTATAAAAATTTATCAAGTTTTATAAGTTTAGGCTAGCAATTTTTATAAAACACTACTTAGTTAAATAGATATAGAAGATAGAGTTTTTAGTTTAGTGGATAAGTATGTATGTGTGTATGTGTTTCGTGTGATGTGTATGTATATATATATGATATGTATGTGTGCTGTATGGTGTGTATATATATAGGTGTTCGTGTCGTATGAATATATATATATATATATATATATATATATATATATATATATATATATATATATATATATATATATACCTATGAGTGTGTGTTATTACTTTATGTATGTAACAAGATTAGATAAGGATTTTAATAAATTTTTGTCTTACTAGGAGATTTAGTAGGATACCATAGGATTATTAGTTTTGACATATTATAGAGTTCTATTTTCTATATTATGTATGTAAAGTTACCTATTATTATTATTGTTATTATTTAAGTTGGTTGGTGCAAGAGAGTGCCATGTTTTTATAAAAATTTAAGTCCTTTAATCTATTATATATTTATGTGTTTCTAAAACTTGTGAAATCATCATTTATTATTTAATTTAAATGTCTAGTATTTTATAATTTACAAGGTTACATTTGTTAAATTTTTGTAGATGATCTTAAGTTGTATTGAACGTTATGGGTTCATTTAGTTGTTTTTATTGGATGGGCCGACGTTAATGGTTTTAAGGTTTTAATATTCATTAAGGTTCCACGTATGTAATTTATTAACCAAAGTTTATTTTGTAACTTTTGTCTTCTAAGCTATCGGGACTGAGGTCCATTTGGTCTGTTCATCATGCCTCATAATCATGTGTTGGCCCATTGGCCCATATTGGTTAGGTGGGTCAAAACCCAATAAGTTTTGTGGCCCAATGGTCCAATTTGCGTTTGATGGGCCAAAGCCTATTTAAGTGTATGTATTGATATGGGCCTAAGCCCAATGTTGTTGGGCCCTATTCATAGGCTCCCTAAACAAGGTTTGGTGTCAAAGTATGGCCCAATAAAGTTTCTAAAAATATTCTAGTTCAAAAATCGGGGTTGTCACAAGTCTTAATAAAGAGAAAGAGCTTATTACAATAACATCAAGTAAACCTTAATAAAGAGAAAGAGCTTATTACAATCATCATAATTAATAATGATAGGTTGTGGGGTGATACATCCTTTATGTTGGCTTTGGCTATCTCTACAGACAATTTGACCACGAACGTATATAAACATATAAGGGGATAAAAGGATGCTTTTGATATTTTGAAAGAAAATTAAAGCATGAGAATTTATAAAATTATTGGTTTTAGGCCCAGATCATACTCAAACTCTTGTATTCGTTACTTGCAATACATACATGTAAATAGACTAAAAACAACATGCAAACATGGGTCATTACTTCTATAAAATAGACCACTACTTAACATCCACCCACTACTCGACTACCTAGACTTGTTCAAAATGAAAACTAACTTGTTGCATACTTTAAATAAAACATGACACTCAATACTAAACCTGTGACAGGTAACTTGAACCGACTTGACCCGGTCAAGATTAATCCAATAAAAATTAAGTATAATTAGAATTCAAGGATAGTCTTTGAGTATATTTGTTAGTTTTGACTTTTGAGGGAATGAGTGTATACACATAAAAATGGAAATCCTCCACCCACACTATATTCATTCCACGTCACTTTGTTATTAAACTTATACGTACTCGTTATGATCCTAGACTCCAGACCAAACTATGTCATAAGTTTACATTGGCACTCAGGGTTTAACTCATTATTCCTATTTCTTTTATCTGTTCTAGACTAGTTTAATCTTATACGCACAAACATTTTTGTAACCACAACAAGTATATTACCTGGTCTTTTTGCTTTCAAGTGTCCACGGTACAAGCATATTCTGCAATATAGGTTTATTCTACGGGGTTGTAGGCCCTAGCACTACAAAATTTGTCATGTTGCCATGACCTATATAGCAACAACACGGGTCTAGAACTATTAATAAATAAGTAACTAGGTTGACACATGCCTCCTTCCTAAAGTGTTCATTCAGGATTTGTCTACTTGTTATCATCATAATAAATCTATTATTTTAAATAAAAAATCTGTAAGGATTATAATTAGAGGCTGATGCAACCAAAGAGCTCTCAGCATGCACATGTGAAGTACAAGAAGTTACCCTTTCTCATCAAAAACAATTTATAATGGTCCAAACTCACCTAAGATAGCTAGGGTAAGTCGGGTCGATCCACAGGAAATATGTGGAAAGTGTGGTCCAAATTTAAAAGTTTGTAGCTTGATTACAAAGAATTTGTAAAATAACTAATCATGAGAAGTAATGATGTTAACAAGTAATTTAATTACAAACAATGATGAGAAAGGGTAATCCTCTCCGGATTCAGGTTTACTACTTAGACTTGCTTTGATAGTTAATAATGATCATATAAACATAGACAGATCGATTTGGGTAAGGACAATAGATTGAATGAGACTGCTGTTAAAAAACTACTCGAATCATATCCTACGTTTGTGATACCTAATTCCATCCAACATTGATGTTTCCAGATGAAAAGAAATCTAAAACAATCAAAATGGAACAATTGAATTGAAAGCAACACACGTATTTTAGAATCTTCAACCAATAAATAAAGTTACTCGGCTTAAACTACCGTGTTCAAACATTAACTCAACCACAAACCATCAAGAACAAGTCATAGTATAAACCTTACTACCCGGAGAAGATTAAAAGTAGATTAGCTAGACATGATAATGAAAAACAAGAAATCAAAATCCAATGTAAACATTGTATCTATCATTAAAGATTCAAACCGAATGACAAAAACACAATCTTGAGCCTTGAAATCGCCTCCGGGAGCCTTTTGGATCATTTGGGGTCGTTCCTGGGACTTGGGGACGGCTTGGAATGAAAGATCAATCTGAAAACCTAATTTTCTGTCTTATAAGTGATTTCAGTGCGCCGTGTACCGTAGGTCATATGACCACCATAAGTTACGGTTGGGGCTTTCTGTTCCAGATACTTTCAGGCCACCGTAGATCATCTTTCCACCGTAAGCCATGGTGGACAACTTTTATCCGATTCATATTTTCTTCATAACTTCTTCGTTCGGACTCCGTTTCCGTCCCCGTTTGCGGCCACATTCTCGTAATTGAATTCTCTATCACCTCATCTATAATGATTTTAGTTTATCATCCATGTGCATTCTCCAATCCACATCAAATCATTGTGTTTTACCTATAAAACACCAAATCATCGTAGTTAACTTATTCCATACAATTTCTTCTAATTAAACACATTAAATACATTAAAGTTAACCACTTAACCATGATAAACAACATTCCAAACCCCTTACATCACATCCCTACACTTGTTCTCGCTTGCCCTCAAGCGAGGTTGCCTTTAAAAATTCATAGTTCAAGTTAAAAATTTTAACTTACAGACACACAAATACTAAACTCGATTAAGGTTCACGGGCATACCCAATGCTCAATTTAGTAATTGACCCATTAACAAACACAAACCTCTAACCTGTTGGATTGCCTAACTAAAACTCCCAAACTCTATGTTGCTCCCTTGCACATATCACACCCCTCACAATGAAACTCTCCACTCAGTTTAATTTTTGAACTCAGCAAAAGATGTGCTGGTAATTTATGAACACTTAACAATAATGCAAACTAGTGAGCATAGGCTTGTAAGACAATCACCTCTCCGCCCACTAACACAAGATACCACACCAACATGAGGGCTTTTCAAAGGTTGTAATGTTAGGCTTAGGATCGGGTTGGAATAATTTGGGATATAGTGACTAGGGTGATGGGAAGCTTGAGATAAGTACAACATACTTCAAAGCATAATCTTTTTCTTGTCTAATACTCCAGTCTTTCAAACTTAACTATTTTAACATAATTTTCTTTTCTTTTTATTTTTTTGTTTTTTTGTTGTTTTTTTTTTTTGAACAAAAGAACATAACTTAACAAAATTACAATGGAATTCACTAACCTTAGCTATCCCAAACTACAACTTCGAAACATGATATCAAATCAAACTTAACACTACTACTGCTAATTAACTCAAGTTCCATTACACGGGTAAACAAAGAAATAGGCTAAACAAAAGGCTAATGAGTCAAAAATTTGGTTTAAACAAATGAATAGGGAAAAGGCACAAACTTGGCTACTAGGAAATAGACGTCAGGTAGGTGGGTCCAATGGGGCTATTCTACGGTTGATCATAATGCCTCAATCACTTCAATGTGAATCCCAGTCTTGAGTCTCAAGATGTACGCACCCCACAAGTTCTACCACTAGAAAACATCACTGCACACTCAAATAAGCAAATATATATAACAATATCAAAGAATAGGCTTCTCACATATGAAAACGGTGGGTTCGATTTACCGATGTGACATGTGCAAGTTTACTACACCTAAAGTTTGCCACCCCTAGTTAGGCGTTTCCTTTTCAACTTTCACAAACCAACCGGGTTTAAACATTTAGGGAATCAACCATGACTAAGAACCTTAACCAATGATTAATATTTTAGAGAAAAATTTTAAAAAATTTCAGATTTTGTCCAAATTTTCATTTCTCCAAAATGTGTCTGCCTGGGTTCCCCCATCCCCACACTTGGGATACATTGTCCCCAATGTATGGGTTTTTCTCAAAAAAATTTAAACTTTTCAATCTCTTGTATACCCCCCCCCCCCATCAACATTTTCAAGGTCATTGACTCAACTCATAATTAACGACAAAATCGATATAAACAAACTACTCATTTCCTAAAAACATAAGCGTAAACATAAAGAATTCAACCATCAAACATCGACACCACTCGACCCCCATATGGTTTCATTGTTCTCGCCACTAACCCGAAACATAAACAGCTAAACACTTAAACACATAAAATAACCTAGTTCAAATTGGAGCAGTTGGACCTGATCGATTGGAACAATCACGATCAGCTATTGCCCCCAAAGTACCATGACTGGCGTGGACCAAATATGTTGTTCACTTCATCCATCCATTCACCGAAATGGAATGCGCCCTGTTATGCTCCGCTACTGCTTCCTTCTCCACCCTGTTAATGTTGAATTCGCTGTATCTCGAGCTGCTGTTGCTGAAACTGTATCGGATCGATCCACTCCGAGTGATACCACTCTGGTCTCGGCAGCCTCTCTCCTCCATCATAAGGTGGAAGGGTGAGGTAGTTGACCGGTGGTGGTGCCTGCACAAAAGGTTCTCCACGGTGATATGCTTCGTGGTATGCAAGCTGCTGATGAGACTCCCAATTGTTGTTGACCTGAATTTCTTGATGAATAAGGTTAACACGGTTCCAATGATTCTGGTTTGCTATGACTGCTCGCGCATCATCTCCGGCTTGCAACCTGCTGTGTTGTTGCAAATCCCAATTGTTTTAATTGTAACTAGGCCACATGTCAAATCCTTCTGGCCTACACTCTTGAACCCGAGTCCACATGTCGTCAAGCATTGGATAAGGGGGTCTTGTGATTGGCCTCTCCGCCTCATGTGGATTATTCAAGTCATCCTCTGCCATGTTATCTTCACTTTCAACTTCACTTACATCTTCTGGTTCTAATGGTCTTGCATCCAACCTTTTCACTTTAATCTTCTCTCCATTCTTATGTTTCCACCTTGCATACCGATCATTACAACTCCATTCCGAACCTACCCGTGCTATAAGGATTACATTGAATGGTTCCAAATCCTTGACAATGTAGTTGGTTGGCCTTTCAAACTATGAGTGATCGATAACCTTAAAATATTTGAACAAAGCTTGAATCAACCTACAGTGTGGGATGATCTGCTTACCCTTGGTGATGCGAGCTAGCCAAATGTTCATCATGGCTAAATAACAGAAGGAAATCTTATGATTGCTGGTCATGATGGAGTAGAGAATGGGTACATCACAAAACCGAACCGAATCTTTATCCCCCCTTCGAGTCATCACATTCTGTGTTACAATGGTTTGAATTAATCTTGCCTCCTTCTTTAGATCCACCCTCTTCATGGTGTTTGTTTTTCCCGGCTTGAAAAGTGTGTCTTTCATCAACTCCTACATTGGACTGTTATCCGGTTTATTCCGAATATTGTCTTTAGAGGGGAATTCATACTAACTCATGGGTAGTGAGTCAAAGGGTACCAGTTTCTTCAGATTGTTTATTGACATTGTTACCTTGCGACCTCGACAGTCACCCACCAACTTCATTTGCTGGATATTCCTGGTTCCCTCTAACTGGAGTGTACTTACCTATTCATCAATGGTTGGTGCAAATAGTTTGTCTTCCTCATGGTCATAACACTTCAACACAGCCTATCACCCCAATGATGCAAATCTTTCATGTACTCTATAATGGGCAAACAAGGCTTCGGGCACTTCCCTATCTACCAAATAGGCTTCTTTTCGATCTCTCATTCCAGACATCTTTTCCTCCCATAATGTCGGTTGAAACCTAGGAGGAAATTTTCTCAATGGACCCCGTTTCCATTTGGGTACATCTTCCAGTATTTCCTCTTCTCGTGGTAGCATCAGTTCCTCTCTTATTACCAATGGCATGTTTGCTTTCTTTGCCCTTTTTGAAGGTCCCGCTGGTTCCTTTCCAGATCTTCCCATCTACACACATGCAATAATGAACCACCAAACAATTCATGTTAGTCACAATCCACTAGTAGACCAAGTGTGGATTAAACGTACATCCCCACACTTGTTCCACAACATGTCATAAGTCCTCCAAATCTCTAGTGGTGATTTCTTTTTAATTAGCATTTATCAACCATGTTCAAGTGGTTAAAACTCTATCATATTCCAGCCTTATTTTTACCAAACCATTGAATCATACAATTTTTTTATCAACCCACATGTATCATGTATCTAGTTACTAGCATATGTTACATCACATCTTCACATGTTCAATAATCACCACTAGGAGCACATATATCGTCTATTTCTCAAAAACATGTTCAAACCAACACTTAACCACGTTCATCACCCCTAACCCAACTAGGATAACCATATTTGTAAACCCACTTAACAAAGTTCCATACTTCATAAATTCGTACAATGTGGTGATAAAGAACATACCTTTGTGGTTTAAAGATGTTAATATGAACTTCAATTGCAAAAAAACCAACCTGGAAGTGAAAAACCCCCAAGTTTGAAACTTAAGGATCGTCGCCCTCCCTTAGATCTACACCTAACGATCACGAATCTGAGAAAACTACCAGTGGATTCTTGTTCCTCTCAAAAAATTAAGTGAAATAGACCCAACAACCATTTGATTTGGTTAAAATTTGAAAGATTTAGGATTTAGGTTTTTATTGTTCTTGAGAGGGTTGGATGAAGAAGATGAAGAAAAGTAGTAGAAGTGGGTTTGAAATCTGATCTCATGTGTTGTTATTGGAAGAAAAACGAATTTGAAAGATGTGTAAAACACCCCCCAAAGTTTTCTTCTTTTTTTTTCTCTTCGGCCCCCACCGTAGGACCTCTGCCCACCGTAACTTACGGTGGGCGCCTTCTGCCATGGACAACCCACGGCCACCGTAGGTTACGGCGGCCAAGGGACCTACGGTCGGTGAACTTTTTTAAATTTTTTATTTTTTATTTCTTATTATTTTTTTATTAAATTAAACATAATCAAACTTTATCAAACTTGATATACTTCTATTACAAACCCGAGTGTATCCTCCACCCCCAACTGTTGAACCGAGTAGTCCTCGACTCATAGTTTAAAAACACAAACTTACTAGACCGGATGACGCTACAAGGTTTACAAAGCTGTTAAAAAGAATAGGACAAAACACAAATAAATTGAAAGATGACTATATAAATAAAAGGAAACTCACAAACACGGGTTGCCTCCCGGAAGCGCTACATTTAAGTGTCTATAGCTTGACTCTTTATTCCATTAGCCTCAGATCGGGTGAGAAACCCGGATGCTAATCGATAGAAGGTCATCGGTTTGCCTATCCGGCCCATTCAGATCATTTGGTCGCAAGTACGGCTTTAACCGGTGACCATTAACCACTTTTCGAATATGGTCATCGAAATAATCGATCTCGATATCTCTTGAGTTCCTTATTAGTGTGATTTTATATGGTCCTATCCACTTACTCTTTAACTTACCTAGGAACAACTTCAATCGGGAGTGGTATAACCACACATAACTACCAACTTTGAAATTCTTCAGCCTCAACTTTGCATCGTGCACTCGTTTCATCTTGTCTTTGTAAATTGTAACATTCTCGTAAGCTTCCTACCTTAGCTCCTCTAACTCTATTAAGCTTAGCATTCTTTGTTTACCTGCAGCGTTATAATTGAAGTTAGCCTCCTTAATGGCCAATAATGCACGATGAGCTAACTCTAAGGGCAAATGACAACCCTTCCCGTAAACCAACCGGTAAGGGGTGATGCTAATTGGTGTTTTATAAGCAGTACGATATGCTCACAAAGCATCATTCAATTTGTTGGACCAATCCTTGCGGTCAGGTCGTACTGTCTTTTGTAAGATTTCCTTAATTTGCCGATTTGACACCTCTACCTGGCCACTAGTTTGTGGATGATAAGGTGTGGCAATCCAGTGGTCAACACCATACCTCTTAAGCAATTTACCAAAATTAAAATTCTTGAAATGTGATCCCCCATCACTTATGATCACACGGGGCACCCTGTATCGAGTGAAAATATTGGCTTGAACAAATTTGCACACAACACTGTGATCATTGGTCTTTGTGGCAATAGCTTCGACCCACTTTGACACATTGTCAACTGCTAATAAAATGTACAAATTGCCATAAGAAATGGGAAATGGTCCCATGAAGTCAATTCCCTAGACATCAAAAATGTCTACCACCAGAATTGGCTGCATGTGCATCTCATCCCGTTTAGTGATACTGCCCATTTGTTGGCAATTTGTAAAAGTTTTAGCAAACTCATAAGCATCCTTAAAAATTGACGGCCAAAATAGACCACACGCTAAAACTCTTTGCCCTGTTTTTTGGCCACTAAAGTGGCCCCCACATGCAGATGCACGAGCAAGCTGAAGCACAGAGGGAATCTCTTCATCTGGCACACATGTCCGGATCAGTTGATCGGCTCCAATTTTGAATAAATCCGGGTCCTCCCAAAAATAAAGCTTAGCTCGGGAGGTGAAGTGCTTCTTCTTTGTCTTCAACCAATGCTCAGGAATGGTACCTGCAACACAATAATTAACATAATGAGCATACCATGGATCAGTGGGTAAAGTAGAAACTAACAACAATTGTTCATTAGGAAACGATTCATTGATTTGCAATACATGATCATCCATCTCATGAAAGATCCTAGACAAATGGTCTGCCACCACATTGTCTTTCCCCTTTTTATCCCTGATCTCCAAATCAAACTCCTACAAAAGCAAAACCCATCTAATCAATTGGGGCTTGGCGTCTTTCTTATCCATTAAGTACCTGGCAGCAGAATGGTCAGAATATACAATAATCTTACTGCCCCAAATGTAAGAACGAAACTTGTCTAAAGCATAGACAACTACAAGTAATTCTTTTTCTGTGTTTGTGTAATTCAATTGAGCATCAGAAAGAGTTTTACTTGCATAATAAATGGCCACCGGTTTCTTATCCACTCGTTGACCCAACACAGCCCCAACTGCAAAATCACTGGCGTCACACATGATTTCAAAAGGAAGTGACCAATCTGGTGATTGCAAAATTGGGGCCTCCACCAACTTTTCTTTTAAAATGTTAAACACTTTTAGACAATTATCATCAAAATTAAAAGGTACATCTTTTAGAAGCAAGTTGCACAATGGCTTTGTTATTACACTGAAATTTTTATGAAAAACCTATAAAAACCCGCATGTCCTAAAAATGACCTAATCCCTTTGATATTTGTTGGTGGTGGCAGAGTGAATATAACCTGCACTTTTTCCCTATCAATCTCTATCCTCCTGCTTGAGATAACATGTCCCAACACGATACCTTATTGAACCATAAAATGGCTCTTTTCCCAACTAAGGACCAAGTTTGAGTCAACACATCTTTTTAAAAAATTTTGTGGTTGATTTAAACACGACTTAAAAGATGTTGAAAAGATGGAAAATCATCCATGAATATATCCATAGAATCCCCCACCATATCTGAAAAGATACTCATCATGCACCTCTGAAAGGTGGCGGTAGCATTGCACAAGCCAAATGGCATCCGCCTAAATACGAAAGTACCATATGGACATGTGAATGTTGTCTTATGTTGATCATCCGGATGAATTGCTATTTGATTATAACCAGAATACCCATCCAGAAAACAGTAATATTTTTTACCCGCTAATTTTTCAACAATTTGGTCAATGAAAGGTAATGGAAAATGGTCCTTGGAAGTTGTAGCATTCAACTTCCTGTAATCAATACAAATCTGCCATCCTGTTACCGGTCGAGTGGCTACCTCGGTACCATCCGCACTTTGAACAATCTGAATGCCGGCTTTCTTTGGCACTGTTTGGGTCGGGCTGACCCATTCACTGTCAGAGATAGGAAAGATAATACCTGCATCCAACCATTTCAACACCTCTTTCTTCACCACCTCCCACATGTTCGGGTTCAATCTCCTCTGAGCATCTTGAGCCGGTTTTCATCCCTCTTCGGTAATAGTCTTATGCATGATAATGGATGGGCTGATTCCTCTTAAATCTGCAATGGTCCATCCTATCACAGCCCGATACTTTACTAGTACCTCCATCAAAGCTTTCTCATGTTCCTCAGGTAGGTTAGAGGCAATAATCACCAGAAGGGTGTTGTTGTCACCAACATAAGCATACTTCAAATGCTTAGGCAACTCTCTCAATTCCAATGTAGGTGGTGATTTTAGTGATGGTTGCAGCTTTGTGTCGATGTGCTTGGGTAGACTTTCCATTTGATGGGTCCAAATGGCTCTACCTTCCCTGACTGCCATCACCTCCAGTTCTTTCTCAACCTCCTCCATCTCACTTCTTAATTCCACTTGATCCCTATCACAATAAACACACGCCTCTGTGGTGTTGTCCAAATTGATATGCAGACCACACCGGTCAATAGTTTCTACTAAAGAGCATTCACTATGGACCAGAGGATTAGATGTATAGGAAAAAGAATTTATTAACTGCCTTTGATCCCCAAAGGTCATCTCAACTACCTCGGTTCTATAATTGATTAGTGAGTTAGAAGTAGCCAAAAATGGATGACCCAGTATGACTGTTTGTTGGTTGTTTGCATCTCCCGACGCATAATCAAGAACTAAGAAGTCAACCGGGTAGTAAAAGTATTCCACCCTAACAATAACATCAAAGATCATTCCCCTAGGTAGTCGAGGTGTTCTGTCAGCTAACACCATAGCGGTGTGAGCTTTATGCAACGGACCAAAATTGTATTGGTCATATAAACTGCCTGTGAGAATGCTCACACTAGCCCCCAAATCCAACAAAGCTCGTGATATGTGAAACTCACCCACCTAGATGGATATCACTGGCTCTCCTGGATCCGGCAGTTTGAGTGGACAAGGTTATCCTGCTAGAATTGCACTTACATGATTGGACACTTCTATTTTTTTAGGTATTTTGACATTTCTCTTTTGAGTGCACAAATCTTTTAAAAATTTTGCATACTCGGGAACTTGTTTGATTACCTCTATCAGTGGAATATTGACTTTTACTTATTGAAATACTTCCCACATCTCATCATGCTGTGGGCCCTTTTTTCCTGATGGAACCTTTTTACCCAGGTCAATTAGTGCCCTGGGAAACGGGATGGTATTAGCCTCGACACCCTTTTCCGGGACACTAGTTGACTCCTGCCCCAACACCCGATCTATTTTATTTGAAAACATTACTTTCTTGGGTGATTTAGGTATGACAGGTTTAATTTCACAATCACTATCCTCATCCTCATTAACATCCTCCACCACACCTTCAATGAATTATGATGGAGGCTTAACTTTATTGTCATAGACCTTACCTGAATGGAGAATACTTACCTGGCTAAATGAAGGATGTCTGCTACCTCAGGACCCTACACCTGATGGGCTGTGAGTTAGGTTTCTTTGAGTATCACGAGGAAGTTTCCCTGGAGCTTTCTTCAAAATTGCAATTTCCTCAGCCAATTGCCCCACCTGCTTGGATAAAGCCTCATAGCTCTTGTCTCTCATCTTATTTGATTTCTTCATCTCTTTCATAAAGTCAAGAAGTTCCCTATTTGTTGGCTTTGCATTTCCTCCTGATCCACCATGGTCTTGGTTATTCTGGTAGTTCCTCTGACCACCCCTGACCCATTGACGTGTTCTGGTATTGTGGATGTGAATTACCCTAAAAGTTTGGGTTCAACTGATTGTCAGGGTTACCATACCTCAAATTCGGGTGATTCTTTAAACCGGGATGATCGGTATGGTTGTTGGTGTTGTTGTATGGCTGCCTATCACCCTGTACATAATTCACCTCTTCCAACCCTCATCAAACTCTGGGCAATCTCTGGTAGTATGTCTAGCTTCACCACATCCCTAGCATATAGTAAAGGAGCTTGTGGCATTCATTGTAGCCTTACCTTCCGATTGACCCGACCTCAAAGTCTTCCTATCCGAATCATCAATCACACCCCTAGATTTCCTACGAGACTGGGCTTGTCTTATTGAATCTATACTCATCCGTTCTAGTAACTCCCAGTCATCAACCTCAGTATTTTTCATGAATGTCCCTGCACTTGACGAGTTCAAATCTCTCACATCTTCAGCAGACCACCTATCAATAAAAGAGGAAATCAATTCCCATTGGAGAATGTCGTGATGTGGACAGGTTCTCAAAAACTCCTTGAACCTTGTCCAAGCCTCATGAAATGACTCGTCTTGTTGTTGACTGAATGTTCGAATGGCGGTTCTAGCCTCACTAGTCTTTTGCAGGGTATAATACTACTCTAAAAAGGCCTGCTGGATTTGCTCCCATGTATAAATGCTAGCAGCAGGTAGTGAGTGGAACCACTTTTCCATATTTCCTTTCAATGTAAACTGGAACAGAACCAACATCACTTCCTCTGGTGTAAAGCCTTGTGCCCAATGGTCTCACAGATGGCACTGAACTCATTCAGATGTAGATAAGGTTCTTCCTTGGATAACCCATGAAACTCTAGAAGAATAGCCAGGCTATTGGATCTAATCTCAAATGACCTACCTCTAACTTGTGGCCTGACTATGGGTGATGTAGCTCCAGCTATGGTGGGGCGAAAATGGCTGTCAACCCCTTGAATGATAGCTTGGTATGGTTGACGCCTGGGGTTTTGATTCGCCCGAGGAAATTCTTGCCTTCTACCTTGACCTTGGCCCTGATTCTGCCTTTATCACCTTGGTTGTTCATTCTGTCTGTATCGGCCTTGGTTGTTATTTGATTCGTTGTATTGAATCTCCTTATCATCATATTCATCTTCAAACCCGCCATCCTGTCCAACAACCTCATCATCCCAAGTATGGATACTCAACCTCTTAAATCTCTCCTCTTCATCTTCGAAAATGTTAACCCCCCTTTGCTGTCTCGGATTTTTTCTTGGAGGTCCTTCTTGGTAGAGGTTTTGTCTTGGTTGAGGGTAGGGATTTTGTCTCTGAGGTGGCTGGTTCTGAGCAAGTGGATTTTGTCTTTCTCGGTTGTTTTGTGCTTGTAGATTCGGGTATGCTAATGGGTCATTAGGTTGGTTTGGTGGAGGTTGGTTTTGTGGTATATTTGGCAATTGGTCATTAGGTGGATTTGGGTTAAATGGTGGTGGTGGGTTTTGATTTTCCATCTTACACTCTTTGACTACACTTGTTGATTGATTTTTTCTTCAGGATTGTGCTCGATTTCTTCGAGCGGTCTTCTCAATTTCGGGATCAAACACTAACGGAGACTTGTTCCTTACGTACCGGGTATGCATGCACGGAGCTGTCACCTACACACACAAGCACACTTAGAGTAACAAAGAAGAGAGAATAAATAAAATAAGCAAAACAAACTAAAAATCAAACGAAACACTTTGCGCACTAATTCCCTGGAAACGGCGCCATTTTGATGTGGGTTGTCAGGCCTAATCAAAAACAATTTATAATGGTACAAACTCACCTAAGATAGGTAGGGTAAGTCGGGTCGATCCACAGGAAATATGTGGAAGGTGTGGTCCAAATTCAAAAGTTTGTAGCTTGATTACAAAGAATTTGTAAAATAACTAATCGTGACAACTAACAATGTTAATAAGTAATTTAATTGCAAACAATGATGAGAAAGGGTAATCCTTTTCGGGTTCAGGTTTACTACTTAGACTTTCTTTGATAGTAAATAATGATCATATAAACATAAATGGATCGATTTGGGTAAGGACAATAGATTGAATGAGACTATTGTTAAAGAACTACTCGAATCATATCCTACATTTGTTATACCCAATTCCATCCAACATTGATGTTTCCAGATGAAAAAAAATCTAAAACAATCAAAATGGAACAATTGAATTGAAGCAACACACGTATTTTAGAATCTTCAACCAATAAATAATGTTACTCGGCTTAAACTACCATGTTCAAAGATTAACTCAACCACAAACCATCAAGAACAAGTCATGGTATAAACCTTACTACCCGGAGAAGATTACAAGTAGATTAGCTACACATGATAATGAAACACAACAAATCAAAGATTCAAACCGAATGATAGAAACACAGTCTTGAGCCTTGAAATCGCCTCCGGGATCCTTTTGGATCACTTGGGGTCGTTCTTGGGACTTGGGGACGGCTTGGAATGAAAGATCAATCAAAAAACCTAATTTTTCCATCTTATAAGTGATTTCAGTGCATCGTGTACCATAGGTCATGTGACCACCGTAAGTTACTGTTGGGGCTTTCTGTTCCAGATACTTTCCGGCCACCGTAGGTCATCTTTCCACCGTAATTCATGGTGGACAACTTTTATCCTATTCTTATTTTCTTCGTAACTTCTTCGTTCGGACTCCATTTCCGTCCTCGTTTGCGGCCACATTCTCGTAATTGAATTCTCTATCACCTCATCTATCATGATCTTCGTTTATCTTCCATGTGCATTCTCCAAGCCATATCAAATCATTGTATTTTACCTATAAAACACCAAATCATCATAGTTAACTTATTCCATACAATTTCTTCTACTTAAACACATTAAATACATTAAAGTTAACCACTTAACCATGATAAACATCATTCCAAACCCCTTACATCAGATTCCAAAGGAAGTGGCTGACTATTCTAAAGAATATTGGAAGAAGATAGACATAGATCAAAAGGCCATGACCACTCTTCAAACGGCTCTTCCCAACTCTATATACAAAGGCTTCAAGAAGTGCAAAACTGTTAAGGATGCACTGAAGATCATGTATGAAGGGTCTGATGAGGCTAAAGAAAACAAGAAGGACCTCATGAAGCAGCAGTTTGAGAACTTCACCTATAGGACATGTGAAACTATGACTTAATAATACTTCAGGTATGTTGAGATTGTAGACACTCTTATGGATGTTGGAGTAAAACTTAAGAATACAGACATTGTGAGGAAGTTCATGTTCTCTCTTCCCAGAAAATGGACTCATTACTATGTGGCCATTAAAAGAACTTAAAAACTCTCCACCCTTACTCTCACAGAGCTGTATGGTATCCTTAGTTGTTACCAGATGGAGATGAACATGCAAAATCCATCCAGTAGCTCTTCCAGCAATCAACAGAGTTAAGCCCTCCATGTGGTTGAAAGGAATAGTAGAGAACCACAGCATCATCTTATCTACTACCCTGAAAACTTACAAAAAGGCCATTTCATCACCTTCACTAAGACACCAAGGGAGAGCTAGACCCAAGGAAGCACATTCCAAGAGACAAACTCATCTCAAGTCTTTATGTCTGCTGATGAAAGTTGTGGTAGCTTTCTCTTAACTTTTGAAGACTTGGACTATATCCATCCAGATGACTTGGAGTATATGGAGAGAGTACAGCAGATGGCTTTTCTCACTTATAGAGCCAAGAAATTCTACAAGAGAATAGTAAGAAAGTTTCCCAGCAATATGGCCAGTGGAAGGTTTGGATTGGATAAAATCAAGATGAAGTGTTACAACTGTAACCAGATGGGACACTTTGCTAGGGAGTGCAAGGAACCAAGGACAAATGATGGCCAAGCACAATCTAGACCAAACTACACTGATGCAACTCCTAGATCTGAGAAGCCTAGCCAACCAAAACAACAAGCTGCTGTTGTTATTGAAGAAGGAGTCTTTGACTGGAGCTATCAGGTTGAAGATGTTTCTCCCAACCAAGCACTGATGGCTGACCATGAAAAAGCCAAGGTACTAGAACATCTTTTTACACTTGAATGCATTGTTGAAGTAAATATGTATAGGTTTTATAACCTGGAAGTAAGATCTGACCTTGAGTCATTTAATATTTTAAAAGCTAATTTCAAAAAAGCAGATAATGATTATAAACTTAAAATGAAAGATTTAGAGAAAACAATTTTTACTCTTAAGCATGAGCACAAAAATTACAGGATTCAAATCAAAGATCTTATAACTAAGTTAACTGAATGTCTGGCTGAGCTTGTGATCAGCAAGGCCAAGGTAGAAAATTATGTTTTGAAGAGGAAACCTTCAAGAAAATAATATTCTCATCCTTGCATGCAAAGATTTGTTATCAGAACAGGCGGGTACTAGATTCAAGTGAGATACCTCCACCACGCACACTACTATCTAATAGATCTCCAAGGTGTGAAACTTGTCAAGATGAGTTGGCCCCCATTGATCCTGTCAAAGAGAGGATGAAGATAAAGAGGAGATAGTGAAAGATGAACCTGAAGTGAGTGTGAAGGGTTATCCTAAGAAGGGTCACTATTCTCCTGCAGAGAAGAAAGAACCATGGATGACTAAGTCTGTAAGGAAGAACTTGATCAAGGCAGCCAAAAGAAAATCAAAGAAAGCCAAAGAAACCAAGGCCATTTTCAATTCCAAGCAAAAAACAAGTATTTATCTCTGCTAGGTTTGAAGTGGTAAAGACTAAAACCCCAACTATGGACTCTAGTACCAAGAGTCCTGGTTCATTTTCAAATTATACTGGTCAAGAAAAGAAGGTTGATCAAATATGCACCACTGTTGCATAGCCTGAAGCATCCAGTTCCAAGAGCAAGCCTCACCCTAAGAAGCCTGCTACATCATTTGTTAAGGTGAAGAAGGAAGTGGAAAGAGATCTAGCTCAACCCTCTACTCAAAAGAATCCTTTCAGAAGCATGCAAGTTGAATGCATCATGTGTGGTGGTACCTCTCATGTTGCTAAGGATTTCATGTACAATCCCAAAAGCACCATCCATATGATCAAGAAGAAAACATCTGAGAAGAAAGAAGAAGATAGCTTTAGAAGGAAAAACTTTTCTTTTCAGAAGCTCTAAAGTGAAGAAGAAGATAGGTAGAAAATTACCTTTGGAAGAAATTTTGGTCTCAAAAGAAAAGAATGCTTTCGAAGTACCAAAGTCTGCTGCAGTGGATGCAAAAGCTTCCGAAGGTCTAGTCTCCAGAACTTCTGAAGTTATCAAAACTTCTAAAGTCTTGAAGGACAAGTACACTCTTCCAAAAATGGTGTAGAAGATGAAGGAAGGCAATATGACTGAAAGTTCTTCACCTACAACAGCAAATGATCCTCAAAGCTTGCATATAGATCAATAACTGTTGAACTATCTTCAACTCACTTTAATAAAACCAAGACCAATAAGGCTTGGGTTTCCAAATATAACTAACCATCTCTTCCTATATAGGAACAGCTAAAGACCAAAGGAAATGTACGGGGCAGGGTCATAAATGGTAAGCTCAGCATTGAGAAGGTAAACTATGTCAAGGATCTTGAATACAAAATCTTGAGTGTATCCCAATTTTATGATCAAGACATAACATGCTCTTCGTTGAGCATGAGTGTATTGTTCTCAAGCCTAGGGTGGTCATTCCTCAAGAGCATATCCTGCTCAGAGCCCCTAGGAAAGGGAACATGTACAAGATGGATTTGCAGGAAACCTGCCCATTTGGAGAAGTTTCTTGCTTTCTGTCTAAAGCCAATAGTGATGAGTCTTTTCTTTGGCATAAAAGAATATGCCATGTAAACTTTAAGAACATGAATAAACTAATTAAGAATGATTTGGTAACTGGAATGCTAAAGAAAGAGTTAACAAGTGATGACCATTGTGTTGCATGTCTGAAAGGAAAGCAACACAAAGTGTCTCACAAGCCAAAGGAAAAAAACTCCATCACTACTCCCTTACACTTATTACATATGGATCTCTTTGGCCCTACCAGTGTAATGAGTTTAGGAGGAACTTTATACTGCCTAGTGATCACAGATGATTTCATAATATACACTTGGGTTTTCTTTCTTAGAACTAACGATGAGACCCCTAAACTCTTGAGGAACTTCATTCTGAAAATTAAGAATCGATATGATTAAAAGGTCAAAATCATAAGATGTGATCAAGGAAAATAATTTAAGAACCAAATTCTTATACATTTTATGATGAAAAAGGTATTACAAGACAATATAGTGCTCCTAAGACTCCTCAGAAAAATAGTGTTGCTGAGAGGAGAAACATAACACTTATTGATGCTACAAGAACCATGCTCTCTGACTCTAATCTACCCATCACCTTCTAGGCAGAGGCAGTCAACACTGCCTGCTATGTTCATAACAGAGTTTTAGTAGTCAAAACTCATGGTAAGACTCTTTATGAGTTGTGACATAAAATGAGACCTTTTATTGGTTTCCTCAGATCATTTGGATGTCCATGCACCATCTTGAATACCAAAGATCAAATAGCCAAATTTGCTGAGAAATCAGATGATGGACACTTTATGGATACTCTTCCCAAGCTAAGGCTTATAGAGTATACAATTTCAGAAATAGAGTAGTTGAGGAGTCAGTCAATATGACCTTTAATGAGCACACACCCAGTGTGAAAGGTTCTGGTCCTGATTGGCTGTTTGATCTTGATTTAGTTACTAATTGTTTTAACAAATCTTGTGAAGATTTTTCATGATCTACATGTAGCTTATCAATAGGATATCCTGACCCAAAATTTAAGCTGAGAAGACCAAGTCAGAAAACTACTTCAGCTCTAGTGGTAAGAATCCCTATAGTTGGAAATCTTGTCAGCATAACAATGACAAACTCTTCAGCTGACACATCTGAAGTGCCTACAAATTCCAGCACTGATGCATGGAACTCAAATGAAAGGGTTTCCAATGTAGGAGGAGATGCAGGTGGTAATAATGATCAAGAATTGCTTAATGTTGATAACCACTCCATATAAGACAACATAAATGATGTCACACACTCATTGGATCAAGCTTCTCTTGATAAGTGTGTTGATGTGGTTGGTGATACTCAATCACCAGATCTGAATTTCACCAATTTGGATCTGTCCAACCAACTTGTTATGATTCCTTAACTAAAAATCCTCAAGTCACATCCTACCACAAACATCATTAGATATGCTGAAATAGGGGTGAGAACAAGAGGACAAACCCATGACAAAAAATTTTGTCTATACTCTTGTTTCTTATCCCAGATTGAGCCAAAGAAAGTTGATGAGGCTCTAAAGGATGGAAGTTAGGTTGAAGCAATGCAGGAGGAGTTGCTTCAGTTGAAAAGACAAAAGGTTTTGAACCCATGCCATCTTCCTCATGGGAGGACACCAATAGGTACCAAGTGGGTTTTCAGAAATAAGAAAGATGATAGAGGACTTGTCATCAAGAACAAGGCAAGACTAGTTGTTCAAGGGTACACACAAGAAGAAGGGATTGACTACACAAATGTTGTTGCACCTGTGGCAAGACTTGAAGCTGTTAGGATATTCTTTATTTCTACTGTATCCAAGGATTTCAAGGTCTACCAACTTGACGTCAAGCTGTTAGGATATTCCTTGCTTCTCCACCAAGTTAGGCTACACCTGAAGTTGACGTCAAGGTTGAACCACAAGAGACAACACAACCTGGACCTAGTGCTGGACCACAACCAACTTCATCTTCTAATCCATAGCAGGGTCCTAATCTCTCTCCTTATGAACATGTGAGGGAAGAGGACCCAACTGAGAAAGACACACAAGAACAACCTGGTGCTGAAGGCCAGTCTTCTAAGTTGAAATAAAGGAAGAGGAAGAAAAGGATGGCCACAAGAAAGGACAAAAAGAAGAAGAAGAAGTCCAAGGCATCAACCTCTACACCTCAGGATGGGTTAGAACATCATGAGGGTGATCAAGAAGAGGCTGCTCATCCAACTCATATTCAATTAGAGCCTCTTACTACTGGGAGACCCATCCTGTCCTGGACCTTTATTGCTAATCTGGACAGATGGTATGTTAATACTTCTAGCAAGGAGGTCAAGATGTCTACTTCTAGCAAGACATACTTGATCTTCCTCTGCATGATCTCTATGATATGAGGAGATACTATAAGAGTCTGAGGGATCCTGATCAAATGATGAAGAAAGGAATGATCTTGATCCTGATGATGACTGTTACTAGATGAGTAGTCTTTTTTGTTTTGGTAGCATCAGCCTAAGGGGAGTTTGTAAGGCTTATAATTAAGTCTGATGAAACTAAAGCATCCAAAGAGCTCTCAGCATGCATGCATGAAGTACAGAGTAAAGTTACTTTGGAAGTTTTACATAACTCAATGGAAATAAGCTAAGTGTAAAATCTTCCGAAGCCAAATGACAAAATCTTTCGAAGCCAAAGATGAAGTCTTCCGAAGCTTTAGGGACAAAGTCTTCCGAAGCCAAAGACTAATTTCTTTCGAAGACAGAGAAGACATGCTTTCTCTGATCACCTTTTGACAAAGCTGACCAACTTTTCACTACCACTCTGAAGCCTCACCAACTTATATGAGTTGGTGAAAAGGTCCATGCTTTTGTCAACTGTAGATTATGGTCATTGGTCTGTAACTTTCTACTTTTGTACCTTTTATCCTTATTGTAATAGATTAGGATGTGAGCTATGGTATGTCATAGTCACAAGTCAAAAAGCAATCTATCTTTTGACTCTACATTGATCTTGTTGTCTGGATTAGTGTTTCCAGCTGGCTTTCAAAGTATAGCTGGCTATAGGATGTAGTATAAAGTGTCTCAAGTACTTGTATCTTTTTGTATGCTTTGTAACACTTGTAAAAGAACTTGAGTGCAATATACATCATTCTTGAAAACCAATATTATCTTGTTGTTGCTCTTGTTCTATCTTATATTTACTTGTGTTCATAGTATCATCAATATAAACCTGGTTCCCTATTTGATTCGTTAAGTGTTCTAAGTCTCTCCTCATTATGAAACTGTTGTGTTGGCCCCTTCAACGGTCCTGCAAAAGCATATTAAGTTTTGTGGCTCAATGTCCCAATTTGGGTTTGATGGGAAAATCCCATTTAAGTGTGTGTATTGATGTGGGCCTAAGCCCGATGTTGTTAGGCCCTATTCATGGGCTCCCTAGACAAGTTATGGTGTCAAGGTGTGGCCCAATAAGGTTTCTAGTAAAAGTTATAGGCCCAAAAACCAGAGTTGTCACATTCTCCCCTACTTATAGAAATTTCGTCCTCAAAATTTACTTAAGGTCATCTACTAATTATCAATCTCTTATTTTACATACCAGAGTCATAACATCTACAAAATGCGAATTGAAAATATTACCAGGTTACGAGGGTGGTTGAGTGTTGTGTGATGCTAGGCTTGGAGTTTCATTTGTGTTTTCTAGAGTTCCGTCAACGGGGGTCGAGGATTTAAATAAATGCGGGTAATTCTTCTTATAATTCATCATTAATTTGCACTTTGATGTAAGACACCCTTTGCATTTCATCAGTCAAACACTTTTTAAGGTTTGAGATGTGGAAAGTGTTATGTATGCATCCTAGCTCTTTAGGTAGTTCCAGCTTGTACATAACGGGTCCAACTCTTTCGGTTATCTTAAAAGGTCCAATGTACCTTGGAGTTAATTTCCCTCGCTTCTCGAACCAGATCAGTCCTTTCCAAGGAGGTACCTTCAACATTACATAGCCCCCCACTTAGAACTCTAAAGGATTTCTCTGATTGTCTGCGTAACTTTTTTGTCGGTCTCTCGCGACGGCGAGACGTTCTTGGATTTGATAGATTTTGTCGGTCGTCTCCTGAAGTGTCTCTGGTCCAGTCAGTTAACTTTCTCCAATCTCTGCCCAACAAAATAGAGATCGAAACTTGCGCTCATAGAGTGCTTTGAATGGTACAGCCTTCATGCTTGTATGGTAAATGTTGTTGTATGAAAATTCAGCTAGTGGCAAGTGGGTGTCCTAATTTCCACCAAAGTTGATCACGCAAGCCCTTAGCATGTCTTTAAGCATTTGAATCGTTCTCTCACTCTGACCATCCATGTGGGGGTGGTATGCTTTACTTAGGTCTAAACATGTACGGAATGCTTGCTGAGATGACTACCAGAATCTGGAAGTGAAAAGGCTATCGCGATCGGAGATTATTGATAATGGCACCCCGTGCCTGAACACAATTTAATCGACGTATAATTTGGCTAGCTTTTCCATCTTATAATCCTCCCTTATTACTAAGAAATGTGCTGATTTAGTCAGTCGATCTACAATTACCAAAATAGCATCATGCTCTTTTAAGGTTCGAGGGAGTTTGGTGATAAAATCCATAGTAATGTACTCCCATTTCCATTCAGGTATTTATGGTTACGGAAATAACCTGGAAGGTTTTTGATGCTCCGCTTTAACCTTGGAGTAGGTTAAGCTTTTCTCCACATAGGTGGCTATTTCTCTTTTCGTACCTCGCCACCAATAATTTACTTTTAGATCCTTGTACATTTTATCACTCTCGGGGTGGATGAAATACTTGGTCTTATGAGCTTCATGTAACACCACCTCTCTTAATTCGCCTTGTTTTGGGATCCACACCCTTCCATTCATTCTTATTATCCCATCATCTTAGGTATCTAGCAGTTTTTTCATTCCATTTAATCCTTCTTGGCTATAGTTCTCTGCCTTTAAGGCTTCCGTTTGGGGCTTTCGTACCTGTTCTATTAGGTTGATCCGTGCTTCCATCCGTAGTGCACGAACCCTCCATGGTTTTGCTCTTTCTTTCCTACTTGCATCGACCACTACGTTTACTTTGTCGGGGTGGTACCTGGTTTTGCAGTCGTTGTCAGTGAGTAGTTCCACCCATCTTCTTTGCCTTATGTTCAACATATATTGGTCAAAGATGTGTTGCAAGCTTTTGTGATCGGTGAGGATCATACATTTTGTGTCGTACAAGTAGTGCCTCTAAAAATTAAGTGCAAAGACCATGGCTTCGAGTTCTAGATCATGAGTGGCGTAATTTTATTCATGCACCTTTAATTGTCATAAGGCGTACACTATCACTTTATCTCTTTGCTTTAAAACACATCCAAGCCCTTGTCATGATGCCTCGTAATAGATAATGAAGTCTATTGTTCCTTCGGGTAGGGATAGAATTGGTTCCCTGCATAGCTTTTGCTTTAGAGTTTCGAACGCTTCTTGTTTCTTGGTTCCCCAATCGAACTTTGTGGTCTTTTGAGTTAAATAGGTTAAAGTTCTGGCAATCTTTGAGAAGTTCTCGATGAACCGTCAATAGTAGCCAGCGAATCCCAAGAATTGTCTCACCTCGGTGGGTGTCTTAGGGGCTTCCTATTTCTTGATTGCTTCGATTTAAATGAGATCTACCTAAATCTTTTTATCACTAATGATGTGGTCAAGAACTGGACCTCTTGCATCTAGAACTCACATTTAGAGAACTTTGCATATAGTTGCTCATTCCGGAGTAATTCTTGAATCAACTTTAAGTGCAGCTTGTGTTTGGCCTCGGTTTTGGAATATATCAAGATGTTGTCTATGAACATGATGACAAACTTGTCTAGGTATGGTTTACACACACTATTCATAAGATCCATGAATACAGCAGGGGTGTTGGTTAAACCTAATGGTATTACTAGGAACTCGTAATGTCCATACCTAGTTCTAAACGTGGTTTTCGGTACATCTTCCTCCTTAATTCTTAGTTAGTCATACCCTGACCTTAAATATATTTTGGAAAAGTATCGAGATCCCTAGAGTTGGTCAAAAAGATCATCGATTCTCGAAAGTGGGTACCGATTTTTTATGGTAACTTTGTTCAACTCCCTATAGTCGATGCACATCCTTAGGGTTCCATCTTTCTTTTTGACAAACAAGACTGGTTCTCCCCATGGAGAGAAGCTTGGTCTAATGAACCCTTTGTCCATGAGTTCTTGGAGTTGAATCATCAGTTCTCATCTTGAGAAGTAGATGAGCTGGAGGAAGAACTTAAAGAAACCTAAATTGTTACATGCCTAACAGACTTCTCAATCTATTTTTCAGCTAGTTGAGCCTTGAGATTTTCAATCTCAAGTTGCTGAGTGGCAAACCTATCCTCTAAAGTCTTAACCTTTGATTCAAGGTTTGAGACTTTAGAAAGTAGGTCTCTGATAGTGAGTTGTAGACTACCCTCATATTCTTTTGAAGAATCATTAAGATATGAGATAACATACCTAGTATGTTCATCATCACCACCAGTAGTGGTTTCTTGGCGCCCTGGATACCCTTGCTTACTGATGTCTCTTTCAGATGCATCAATTGGCTAGGTTGCCGTATACTCAGTCTCACTAATGTTACCACTATCCTGAGAAGCTAGTGAAACACTCTAAGTAGTGGCAGCTGAGTCTACATAAGTCACCTCCACACCGATTGGACTCACCTCAGTTAGGCTTAACTAATGTGAGCTAGACATCAGGGGTTCCCTAGGGCTTAGTTGATCATGAGAGTGGTGTTAGATCACCATCATGGCCTTGATGGAACATGATATCCTCATCAGTTCAGGTTAATAGGTCAAGAAAGGATAGGGAGGTTATATCTAATGACCCGGGACCTTGGTCAGCACCTAATGGTTCTTCTATAATAGCAGTTGAGCCAATGATGTAGTTGTCCCTTTTTGGCTTCTCAGGGGAGTGTTGAGACTCACCCTAAGGGCTTAAGGCTTCAGTAGTGTGCTTGTCAAGTTGAGACTGAGGAGACTCAACACTGACATTAAGGTCAATAGTGGAGGATGGTTGGACCTCTGGCTGAGTGGGAGCCCTGAGTTCCACTCTAGTATTTTTGGTTTGAACAGAGGGGACTTGACCAATCAGAGTAGATTGATTAAGGGTTCGTTTGAAGCATCTTTTGTAGGTAATCTTGATTGGGTGGGAAGAAATAATTGGCATTGTAGTGGTGGTGTCTGGTGTGGGTTCATCACCTGTTGGGCTTGCAGGGATGTCACCATGAGCCATTGGCTCAAGCATACCTAGAAGAAAATCAGTGAATCTTCTAGTGAAATTGGTGGAAACCTTCTTCAGAGTCTTGAAGATGTCAGGCCTCATGTAAAGGACCAGTAGAATATTTTTACATTGTAGTTTGTTTTGGTCCATCTCATAGTTGATTATGTGCTGAATGAACCTGGGATACATGTAGAATTGATCCCTGGTTAGATTGCCTCTTAGGTTATTCAGCACAAATCTTGAGTAGTTAAAGTGTAGGCCCTTTACCAACCCCGTGGACTAGGCAGCCCAAATCATATGGGATTTGATCCCATCCCCTGGACTTGTTGGATAGGCAGTGGAGGATAATGTGCAGCAAGAACTTCCAATTGTAGGAGAAATTAAACTTGTAGACCGTAGAATTTCTTACATCACCGCCATATCCCATCTGAGTGTAAGTATCTTCTAACTCAGACTTGGGGAATTCAGTAGGGGCGCTCTCATCATGAAGCTCCAGATGCTCCCTGATGGTAGTTTCACATATAATGATCTCTTGTCCGCAGATCTTTGATCGAATAATCCTTTCATCATTTAGGATTTCATAGCGACCATTGGCCCAGAAATCAGCCAGATGGTTTGAGTAGATGGTAGGGTTTATGGTAAGGGCTATGAAGTATGCGAAGTGTGATAGAAATTGGACAATGGGGGCAAAATCGACATCTTTTGAAGAATCAAGGATGGCGACTTGGTTATGTTAGGGATTCAAGGCCATTGTTCTTAGTAAAACTGGTTAATTGAAGCGAGAAGATTGCAAAAGTAGGATGAAGAAGATGAACAGTGAAATTTTGGGTTTTCGATAAATGGTAAAGAAAAGTAAGAAAGAGAAATAGCCGGTAATTTTATATGGTGAAAAATCCACTAGATAAGGTGAAATGATTAGTGAAGAGATGCTTTGAGGTCCAAGTGGATGTAGGCGGCAAATGATATGGTGAAAAGATTTAAATATTCCGGTTATTTACTGTTCTCCAACGGTATCTTTACAGTAAAATCAAGCTGGGCCCAAAGATTTCCGTTACACAGTAAAAGTTTTCTTCCAAGAGTAAAGTTTCTTCCGAGAGAGAACAGTTTTGTTTCTCAATATTGTCTTTTGAAGCCATTTTGCTTCCGAAGGCAAACCATGTCTCAATGACAAGTTTGCTTCCGAGAGTACAGTCTTCTTCTGAGAAAAGAAGTTAGTAAGCTTCGGAAGTAGATGTGATCTATGATCAAATGTTCTTTCGAGGCTAAAAACTCTTCGGAAGAGAATATTTATGCAGAGGAATTTGCTTTCGGAAGATGAATAAAGATCTCTTCCAAGGGTAAATTTCTCTTTGGAAGAATTCATACTTTAGAAAAACTTTATGTAACAGGGCTTAGATTGTATTTAGACAACATGGACAAGACACATTTTAAAAGGTTTTCAAAAAAGATAGACTAGTCAATGTTAATCATCCCAGTAGCTATGATTAAGTATTTAAATCTTTGTGCATTAAAGGATTTTCTGAATAAGTCAGCATATTATTCATTTGAATTGACTTTGACTAGCCTGATTAAATTTTTCTCATGAATATCTCGAATGAAATGATACCTGATGTCAATGTGTTTAGTCTTGGAGTGCTTGACCTGATTTTCTGTGATAAAAATGGCACTCTTGTTGTCTATGTGGATAGGAGTTTCCATGAAGTTAAAACCATAGTCCAACATCTGATTTTGAATCCACATTAGTTGAGCACAGCAGCCTGCAGCAGCAATGTATTCAGCTTCAGCAGTTGATGTACAGATACATGATTGCTTCTTACATTGCCAGGAGATGATCCTTCCACCAAGAAATTGACATCCTCCAGATGTGGATTTCTTGTTGATGTTGCAGCCACCATAATCATTGTTAGTATAACCATAGAGATTAAAATCCTTATTCTTAGGATACCAAAGACCTAGTTTGGGAGCTCCTTTGAGGTATCTAAGAATTCTCTTGGCAGCAATTAGGTGAGACACCTTTGGAGAAGCCTGATATCTTGCACAGATGCATGTTGCAAACATGATATCAGGTCTACTAGAAGTGAGATACATCATAGATCCAATAATCGCCTTGTACTGATGTTGATCAGTATCCTCCCCCTCAGAATCATGACAACGGTTGTGATTTTTGGGTATAGGTGTCTTGGCTGGCTTACAATCTTTCATCTCAAAGCTCTCTAAGATGTCCTTGACATACTTAGATTGATTGATGAAGAACCCTTCTTCCATCTGCTTCACTTGAATTCCAAGGAAGAAATCCATCTTTTCCATAAAACTCATCTTAAACTTCTTCCTCATGATGCTTTCAAAGTCCTTGCATACTTGGTCATTTGAGGAACCAAATATAATATCATTAACATAGACTTGTATAAGCAGCATGCCATTCCCAGACTTCCTTATGAACAATGTCTTATTTATGGTGCCTCTGGTATAGCCATTGTTGACAAGAAATTGAGACAGTGTCTCATATCACAGCCTAGGTGCCTGATGTAATCCATAAAGAGCTTTATCAAGTTTTCACACATAGTTAGGGTGATGTGGATCTTCGAATCCAGGAGGCTGGCACACATAGACTTCTCTATCGATATCACCATACAAAAATGCACATTTGACATCAAGTTGATAGACTGTGAAGTTCTTGGATGCTGCAAAAGCAAGGAAGATTCGCACAGCCTCAAGTCTTGCAATAGGTGCAAAGACATCAGTGTAATCTATGCCTTCCTCCTGTGTGTATCCTTGAACAACAAGTCTTGCTTTGTTCTTGATGTTCAAACTTTTATCGTCTCTTTTGGTTCTGAACACCCACTTAGTGCCAATGGGGACTTGGCCAGGTGGCAATGGACACAAGTTCCATACCTTTTGCCTCTTAAACAGAAGCAACTCCTCTTGCATTGCTTCAACTTAATTGTTTTCCCTGAGGGCTTCTTCCACGTTCTTTGGTTCCATTTGAAAAAGAAAGCATAAGTACAAGTAGACATTCCCATTGTGGGTTTGACCTCTTGTTCTCACACCTTCTAAGACATCGCCAATGATATTTTCAACTGGATAAGTGTTGTGTATCCCGAGTCTAGGAATTACATCTAGTTGTATAGATAGATCTAAGTTTGAGAAGTTTTGCTCAGGATCTTGAACACCTTCACCAGCTGATGTCTCACACTCATTCAATGAGGACTGATTGAATGAATGTGTGACAACATCAATGATATTTTGCTGAGAAGCAGTATCAACAGTTGTATGTTCCTCCAGATTACTGTCTTCATCGGCTTGGTGTTGAATGCTTGAGTTGTCAGTTGTGGAGTTTTGAGGCTCAGTTGGCTGACAACTTGTTAAAGCTCCATTGTTTCCTGAGATATTCAAGCTTTCAAGACTTTCAGTTAAAGGAGCTTGTCTTCATTTATTCTTGGAGAACTTGGAAAAGGTCTAGGTAACTCAAACATTTGATCTTCATAGGGGTCACTTTGAGTTCCTGTTCCAGCTGAAACATTCTCACAAGATGGTTTAGAATAGTTTGGAAACAATTCTAAATTGAAAATATAATCAGGACCATTGCCCTTAACACAAGGAGTGTGCTCATTGACAACAATGTTAAATGATTCCTCAAATTGTTGATTTTTGATATTATACACTCTATATGCAATAGATGTTGAGGAATATCCAACAAAGATAGCATCATCCGACTTTTCAACAAATTTTTCTAGATTGTCCTTTGTGTTAAGTATGGAGCGTCTGCTGCCAAAGGACCTAAGAAAGCCAATGAACGGTGGCCTCTTGTTCCATAGCTCATAAGGGGTCTTTCCATGGGGGTTAACAATGAGAACCCTGTTCTGCACATAACATGCATCGATAACTGCCTCTGCCCAAAAAGTTAGAGGTGGTTTTGAATCAGCTAACATAGTTCTTGTAGCCTCAATAAGTGTCATGTTCCTCCTCTCAGCAACACCATTCTATTAAGGAGTTCTAGGAGCACTATATTGTCTGGCAATCCCTTTTCAGTTACATAATGAGTCAAGAACTTTATTTTTAAACTTAGTCCCTTGATCACTTCTAATGATTTTTACCTTGTGAACTATCTGATTTTCTATTTTAAGGATAAAAGATTTTAAAGTTTCAGCAGTTTCATCTTTAGTTCTAAAAAAGAAAACCCATGTAAATCTTGTAAAATCATCAACAAATACAAGGCAATATGATTTCCTTCCAATGCTCATTATACTTGTGGGACCAAAAAGATCCATGTGCAATAAGTGTAATGGGGTGGTGATGGAGTTGACCTCTTTGGATTTATGAGAAACCTTGTGTTGCTTTTCTTTCAGGCAGGCAACACAATTACCTTTATAGATAAACTCTTTTTTGGGCACACCATGTACCAAATTATTTTTAACCAATTTATTCATGGTTTTAAAATTAACATGGCATATTCCTTTATGCCAAAGAGTTGACTCATCACCATTAGCTTTGGAAAGAAAGCATGATACTTCACCCAGTGGAGAAGCATTGTTCATATCCAGCTTGTACATATCCCTTCTCCTAGGAGATCTAAGAAGCACCAATTCCTGAGGAATTGTCATCCCGGGTTTGAGGATAATGCACTCGTGTTCTGTGAAAAGCATTTGATGCTTTTGATCATAGAATTGAGAAATACTTAAGAGATTATGTTCAAGCTGTTTTACAAAGTTTACTTTGTCAACTTTTAACTTACCATTGGATACACTATCTCTACCAGAAATGTATCCTCTGGCTTCACCTCCAAACTGAATAGGACCTCCATCAAAATGTTCAAATTATTGTAGGAGAGATCTGTTCCTTGTCATGTGCCTGGAGCATCCACTATCCACAATCCAAACATTTCCATTCTTGTCATATGTTTGTCCCTACATATAAGGTGAAATGATTAGTTACAATTAGAAACCCAAGCCTTGTTGGTCTTGGCCATTTCCAGTTCAGATGATATAATTGAACCAAAATGTATGCATGGGGGTTCAATTATGGTTTGTGAAGAAGAGGTTTGGGCTACAGCATCTTTTCTGATCTTCAATTCCATCCTATGGTTGATTAGCGTTGATGAGCCTGATGAGGCTTGTGCAGCATAGCTTGCTTCCAAGGCTTCTTTCTTCTCGAAAGAAGTTTTCACCACCTTTTCTTCCGAATCAGTCTTCTTCTTGGAATGTTTCAAAGGATTCTTTTTGTTCCTTTGTTTGTTCTTTAGTTTGTCTTCCGAAGCTATTTTCCTTTCGGAAGAATGAGTTTCTTCCGAAAGCAACTTGGCTAATGATGGGAGTGGCTTCCTATAATTTTAACAAAAGCATGCCAAGGGATCTATAGATACACAAACAAGTGATAATTAATCATGTATGAAAATGTTTTTAGGTCTCATGCACAATTAAGCATATTTGAAGATTTATTTTTCAAAAAGGTTCAATTTTTTCAATTGTTCCCTCATCCCCACACTTGAGATACATTGTCCTCAATGTATGGTAGTCACAATTGGTATTTTCATAACATAGGGAAGTAGATTCTTAATTTCATTCCTATTATTGCTAATCAAGGAAATTCATTGCGAAAGGAGACTAGTATGCCATATCCTAACTATCAATCAATTTCAATGAAAGCATGAAACTACTATTATTCAAAACCAAAGTAGTGGAAAGAGCACATGAACCTGATCATTAGTGAGAGCCTTCATTAACCGACTTGTGCCTCCCTACACTTGAGTGCTTGCGTCTCGTGATTGAACTATCAAAACAAAACAAAACAAGACAAAACAAAGAAACACAAACTAATAAAAGAAATAAAACTCACTTTCGTAGGAATCACGGTTGCATTTAGCGTATGCAACAAGCCTCTAAACCCCTCGGTAGACCCGAGTGGACGAGTTGTAGTCTCGTGAGGGTTTCTAGTGAACACACCCATAAAGTTCTCGGGTTGCCTCCCGCAAGCGCTAAGTTTAAAGTCTTCAGCCAGACTATACTTGTCACCACTAAGGTGGTCGAATTGGGTTCTTCTCTCCAAATTTCTCTTGAAATAATTGCTTATCCCATCTTAGTAGATTTTCTTGTTCACTCAAGGTTTGGCCAAACATTGTTTCTTTAATCCTTGAATTCTTATGATCTGGTGGTTTACCCATCTTTACCTTTCGTCTCGGATTCTCCTTCTTTAATGGTTCCACCTTTACAGTTTCATCCTTTTCCATATTCTCAAGATCAAACCTGTCAGGATCAAAACCATTCTTCTTGGTGATATCCTCGCTTACATATGAAATGTAAGGAGGAGCACCCTCGTTAGTAGCATTTGATATAGAACAATCATTATTAACTACATATGTAATTGATTTTGAAAACACATTAAAGAACAACTTACAGTTTTTGAATGTCATGTCGATAATTCCATCTCGGCAATTGATTTGAGTTTTAGTTGTTGCCAAGAATGGTCGACCTAAAATTACCATTGGTTGCTCATTTGTCCTTACTGGTGCATAATCAAGCACCATAAAGTCCACCGGGTAGTAGAACTCTCTTAGCTTGATGATCACATCCTTAACCATCCCTTGGGGTTGTTTCCATGTCGAATCGGCCAACACTACTACTTTGTCAGTTTCATGTAATAGACCAAAGTCATATTGGACATACAAGCTCCCCGGTAGAATGCTCACCCCGGCTCCATAATCCAAAAGTGCCCTTTTGATTTTAAATTTCTCAACTTGAATGGGAATGATTGGTGCTCCTGGGTCAATTCCTTCTTCTTCATCTACTTCCTTCTCGTTACCTATAACTACTTGAGGGGTAGAGGTTAATTCATAATCAATACATTCAGATTTAGGAACGGTACTAGCCGAATTGATGTGCACATTCTTTGAACTTGAGGCTTGATGTTAAGGGTTCTTTGTTGTATTACTTGGAAGCTTCCCGGTTCTCGTTTGGACAATTGTTTAGCTAATTGTCCTAGTTGCTTGGCAATGGCTTCATTGGTCTTTTCTTGAACCTCTTTAAATTGCTTGAACTCTTTCATCTCCTTTGCAAGATCTTGAATTGCTGACAAAATTGCATGGTCATTTCCATTGTTAGTAGAAGCACCTTGTTGATGTTGTTGATTCCTTTGATTATATTGACCGCCTTGTTGGTAATTTCTTTGATTGTAGTTGTTCCTTTGATAACCGCCTTGATTGTATTCTTGTTGTTGGCCTTGATATTGGTTGCTTCCTTGATTTGGTACCTGAAAAGGAGGATTCAATTAATTAGTATTGTTACCATATCTAAGATTTGGGTGATTTCTAAGACCGGGCTGATAAGTGTTGGAATTCATGTCATATGTCTTCCTTTCTCCTTGGCCTTGTAATTGATGTACACTTTCACTCTTCTCCAAATTCAAGTAACATGTGACCGATGTATGGCTGATGTCATTGCACATGTCACATACTTCGTACTCACTAGATATGTTCGCCACGCCACTCTTTCCAACTTTAAGGCTTGCAATTTCTCACTCTAGAACCGCAATTCTATCCATGGCCACATGATCATTCACCATCTTGATGTTTGCACCCTTGACCTCCGACTTGATTGTGCATGCTTCTTGGAAATTACGCTCATCCTTTCAAGAATATCCCAATATTCATCCTCATGGTTTAAGGTGAACATTCCTACACTTGTGGAATTTACATCTCTAGCATCCTCCGGTGATAGCGCATCATAGAATGCTGAAATCAACTCCCACTTAGCTATGCCATGATGTGGACAAGTTCTTAGCATTTCTTTGAATTGGTGAAAAGCTTCATGGAACTGTTCACCTGATTATTGTATAAATCCTTGAATGGCTCGCCTTGCATCACTTGTCCTTTGGGAAGTATAGTATTCATCTAAGAATTGTTATTGCATTTGTACCCATGTGTGAATACTTGCAGATGGTAGAGCTAGGAACCATTGTTTGGCCTTGTCTTTAAGGGTAAATTGGAATAGGACCAATCTAACTTCATCCGGTGAAAAGTCTTGGCCACCAATGGTGCTACATGATGCCTCAAATTCGGATATATGCAAATATGGTTCTTCAGTTTCCATCCCATGGAAGTGAGGAAGAATGCCTAAGCATTATGGTCTAACTTCAAAAGCTCTCCCTCATTGTGTTGGTGAAACTATAGGAGACGAATTGATGGCAATGGCGGGACGAAAGTGACTATCCACATCATGTGCTGGTACATAGTGTTGCGCTCCTAGATTGGCAGGTATGCCATTAAATGGTTGACCTTCAACGTTGTTGCGAATGGGTGGTTGAGCATAACCACCCTGATCCCTATTTGGTTGATGGTTTTGATAGCCCGGTTGGTTCCCATAATCCTCAAAATACTATTAGTTTGGTCCGTCCATGTCGACTTGATCTTCAATCCACTCTTCCAAATAATTAGTATGGTGACTTCCTTCGACTGAAAACCGGTCCTCATTACTATGAAGACTACCTTGGTTTTCTAGATTGTCCATCATTCTTGACTGGTTACTTTCGGGTGTTCTTGAAAGTCTGTTTAATATCTGATGAGCTGTTGCTGATGATGTACCTTCTTCCGATCTTGTTTGCCCATGAATTTGAGAAGTCATTGAAGTTGATGCTTTTTGAAACACACGATTCGCTCTTGTAGTCTTATCGATTGCTAGATCAAATTGCAGTGTTGAGGTCCTTCCTGAAAATCTCATATGCATTAACGTAATAGCTACCTGCAAACAAGAAAACACAAAATACCTCACGTAATACTGAACAATTAAAACAAATAAAAAGGAAAACAGAAAACCAAAATCTTTTTGGGTTTTTTTTATAAAATTTTTAAGAAAAGCAAATAAAAACTATTAAACACTAAGCACACTAATTCCCCGGCAACGGTGCCATTTTAATCTGGTTGTCGAGACTCGATCAAAAACAATTTATTATATTGGTCTTAGCTACCTTTATTGTGTAAGGGTAAGTAAGGTCGTCTCCATATGGAATATGTGGAAAGTGTTTAATGATTGCAACTCAATTAACGTAAAGACAAAAACTTTGAACTAAAGATTAAAATTTTGAATTAAGTAATGAACATCAATGTAAAAAGCAACAAACTTTATAACGAATTTGATTAAATAATAAGAAACAATCACTTCCAGGATTCCAATTCCGCAAGATCCACAATTGATACTTTTAAATTAGGGTTTTTAAGAAACAATACTTCAAGATCTTATCTTTTGATTAAAGTGGTAACAAAGGAACAATCTTTTAAGACTCGTTCATTCACAAAGTTACCAATTCACCTATATCACGTTGTCTACTTTTCTTAATGAGCTCACGATGCAAGGAAACCGAAAACTGATAATCAAGCACACAACTTTATATATAAGTAAACCTTTTATCTAACTCAAAACATAAAATTTCATTCACTAATCCATTGTTCAATACAAAAACCCTAATCAAACATACCAATTGTTTCACTTAACATGAATTGTACTCCCGAAAGCAATCAACAAGAACTTAGCCACTCATGGTCTTCACTGAATCTTCAATCTTGATTCGGAGAATGTTTGTGGATGATTTAGGGAGCCTTGAAAGCACCCAAAATCACCTTGAATTTACTAAATTTCAACTGGGAGGAGTTGTACTTCGAGTTGGGGTTGGTTAGGTTTAAGTAGACATGAAGATCCACAAAATTCGGGAGTTTGTTGGTGACCGGCGTATGATACGCCGACCCTGGGCGTATCATACGCCCATATCAGCATTCCTACGCCCAACTTTCTGTAATTTTTGTCAAATACGCCCACTGATACGCCGCCCATACGCCGACTGACATATTATACGCCCATACCCGGCGTATGATACGCCAGTATGCCTAATTTTGTGCCTTTTTTGTAACTTTTGATGTTTACATCTTTAGTCCTTGTAGTTTCATGTTTGGCTTCTATTACTTCCATTTAAGCTTGTTTAGGCTTCGAACACCTATAAACAAAACACAACCAAAGTAATCCCATTCCACAATAAGAACGATGTAAAATTATATAATTAGATCAATTAAACCTTGAATTATTAGCACTCGATCAGGCACTAGCTCTTGTGTTTGTAGCACGTCCTCGACCTCTTCCCCTTAGCATGGCTATATTATACATTTTATATTTAACTTTATGCACCAATGCTCAAAGATTTAAGCATTATATACCCCAAGCATCATCACACAAAACATAAAGATAATGAATAAAATTAAACCAAATAAGCATATATAGTCCAAGTCATAGCGAAACCGCCATGAATACAAAGTAGCTTAAGTCCAAATACAATCAAGTGTGACATGAGTGAACATTCACTCATGTCCTACAAATACATAGTTCTTAAAACTAAGTAGTACAAATTAAATAAAAATAACATCAATGACGATGACGACAGTAGCGGGACCATGGGTCAATCACGCACTTCTGGGCAGTGCGGTAGAGCTTCCTCCTCATCCTTTTTACCACGGACACCACCTCATCCCTCTCTTTCTTGCTGGAATGTAGGGACGGGTCAGACAGACATTCATGCAGTTTGCCTCGCATGAGGTGCCACGTCCTTATTCCCGTCAGGTAGTAGGGACTGGCCCGGACAGTCGCTGATGACTCCAAGGAGTCCTCCGAAGGCTCTGGACTCCTCCATTTCCCAATCCTCGCTAGGACCGGGCATCATGTGCTCATAGGGGGCCGAAGGGTACCAGTTACGGTCCCCGTACTCTGGCTCGAGTGAGGCATACTCCATTCTGGTTTCCTGCCATCTAATGAACAAACATGATAAATTGCAACATGATAATTAAATATATAATCAAAATAAAAATTAGAAATATAAATTATGAAAAATATAAAGAGTGTAAGTAATAACCTAATTCACCGAAAACACTGGCTCTGATATCAATCTGTCACACCCCGTTGACCGGGTCTTGCCGTGACTGACTCATATCCTCACAATGCAGCGTAATTAAATAAATTCAAACTTAATCATTACATCATCCTTAAATATTCAATTGTCAAATTGTCTAAACATCCAAATAAAACATATTAGTTTAAGTGTTCATAAATAATAAGATGGATAGGGCGGTGGCTAAGTCTTCAAAGGTCCATCTAAGGTGGTACCTATCCTTTTGACACATGTTAATCAATCTTCTCCTGAAATACATACCCAAAATACGTCAACATAATGTTAGTGAGCTCAAGAGTTTAAAACACGTAAACTTTCATGACGGATATAATATTCAATTAATTTGTTAGTGACTATAACAATAACAACAATATAGTATCCAAGGTGCAATATTGAATGTATCATAATCAAACCTGACCCGGACTTTCCCGTCCGAGTGCTATAATATCCCCTAACCCGTTACTACTAGATTGTTGGGTTTAAATGTGTCCTTCTAAGCATGGTTAAATGGGGATAATTTGTGACGCAACTATTATTGAATCTCAATGGGGGGTTTTCCTATATAAAAGGCCTATTGTGTGCGGGGGATTCCCCAAATAGTACTATACACAAATCACGCACCTCTTAATGGAGTTAATGATTGTGCTCCGTTCGGGGACAAGAGTAGGTAGTATTGCACTAGATAATAATAACCAACAAATATGTATTTTACCTCAAACTTTTAAAGTAAGGAAATAAATTCTAAAAATTATGAAATTTAATTTCTAGGCTTTTATTAATATAATAGGTCTACTGGAATTATTATATAATCAAGATATAAGCACTTTAGTTTGATTTTCCTATTCCCAATCAATCCTATAAGATAAATAACATGTAACTAACCCCATAGTTCACCCAACTTGATTTCTAGAATTATCACAAAAATTATTGAATTTTCACACTTTACGTTATTCATAAAATACAAATATTTATTCTATAAATTATGAAATTTTATTTTTAGGTTTAAATAAGTAAGTTTAACTTCCAGAAATATTTAAATCACGCTTTATCAATTTAGATTATATACTTTTATATTTTATGAAAAACGGGTTTTTTGGGTGGACTAATTTTATCAAAACTAGGTTTGTGACCAAGGTGGTTTGTATGAAAGCTTTTGTATCATTTAACTACTTAAAAATATTGTGTTTTAGAAGTTCATAAGGAGTTGGGGTGTCATGGGGTTTGTTGTGTCACTCTCGTGACGATACGCGATGTTTCGCGTGTTTTCGGGTTTTAACGGGTTACCTTAATGCAACAGTTGATCGGGGGGGGGGGGGGGTTCAAGGGCTGAAGTGAGGACTTTAAATGGAAAGGGAATTTTTTTCAAAAGAAGAGATTAGACCAGGTATTGACATGGAAAGAAATGGAAGATAGAGTCTAGAAGAGATTACCTTGGCTTAGTGAGGTTGATGGTGTTACACTTGTGAGTCAATTATGGCTTCAAGAAGGCTAGAACTTCAATATTCTTGGATGTGTAAGAGAGTGTTTGATAGTAGTTTCAAGTAGAAGAGATTAGAGAGAGTTTAGAGAGTTGTGTGTATGAAACTTGAAGTGTGGAGGGGTGTTATGGGGTTGTTTGGCCGAGAAGGGGAAAGGGAGGATCCAAGTGGGTCCAGTACCTTGGTTTTGGGAAGATTGTGGTTGGGGGTTGGGATTTTTGGTTAGAATTACAAGAAATCAAGATTTGATCTTGCATGTGTAGGGTGTGTGTGTGGATTTGGTGGAAGAGAGGTGGATTTGAATACTCATAATTTATAAAAATTTATAAAGTTTTATAAGTTTAGGCTAGTAATTTTTATAAAACACTACTTAGTTATATAGATAGAAGATAGAGTTTTTAGTTTAGTGGATGAGTATGTATATGTGTATGTGTGTCGTGTGATGTGTATGTATATATATGCGGGATCGGTGTTTGTCTCACAACACAAGATTATCTCATAAACTCACTTAAAGTCACTCAGGTTTGATGAAGCAGAATCTCTACTAAGTTCACAGGTAACATAATAAGTTAATGAAAATACAATAACACAAGAGTGGTTTTTAAGATACTTGTATATATTACTTCTCAACTCAGTATTACAAGACTCTTACAAGCATGGTTACTTAAGTTATAATGAGAAACTATATATACTACTATCTACAGCCGGTTATACTTGGAAAACCAGCTGGAATCTACAACTAGAGAAATACTACATTGCTAGAAATAAAGTATCTAAGATAAAATACTATCCTAGATTAGGTAGTCATGACAGGTCCATGACTTACCTTTTGTCAACAACTAAGAATGGCAACTGTACTAACTGATAATAGGTGAACAGTGGATTAAAGTATGGTCAACTACATGGGCGTGGGAAAGCGCCATGCAGTATATCAGAGTTTGCAGCGAACTGTTAGACAGACCATACTTATGTCAACTGGTTCATAGTTGGTTCTTTCGAAGCTAAATGGCTTCAGAAGAATAAGTTCTTCCGATGCCATTTATACTTCGGAAGAATCAACTTCTTCCGAGTCTTCTGCAAGTCTTCAGGACTTTATACTTCAGAAGACTTTGTCTTTAGAATCTTCTAAGTTGTATACTTCGAAAGGAGAACTACTTAGTCTCGGAAGACTGAGTTCTCACTTCGGAAGTTCTTCATACTTTTAGCTTCGGAAGATCTTTGACTTGTCTTCGGAAGACCACTATAATTGTATATCAAAATTCTTCTAAGTGTTGTTTTGGTTGCACCAGCCTCATATGATCCAACAATATATGATATGTATGTGTTCCGTATGGTGTGTGTATATATATAGGTATGTGTGTCGTATGAATATATATATATATATATATATATATATATATATATATATATATATATATATATATATATATATATATATATATATATATATATATATATATATATATATATATATATGTGTGTGTGTGTGTGTGTGTGTGTGTGTGTGTGTGTGTGTGTGTGTACTTATGAGTGTGTGTGATTATTTTATGTATGTAACAAGATTATATGTAGATTTTAATAATATTTTGTCTTATTAGGAGATTTAGTAGGATACCATAAGATTATTTGTTTTGACATATTATAGAGTTTTATTTTTTTATATTATGTATGTAAAGTTACCTATTATTATTTTTGTTATTATTTAAGTTGGTTGGTGCAAGAGAGTATAATGTTTTTATAAAAGTTTAAGTCCTTTAATCTATTATATATTTATGTGTTTTTAAAACCTGTGGAATCATCATTTATTATTTAATTTAAATGTCTAGTATTTTATAATTTGCAAGGTTACGTTTGTTAAATTTTTGTTGATAATTTTATGATGTATTGTTATGGATTCGTTTAGTTGTTTTTGTTTGGATGGGCGGATGTTAATGGTTTTACGGTTTTAATATTTATTAAGGTTCCACGTATGTAATTTACTAACCAATGTTTATTTTGTAACTTTTGTCTTCTAGGCTATCAGGTCCGAGGCTCATTTGGTCTGTTTATCATGCATCATAATCATGTGTTGGCTTATTGTCCCATATTGGTTAGGTGGGTCAAATCCCATTAAGTTTTGTGACCCAATGGCCCAATTTGGGTTTGATGGGATAAAGCTCATTTAAGTGTGTGCATTGATGTGGGTCTAAGCTTAATTTTGTTGGGCCCTATTTATGAGCTCCTTAGACAAGGTTTGGTGTCAAAATGTGGCCCAATAAGGTTTCTAAAAAAATTCTAGGCTCAAATACCGGTGTTGTCACAAGTAAATCCTAATAAAGGGAATATTACAACATCATAATTAATAATGATAGGTTGTGGAGTGATACATCCTTTATGTTGGCTTTGGCTATCTCTACAGATGATTCGACCACAAACATATATAAACATATGAGGAGATAAAAGGATGCTTTTGATATTTTGAAAGAAAACTAAAGCATGAGAATTGTTAAAATTGTTAGTTTCAGTCCCCAAGATTATATTCAAACTTTTGTATTTATTACTTGCAATACATACATATAAATAGACTAAAAACAACATGCAAACATAGGTAACTACTTCTATAAAAAATATCACTACTTAACATCCACACACTACTCCACTACCTAGACTAATTCAAAATGAAAACTAACTTGCTGCATACTTTAAATAAAACATGACGCTCAAATACAAACCCTTGACCAGTAACTTGACCCCGACTTGACCTAATCAAGATTAACGCAACAAAAATTAAGTATAATTAGAATTCAACGACAGTGTTTGAGTATGTTTGTTAGTTTTGACTTTTGAGGGAATGAGTTTATACACACAAAAATGGAAATCCTCCATAGCCACACCATATTCATTCCATGTCACTTTGCTATTAAACTTATACTTACTCGTTATGATCCCTGACTCCAGACCAAACTATGTCATAAGTTTGCATTGGCACTCAGGTTTAACTCATTATCTTATTTTTTTATCTGTTCTAGACTAGTTTAATCTTATATGCACAAACGTTTTTGTAACCACAACATGTGCAATACCTGGCCTTTTTGCTTTCAAGTGTCCACAGTGTATGCATATTCTGCAATATAGGTTTATTCTACGGGGTTGTAGGTGCTAGCACTACAAAAGTTGTCATGTTGCCACGACCTATATAGCAACAACATGGGTCTATATATATATCAATAAATAAGTAACTAGGGTGATACATGCTTACTTCCTAAGGTGTTCATTTAAGATTTGTCTACTTGTTATCATCGTAATAAATCTATTATTTTAAACAAAAAAATCAATAATGTTAAACTTTTAAAACTTGATTCAAAAATTTTAAATGTCATTTTGAAGAATTTAAATGAAAAATCAATTATGTCAAACCTTACAAAATTTGAAAGTTTATATATGATATAATTTAATATGAATAATAATATTCTAAATTGGAATTTTGATAATGATTTTCTTTAAATAAAATTTTAAGACTTCCAAATAATGGTTTTAGAATCTTATACTTTCCAAACCTAATTATTAAAGTTGTATTTTAATATTCTAAATTGGAATTTTGATAATGATTTTCATTATACTTTCCAAACCGGATTCATTAAAAAAATAAATTGTATTAATATTAAATTGTAACTTTTGAATGTGAGTACGAACAATGTAGCTAATCGTATAATAGTTTATGCATCAGGTACTACTGTTTTTTCTATGGTATTAATTCAACGAGTCTACATGAATATGTAAGTTTCATAAAACTTGAATTAATTTTTTAGCTTCCAATCAAAAAATTTCATGTAATATTTTATGAGTTAGGAACCAATCATTTGATCACACCTAGAAACATGGTTTCAAGAAATTTGCTATAAGTTAAAAAACAAATCAAATTATACTAAAAGAAAAATATTCAAATACAAAATGTATTTTTGCTACAAAGTGTGAGAAGACACAATTAGTCAAAAAAAGTCACAAAAAAAGTTATATCTCATAATCTAAATCGAATTTCAAAAAAGTAATTCCGAGCTTTTGTTCCCCTAGCCGTCGTAACTAAGAAAAAAAATAAACGAAAAATAAAAAAAAATAAAAATATTAACGTTTTTTTATTGTGTTATTTATAAAAGACACAATGACGTCATTGTATCATTGTGAAAGACACAATGACGTTATTGTGTCATTATGAAATGAAAGACATAATGACGTCATTGTGTTATAAAAGACAATGAATTTTTTTTATTTTTTTTTATTTTTTTCTGAAAGAGGACGACGAGAGGAACAGAGACTCCGACTTTTTTGAAATTCGATTTAGATTGTGAGATATAATTTTTTTTATGACTTTTTTAGACTCATTGTGTATTCTCACATTTTGTAACAAAAATACACTTTGTAGAATAACCTCACCCATACTAAAATATATTAACTCATATAGTAAGGAACGATTGATAAAAAAACTAAGAATTTTGTAATTGGAGGTGGGGATGATCACCTACTGCCTGATTTGATCGGTTGTCAGGTATTTTAACTGTTGTGACTGATTTACTGATTGAATTAGTGCTCCTGATGAAATGATCTACGTTTCGAATTTCATCTATGTATTTACGTAAATTTTGTTCTGAAATGAGTCGGGTCAAATTTAAAATATTTTCACAATGCTTACTATTGTGTATGATTTTATTTGGTCTATATTTTGACATAAGGCTTGTTCGGAAACTCATAAGGTCAAATATAATACGTTTTCATTCGACGGTATAAATTCGAGTTTCTTTACATTTCGACATAAATTTAGTTCGGAAATTAGTTGGTAACAATGGTAGTTTATACCTTATCGCTGCACATACACCGTTGTACGTGTTTTTTTATGTAAGTTTTGCGTTGATCTACGTTTCGACATAATTTTGTTTGAAAAAGAGTCGTGTGATATGATACGTTTTCATTCAACAGCACACGCTCGATTTACTCTACGTTTCAACGTATATTTAGTCCGGAAACATGTTGGGTGGATTGTAGTCTATACATTACCACGCCCCGTATAATGTCGTCGCAACGTTCAACGGGTAAAAAACCTAGTTATACTTAATTAACAATATCATGTAAATATTGGCCCAAAACGACGATCAAATACAAAGATTTGGTGTAGGATTGTCGGTAGAATAAAAGGATTAAACAAAGAAAATTTGATTAATCTTGGTAACCTTAAATGTTTAGAGGAACCAAGTATAAATACATCCTTAATCAAGGCTGTTAAGGGTGATTGATCTTTGCTGGATTAACTGTCATCCGACAGTTAACCAAACCTCACTCTTAACCTCCATAACCTCCTTTTCCTAATCAAACGTTTTGTTGCATTCTAATCACCTCCCTATGTACAAAACATAATCTTCTTTCAAAGTTTCTGTTTCATTGTCAAGCTTGTCTTGAATACTAGAACTTCTCGGCTGCATATTAATCTGCATGCTACATCCCTGTTCTAACAATTTTTCTGCCTTTCTTGCAACAACCTTTAAACAATAGTACCATTATAGGACATCTAAATACTGAGCAGACAGAAATCTAACCATGTCCTTATCATCATAATCTAATCCAAGATCCTTAGCAATCACTACCCACAGATTAAAACTTGATACCCTCTTATGTCCTCTTTTTTTTTTAACAATGACATAAAGAGTATAAAGTTCTATCCTTTTCCTTTTCTTTATACATAGGTGGAATAGGACGATCAGGAACTTTTAAATAAATATTTAAGGACCAATCAGAAGCAGCTAGGGCCATCTATATATGATGGATGAATAATCTCTTCTCTGATCAGCATGTATGGGATAATCAATAATCAAATAAAGAAGACTTCTTTATATAGATCTTAAAGGATGTTTGAAGAAGAAGTTAGGCCTTGCAAGTTTAGTACCTAATCAATAATTGTGAAATTGAGAACAATTAATAACACATGACTATTAATTGACATGACATAAGTTGTTTATGGAAATCAAAGCAATTGTCATTGAAACATAGTTGAGTAACAGTTGAAAATGGAAATAAAAGCACAAAAATGTTTTATTCGTTTCTCTCGTTCATAAAAAAATTTAAAAATCAAAAATAATTCTTGTTTTTTTAGGAAATTCGCTTTACACATGTGTGTAAATCCGGTTGTGTAAATCCGGTATTTACAAATATGTAAATAATGGGTGGATGATTTTTTTATAAAATGTATATCAATATGGTAGGTGTTGGAAAGGTAAAAAATTACTGAAATTAATGGTGAAATTTGTTTGAAAAAATAATATCGTGAAAAAAAGTTATAAACGATTTTAAAAAATGTGAAAATAGCATGTGACTTGCATGTTACTAAAATCTCTCTCTCATATTGGTTTCTAAAGTTCTCACAAAAAAATATGGTTCTCAAGATAATCCTATCCTATATATATATAAAGGCGAAGACTCGAAAGCAAGCAAACACTGGGCCTAGAGGGCAAACATGTCGGGCTCCGGCTCCACGCACCTGCTGACACCTTTTGAGGCACTTTCTAGTGTCCTAGTGTTTTCGAATGTCTTGTTCAACGTCACGAGTCTACAACCCTTTCTAATTTAAGTGCTCTCCCTTTGAATCTTTAGTGGGGACCTTTAGTCTTTTGATTAGAGTAGGGGTCGCGGGAGATCAGAGTGTACCACCCTGCCATAGTCACGAGTCTATTTATAGTCACGACTGTTTTCATAATCAACAAGGTTGAAACTTCCAGGAAAAAACTTCGAATTGGGAGAGCGATCCTCACAGTTAACTGATCATACCCCAAACCAACATAGGTGAACAAGAAGAGTATACTAAGTTGCTTGAGAGAACCATTTCAAAGGAACTCAGCAAAATGACCCCGTAACTTTGGGAGAAGGGGTGTTCTCCTATCTTTTGATTAGGAAAGCGGCACATACTAGGGGGTAGCAACTATTTATTAAAAAAACAAGACTCTGCTTAGTGGTAACACAATGTACAGAGTCTGACACCTACCCGGTGCTAGAAAGTAAGAAGGAGAAGTGTTATAAGCTTTGAATGGAAGCCCCGGTAAATAGCGACAGCAACTCTAACCGTTCTAAGGTAGCAAACTTCCTTGTCGCATAAGTAAAGATTTGCATAGTATAAGTTATTATGACTATGGTACTATACTTAAAGCATTGCCTAGCCTGTATTTAGCTTATATGGAATTTGCACAATAGGCATCCAAGTGGGTCGCAGGTAGACTTGTCCAAAATAAACCAGTTCGGGAATCGGTTCACCCAAAAAAACGAAACCGGTTTCACAAAAAACCGGTTTAGGCCAAACCGGTCCCAACCCGACCCAGACCGTCGGTTCACCCTCGGTTTCTACATTCCAACATTCAAACCGGTTTCAAACCGGTCCGGTTCTCAAACTGGTTTGTAACCCGGTTCAGCACCCAAATATGTTTCCAAACAGGTTTTAGAAACTAGTTGTTACCCAACGTTTATAGCCATTTTTTGACCATTTGGGGGTATTTTTGATCGTTTTTCGGTGTTTTTTACCATTATACTCTCTTTGGTTAGTATAAATATGTATCGGATGTTTGTTGAACCATAATAACATAAAAGCTCTCTACTATCAAAAATCTCAAAAATGCTCAATATTTTCATGCATTAAAAAACTCTCAAATGGCTTCAAGTGTTCAATCATCCGTTGGTCATGATGCGTCTTCGAGGAACGTGGTGGTAGCAATCCTTCCTACGAAGAGGACCCCAAAATACGATGCAATTATGATTTATGTCAAATGGCTAGCGGTCCGAACAAAGCTCGTTGCAAGTTTTGTAATAATGTTTTCAAAAAAGATGCGAACACAACCTTGAAAAACCACATTGCGCATAAATATTGTAAGGCGCTGAAAGGTGAATCGTCTCGAGGTCAAGCTTTGATGACAAGCGAAGGAAATGTTTGGGCTTATAACCTTGATGCGGTTCAGGAGCAAATGATGCATTTTGTAATTCAAGAAAGTTGTCATTCAAACATTTCGACAATGAACATTTGACTCGACCCATTCAACGAAATCTTCAACCATGTTATATCAATGTAAGTTGTATACTCTTCGAATAGATTGTTTAAAAATATGAAAAAAACTAAAAATGAATTAATATCTTATTTTGAATTACAAACTGGTGTTAACTTAACTAATGATGTTTGGTCGACTCCTCACGGTTCATCAGACTCGTACATTTGTGTCACCGCCCATTGGGTTGAACCCGATTCGTGGCAAATGATAAAGCATACGATTGCGTTTGAATTGTTTGATTATCCTCACACCGGTGAAAATATTTTTTATCTTATTGATAAAGTTATTAAAATGTATAAGTTGGAAAAAAGAATTTATCTATATCTTTTGATAATGAGTCAAATAATATGCTTGCGATAGAACATCTAAAATTAAAATATAAACCAACTTGTGACGGTGTGTTTTTTCATAGTCGATGTGTTGTCCACATCATAAACTTAGCCATTCAAGACGGTTTAAAAATGATTGAACCAATAAAAGATACTTTTAAAAGAATTTCATGTGACATTTTTAGCAGTAACCAAAGATATAGTAAGTATCGCAAGTTTTGTAAAGACGCAAATTTATATGTTTAGGTCCGAATTGGGACGTACCTACAAGATGGAATTCGACTTGTAACATGTATTAAAAGGCTATTGAGTAAAAAGAAAGATTAATAGCCTTTCATAATATTTTGGTGAGTCGTGGGAAGGCCAAAACTTACCATCCATCGGGTTGGGCTACTACTGAATAAATAAGCAAAATGATTCATGTTTTTAAAACCGCAACTACTTGTCATTGTTTACTTTATTATCCAAACGAGTCCATTAGTACTTTATCAACTTTACTTAATGTCTTCAAAAATAAATGAGTTGTCGTTTATGGATAGACCTTATTCGTATATGATACCCCCAATGAAAGAAAAACTTAAAAAAGTAATTTAAACAAATTTATCAAGTTATTATATGTGCCGCTTCAAAAAACCCTTGGTTAAATACTTTAGGGGTTGAATTACTTGATAAAATTACTATTGATAAGGGTTTCGATGAAGAGACCCATTTTATGGTCAAACTTTAAAAGCGGATTCTTACAAATATTTATCAAACATGTTTGATGTTTATTTAGCAAAATATGATGAAACATCAAATATTCATGAGTCAATGAGGCATGCGGCACATGCCGAAAGTTCAAATGATTCAATGTTTGCTTTGTATAATACTTTAAGGGATGAATGTAATAAACGTCATCGTGGTAACACTCCTAGTAGCAACCTTGAAAGGTATGGTAGGACGAACTTTTTATCCACCATGACTCCATAAAATTTTAAGAATTTGGACTTGTTAGTTTGATGGAAAGATAAGTAAATCAATTTCCCATCTTATCCACCATGATCCGAGATTTACTAACCGTCCAAGCTTCCACGGTAGCTCCGGAATCTACTTTTTCTATTAGTGGCAGAATTATATTAATAAGACGAACTCGACTCAATCCCCAAGCCATTGAAATGTCCATTTGCTTGAAGGATTATTTGGATATCGCGAAAAGAATACAAGACAAATGTTCACTTAAAGAATAATTGAAATATGAAGCTGAATTATATGAGGACAAAGTAGAAAGTGGATTGACACCCGAAATGACCGATGATAAAGCAACATATGATAATTACCTTCGTAATAGCATGGGTTCGGGAGGACGAAGAATAAAAACATCAATATACACAATGAATGGACGACTACGTTAGATGTTTATTTTTAAAAACTAAAAATAGAATTTTTAGTCATTCTAATGTTTTTATGTTTTATATCTTATGTATTTCTTTTTGATTTTTAAGAATTAAAGTATTGAATAAAATTAATTTTTGTAACTCATAAATATCTTTTACAAATAACTGATGTTTAGCTTGAAACAAATAATTAAATAATAAAAAATAAAATAAAATAAAATATATAAATATGTCTTGTGTATTTAATTTATCATCTCTCATAATTTTATTTTTATATTTTATATTTTATATTTTAGTTAATTTATAATGATTAAAAAATTTTAAAACCTGTCCATTTAGGAACCGACCCAAATCGGTTTGTATAGGGTCGGGTTCCCCACACCTGAAATCAGTTTGTAACCCGAACCGGTTTGCACAAAAACCGGTTTCCTTTTCGTGCAAAAAAACTGATCCGATTTGGAACCCGAACCGGTTTAGGCAAAAAACTGGTTTGTTCACCTCTAGTCGCAAGGTGTTTCAATTGAATAATTTATTTCATTTCTAATTTTAATATTTAAATACATTATTATTATATTATTATTTTTACGTACGTTTTTTATGTAAGTGTAAGTGTGAATCGGGTTAAATATAAAACATTTTCTTGCATATTTTTATATACACTTTGAGATAATCTATGTTTTGACGTAAATTTTATTCATAAATATGTCGGGACAAATATAAAATGTTTTAATTCGGCTGTATAAATCCGAGTCGCTCTACATTTCAATTAAATGTAGTTTGTAAATGAGTGATGCCGATTGTAATGTATATTTTATCAGGTCGTGTATGGTGCAGTCGTGCAACTACACAACCTTTGTTTGTGTGCATTTTGAATTGTTCTATGTTTTGACATAATTTTGTTTGAAAAAATTAGGTCAAGTATGATATATTTTCGTTCAACAATATAAATTCGAGTTAGGTCGAACCCTGAGTTCATTTTATGCAAACTTTATGCATAGTTAGGTCGCACCCTGAGTTCTAAAGATTTTATTATGCCTGTTAGGCCTTTGTATAAGTATATGAATATGTGATTTCAAGTAGGAATTAATTTTTTATATAGTTAGGTCGAAACCTGTTTAATTTGGTTGTTAAAACCTGCTCATGCATCTGAAGATTTATTGTAGGCGTGTGGTGATGTTGAAAATATTCCAAGTGTAGGCGTCTGTCTAGCCATGCGCCTGAACAGTGCCCAAGCGCCTGAAGAGTGCTCATGCATCTGAGCCTCATATGCCTGAACAAGCCCAAGCGCCTGAACAGTGCTCATGCGCCTAAGCCTCATGTGCTTTCACAGTTGTCATGCAGCTAAGTATGCAATGCGTCTAAGCCTCATGTGCCTTCATAGTTGTCATGCGCCTAAGACTTTTTACACTTATATATATTCAACACTGGGTAGTTTTCATCATTTACGTTTTAATAAAACTTGCTAAATAATATAAATCATTATTATTTGTTATTGTTTTATTATTAATCATCATATATGATTCTAGTAATGAATATGATTATGGTTATGGTATGTAGACTGAATATGTATGATTCTATATTTCCATACCTTCGTATAAATTTCGATAAAGTATGTTTGAATGGTACTTCAATAATCAGAAAAAAAAACATCAGATTAATCGTCATATATTTCTATAACAATATTAAAACAACTTAAAAATACATAAATGAATCAATAAAAAATAACATAAAACTTTTATGTAAGTTATCGTTTAATTTTATTTTTTACGAGATGCTTGATCAAATGTTAATTCTTCATCGGATATACCAGAAGATACTCCTTCTTCTACCTCTTCATCGTGTACTTTAGCTTCGAGTGTAATTTCGTATTCGATACTTGTTTGGTCTTGTATACGATCCATTGCGTCTAAGTGATGCTTTAAACAAATGCACATCTCCACAGCTTTCGGAGTTAGTCTTGTTCTCCGTAATGATATTACCCTGCCACTAAGAGAAAAAGCAGATTCCGAAGCTACCGTTGAAGCTTGGACGCTTAGTAAATCACGGGCCATAGCAGAAAGAATCGAAAATTGAGATTCTTTTTCCTTTCCACCAAGCCAAAATATCGAATGCATGATAATCTTCGGTAGTCATAGTGGAAATAGAATCCGTTCCACTATATCTACCGGGCTCACTTGTTCGGGCGTTACCCCTTTGTCGTTTAGTCATCACATCCCGAACAACATTCAACATAGTCAAAACCAGGTCTTTAACCGAGGTACTAGCACTTGAGGTTGATTGAGTAGGCATGGTTATGTTTACATTAGGCCCATATCTATTTAAATAAAAATTATAAATTGTTTTCAAACTTGCATTAAAATTTACTTTTGCCTCGTTTGAAAAATTAGGGTTTTCGTCATGTATATCCAAATTGTCATTTATCTCGTCTATCAAACATTCAACCCCCGCAATATTTAAAAACGAATTTAAAGCGGCGGCACAAGTAAAAACGGGTGGTAACTCCTTAAAATATTTTTTAAACTTTTCTTTCATTGGTTCTATCATTTGACTAAACATATGATTTTTATTTTGAAAAATTTTTAAAATTCAAAGCCATGCAATATAATTCTTGAAGTACCGAATAACTAGTGGGATAATAAACTCCCGATAATTTTGTTGTTGAGTTTTTAAACACCTCAAGAAACTCTGAATAGACGTTGAACATTCTTCTAACCCGCATCCGAAAATGGGTCGGCTTCACCATTATCCGAAATACTATTATGAAAAGCTTTCAAAGTGTTCTTTTGTTTTAAAGCACAATTAAACATGTGACAAGTCGAATTCCACACGGTAGGGACATCCCAATTAGGACCTAAAAATATAGATTCCGTATCCTTAGAAAGTTGTTTATAATCTTGATATCTTTTTTTACTTTTTTTAAAAATGTCATGTAATATAAATCGAAAAGCTTTAATAAAGTTATCAACAAATTCCACGGATAGCCCGTCTTGCACTACTAAATTAATAATATGTGCAACACAACGAGTATGGAAAAATCACCATTTGCAATCGGAAGATATTTTAATTTTAATTTTTCAACCACGGTTGTGTTGTTGGAGGCATTATCAAATGCAATTAAAAAAAGTTTATTTTGTAACTTAAAAGTACTTATTACATTATCTAAAAAGTAAAACAAAAATTCTCCGGTGTATGGATACGGAAAAAGATCAAATGCAATCGTACGTTTCATCATTTGCCATGAATTGGGATCTACCCAATAAGCGGTGACGCACGGTAAACCGTGTGGATCCGACCAAACGTCACTAGTTAAGTTTACACCAGTATTTAAATTTTCAAATAATACAATTAAATCCTTTTTTGTTTGTTTCCATAATTTTTAACAATAACATCTAAGTGTAGTATGACTTACGTGGGTGTAACGAGGTTGAAGCGTCTCTCGAATTAAGTTGGTCAACCGAGGATTATCGAAGTGACTAAAAGGCAAAGCTTCTTGAATCACGAACTTCGCCATTCGATCTCGAACAGTATTAACATCGTGATTAAAGATTTCACCGTCTCCACCCAATTGTGTTTGTTGCGAATCCGGATTACTTTTCAACGGTTTACAAAACTTCTTGCTAATGTGTTTGCTTAAAGTCGTGTTAGAATCTTTAGCAAGCAAAGCTCCACAAAACTTACAATGAGCCTTTACAGACCCGTCACTCAACTCAACCATATCCCAATTGCACCAAACATTCATATTACGATTGTGTGCAAGAACACGAATGACGGTTTGAGTGTTGGACGAACCTTGACCAACGGAAGATTGTGAGTGAGCCATATTAAGATTGAAGAGAGTGAAAGTGTAAAACGAGAGAGTGAAAGTGTAAAACGAGAGTAAACGAGAGTATTTTTTGCCTTTTTTGCGTTTTTTGCGTATGTTTTTGCGTTTGGGACTTGGGTACTCAACCATATCAAGCCACACCTATTTATACTAACTTATAGGGCAAAAATGACCAAAAAAATGTCACAAATCAAAGGTAACGGCTATATAGCCGTTAAAAACGGCTAGTTTTTTGAAGAAAAAAAAACGGTAAAAACCGGGTTGGATCCGGGTACAATCGGGCCGGGTTTGGATCAGGTCGGGTCGAGTTCGGGTCGGGTTCTTAAAAAATCTATAAAAATAAACCCAGTTCCAACCCTCCGGTTTTTTTCGGGTCCAAACCAGGTACACCCTCTACTGGGTTGGGTCCACCGGGTCGGGTCCGTACCCGGGTTTTATGCCCATCTCTAGTTCAAGGCCCAGCTACAACATCTTTTTGTTCCTTTTGGGTTTTTATTGGCGTTTTTTTCACTTTTCTTATATTTTATCATTTAAACTAATATTTTTCTTTCACATTTCTAATATGTATTTTATTTTAACTTTTTTTAAACTATTATGCTACATGCACCTAACAAAGTTCGTATACACGTTACAATATGCTATTAACCGCGTTAATGTCATCATATGCTTCCACCGCAACGCACGAGTCTTTATAACGCAACAGGTGATTAATAACATTGTTTTAATATGCCTCTTTGTATACTTAGGTGCGTTAATATCCATACCGTAACTCATGTAACAAAGTTTGCAGACACGACGCTAGGCGTAGTCACGTTTGTGCTTACTTTTATATATGCCCTACTTTTAATCTTTAAACTTTTACCCGCTAACACTTTTTAAAAACAATTTGGCTATTGACAAAATATTACTTTGGAAAAATTGGATGAAAAAACTAGTTTTATATATGTTGAATATTTGACGATACATTATGTACCTTGTGAAAAAACCGATCCTTATTACCAACCACACATTGTCTAACCAAATCAAATTCTTTCTCGATAAGTTCCTCAAAAAATCCGATTTGGGGTTATGATTTGATACTAACTAATATATATTATGTTATATAAATATAAATTAAAAATATACATTTAAATAAATACATAAATAATATATAAGTTAAGCTCAACTTTAGATATAGAACTCGGAACGATTCAAGTCTAGCCTACTTATTACTTTCGCCTTGCTTATACCGTGATTGAAAAGGTAAATTTAATGGAGCGTAAATTAATGTTGATTATTAATCTTGTAACATGTCTAGTTACAAAGAATTTTATTAGGTATCAATGGAACAAAAGGAATACTTGCTTTCCTAAATCACACAAAGAATAAGAATAACTTTTTTTAGCCCATTTGTCATGCCACAAGCTTTACATTCCTTCTATCTTTTCATCTCCCAAAAAGTTCCTTCACACAATAATTAATCTTTTAACACCCTTAGGCATCTAAACACCTACAATGTCAAAACAACGTTTGTTATTATCACTTCGTTGTTTTAGAGCTAGCCATCCAAAGCCTAGCCATCCAAAGCCAAGACAACAAACAATGTCAAAAACAAGCTTTCTTGACTTGCAATATAACTTCTCGAAACGTAAGTTTCTTCGTAAGCCATCTAGGATGTTCTCAGGTATTGATAGACAAGCCTCTGGCCTGCCTATGTTCCAACCAAACGTGTCTGAGATGAGGCGTGTTTTTGACAAGTTTGATCGCGATAAAGATGGTAAGATATCAAGGGGCGAGTACAAGACTATAATTAGAGCCTTGAGACAAGGGGGCACAGAAAGGGATGTACAAAAGATATTTGAGGTTGCGGACTTGGATGGCGATGGTTTCATTGACTTCAAGGAGTTTATGGAGGTGCAAAGGAAGGGTGGTGGGGTGAAGGCGATAGATGTGCAAAGCGCGTTTAGGACGTTTGATTTGGATGGGGATGGGAAGATAAGTGTTGAGGAGGTTTATGAGTTGATGAAGAGGCTTGGAGAGAGGTGTAGTTTGCAAGATTGTCAGAAAATGGTGAGAGTTGTTGATTCTAACAAAGATGGTGTGATTGATATGGATGAATTTATGACGATGATGACTCAAAACATGACTTAAATATTGCTATTCTAGATTTGGCTTGTGATGTAAACGAATACTCTTTTAGTCTCCTTTGTATTTTGTTTTCAAAAAAATATAAGTAGTGTGTTTTTATTTCTATGTATGTGTTTTATAAACAGTTGCAAGAACATGTCTAGTTATTTCATGCTCTATTACATGTACGTATCATAAGTTCTGAATTAATATGCTCTCTGTGTTTCTTTTGTATAGAATAAATTGCATTTTTCGTCCTTTGTGTTAATTTAATACGCATGTTTCTTCGTTAAACCTTCATAATTAAAACAATTATCTTTTCTTTGAAAATCATTCACGCGTTTTTTTGATTTCGCTAACAAACATCATCTTTTTCTTGGTTAAACTCAATCACATGTTTTGTATATGAGGATAAATTAGTCATTTCACTTTATTAAGAACAATTTGTTTAATTATCTCAAAGCCTTGAACTCATATATAAATAAAAGGAAAACGTCATACAATAATAAGCAAGTTTATAAGTGTTTTGATTAAGTCAATCATATTTTTGTTTGTTCCAATCAGATTATTAATATTTTTATTTGTTCCAATCAACCCAATAAAGTTTTACAAGTGTTTCAATTTGATTACTCGTATTTTTTGCTATTTTTTTAAAAATTATTTGTGATTTTTTCAAATAATTTGTGTTTTATAAATATTGTTAATTTTTTAAATATCTTAATTTTTTATATATTTTACCGTCTATGAATGAACTAATAAAAAATCCTGAAACTTAAGTGACATGATTGTGATAAAAAAAATTTATGAGTGACCAGATTGAGATAAAACAGATTTAAATGGCCTAATTAAAACAATCCTGAAGGTTATTACTATTTTACAAATTTATCCCGTAAATTAACTAGTTATATACAAAACATTGACGAGTCACACCATCATCTCCTCTTTCAAGCATACAATGCTCCCAAAACACCACTATTGCACCCATTGAGTATCGTGATTTCGATGATAAAAAATTAAAAAACCTCTTAAATTCTGATTAGAAGTTTCTAGGGGGAAGTTGATTTTGGGTTTCTATAGGATCGCAAAGGAATAAAGTTTCTTGATGGTGAAGCATTGGGCGTTCAGCAAAAACTAAACACCAAAATGCCCCTACTCATCCACGTGCATCAATATATTTTTAGCATGATTTTAGCAGAAGCATCACTATATTCTCACCAAAAAGAAAAGAAAAAGAGGAAGATTGAGAATAAAAAAGAATGGTTGAAATATCGTAAATTTACATCCTACTATACTAACGATTTTGTATTACAGTTTTACAGCACATACGTCGTCGTGGTTCCTAGGTTATTGGTCGATAAATGTGTGCTCTGGGCCTAGCGACAACTTTGTGGTGCTTTCACAATAAGAGCATGTGGAATGAAACATGGAGAGGGTAGTCGACAAAGAAAGAATTGAAGGAGATGATGGATGGGGGCGTGGGCTTCGTAAAGGAGGAATGTGAGGGTGGAATGATCGAAGGAAGTGCGAGTGTGAGGATTTCAAGCAAAAGGACGTAAGGCAGTCAAGGCAGGTCGAGATAAAGGAAATGATGGTGGAATGTTGAAAGGTGGAACCATGAAACATCTGTAGGAACAGTTTGTATATAAGTGAAATAAAAACATTTTTATGATTAACTACACTACTATAAGCAAATGAAAACACTAAATTATAAGTACTTTTACAATTGAAATAAAACAAAAGTACGAGAACAAAATGAAGATCAATAATAAAATAGGTGTCAACTAAGGATTCGTGTTTAACACGGCTCCATTAAAACAAATTTCAAGTCCTTTAAGATAACTCGTTTGTTTTCAGGGTGTAGCAGTCTAAGCAGTTTATACTATCGTGGTGGAACTAGAACCCGAATTGTATCTCACAAATGTGTGGAAGAAAAATAAAGATCATTGGATTTGAGATAGAATAGGGTGTTCAAGTTGGTGTTGCAAAGAGTTGCGATGTGTATTTTCAACCGAGACTCGCCTTTGTATTTATAGTGAAAAATAACTTCAAACAACTCAAAGAATAATTGCACAAAAAGATAAATAATATTTAACGTATTTAATACAATTCATTTAGTTTGAATTCTTAGATTGGAACTGATTTTCAGTTTCAGTTGATTAACTTGGTCTTTCAAAAGTATTCGAAAATGACTGAACTTCTGAAGTAGATTCAGAAGCGACTTCACTTCCAAATGACTTCAAATTTTTGAAGTTTCACAATTTCAAACACCAAACTCCGAGCATAAATATTGCATTTATGTTATCTTTGTATTCGACGTGATTTATTTTATTAGGAAGCTCTCACATGGTAGAATTGAATAGATCTTAAAAACATCATCGTCTAAACATTGGGCTGGCATAACAGATCATACACGACACTAAAACACGAACACGATAAGTGCTGACACGAACGCGACACGATAACTAATCGTGTGATTCTTTTCAGATACGAACACGAACCTGTTTAGAAATAAGTTATATGATAAGACCTATTAAGAGACATGATAAAAATCACATGTTTAGTGAAACAAAAATTGACTAAAATCCATCAAAGTCCTAAATAATACACAATCTTTAACATGATAATCCTTGAAATATTTGAAACAAAATTCCATAAAAATCTATTTTAACCGATAACATGGTTTAGAAAAGTAACAGACGAAGTACGAAGAGGTCTCAGGCGGAGGCCAGAGACTCGGTCAATGGTACTATGGTAATCGTATTAGATTGAAGCGGTTGGGCAAATGATAAAGTATTTAAATTGAACGCGAACAATACTGACATATATATATATATATATATATATATATATATATATATATATATATATATATATATATATATATATATATATATATATATATAATAACTAGGTTACAATCCCGTGTAATACACGAGCTAAATAAATTTACTATTACATGGTTAATAATATAAAAGTTATGTTTTAAATATTATGTATTATACTGATTGAATAAACCCTATGTATTACACATTTAAAAAATTGAAGTTAACATATTTGAAATTTTAATTATGGATAGTTATTAATGAATGAATAGCTATTATAACATTCATAATTAAAATGAGAAAGAAGTGGGAAAACAAATTATTAGATGTCTTAGAATGATGACAAGTGCTCACATTTATTTTTATTTATTAGTATAGAGATTTATTAAGCTAAAAATGTAAACAGATTTAAACACGTACGTTAAAATGTTAACAGGTGTTTGATCCGTTAAATCGTGTATTTAACGTGTCGGCCTATTAATAACACGAAACCCGTTAACTTCGTATCGTGTTATGTTAACAGGTTCATGTCAGAAATACCTAAACATTCCCCGCAGTGGTTGTTCAAGAGGGGAGTCTGAACATGATTGGTACTTGTTTATGTTTTCATATTAGCTTCTTTGTTGGGCCAAATGCTTAGTTGCTCGCTATTGGGTTGAATTTTAGTTAGTGATGGAAAAAAGCGGCCCTGATTGGGTTGAAATTGGAGGTTCGTTCAGGCCATTTAATCTTTGCCAATTTCTTGTTTGTACTTGCATGTGACTAGCTTATCGTTATTCATTATCCAAAGGCTTTTGAATAGACACTATTGACTACTTTTGGTGTTAATGGGTTCTAAATCTTGTTTTCTTAAATTAAATCACTCTTAGAAAGTTCAGCCTTGATGGCTCCTGGAATCTCAATTCCACTAAGAAAAATTAGGTTTTTAATGTTATTTAACATTTCTTGGTTTTTTAGGTCTATCCGTTCTTACCCGAACAAAAAGAAAACCCAACTTCTAATTAGATCCATCTTGACCCGAACCATTTCTACAAAAGAAAAACATTATAAATCAATTTTAGAATAAAAAGATAATAAGACAACATAGTTGTTAGGTAAATTTATAAATTAAAAAATAGAAAAGAAATAATAAAATATACAGATAAAAATAAAAAATGAATTGAAAAAGGATTTTAGAAAATGTATAAAATTTAGGAATAAATATTTAGAGCTTTGTTTTTAGTTAAATTATATGAATAATAAAAAAGCTAGTGTGAATGCTTTTAGAATGCAATCCAACGATGAATCTACATATATAGAGATTCACTATAGCTCACATAAAACCAAACCTTATTTTAGAGAATTTGATGTAGGTGTTAAAGATAAGAATTTTACTTTTTCTTTAAATTTTGATTATAAGACCATTCATAACACTTTCTTTACTCATATCCATATAATTTAACTTAAAATTATTATTTTATATATTTATATCATATTTTCTAAAAACATTTCAAATCCCATTCTTTATCCTTATCTTTAAATTTTTTTTTATTATTTCTTTCTCTTTTTTCCATCTACAATTTTAACCATCAACTCACCAACAATACCAAAAAATTAGTTATAAAAAAAAAAGAAAAAAAATAAAACCGATCTTGGACCAAAATGTAGCACTAAGGACACATCACCGTTAGGTGAAACGTGAAACATATAAAACAATAAGTAAGTCGATCTTGGACCAGCCCGTTGCGACGAGACCGTTGAACTGGAAAAAATATGCGTAAAACGCTGAACGACACGCGTACGTTACGACATGTTAACTCGCAAAATGTAGATCGAAAAGTAAAACGAAAATCTTTTAAAATATAAAACGTATAAGGACCAAAGTTAGAAGTAAAAAAATTCAGCTAAAAAGATTTAAAAGTATTATGTTAAAATAAAAAAAAGTTAAAGATTAAATAAAGAAGACAAATTTACGAGTACAACTCCTAAAGCATGTTGTACAACCCATAATGCATAAGAAAGTTAGTAATTAATATATTGGCTCTAGACTATGATTCGGTAGATAATATCTTTCCAACAACAATATCTAACACGACTAGTTACAAATACACAAACAAAAGATTAACAAAGTTCAGGCTTTAAATCACAACTCATAAACAAAAGATGAAACAAGTTTTACATGCTTAAATATCATTTATAGCCAATTACAAGATCAAAGATCACTCTTAGAGCATTGGCAACCCAAAAGTAGCTAATGCTCCCATATAACCAACAAAAAAAGCATAGGGTTAGCATCAAATAATTTGGTCTTCAGAATATAACAATTCAAAAGTCTCTATAGTTTCAAACATGACTATCTCTCATCATGATTTCCAGCTGGAGTTTCTCAAAATATAACCATTTGCATTTCAGGCATAACACTCAAGTTCATTGGAGTGTCCTGTCCACACCCAAATCAAAAGCAAAATAACAATCATAAAATGGTGAAATCAAATTGAGCTTGCTTTAGTGTCTGTTGCATTCAAGAAATAACCTAAATTTCATCAAAAATACGCCCAACGATTGAATCAAAGCAAAACTACCAAATATAACACTGACCCGCCAGTCTGCTACATTAATAACAAAAACTCTAGAGAACCTTAACAAAAACCCCAAATATAACACTGACCCATTTATTACATGCGAGAACCCTAAAAATTCTTACCTACGATAACCCTAAACAAGTGGATATGTTTGAACCCTAGACAAGAACTCAGTTAAAGAATGGAAACATACATGCAACGGTTGGAAATTGTGAAGTATCGCTTGGATCTTTGTGGCAATTCATTCTTTGGGAGAATCCCTCAAGATCTGTCAAAGCCCAACACACCCAAATCTCAATCTCGATTGCTATCTTCTTAGATATTGTGGCTATTGTAGAAGTGCTCGCTATCGTTTTGATTGTGGTTCTTAAACCCTAGCAACATAGAAGAAGAAGCTAAGAGAAAGGGGCATGGAGAAGAAAGCGAGAGATTGAAGAGTAGTTTGTTATATGGTGTATACAATAGATTGGTAAATACTGTTGCACTTTCATATTTGAATGGTAAAATAAAAAGATAAGGAATGATTTAGAGAAGGGGATGGAAGAGTGATGTAAAGGTTTTTTTTATAATCTTTCTTAAAATATAAAAATAAAGGAACATTTGTCAATTGGGATGTGAGGTATTGTATACCAACTCTAATGAGAGTGCTCTTAGTTAAATAATCAAACAAAATTCTTATGCATGTTCATCATGTTATTTATAAAGTTTAAACAAATAAATATAAATAAATTTAAGAGCATTCACATCATATTATTTAGTCTCATCTTTATAATTATTCTAAAAAATATTAATTATTTCTTTTTTTAATTAATAAATATTCTTTTATACTTTTATCATTACATTTTCTTCATCCTTCGTTCATAATCATTTTCAAAAATGTTAAATAATATGTAAGAACTGAATAGTATAATACCAAATATACAGATCAACAATAATCACTTACGATCATTTCATAAAATATAAGAAAAGAAAATCCAAACTATTAACTATGGTCAATATTAATCCCCACTAATAATTTGACCAGTATGTAAGGCCCCGATCCTTGGACGCTCACAGTTGGACAATCATCGCACAAAAAACATATAATTTACATTTAAAATTTCTAAAACATTACAGCGGAATTCTTTTAAACAAACCATTTCATATATATATAATTGTTTTTGTAAAATAATACATCGTTGACAGATTACAAAATATTACTCGTTGCATTACATCACAAAAACATTATAATCTAAACAACGGATGCCATCCAAAAATGCCAAGTAGCTGCCCCGTGCCATCCTCAGCAACATTACCTGCCAACTGGAAACACATAAAAGTCAGGGTTGCTGTGTGAGTTCTAGTTTTACAAAATAAAATACTTTTCTTTCGTTTAAAACCATTCTTTATTTACTTTCACATGTGATCATGCATCATACGTACACATAGATAATAATTTATTATTATCTTTCATCGTCATTCGTTGACTTCCGTTCATTCATCATCGTACGTCATCTTTATCATTCGTTATCTTCCTTACCGTACTATACGTACATCATTAACTTCCGATGACATGTACTGTACCCTGAACATTATGCATGAAGCTGACCCTAGGGCCTGGGGCAAGTACACTCATCATTATCATTCATCTTTCATTCCAGACCAATGCCATGTGCTATACCCCGAACATTGTGCACGAAGCTGGTTAATGGGCCTGAGGTCGATCATAGACCTCGAATATTATTCACGAAGCTGACTCCAGTACCTAGGGCAAGCGGCAAGGGTCCCATACATATGGTCAATCACAAAGATTAGACCCCTAGTGTGCATCCTTCCGGGATAGCTAACCCGCACACAGTTGAGCTAACACCCTTCATTGGGTGTGAACCTCCATACATTGCTTGCAAGACTTTTCATTACATCATTCATTAATGCATGCATTCATTCATTCCTTACGTTCCCTTTTTCATTATCTTCCGCTTTACGTTACATAATACTTTCCATTTACTTTTCATAATCATACCACGTAAAGCCATGGAAAATATACATACATAATAAGGAACATAACATAAACATAACCATACCATGCATAGCATCATCATCACATCACATATGACGTTATAAAGTCAACTTACATTACCCCCGGGAACATCCCAAGTCAAAGCCTACACTTTACATTTTCCCCAAAATTTCAGAAATTATTCTAAGGCGTAGGCGCATGAGCACTATGCAGTCGCATGGCCTTTCAGGCGCATGGGAACACTTAGAAGCATGGGGAACTTTCAGTCGCATGGGCACTATTTGGGCGCATGACCAACACTTAGTCATTCTGGGCATTTCTAGGCGCATGGGCACTATGCATGCGCATGAGTGCCTAGGCGCATGGATACTATTCGGGCGCATGGGTTTTGGGGTGCATGGGGGACACTTAAACAAATTCAACCGTTGGGCGCATGGGCCAAATCCAGGCGCATGGGCAACTAACACATACTAATCAGTCCCAAATCATCATTCATCATGTTCTAAGCTGTTCTAGCATTCTAAGCATCATAACATGAACATAACTCAATCATAACATCATAAATCACTCAAATCATAACCCACCCACATTCGCACATACACATACATACGGGTACAAAACCCATTTTCGTAAAAACATACATACATGCATTTCCAGCCCCAAAATCAGTTAAAACATGTAAAAAGGGGGTTCTAGAACTCACCTTTGACAAACTTCCGGATGAAATTCTTCAAACCCGATTGTACTATGAGTTCAACCGCCTAAAACCCACCAAAAACACACACCCGAACACAACAAAACACACATAAGCATATAACCGAGGCATAGGCCGGCCAAGAACAACTTAAAATGATGAATTCTTACCTTGAATTCGAATTCCTCTTCTTCTTTCTTCAAAAACCCGAGAGCTCTGCTCTTTCTCTCTTTAAAAAATCCGAATGAAAAGAAGATATGCAGAGAAGTGTGGGCGGCCATCACCTTTTTGCACCCATTTTTATTCTTTTTGTCCTTTTGACACATTTAGCCCCTCAACTTAGGTTAAATTGTCTTTTCTTTCTTTTACACACATTTATTCCTTCTTTCTCGTCTTAAAAAAAAATACCCGGGTGTTACACAGTAATAATCTGAACTTTTGATTTTGTTAATAATAATAGTCTCAGTCTAGCTGTTTGTTAACTCCGCTAGTTTTATATAACGTATCATTTGGCGTGGTTCGTGACGTGGCGTACCGTATAACATAGTTATAATTAGAGGTATAAATATAGTACTCAATTCTGTTTTGTAAAAAATCATTTTTCGAAGTAATTCAACGTAACGCTCGTGTTGGTTTAGTAACTTGAAGACAAAGAGACGCAAAAATTAAGTGATATATTTATATTTTAGTTATGTAATACCCTATGCACATGTCACGTCACGAATAACATCACATGTCACATCATCAAAACTAACGGAGTTAACGAACATTTAGTTTGAGACTATTATTAATAACAAAATCGAAAATTAAAATTAATATTTATTAAATTGTTAGTTGAGATTAATATTGCGTAATAATATTTGGTTAAAGAAAAAATTAATAAGTTAATTTTAAATGGTTTAATAAGTTGATTTTGAAAAGTTAATATAATCCAAACACCCGCTTGTTTGTAAACCTCGTTCGTTTTCCGTCTTCAGTGACCCTTTGCAAACCCTAAATCCCTAAATTTTCAATTTTCGTTTATCGCAGCCAAAGTCTCAGAGCTCTCGGGAAATTTCAGTTGTAGATATGAAGGTTTACGAGCTATCTGGAACAACTCTTTCAGTTGCTCTCTTCACAGACGTTGCTAATTCAAAGTAATCTTTCTCTTCGCTCTTAATTCTCTCACCAAATTTATCGGTACTTGAGATTCTTTAGCTTGTGATTGTTGATACTCATACATGCCTGTTACTGTCATATCTACTTGCTTTTAAGATATCAATTGTTGAACTTTAACTTGAACTTTAACTTGAACTTTAACTTGAACTTGAACTTGAACTTTAAACGTATGTATGTATTTCTTCAGTTTCTAGTATCCCTCATTTACTGTTCGTTCATGGTTGCCACTCATAATTTACTATCTAATCACCATGTATAATCTTTATGTTTCTTTGACTGATGTGTTTGTGGTGGTTATCCATCTTAACTATATCATTATGTGAATGACATTAGACCAATTACATGAATACTGACTAGCTAAGAAATTTAATCGTCCTTCGGAATCATAGCTAAGAACCTCATTCTGTGAATGACATTTGACTAATTTTATAAAGTTGAGGTGTATATGTTCTTTGCATCTGCTTACTTGGTATTACTGCTAGATACACTCAGGTTTCTCTGTAAGTTTCAAGAAATACGACGTTGTATTTCTTTTAACATCATTGTCATTGCTCGCCCAAAGCGCTGAGGAAAACGCATCATGGTGATGAAGGAGCGCGCATCATGTAGTTCTGGGTTTAATTTGGTCAAAATTAGGCATCGTAGGAAGTTCATATGTAATAACAACCTAAGGGATGTAGTATTTATTAAGGGTTTACTTGATAGATGGGTTTATATGTAAAACAGATGAGAAATATGCATTTTCTGGTCGTAAAGAAAGCTTATTTGGTTGTACATAGATGCACGCCTTGGAGCGTTAGCGTCTCATGTTTTTTTAAACCAAGATCACTCATTAAACAATTAGATAAAATCTTGCAGTTCTTAATATGTTTCCAAATGCTATCATGTCTATGAAAAATGCAACATTTTATATATAAATTTGGTTAAAGATTGTGTTATGTGACTCTGAGTAGCTTGAAATATCCAAAATACAATTTGATGCAGGGAACTTTTGGAGCTGATGCAAGCTGGAACACTAGAGCCTGAAGTAGCCCTTCTCAATGCATCTTTGGTAAGCATACTTTAAAGGCCCCTTCGTATGGATTTTGATTGTTCCATCTCTAACATGAATTCCCTGAATCGATTTTTTAGATCCCAGATATCTTCCCTGTTTTAGCAGCTGCTCATAAAACAGTCGTAGCTAAATCAAGGGATTCGTTGACTACTCGTACCCTTCACTCTGAGCTTGTTTATAACTACTCCGGCTCAAAACATGTAACACTTGTTTTTACCTATAGCATCATTCAAGTACATTGAGTTTACTGTCTTAATATGTGGTTATGTTAAGCGGTACGTTTTCATATTTGCTTTTAACTAGATTTCTGAATCCTTAAAACGTTGTGGCATATCTGATAGCACCACGTATGTTCTTGTTGCTCGTTTTGGTGCTTCTGAAGAAGAGGTGATGTCATTGGCCCTACTGAATGAATTAATAGTTTTTATTGATCAAGTATGGTTGCACTAAGGATGATTTATTGTTTGTTTAGATGGTTGCCATGAAAACACTTATTAAAGGTAAGGAACTTGATTTAGAAGAGTTGGAAGGAAGAGCAAACAAACCTCAAATACAAAAGGTTTGGCATTATCTTGTTGACTTTTTAGCGACCAGAATATAAATTTTCTAAATTAACTTTCTGGTCCATATTTACATCAAATATGATTGCAACAACTATGTTATTTTGCAATAATAATCAAATTTTCTAAAATAACATGATTTAGAAGGCTGTAAGCATCAAATATACACTTTTGGTTTCCTACCACTAACTTGCCATTGACGTGTTTCTCTTTCAGCTAAATCTCTTATTTGACCTGTTAATGATAACCCATAATCCGAATCGACCCATTCATGAGTAAATGAGTGCATATCTCTACCTCAACTCCCCCTCCTTTACAAGGAGTAATGGATAGGAGGTGTACCACAGACTTTTAATTGCATTAATTTAAACCTTGCATTAAGTAGTAATCATATATTGTTTCATATTCGACAGCACTACAAAATAACAGGGGTAGAACTGGAGATATCAACCCTAGGAGAAGCTATAACATGTCGAATTGCTGCCCGTGATGCTTTGTGAGCGTATCTATATGACATGTATTTCTCCTAATTTTGCTTGCTCATGGAAGTGGTATGCCTATGTTCAATCATTTGTACAAGCATCTAGTTATGTGATCTGGTCGTCGGATGACAAAATATTTATTTAGACATGTATTCATTTTTCACAATGCGACTAAAACTCGCTTAAATCAGATTGAGTAATATGATGTTTATCACCCAATTTTTGGTTGTTTGAAACTTATAATGAGCCTGAGTCAGATGGATGAGTCAGATTGTGGGAGTCTACAACGCTTGAGTCAGTGAAAACATCATCAACCAAATAACACATTTTCATCACTAACATTTGGGTGCCATCCGTAGGACCAACATGTGTAGCTTGTGTTGTCGTTGGTTCAGCTTCCCCCATTCATGTCATATTCATTAGTGCAGGTTTGGTTCTTCACCATGGAGAACGAAATGGTTTCAGTTAGAAGCTTATTTCACACATCATTTTCCCACCGAACAGGATGATTAACCAGAGGTTTTCTAGCATGGGTATACAAGTACATGATAATTAGGATTAATCCCAGGTGTGAATTCGTAAGCGGGAAACCCTGTAGTGTCAGTATTGCAAAAATAGTTAAATATTTTTATTTTTTCTACCATCTGAATTTTTCAATGCGTACAACAAGATTTGGTCATAAAGATGATAAGAGGAGCTGGAAAATGGTTGAAACAATGGAAGTTGTTTATGTTGCCAAAACCAAGTGGCTGCTGCAATCTTTAAAAACCGGAGGAATATGATGGGGGAGATTAATCATCTCTTAGTCATGAGAATTTGTCAATTTTTTAGGGTTATTGGATTTTAATAATTCTAACTTGTATTTATTGGCCGGGATTAATCCCAACTTATAATATGTTTATAGACAGTCTAACTTTGAACTTATTTTCATTCAACTATCTCTTACTAACTGTGAGTTAACGTCGTTAGTTTTTTAATGACGTGAACTGTTTATATGACCAAAACACTAAGCAAAAAGTTGAAATCAATCATTTGGTCCGTTAATCTGAAACTTCTACATCCTAAAACCCGTCAATCTCCACCTCCCGGTCTAAACCACTTGACTTGTTGAAGGTAGATTTTAGATGAGGATGGAGGTTAGACACCGAAAAACAGACCTGATGGAGGCTGAGTGGCGATGGCTACATTTCATTAAAAAATAAAAAAAAAGTTGTTCTAAGAAAAAGTTGGACCTTCTAGTTGTAGCCGGTAACAAGAACTTTATAATTGACATAAATGTTCTTAAAACCGCAGTGGACAATGAACCGATTGCCTAAGAGGTTCATTGGTCGGATCGGTGAGATTAGTAGAACTAGATGATATCATATATAAAAAGGTCAATATTATTTATATATATTCAGTTCAAAAACAAAATATAAAGATACTACATGTTTTAGAGTTGACATACACACAACCAGACCGGTTCCCGATCCAACCGGTCCGACAGGTCGATCCCGTTTTGAAAACACGGATAAATGTTAATGTTTTGAAGTCGTGGACTATAGTTTCGAACTTAGAAGTTTCTTGGCCGGTGAATCTAGAAGAATAAAAGGGTCAATCTTTGGTAGAAAGCAAGAGTTCATCTTGGATGCAACTTGAATGATCGGGACATTGACTGTTTTAGAAATGGTTAGCGACTTGTTTTTCTATTGGTTTGGAGAAATGGATTTAGAGTGGACCATAGTACTCTAGGCATAAAAAGTTTTCCATTAATATGTAATATTTATCATAATTTTTAATTAATTTGAATTATATTTATAATTTTGTTATTCTTTTAGGTTTTGGAAGTAACATTAATGATTTATGTGAAAACATGTGATATTTGAATTCTCTAGTAGAGCACCTCCAGTGGTACAAGAATCCATACACATCATTGTCCCACCCTTCTTGTCCTTTCTCGTCCCCTCTCTCTTCTTCATTTTCGGAACCGAACTGAACCTCGAACTTGTATTTTGATTGGTCCACTGGTTAGTCCGGATTTAAAAATAAAGAGATGTTGTGTATAATTAAACATTTGAATATATAACAAATTTAGAAGTAAGACATAATAGTATGTTGATATTTGTGTAATTATTATTCTCTATATAATTTAGGAACTTTAGCTACAAGAATGTTTGATGTTTTTATATTTTAACCATATTATATAATATACTTCTATAGTTCTATGTACTCATGTCATAAAATATAAATAACTATAGCTACAAAATATATTATGTTTTATAACTTCCTATAGTAATTGATAAATAGTATACTAATTATTGATTATATATATATTATATATATTATATATCTTTATAAGACAAGATTTTTGGTTACATGTAAGTTTAAGATTTTTAAGTTTTGATCATAAGAGTTTTTTTTACATGATGGGTCAAGAGTAGATTATTTAACTTATATATAGTAAAATGCAACTTAAATGCTACAATGGGCACTTTTTTGTTTTTGATTAACCATAAGATTTTAGTGAAATTTGTTATTTGTGTTCCCTTAATTTTATCACACAAAATTTTGGTCTTTCAAAATTTTCCTACTAAAGTTTAATAGCTTTAGTTTTTATTTATTTTATTTTATTTTCATTTTCACCCCTTTATCATATATGAGTTATGTTTTAAAGTCGTTTCATTTTCTAATAATTTTTATCTTTCTGTAATATTTTTCATTCATTAATTAAAAAAATGAAATGTGCGCTTACCTTTATTTTTTTTTTTGTCAATGCTTCGATATAATTTGTTTCAAAACGAAGTTGTATTCAAAATCGAGTGTTTTGTATCGTAGGCTATGGTAAGTGTTGTTAATATTGTGGTACTTTGATGAACCAAACCAATTATGAGTGAATATCATTGTTGCCGGTATTGTTATTATTAAAACCGGTTTTTGTATTCGTTTTTGTGGTTTTTAACTCCAGCGCGAGTATCGCGTGCGATGACACTAGTGTTAATAAAGTATTAAGTCTTACAAAGCATGAAGTTTAAAATAGGAAATTATATTTTAAACAAAAACAATTCAAATATACACAACCCGCCCGACTATGTGTCTGGTTTTTGGTTTGACTAGCCTGTTTTATAAAACACCGCTCCTCTCTCCTCCTCCGCTAAAAACTCATGCGGCCTCAACCGCGATTTTGAATGTGTGACACTCTTATATATTTCCTCCCTCTTTGCTCATCTGGTAGATGCCACGTGGGATTCTAATAAAAAAAAAACACCTTTATTGAAGGCAGTGGCGGATTTAATATAGTGACAAGGGTAGCCTAGGCTACACATCAACTTTCGTTTGAAGTGCAAATTTTTTTTTTTTTTTTCATTGTTGTATGTATCTAAAATATATCTGAGAAAAAATTAGGATACCCCTCAAGTTTAAACATAGCAAGATACAAAATATATAGAGAAAATATCATCAAAAATTTCCACTCGCAGAGCTCTGTAATCTTTTTGTGAAAAAAGTTATAGAGAAGATGACAAAGATAGTTAAGAACTTAAGAAGTGAGTTTTAGTTTTATAGAAGGAATAAACAAAATATTATGTTACAGCAAAAGAAGACTCGTGTGAGTAAATTATACAATCTTAGAGCATTCACAATGGAATCCCTGAAAACATGTGAGTATGTTTTCTATATTATATGAAATGGTTTTGAGTGGTTGTGAGTAAAGGAGAGAGAAAATATTATTATTGATTGGTATATTTGAAGAATCACTGGTCCATCCCTATAAAACTTTTAATATTTTTGAAAATGATTATGAGTGGAGGAGAGAGAGAAAATTAATGATAAGAGTATAAAAAGTATTATTTAATTGAAAAGAAGATAGAAAAAATAATGATTTTTAGTGTAATTATATGTATAAAGATAAAGAATCCACTGAATAGATAAATAAAAAGAAGATCGTAAACAAATGCAATTTATCAAATACCAATAAAAGTAATAAAAGAAAAGATCGAGAATAATGTGCCAGAATAATTTAGAGTTAGTTACACGTTTGTCCCTGTGGTATGTTCATATTGCAAGATCCGTAACTCGACCAGTTCCTAGAGTAGATGGTCGTTAGTTTTTTTGGTTAATTTTTCAAAATGACCAAACCACCTCTATTTATAAAAAAATAAATACAAATTTTAGAATAATCACCATAGCACCACCACCGCCGTCACCAGCCATCACCATACCACCACCGTCACTAACCATCACAATAGCACCACCCTATACCACCGGAACCACTGCATACCACCATAGCCAGAACCACTGTCGTAAGGCTGCAAACGAACTGAACGTTCAGCGAACAGTTCGTGAACTGTTGGGCAGGAAGTTTATTTATTTTTGTTCGTTTAGTAAATGAACAAACAAAAAGACAAGAAAATTTCGTTCGTTTAGTTAAACGAACAAACATAAACACAATCCGTGTTGGTTCATTTATGTTCATGAACGTTCGATAATGTGTTCGTTAATATCTGTTCGTGAACGTTCGATAATGTGTTCGTTTATGTTCGTTAATGTATTCGATTATGTTCTTAATTTTTGTGTTAGTTATTTTTATGAAAATTATGTCAAGTGTTTTTGGATATTGATATTATGTGTTTATTTATTTTTGGTAAATTTTGCGATGAAATGGTGATTTTATTCTAAAATAAATACGTGATCATTTATATTCGTTTGTGTTCATAGCCTTATTTGTGTTAGTCATGTTTATGAACATTTGTTTGTTTTCGTTTGACCTTGTTTGTGTTCGTTTGCTTTCGGTAAGTGTTCGTGAACAGTTCATGAACATGTTCATTTCCTTAATGAACGAACACGAACAAGGAAATCAGTTCGATAAGTGTTAGTGAACAGTTCATGAACAAGTTTATTTCTTAATGAACGAACATGAACAAGGCCTTGTTCGTGTTCGTTTGGTTCTTTTGCAGCCCTACTCATATCACTACCGGAACCATTGCCATACCACCACAGCTAGAAGCCTAGAACCACCACCAGAACCACGGCCATAGAACCGCCGGCATAATCACCACCCCAACCCTTTTTTTTCCAACCATCTCCATCGCAGACCACCCCCAGGCCCCAACCCGTCGTTTCCCAAACAGTGTAACTCCCACCAACCCACATCCGAACCACCACCATTATCGGGATCGTGATTGCAAGTGGGCGGCAAATCAAACGCCATCGGAACCACCACAATCGACCATAGTAGCTTGAATCAAACAGCGTCGGAACCACCACAATCAACCACAGTCGCTTGAATCAAACGACGTCGGAACCACCGCCAGTCAATTGATTTCGTCGACGTGGAGGGTGGCGGCGAAGGAGGAAGGTGGTGACAGTAGGGAGGGGGTGAAGGGTAATCAACGGGGTGGAGATTTGGTGCGGTGGTTGTCTCCGGTGGAGGAGGAGGGTGGCGACAGATGCTGTCGGTAGTGGTGGTGTGCCGGCGTTGGAGGAGCACCGGCGATGGAGGTGTGTGATGTAAGGGGAACGGGATGGGGGGTTGGATTTTTGAATTATTAATATTATATTATATTATATTATATTATTATTATTATTATTATTATTATTATTATTATTATTATTATTATTATTAAGGGGTATATTTGTCATTTTACATTCATTTAACAGATAAACTTAACAGAAGTTGACGTCAAGGACCAATCGTGTTATGGTTTGGTAAACAGTTGGAACCAATGATATAATTTTTCAAAAGTCGAAACCAATTTTACAATATAAGCATATCATAGGGACCAATCGTGTAATTAACTCAATAATTTAAATAACACTAACTTATACCTTTTTATGATTTTTATTGTCTAATGAGCTAAGCTACTCTACCGGTGGATTAGATAAGATTTTACTTTACGTCTTACTAAGTGGTGAGTAGAAAAAAAAGTAATTTGAGAATAGAATTTAAGACTCTAAGCTTTTGACTTCTCATTTTATTATGTGATTGCACCGACCCGACCCGATCCGATCCGGACTAAAAAAATATGGTTCACCAATAAACAATAGGACCTTAAAAATTCCAACCTCATGAAAAAAGTTGCTTTAAATTTTTAATTTTTTACTGAAAAAAATAAAAAAAATAAAAAGTAAGATACCCTAATTTTATAGACTAAATCCGCCACTGATTGAAAGTACTGTAATTTCTTTCTACATAGGAAGAGCAAAAATTGAATAACTAGACTATAACCGATAAAATAACTTAAATATTAGATTCAGTCTAAATCAAAAGTTTAATTTGTTTTATTAATATGCTGGTTAGTATACTTGATAGAGGTTTTGTTTTGTAGATAGAAGGTCTTAATTTCAAACTCAGATATGATTTAATTTTCTTTGAAGTAATTAAGGAGGAGGAGCTTGATTTGTCGATAAAAAATAGTTTAATTATTTGCTTCTTTATAAAATTATGGAAAATTGGATTTTTAATAATCCAAAACTATTGACTTGGTTAGTATTAATTCTAACTAACAATTTGACCAATGTTAATCTCAGTTTTTGATTTTGTTACCAATAACACTCCTAGACTCACTATTCTTTAACTCCATTAGTTTAATATGACCTATTACGTGATGACGTATTACATAATTAAAATAAATATTATAAATATATCACTTAATTTTTGCATCTTTTGTCTTCAAGATACTAAACAGTGACAAAAGTATTATGTTGGATAACTTCAAAGAATGATTTTTATGAAAAAAAATGAGTAGTATATTTATATTTTTAATTATAACTATGTGTACATCACATCACATCAAAAGCTATGCCATGTGATATGTCATAAAAAACTAACGGAGTTAAGGATTAGTTAAACTATGATTGTTATTACTAAGATCTGTTCAATCATCTCTTATAAAAAACTAAGGGTATCTATATGATAATTCTCTCTCTAAGTTGTCGTTGACAAACTCGCAAACTAGCAAACTCACAAAATTTAATACAGGAATTAATTTGGTATTCAAACTAGCAAAGTGCGCCCATTCACAAACTCGCATCTCCATCTAAACTCAACACGCATGTGGGCTTATCTCTTCTCATAGGCCAACTTCCACTTTAAAAACCTATAAGGGAAAACTTTTTATAAATCACTTAAAGTTTCCTCCCCCAATAATGTGGGACAAACAACTTGCTAATTTACTCGAACAGCTGTACGCATATGTTCAATTATCTATACAAGTATTTTAATTTTGTGATCTGCTCATTGGATGACAATTTTTGGTAGAAAACATGAGTTCATTTTGGGTGCTACTTGAATGATCGGGACAGTGACCGCGTTGGAAATGGTTATTGACTTGTTTTCCTTTTGGTTTCCACAAGTGGGATTCTATAGTGGACCATTGTACTTTTGGCATAAAATGTTTTCCTTTAATATTTATTATAATTTTAGTTCATTTGAATATTATTTATAATCTTTAGGTTTTAGACATAATATATACCAATTTTTTTGCTAAAATTTGGTCCGGTCGTTATATATATGAATAGGTTTTTCTTGGATTAAAAGCTTACAAAATGTTAAACATAGAAAAATTCGATAATGGCAATTTGAAAAATAAAATATAAGTATGATGGTATATATAATTCGTTTTTTAATGGCAATAACACTAACTAATCTGTTTATACCTTTTAATTACATTATTATTTAGAATTAAACCTAAAATCTCTATTTTAAGAGGGTAGCTAGCCATACAATGACACCATGATGATTTATATGAAGACATGTAATACTTGAATTCTCTAGTAGATCACCTCCGCGGGCCCAAGAATCTAGACAACATCAAAGCGATCGCTTTTCTGATGCATTAGTCGGATTGTATACAAGGTGATATTTTTCAAAATTTAAAAATTAGACATTAAATTTATAATTCATTTGAAATAAAACATAACAATATTTTTTTTGTGTGAATTTATAATATTAACAAAGAATGAAGTCTTAAATAAACAAAATATGAAGATTAAATAGCGAATAGATTATTAAATAATACTTTAAAATGAAAAAGATAAACAACAAAAAATTTAAATCTAGTTAAAAAAAACTCGGTTTAAATAAACACAACTAAACCAGTTACGTGTTAGATTTCAGGTTTGACAAATCCGGTACCTAACTAAAGCACTTAACTCTTTCCCACACAAAAACTCATGCGGCCTCAATTAAATGTGTGACCCCCTATCTTCTTTCTATCTTCCTTCTTTGCTCCCCTTGATGTGATGTGGGGTCCGAGCAGAAAATACACCTTTATTGCATGTGCTCTAATTTGCTTTTGTTCATGAGTAGCAAAAATTGAATAATTGAACTATAACTAGAAACTAAACTGAAAATTTAGATTTAATTTAAAATCGGTTGTTTGTTTATTTGCTTCATAAATACCACTAGTTCAACTTTTTCAGGTCATCGAACATAAAAACTAATAACGAAACTGGTTCAATTAATATCAATATTGTCAACGATGTTTTCGCTCATAATTGGTTCGGTTCATCATGATAATAATGTTTAAATAAAATTTAACTAAAAGTGTTAAAAATAATAGGTTTTGTATAATTGCATAAAACCAATTGTTGCTCTATATTTTGTACGAAAATAGATAACCAAAAACACATTCACCACAAATCAAATGCCAAATAAGAAAAAAAACCAAAAACCAAAAAAAACATTTCACCACAAATCAAATGCCAAAAAAAGAAAAAAATTGTTTGTGGCCAAAAATTAAAATGATAAAAGTCATTGTAGTACTTAAGTTACTTTTTAATATAGTATATAATGCCAAATGACATTGTTTGTACCAACATTTATAGTTTTCATAATTTTTTTAATAAATTATCAAGCTTGTTACTTTTGTCATTTTTATCTGATTGAAAGTAATCGAATTTATTTGACTGAAATAGGTTTGAGCCGACCAGCTCTTAAAACTAAGATGAGCCGGATTAACAAAAACAAATCCTTCAATAATCAAAGGAACCAAACCGTTTATAATCCAATAAAAATCTAAAATTCATTCAAATCATCTACACTGTATTCTAATTCCTGTTTTCAACCAATGAACAAATCGATAAAATAAAATATAAAAAATTACCGTCAAACACCTCGCACTAATATTCGCGAGCTCTCTAGAAACTAAAACAACATTCTACTCCTCAAAAACCCCAACATTACCACTTTCAGTCAAATCAGAGAAACCACCACTAAATTCAGTGATCATCATCCAATCTTCATCAATCTTCTCCGTATCACCCTTTTCCAACACAACTTTCTTTCCCATTACCCCACTTTCCTGCTTCTTTCTCGAAGACACAGGCCCTCGTTGCTGGTTTTCCAGCAACGAGGATCCTGCTGCCGTCGAGTAATCAGTCGCAGGAAAATTGAGCTTCGCTCTTACTCCCCTAAACTCTATGGCGGCTCGGTCGTAAGCCCTTGCAGCCGCCTCCGCTGTCTCGAACGTACCCAACCACACCCGAGCCGCCTTCCGTGGGTCCCGAATCTCCGCCGCCCATTTCCCCCACGGCCTCTGCCTCACTCCCCTGTAATTCTTCTTTCTCCTCATCGGACCACCGCCGCCACCGCCACCGTTGTCGGTCGGTTTCATATCCTCCGTAAATAAATTACACCCCAGGCAACCACTGATCCCACACACGGGGCATGTTTGTGGAAGGGGAACCGCCAGGAAAGAATCCAATCCTTCACTGGCGGTAACCGCGGTATTAGCGGTAGAGGTAGAGGTAGAGGTAGAGGTGCTGGTGGTGTAAGTATACTGAGGTAATGACCGGACGTTTGTGCGTCCGGTTATAACGCTCTTGAGTGCTGCAACCATGACTGAGGTTTCATGATCATTCGTGAGCGGCCGCCACGGCTCGAACGGCGTGTTTCGTGGTGGTTCGTGGCGGAAACCGGTGGTTGCTTCGTCGTTAAGTTTATTCGTCACTCTCTCCATTGAAGTTGCTTGTGATAGTTTGGAGGAATTGAGGGTGGTCAAACTATATATACGGTTTCATGTTGACGTGGCTGCCAGCTAGGACGCTGTTCACACACGCGTTTGATTTTTAATATTTGGTGAGATATTTTTGGGGGTGCACACGTGGCAGTATGTGGATAAGTGTGATTGGTGTTTTGGAGTTGTGTGTGACGTAAGCACACACATAAGGATTACGTGGCGTTTTGTGGTGGTAGTTAGTGCTGGTTAGTGGGGCCACGGTGGCAAGTTTCTAGAAGGTGGGTGATGGTTTGACCGTGTGAAGAGGGTTGACTATGCCTAACTGTCACTTTGACGGTCAAACCACCTGAAAGAAACTAACTTGCCGCGTAGATTGCTTGCTTCCTCCTTTGAATAAAGATTTTTTTAATCACTAAAAGACAAATTTTTGTTTAGTTGACTAGAAAGATTACAAGAAACATCTTTAGACAAAGCTATAAGGATTAATCTTACTGTATTTGAGACGGTTTGGTTTGTTTTTGACTTCAATTTGAAACCAAAATCGATATTTCAGTTTTTGGTTTTTGGATTATAATTTGGTTTTGGTTCTTGATTTTTGATTTTTATTTTGGTTTCGGTTTCGGTTTAGGCCTTTTTTGAATTTACCATTTTGACTTCTAAATTTTAAAATAAAAAAATCATGTAAAGTAATAAATTTTGGCTAGAAAATTTGGTTACGTCATCTAGTTGATTTTTAATAATAACTTTTTTTATTTTTTAACTTGAAAATAAATAATTACAATCCTTAAAATATAATAATAAACAATTAAATAAAACTACTTAATCTACCAGTTTAAACTAAAAGATATAAGATTATTTTTGAAACTCAAATATTCAATAAATTTTTAATAACATAAGTTCAATTAGTAATTAATATACGTGTTTGTAAATGTATGAATACATCCAAAAGTACAAGTTCGGTTGTATGGTTTCGGTTTGATTTTTTTGATATCAGAAAGTCAATTTTTAAAAACATCAGCGAAAATCGTCAGTTTTTAAAAACGTAATCGAAAAACATCGGTTTTTAATAGGGTTGCGTTTTTTTGTTTGGTTGTGTCGGTTATTTTGATTTATTGCACACCTCTTATTAAACATTGATTTTGAAAACTGCAGAAAGTTTACACTTGCTAAGGAGATAACTTAACTAGCACAATTGATCCTTATAACTATTATGAGTACGTGAATACAAGCAATCAAATTAATACACCAGTAAAAACATGCTAAGTTTTAGCATTTGGCTAAGATTTAGCCTCTTTTTAAACGACAGTATATATTTATGACCCATTTTGGCCACTAGTTAAAATTTAATGTATGCTTTAAGCATCGACTAAGATTTAGATGGCTCTTTATACGTGTATTAATGTGATTGGTTGTTTCATGGACACCATTTGTTTAGCCTTTTTTTGTCCGCTTTAGGGTAACCTCTTAGCCGACTTGGAGTGCTTGTTTTAATATGATATGTTGATTTATTTTAATAGCGTTGATAAAAAAAATGTATTTATTAAAACGAGTGATATAAAAAGTTAAAATAAAATGAGTGTTTTTAAAAAACTTTCTCTTTCTCAATGATAATCTTATGAGTGGTCCGTATACTCATATTATAAGATTGGTCTCAATATTTTATTAAATCGTAACATCAGTGGTTATCGGATTGGGTGACAGTTAGTTTTATTAAAATGATTATTATACCCCTATACTATTATTATTTATATTGTTGTTAAAAATGACCACCACTCCTTTAACTCTCTATACCACCACCATAACTGACCCCATTGTTGTAAGTGTGTGAATCAATACCACCACCACCAGGTGGTGGCTATGGCGGCGATGGTGATGAAGCGTTGCGAAGGAAGACGGTGGTGGTGGGTTGCCGACACGGATTAATAGAGGTGTACAAACCGGTTTTTTTCTTAAATCGGTTTAGTTTTTAAACATGACCGGGTTTTTTTTTTAAATGTATAAACCGGTTGTTTTTTCAAACCGGGTCGGCTTCAAACCGGTTTTCCATTAAAAATCCTCAAGCCACTCAAATCGGTTTGGACCGGTACCGTTCTTTTAGAAAAAACGCTTAAACCGGTTTTTTTTAAATTGAAACCGGTTTACAAACCGGTTTTTTGTACCCGTATACAAACCGCCGGTTCGGGTCGGGCTAGCCAAACCGGTTTTTTTTTTTTTTCAAACCGGTTTGGTTTTTTTCCCCGGTTTTTTGTACACCTCTAATGTCACGGAAGGCATACGACAATGGTGGTTTTCCAGCATTAAAGGGAACATGATGGTGTTTCACGATGAAGCTCACATTTTCATTATCTTAAGTCAAACTACATCATTATATATGATCACTGTGTTTTCTTTATAAAAACAATAGTTGTTATTTTTTATTAATGGTATTTTGACCATTTCACACTAACTTAACTTGAAAAATTAATAGTCGTCCACTTTAAGAACCATTGATGTTAGGATTTGAGAGACAATTGAGCTAAAGATGTAATTTTTAAAAGTTATAACTAGTATTGTAAGATGATTATATCACATGAACCAACTATTTAACTAACTCTAGTCTTATTGAATAAAAAATAACTATTCTAAAATTCACCTGAGCTGATTTAGATTTACTTACTAAAATTTTGTTGATTTAAATGATTTAAGATATGTGAAATCCTTTTAAAATAACAAGACACATTCAAATGTTTTTCACATTTTCTGTATTAGTACACTTGATTGTGATTATGGCAAGATTGAAATTAGTATAATATTTATGTAAAAGTTTATCTGCAGCATATTAACATACATTTTATATGCAACTAGTACAAATATCACTCGTTGCGTCGGGTCGTAAAACCATAAAAATTTGCCGCTGTCCGCATGTTAAGGTAAGAAAACCAAAACAAATACGTATTGTTAAAAAAATTAAAACTTTTTTTAAGAAATAAAACCATTAAAAACTCGTACATTGCTTAAGACCGTTGATAGTATTTGAAACTTTATACATAAAGAAAAAACCATTGATAAAATAGGCATGTGGCAACAAAAAAAAGAGTTAAAAATATTAGTGTTGATAAAATAAGCGTGTATAAATTTAGATATTAAAAAAACTACTTTTCTAAACTTGGAGGATAAAAGGAAAAAAATGTAAAGAAACCGAAACCTTGATTCACTTTTTGCGGCTTGTATGTTTATCTGACGATATCTTGTACATTATTACGTACAATTCCATTCTGAATAAAAAATTACACCGAATTGTAGATAAAAGATAAGAACGCTGTAAGGGCATAATCAAAATTTAATATATTACATGTTAGAATTTGTAAGAGAAATGTAAGAAAATAAATAATTATGAGTATGTCAGAAACACAATTTACTAAATATAAGATATAAAATATAGTTATTGTTAAACCAAAACATACAACATATAAATCTGCAAAGGCTTAAAATAGAAATCTAAGGATTAATTTACATGGAATGAGGTGTATGACACTTTGTATAATGGAGACATTAACTTATGCAATATATACTTGTAACACATGCATTAGCTGTTTTGGTTTGCCTTTCTAAAGTATATTAGAATATACTATTCACATTTAGTTTTTCGATATTATTTTATGTAATTAAGTATCTATATATTTAGATAAAGGACACTTACATATAATCTTATTTTACACAACATGTTTTATGCATATGTGACAACTTTTGTTTTTTGTATATTATGTTTTATGTTTCTGTTATAAAGACTCTCAAATTATAAAATCAAACTAGAACTAAGCTGTTAGTAAGAGTCTAGCTAGATTCAGTTTTAATTTTCAATGGTTCGGCTTGATTTAAAAACAGTCAAAATCAAACTATGAACACCTTATACCCCAATACTTTAGTTATTGAAATCAACTAGCCCAACTTATATCCTTTAATTCGTTACCCACTCTATTTGAACAAGTGTTTATTCAAACAAATGTTTTCCAATGATAAAACGTTTTACAAATGTTAAAGAAAATGTTTCTAAATGTTTATATACCATATAAAAGGTTATTTTGTTTGATAGAGTTATAATACATTTTAAATGCTTCATTTGTATTGAGAAAATAACACCGAATAGTAATCAAATTTTAAAACTGTTTAAATTAATTTGCCAAATTGAATCACTGAACCATTAAATCAAGTTATCTTTAAACTTTTTTGTATCAAGAAGGAAATGATGAAGAAGATGTGGGCCGAGATTTCAAATATATTTAATTATATAAAAAAATTAAAAAAATGTTAATTATAATAAAAAAATAAAAAGTCTAAATTCCGCGTCATCATTTCACATCAACATAAAAAAAAAGAAAAAATATATTTGCTAACTAAAAGAAAAAAAAATGTTAAAAAACATGTTAAAACTTTTAATTTAGATAAAGAGTTAATTACACGATTGGTCCATATGCTTTGCTTATATTGTAATATTGGTCCCAACTTTTGAGAAATTACAGGTTTGATCTCAACTGTTTATTAAATCGTAACATCATTAGTCCCTGACACTAACTTCTGTTAAGTTTATCAGTTAAGTGGATGTAAAAAAACCAAAACAGCTCTGAATTAGAGAAACAAAATATTATAATAAATGTGAGACCCACTTATAAATATTTAATTATATATACATACTAATATATATAATTTTAGTGTGTATATATATATCAACCACCACCCCCATGTCTTACCACCACCGTCCGACCACCACCATTGTGTGATCACCACCGCCACAGTCTGACAACCACCACCACAGTCCGACCACCACCACCGATTCATCACCACCACAGTCCAACTACCACCACCGAGTCACCACCACCACAACAGTCCGACCACCACCACCATAACAAACCGACCATCACCACCGTGTTATCATCACCACCACAGTCTGACCACCACCACCGTCTCATCACCACCACCCAGCCACCCCTCCCCTTCGCGGCCAACACTGCCCGACAGCCACAATCGTTTCTCAACCACCATCGTCACCAAACCACCACCATCACCGGTGTTTTTGTTGGAACACCAACCACTTAACCATGCCCGTCATCAAATCACCACCATCACCAGTTCACAGCTGCTCTGTTCAAACGCCAGCAACTAACCCCCACCGTCACCATTGTTTCTGTTCAACACCAACACCGACGGTTGGTTCAAATCGGAGGATAAGGTGGGTTAGGGTCCAAATGAAACTAAAACAAAGAGAAGGGGAAGGAAAGGGTAGTGCACCAGCGGTGGTGGTGTGTGGCGGTGGTGTTGTGCTGGTGGTGTTGTGTCGAGAAGAAAACGAAGAGGAAGGGGATGGGTGGGTTGGGTTTTAAAATATATTTATTAGAAAAAATGGGTCCCACATATAATGTTTTGTTTTTTAGTTTAGAGGTATTTTGATCTTTTCATATCCACTTAACTGAGAAACTTAACAGAAGTTAGTGTCTGGGACAAATAATGTTACCGTTTGATAAATAGTTGAGGCCAAACCTGTAACTTCTTAAAAGTTGCGACCAATATTACAATATGGGTAAAGCACGGGGACCAATCGTGTAATTAACTCTTAATCAAACATGAATTCTGAGTAATTTAATTGAAACAGTTTTTAAACTTCAATGACATAATTAAAACAATTTTAAAGTTTGGTTATTATTTTGTAAATTTATCCCTTTCTAATAAATATGTTTTTCTTATTACACCTTTGAAATTAATTAAAGGCATTTTAAAAAATATATATGAAAATCATGTCGAAAATTAAAAACAAACACGTGTAAAAGGTTTTTTTAATGAAATAAAAAAGTATTTACTAAAGACTAAAAACGTTTTAAAAAAATCGTTAAAGAAGATGTTTACAAAAGGATAATACGACTTGTTATAAAATATCACAATCCAAAGAAATTTGTTTAATTAGAAACATTTACCTTTTTACTATTTTAAAGAACTTCTTTTTAAATACAAACTATCATTATTATCTCTACAATAATTCATTTCTACAGTAATTCATTTCGGTTTGTACCAGCCAAAATCTCCTACCCGAAACCCCCTATCCGAATCACTGGTGACGGTGTTGTCGAACTACCCTTTGCTACAAAAGGTGATATTATATAACAAGTTGTATTATCCGAATCACCGGTGACGGTGTTGTCGAACTACCCGGGCCCCTTTGCAATAAAAGGTGGTCAACATGTTTATAAAGATTTAAAAACTTCTTTTTTATTTTCATTTCATGATTTATGATAATTTTTCGTATTTAATCCAAAGCAGCTGAGTAATATTTAAAAAGTGATCAATAATAGTTAAGTATTCCAAATGTTTTAGTTAAATTATTAAATTTACCGTGTACAAATCTTTTTACAACAACAAAACAATATAAATCATACTGATGTAAATACACAATTTTAAAGTTTAGCTTACTTATAAATTTACACAACTAGGTGATAATCTTGTGTACTACACGAGTGGACTTTTAAACTCGAATCAAACTTGATGTTAATATACAATCAGAGACAATCTTTAATATTAAATTGAACTGCGACTCAAATGATTGTGGATATCGATATATCGATATATATTACATATACAAAGATTTGTGTACATGACGTATAATAGGAAACATACAACAGATTGTTAACCTACAATATGTTATACTTTTGAATAATTCAAATATAATCGAGTTGTTGATTTTACTAAACAGATGATAGATGTAAATATGATTTTGTTTTAATTAGAAGAAATTATAGAATAGCTCAAATTGTGATGAAAAGCTTTGGCACTCATAGGCAAAGGATTTAAGGGGCTGGATGCCTCCTTTTTTTCGTCAGTAGTGTTAATTTTCAGTTCGGCGGTGTAATTTTATATATATATTGAGTTTGCCCCCCTTAAAAGAATTTGATTTTACCCCCGCCCCCTGTAGAAGTGCTCAAGCTCCACCACTGGCCCCACTAGCTAAGCGACCACACTTGCATTCTCACCTGGAAGAGCATTGACGATTAACAAAAATTGCATAACGAAAGTGTTTACACGTAATTCTCATGCCCATAACACGACAAAACAAGTGACCCATCTCAATAAGTGATAAAGAATGGCCGACCGTTAGGCAACTGAGGGTGCTGCATGTGGATAGGGCTGCAAACAAACTGAATGTTCAGCGAACAGTTAGTGAACCGTTCGGCGGGAAATTCGTTTATGTTCGTTCGTTTAGTAAATGAACGAACACGAACAAGAAAATTCCGTTCGTTTAGTTAAACGAACGAACATGAATACAAGCCGCGTTCGTTCATTTATGTTCGTGAACGTTCGATGATGTGTTCGTTTATGTTCGTTAATGTCCGTTAGTGAACGTTCGATAATATGTTCGTTTATGTTCTTAATTTTTGTGTCAGTGATATTAATGGCTATTATATCAAGTATTTTTATATTTATGTGAAGTACTTGTTTATTTTTTATTGATTTTGTGTAATGTTTGTAATAAAAATGTAAATTTTTTTCTAAAATAAATTTATAATCATTTGTATTCATTTGTATTCATGAGTTTTTTGTGTTCGTCATGTTCATGAACAGTTGTTTGTGTTCGTTTGTTTTTGTTTGTGTTCATTTGCGCTCGGTAAGTGTTCGTGAACATGTTTATTTTCATAATGAACGAATATGAACAAGGAATCTCGTTCGGTAAGTGTTCGTGAACAGTTCATGAACAAGTTTATTTCTTAACGAAAGAACACAAACAAAACATGGCCTTGATCGTGTTCGTTCGGTTCGTTTGCAACCCTACATGTTAGGATCAACATAAGTTTAAATTGTGCATGTTAACTTACATGAGTACATTAACTTAATGGAGACATGTGCATGTGATATATGTCTAGTCCGCTATCAAATAAACAACACTCAGTGTAATTATCAAAGTTTAAGGATAAGATCCGTAATTTTGGCAATACTTAAAGAACAATATTTGTAATTTACCCTTTTAATTATGTAAATCAAGTTTGAAAAATGTTTCAATTAACTTACTCAGCTTTCATGTTTTATTTTATATTATAGGTTTAACATGTTTTTTAGTATATTTTTTTTCAACTAAAAATTTTCTTTCCTTTTTTATTATGTTAGTATAGAGTGGTGAAGTAGGTATTAGTTTTTTTTTAATTTTTAATATAATAAACATGTTTTTTAATATAATTACATACATTGGTTATCCCGACCCCCACATCTTCTTCTCCATTTCTTTCTTGACAAAAGTTAATTTTTCTTTTTTATCAACTTTGTATTTTTATTAATTTATATTATTAGATATCATTACTACCTTTTATCAACCAATATAGTTAATACTATCTTGTGAGGCCAATATGATTAATGTCTATGTAAAACACGTTTTTATGTTATATAACTGTACAGTATCTTTATAAATTTGTCAGGCAAGTTTTGTGAGTTAATTTTTATTATTTCCATTTTCATCACTCATACTATATAAAATTTACTCTCTAAACCCATTCAATTTCTAATAATTTTGCTTTTTAATAATTTCTGTTCATCGATTTTTATTAAGAAAAGAAATGTTCAACTGTCTTAAATATTTTTTTAGCGGTTCGATGTATTTTTTTAAAGAGAGTTGTGTTCAAAATGTATTATTTGGTAATCGTAAGCTATAATAAATGCACTTACTATTTCCATACAATGACGAACCGATTCAATTTATTAGCGATAAACATTGTTGCTAAGAATGGTACTATCGAAACTAATTTCAGTATTCACTTTAGAGATTTTTGATGTGAGCAGAGGCGACAACAACCAAACTCACGCCTTAATGAACAGGAGGAAACGACCAAACTCCCAGTCTCCCACTGCTTAATGTGAGAGGAAATGCTAGTTATTATCATATCATGAACTCATTATATTTTAGAAAAAAAACTCGAACGCTTATCTAACATACTCCTAATTCTACATCACAATTGTTCACTAATATTTCATCTATTCGATTACCAAAGGCTAAACAAGTAAAAGTTTTAGAGTGTGAGAAAACATATAATGACTACACTTCCATAAAGAAATCTAAAATAGAAAAAATAAACACCAAAACATCAGCCAACTTCTTACCAAACAGCCAACTGTAGACCGAACCATAGACTGCAGGTTCAGGACAATTTCATGCGAGTCTGGATAGGTTTCTGCACAGCCAGAGTCCAGATAGCATTTCATGACACAAAGTTGTTCGAACCCAATCATGTAAACACCATTGGCAGGGTTAAATGGTGGGATCAATCGAACCATGAGTTTCAATGATCACTAAATTGATTGGCAGATGGGCAAAGACTGTGTAATGTCGTCTATAAATCTCACCTGTTTTGACCCATTACCCATCCCTCCCATTCATCCACCCTTGTGCCCCCACCTAGCCGGTTGATACCAGATCGAGAAAAATACTCTCCAGATCGGGAACAACCAACTATCTGAATCCATGTAGACAAGAAATAATTATTTTATGTAGAGTCCAACAAACTAGCATCTCTTGTGAACTAATAACAGGGTAGTTTGGGAACAATCGGTAGCAAATTTTATTGGAGCACATATAAATGGAAGGAAAGTTAACTGATTTCTAATTACAGCTAAATTACTTGTCTGAAAACTTGGTTAATTACATGATCATGATGGAAAAACAGAAAACATAGAGCTTGGTTTGGAGATCAGGAATACCTCACGGTCCATTTTAAACTCTTGTAGCGAGATTGCTACACCTTTATCCGAATGACAAATGAACCTGCACATCAGTTGATGAAAAAAAACACATCTTGTTAAACTGAATATTAGTGCAGACATAATTGAGCTCATAGCTTCCATGTTTATATTAGTAGTCCTGTAGCTTTTAAATTGGAAGGATCTTGAAAACTTACAGGCAGGAAGGTTTGAAATATCAGCTGTAACAGCACAAGGAATTCCCAAGGTCGAAAGTGCTCCCCTAATAATTCCACAGGGGAAGTAGAGATGCATGCTAGCTGCTTGTGCTGATTTGTTTTCGGATATGGCAGAAGGATCTTGAGCATTTCCAGAAATTTCTACAGACGGGTCCACTGACACGCGTGAAAGCCAGCGGAATTTATTATCCTGCAACACAAATGTACCCTGCAACAAAAAAGTTATATAAATACACCACCATATCCATCTCCCACAAATCACAATAACTTCTATTTGTAGAATCAAGGGTCTGAAACTTACTCTGTGGTTAGTCTTCAAATTGTCTATCTGCTTCTTGAAGAGCTCATACCAAAAATCTTTGCAGATAAACTTGATCGCCTCCAGGTGATCATTAAACCGTGGCCGTTCAATTGTATATCTAACCAGAATCATAACTCAGCAACAATCCACAATGGTGTAGATGGAAAGTAATATAATGGATAACACTTGATTGCCAATATGAAACTAACTAGCTAGATATAATCCGTTGTGAAACCATATTTTCTAATGTGCTTACTTAAGGAAAGTACATGATGTAGTCAAATTTCGTTGCCACACGTTCTGAAAGTGTTTGCTCTATATGTAGGTGTGATCAAAGAAAATGATGTAACAAGAGGATCCTAGATATGCTAACTAGTTGCCATCCATAGCAAGTTTGGGTGATTTTAGAAATTAGAAGTCAGGAAAATGATAAAAAATTGAAATTTTGTACGACAACATAGTCCTCTTTAGACCTGCTTGCATTTAATTACCCAATTCAGATCCAAAAGGAATTTCAGAGAAAATATTGGTGGGTTGTCAACTATAAAAAGTGGATACATAAAGCAAATTTCATGCACAAGAATGAAGAAGTAAAATGAATTCACTACTGATGATTATATTTTGCCCTTAATTTAAATGCACAAAAATTAAGACAATTTGATTTGTTTCAAGTTTCAACAGACATTCACAAATAGTCCCATTTCTTAAAACCCTAAGGCAGGAAGCATGCCCAGAAGAACTCAAACCTTGTACTTGAAAGACTTCTAGAGATAACAATCAGGTTCTTTTTAAAATGATTTCAGTATATGAAATGAACATACTTTAAGGATATGCTTATTGTTTGAGTTATATATACCCCATGCTCTGATTAACAACTGTCTTTTGTAACTAAATACGAAATCAGCCTTAAGATTGATGCTAAACACAACAAATTGAATTGATGTAGATAACAAAGTTATATAATTTATAATTCAAACGTATAAACGTACAACCTTGAATGATTCTCAAGAATTATAAACAAGAACACAAATTAATACAAAAAACTGACCTAAAATTCTTCAATTTGGATATGCATCTCTACTATGAAAGTCAACAAATCCCATTGTTCACAATCTAAATTCCCAATTTTCCATAATCATCGTAGTTATTCAATCAGAAAGAACCCTAACTTAGATGTACATGTACCGGCGTTCATCTATGGTCAAAACACCCAAAGATCAAGATCAGAAAACACAAATACTCTATGAAACTGATCTTGAATCTTACAAAACTAGAACAGTTCCTTCAAACTAACATGAATTCAGCTTAAAGCTAGTACTATTATGTGTGCATCTGTTTATGTGTAATTGATAGATACCTTTCGGAGAGCTGGTGGCCGACCTGATAGCCGATTGCTTCGATTCTCCGAGCAGCAAGCTCCGGCTTATTGGCGTAAAATCGATTACAGTAAGACGATACAATCTCCGTTAACAAGCCATCCATACAGCTTTCCGATACTTCTCTTACCATCGTTTATCTCTGAGTGTGTGTGTGTGTGTTTTACTGTGTGTGAGAGAGAGATGAATGATGATCAATGATCAATCATCAACAATGGCTTCCCTATGTGGCTTTTGATGATAGCAAGTTTATGTTATTAGCCCATTAACTAAGTAGGCCTGTTGGGTATAACATGTTTTTCATATGGCCATCAAGCCCAATGGACTGTTTAAAGTACAAAACGAAGTGTGTGTTTTTAATTTTTATATTTGATTTATATTCTTAAGTTAACTAATAACTACTGGTAGTTTATGGAAAAATAACAGGTTTTGAACCCAAACAGGACTCGTTTTTTAAATTGGTTTTGCAAGAACAGGTTAGGACTAGACCAAACAGTAAAGTTAGAAATCGGTTTGTATCCATATAGGTTACAACCGGTTTGAACCCGGGCAAACCCAACTCAAATCTGGCTTTAAAGCTAGTCAAACTACTATTGGCTAGTTCCAGACGCAACTTGATTTTGAATTTTTTTGACTATACTTGAACCAGTTTGGGCTAGAAACTCGATTTGGGCACCTTTACCCAACGGTCAAATCTGTGACATAAAAATAGGGTTGGACACAAGTAAAAAACCAAACCCAAGCGGTCAAGACTAGTATATAAAATATACAGAATTATTGATATTGAAGATTAGATTGATGACGATAGTCTTCGATTTAAATTGTTGTTGCAACTTAATAAACTTTAAGGCGAATTAACGAAAAAAACGACTTGTACAATAGATGTAAGAAAATGTAAAAGTGAACGATGTAAAAGAAGACTCACATTGACATTGTCTTTTAGTGTTATATTTAATAAGCTTTGACACCAACATTACTAACTCCTACATGCACAATTACGCATCGCTTGTATTCATGGCCAAGAACTTGAGGATTGGATTGACTTCTATATGTATGTACTTATCGCATTCAACTTGTTTTAAGCGTTTGTGCACTAGACCATGCTGAAATCTAAATTTGTAATTTAAAATTTAAGCGGTCTTGCACTAGACCATAGTTTGGTCAATCCAACTTTTGGTTTTCAGTTTGATAGGTGTGAACCAAATTAGAGATGGACATAAAACCCGGGTACGGGCCCGACCCGGTGGACCCGACCCGGTAGAGGGTGTACCCGGTTTGGACCCGAAAAAACCGGAGGGTTGGAACCGGGTTTAGTTTTATAGGTTTTTTAAGAACCCGACCCGAACTGACCCGACCCGAACCTGACCCGATTGTACCCCCGGATTTTACCATTTTATTATTTTTTTTTTCAAAAAACTAGCCGTTTTTAACGGCTAAATAGCCGTTACCTTCGATTTGTGACCGTTTTTTGGCCATTTTTCCCCTATAAGTTAGTATAAATAGGTGTAGGTTGATATGGTTGAGTACCCAAGTCCCAAACGCAAAAACATACGCTAAAAACGTAAAAACTACTCTCGTTTACTCGCGTTTTACACTTTCTCTCTCTCGTTTTACACTTTCACTCTCTTCAATCTTAATATGGCTCACTCACAATCTTCCGTTGGTCAAGGTTCGTCCAACGCTCCAACCTTCGTTCGTGTTCTTGCACACAATTGTAACATGGATGTTTGGTGCAATTGGGATATGGTTGAGTTAAGTGATGGGTCTGTAAAGGCTCGTTGCAAGTTTTGTGAAGCTTTGCTTGCTAAAGATTCTAACACTACTTTAAGCAAACACATTAGCAAGAAGTTTTGTAAGTCTTTGAAAAGTAATCCGGATTCGCAACAAACACAATTGGGTGGAGACGGTGGAATCTTTAATTACGATGTTAATACGGTTCGTGATCGAATGGCGAAGTTCGTGATTCAAGAAGCTTTTCCTTTTAGTCACTTCGACAATCCTCGGTTGACCAACTTAATTCGAGAGATGCTTCAACCTCGTTACACCCACGTAAGTTGTTCTACACTTAGACGTTATTGTTTAAAATTATGAAAACAAGCAAAAAATGATTTAATTGTATTATTTAAAAATTTAAATACCGGTGTAAACTTAACTAGTGACGTTTGGTCGGCTCCACACGGTTTACCCGAATCGTACCTTTGCGTCACCGCTCATTGGGTAGATCCCAATTCATGGCAAATGATGAAACGTACGATTGCATTTGATCTTTTTCCGTATCCACACACCGGAGAATTTTTGTTTTACTTTTTAGATAATGTAATAAGTACTTTTAAGTTACAAAATAAATTTTTTTCAATTGCATTTGATAACGCCTCCAACAACACAACCGCGGTTGAAAAATTAAAATTAAAATATCTTCCGATTGCAAACGGTGATTTTTTCCATAGTCGTTGTGTTGCACATATTATTAATTTAGTAGTGCAAGACGGGCTATCCGTGGAATTTATTGATAACTTTATTAAAGCTTTTCGATTTATGTTACATGATGTTTTTATAAAAAAGTAAAAAAAGATATCAAGATTATAAACAACTTTGTAAGGATACGAAATCTATATTTTTAGGTCCTAATTGGGATGTCCCTACTCGGTGGAATTCGACTTGTCACATGTTTGATTGTGCTTTAAAACAAAAAGACACTTTGAAAGCTTTTCATAATAGTCTTTCGGATAATGATGAAGCCGACCCATTTCTGGATGCGGGTTGGAAGAATGTTCAACGTCTATCCGAGTTTCTTGAGGTGTTTAAAAACTCAACAACAAAATTATCGGGAGTTTATTATCCCACTAGTTATTCGGTGCTTTAAGAATTATATTGCATGTCTTTGAATTTTAAAAATTTTCAAAATAAAAATCATATGTTTAGTCAAATGATAGAACCAATGAAAGAAAGGTTTAAAAAATATTTTAAGGAGTTACCACCCGTTTTTACTTGTGCCACCGTTTTAAATCCGTTTTTAAATGTTGCGGGGGTTGAATGTTTGATAGACGAAATAAATGACAGTTTGGATATGCATGACGAAATCCCTAATTTTTCAAACGAGACAAAAGTAAATTTTAATGCAAGTTTGAAAACAATTTATAATTTTCATTTAAATAGATATGGGCCTAATGTAAACATAACCATGCCTAACCAATCAACCTCAAGTGCTAGTACCTCGGTTAAAGATCCGGTTTTGACTATGTTGAATGTTGTTCGGCATGTGACGGCTAAACGATAAAGGGGTAACGCCCCAACAAGTGAGCTCGGTAGATATAGTGGAACGGATTTTATTTCCACTATGACTACCGATGATTATCGTGCATTCGATATTTTGGCTTGGTGGAAAGGAAAAGAATCTCAATTTCCGATTCTTTCTACTATGGCCCGTGATTTACTAAGCGTCCAAGCTTCTACGGTAGCTTCGGAATCTGCTTTTTCTTTTAGTGGCAGAGTAATATCATTACGGAGAACAAGACTAACTCCGGAAGCCGTGGAGATGTGCATTTGTTTAAAGGATCACTTAGACGCAATGGATCGTATACAAGACCAAACAAGCCTCGAAGACGAAATTACACTCGAAGCTAAAGTATACGATGAAGAGGTAGAAGAAGGAGTATCTTTTGGCATACCCGATGAAGAATTAGCATTTGATCAAACATCTCGTAGAAAATAAAATTAGACGATAATTTAAATAAAAGTTTTATGTTATTTTTTATTGATTTATTTATGTATTTTAAAGTTGTTTTAATATTGTTATAGAAATACATGACGATTAATCTGATGTTTTTTTCTGATTATTGAAGATATTGGCTACAACTTATGCTTCGCCATCTCGCGGGTGGGGTCGGGTTCTTAAAATATCTATAAAACTAAACCCGGTTCCAACCCTCCGGTTTTTTTTCGGGTCCAAACAGGTTACACCCTCTATCGGGTCGTACCCGTACCCGGGTCCGGGTCGGGTCCGTACCCGGGTTTTATGCCCATCTCTACACAAACATAGTGCGAAATTTACAATAAATCAAATCTTACATCTGTTTAGTAAACAGTTAAACTGCTTTTCTAAATAATCATGGTGTAAATATTGGAATGCTATAACTCCCTTTTACGAATAGCCAGCCGATGTCTTAACTCTTTGTTCTTTTCCATTGTTACTAGGGACACTTGGTTTTCTTTTAATATGGTTAGCTTTTTTTTTGTTGGTAATTTTAATTTTTGACCTGATAGTTTAAAATTTTATAAATACATTGACTTCAATCATTTTCTGATTCAAAACACTTTGATCGTCGTTGCCGCACCAAGCCCCCAACTGCATGGTTTCACCATATTCTTGATATTAGAGTCGCCTATCATTGTCCGCTCACCCCTGTGTCCAATGTTACACGCTCGCTCATTCAAATACTATATTAAGCACCTTAAAATTCTTAATATGGGTAATTTATTTTAATATTTCGAGTAATTTGAAGTCACTTAAAAAATCATTATCTTCATTATATTCTTGTGATGAAGGATCAATGTTTTTTTGTCCAACATCATTAGAACTTCGAGTTTCATTTGCTAGCTTATAGAAATCAAATACTATCGTCAATTCCCCAATGATAGATTTAACTATCATGTCAACCTTTTTCTTAATGTCGTATTCTGTTTCACCCGTATCTTTTTCAGGCGTAAAATATTCTGTTGTAACCAAATGTAATGATACGAACTTTCTAACGAGGATCTAGTATAGTTGAGAAGTACATAAGCTTACAATTTTTTTTATCTTTCTTCCAATATGTATCATACTTCTCTTGCATACTACTCATTTGCATATTTACCAAGTTATTTGAACTCTTCAACATTCGTAAATGCTTATCGATATGCATTAACTCAGTGAAGAATTGATTTGAAACCACCTTTTTCACACATATTTATGTCAAAGTTAAAGGTATTTGAAGTTTTGAAATAAAAGCTAAAAGTAATACTTGAAGCATAAAGTATAAATTTTAAATAAAATACATGCGTCGATGCAGAAGCATCTGTGATTTTACACTTAAATAGTTCTAAAACTTTTGCCATATGTCTTGCATAATACCAGTCTGTAATTATAGAAACATCAACACCTAATTTTTTCGAATAGTTGGAATCAATAAAATCATAAGCTTCAAAAGCCTTTTCAAACTTCTCAACCGTATCCAACATCTCATACGTCAAGTTTCATCTAGTAGACACATCCAAAGACAACATTGTCTTACTTTCAATCTTTAGATATTTCACATAGTTTTTGAAGGCATCTATTCTTTTAGGATAATGTCTAATGTATCGAATGACATTTCTTGTACGATCAATTGACGATTCCTGATAATTTGGTCTATCCTTTACAATCAAATTTATTATGTGTGCCATACAACGAATATGTAAGTATCTCCCGACACCCATAACATTTGGTAATCTGGACTTAAGACTTGATATGGTTGTATCGTTAGAAGAGGCATTATGTGTAGTATTGTTAGAACATGTACAATATCATATTCTTTTAAACACCGAAGTATGACCCAAGCGATGTCCTCCCCCTTATGGCTATAGATTGACCTGAAATTTAGTATCCTTTTATGTAAAACCCAGTCGTCGTCGATAAAGTGTGTTGTGACACAGATGTAATTGATGCGCTGGATTGATGTCCACGTATTGGTGGTTAGACACACCCTAGGCTTGCTCGTTGCAACAAAAAAAAGACTTAAGCTTCCCTTGCTCCACTCAAAATATGTCTACACAATCCCTCGCAACTATAAACCTGAAAGGAATCTTAAAATTAGCACAAATGGTTTTCATAAGCCTTTTAAACCCCTCGGGCTTTATAGTTATCTAAGTTATTACCCTTCTGGTTATTTTCGTGCTAAATTTTCATATTATAACTTCACTACTCCCACCTGCGGCATCATCATTTTTCTTAAAAATAGGTTGGTTTGATTTTTTAACGTATCCACATGTTTTTCACATGACTTAGTGTGTCGTTTCAATCTTGATGTTCCTTTTATATATGGGTCTGCAGTCAATATATTAAAGCAATGCTTACACCTTGCCTTTTTAATCCCCTCCTAGTCTACAAACTTTTCAAAATCGACCCAAACCTTAGAAGACCCTTTTTAGTAGCGTCCATAGGTTTACTTTCTTTTATTTGTTTCCTTTGCTTATTTTGATCAAGTTGTGTCTTTCTTTTCTCACCATGAAATTTATCACTAAAAAGTTTTGAACATTTTGTGGATCCATCTAAAATTAAGGTACAAGAACAAACAAATCAAATAAACAGCAAGAAAATTTTAATACTTTGATATTACACTAGAAACACATAATGATTTTTAGTATTACAAGTAATTATCATTATTGCTTAAACACCTAGACACCAACAAAACTGTGTTTGATAACATTAAATTCAGTACTACGAAATCAAAAGAAAATAAAGACTCTAATTCAATTAAACATGTTAGATCATCGAAATCAAAATAATAACAATACTATGATTGGCTCTGATTTATAAACTAACAAAGTATTAAACATGATCAATATAACCAAATCTGTTTTATAAACTAACAAAAGAAAAGAAAGAATCTAATATCAACAAATCTGTGTTTGAGACAACAATTCGATTAAACATGTTGGTACCTAACATCAATTGATTATAACTTTGATTTCATTATGTGATAAAAACAAATCAAAACTTTATAAGATCATGATCAATATTTGTTTATTATGGTTTATAGAAAACTCACCTAATGAAGATATTATAGATGATGAAGCAACAACAATCGATCTCTTCAGTGCAGCAAATGAACCCAACAAGCTAGCAATTGTGCTTTGAAAGAAATCTTTGAAGAATAAACAATTATGGACTACAAAATGTAATTTAGTTGTTCCTTGCGGCCGACTCAAGCAATCGTGGGGTTTATTTAGGGTTAATGCTGAAATTTTATAGGTTCTTGTTACTATCTTCTTGGTGTGTACCGAGCAAATCGGTTTTCTTGATCATAATACCGATTACCGACCTGAGACCAAGATGTGGGCAATATATGTACCGAGTACCTGCTACAGCATCATGATTCTGTTTATTCCTAGGCACTAAACCGGGTCGGTTATCGGTACTATTCGGATATACCCGATATTTGATCATACCTACTTAAAAGTTTCTCTAAGAATCGAAGTACGAAAGTCGCTGCTCATAACTAAATCAAAGATTGATCAAGATTCTTTTCCTGATCCCCCATTACAATCAAAAATAGAACAATGAAATCAAGTTCGTTTCTTAATCAAGTATTCGATTATTAAACACAAATTGTTAGGGAATTTCAATAGAAGACGATCGAAATCAAAAGACCCTGCAAATTGATATGATTCTAATGACCGAGTACGATAGGAAGGATTCACGGGATATTTTGGTAATTTAACTCTAGAAAGTGAAACAAAAGTTTAAAAGAGAACTCTTTTGGTTTTAAGATATTATAAAGGAAAAGTCAAAAAAGTTTAACTTTATTCATATTAAGAGGAAACATTTTTTTGTAACAAAATTCTAAAGGAAAATCAAATAAATTTTTTATTTTTAAAATAAAGTCAAAATTAATCAGTTTGACTAAGGGAAACTCAAATGATTTCTTATTAAACCTTAGGAAGATCATTTTACACCCGAGCATTTGTTGGTTTACATAGCAAATTAAATCAAATCACAACTATTCGAAAATCAAGTAGCAAGATACTCCAAGCCTTTTGCGGTTTGTTGGAAAAGCAAGTAGCAAGTAACTCAGAGACTTCGTGACTCGTTGAGTATAGCAAGAAAATCTTGAAATTTTATTCGTTGAGTATAGCAAGTTTAGCAAGTTAGTGCATAAAAAACCTGACTAGCAAGTAGGTCAAGATCATATAAAACCTGATTGGCAAGTAGGCTAGGAACACAAAACCCTAATTAGCAAGTTGGTTGGGAACAAAGAAAATCTTGTTAGCTAGTTGACGTGAAGCAAGTACTAAGCAAGAAGAAACCACTTTGCTTCAAGTAGCAAGTTTAGTCCTATGTGGCAAGCAAGCAAGAAAGTCATGTGTGGCAAGCAAGCAAGAAAGTCCTATGTACCAAGTTAGTTCTATTTGGCAAAATAGCAAGAATTTGAACTTATGTGGTTCATAGAAAGTAGCAAACAAATTCGACTTGTGTGGTAAATTCGACCTGTGTGGCAACCTAGACCTTTGTGGCAAAGCAATAGAAAAAAGATCTGTGTGGCAAAGCAAAAAAGACGATGCATGTTGCAAAGCAAAAGCAAATGTACAAGAAGGAACCATTTAAATCAATTAGCAGGTAAAACCATGCAAAAATCAAACAACTAAATGTGGTTTTGGATATCAAAAATTACAACACGGAAAAGAAAAAAGAGTTTATTAAATGACTAGAAGGAAGAAGAAAGTGACCTTGTCTATGAGGAAGATCCAATCTTAATATGAAGCATAAAAGGATAAATCAAAACTAGAGGGGAGAATGTTAGACTATTATGATTTAACATAGGTTTTATTATTAAAACTTGTATTATTATATATATCATAAATAATGGCAGTTATGGTAAACTACCAACTGACACCAAGGGTAGAAGATACCCTTTTCAATGACTACAAATAGAGACATGCTCCTTCATTTGTGAATTTATGATCCTAATGAAAGTATAGGTTTAATATATGAATCTCTCTTTAATCCCTGCAAGTTTTAGTGATCATCGAACCCTTCAAAATTGTACCAAAAAGTATCATTCTAGAGAGAGGATGAACCTATTCAAAATGCAAAAAAGTGTGATCTTAAATTTACAAAAAAGCCCCTTTGTCCATTCATAACTCCAAATTGACCAACTCAGTGTGCAGTCATACAACTTTGAACCATAATACACATGCGTCTGGTTCATCTTTAAGACCATGACTCAAAACTATAAAATTATGTACAAGTTCTCCGGTCACACTTTTTATGCGTATAGCACGTACATACATACGTACACACATTCATCGGATTCAGCTTCGGGGAGAACATATAAACTTGTAGAATAACATGCCTAATGTGTGACTAAGATCCAAAAGTATGGAGCCTTCACCAAATTGAAATAATGTTTTGTGTTAAACAGTAATTAATTTGAAATAAAGAGTTGATGAAAAAGGACAAATCACAAATGTTAACATTTAGGTTTAATTTGTTGTATATATCTTCCAACTAGATTGTGATTATAGGTCTAACTTAACAATCTGAAAGATATACATACCAAACTTCAAGCTTGAGCCAAATAAACTCAAATACCAAACTATGATCCCTCCATATGCAAGTGCTTGATATAATTATTATTGTTATTTTTAATTTGAAGATAGGATCGTGTAGACCATATGATCGTTTGATTTGCTCATAAAGTTATATTATTCTATTGCCGTTAAATTTTTTTTTTTTGAATTGATTAATAATGAAATATATAGTATATCCTATATTTAATTGAAAATGCTCCTTCTTAGGGAACAGATATGTGATTCTACAAGTTTTCTTTAATAATATAAAACTTTTTTTTCAAGACATAAACAATCGATTTACGTTCTTAGACTGTTCACAACGTTACAGCTCATCATTCCCACAAACAGTCCTAATCAGCATGTCACATCAGTTTTTTCACTCACCTTCACCCATTCTTCCCACAAACACTTTTTACCCCAACACTATCCTTCCCACAAACACCTTTATTTTTTCACCTTACATTTTCTTTTTTTATTTACTTTAAATAAAGATATTTAAATTATTGTAAATATATTTAATTAAAATAAATAATAGAATTAAATATCAAATGATCAAGTTAAGTATCAAATGATCAAGTTAAATACTTAAATTAAATAATTCTAAATAAGAAAATAATAAAATTAAACCGCAACTACATTAAAATAAACAACTAAAACAATAAAATAAAAACGACCATACGAAATTAATAGATAGAAGCAATAATAAAACTACCCTGTAATCCCCCTATTCGCCCAGAGATGTTCTATTAAATCGTTCCGCAATACATTGCAAAGTTGGCATCCGAAGCAGAAGTGGTATACTCCCCTGTGCTGCTTGTCTTTGTTCTTTTGGAAGTTTGATGACCATATACATTGGTAGGCCCAGAATACTTTGGAATGTCTTTAACTATCCTCCACACATGTTCATATGTGAAGGCAGCATTGTTAGCGTTCGTGTAATCATATTTTGCTTGGGTTATATATTGGTCTTCTGACCAACCACTTTTGTATTGTGACTTGATACGAACATAAGACGCATTAAAGTGAGCAACCTTTCCTTTGATCATATGCCAATGACTTCTAAGGTTGAGAGCATTTCTTAGAATTTGAGGGTTCCCAGCATTGTAATGTTGTTCTATCCTCCCCCAATATGCATGTTGGTTTTGACTGTTGGCAATTATTGGGTCTTCAGAAATGGCTACATAAGCCTTAGCCAACAACACTTCATCATCAGCCGCCCACTTGATACGAACAGACTTCTCACCTTTTTCTTTTCCTTTTTCTTTTCCTTTCCCTTTCTTCTTTGTTGGTGTTTTTTTGGATGACAATGGTGCTTCATCAATTAGTTGTTCATTATGTGATTGTGATTGCGATTGCTGCACTTTTTGAAACTCTTTATGTTTAAGCCATGCTTGATATTGTTGATAGTCTTCCAACGAAGACTGAGATTGTTGAAGATATGGGAATCCCCCGGGTTGTGGAAATTGTAAGAAGCCAGGTTATTGGACATATGGGAATCCCACAGGTTGTTGAACATGTGGGAATCCCCCAGATTGTTGAAGATATGGGAATCCCCCAGGTTGTGGGAATTGGGAGAACCCAGGGTGTTGATATTGGGAGAACGCGGGTTGCTGATGTGAGTATTCTTCATTGGTTTCATCATTTAACATTTGTGTGAAAGAGAATGGAGCTCTTGGATCCATTGAGAATTGAATTTTGAATTGTGTTTAGAAGAGAGTTAGAATGTTAGAAATAAGATGAAGTATGATTTGAGAAAAACTCTCAAGTGAATAAAACATATTTATAATAGGTAAACTAGCCGTTATGAATAAAACAAAAAAAGTAGCCGTTAATAAAACAAAAAAACTAGCCGTTATGAATAAAACAAAAAAATAGCCGTTATAAATAAAACAAAAAAGATTTTAAAAAATAAAAAATAAACTCTAAAAAATAATTTTTATAAAAGTAAAAAAATTAAAAATATTTTTATTTAATTAATACATTTTAATTAAAATATTATACTTAAATTATTATTTTAATTAAAAGATTTTAAAACATTTTAATTAAAAATATTTAATTTAAAATCATTTTTTAATAGTGGGGCCCACCACTATATTTATATTTTAAAAATATTTTTTTAGTGGTGGGCCCACCACCACCTCTTCTTCATCTGCCCTTTCCCACGGATCCCTCACCTTCATCTCCTCTCCCCCATCGCCGCCTTTCCGGCGGGCGCGTCCACGTCGGCGACGGGCCGGCCACGGGCGTCGTGATGGGGATAGTCTTAATGAATAAAACTTGAAAATATAATGGTTGTTAATCTTAAATTAATTATAACCTTAGGTGTTAAGTTTTTGACCTTTATCATATTTAATATTGTGCTTATAACCCGTTAAATGTAAGACAACAATGGTTTAACGATCGTGATAAGGATACGTGGCATTCTTTCTGCTTTCGATGGCTAGGTCTACCCTGTTGAATTTGATGATCGTGATAAGGATACGTGGCATTCTTTCAAAAACTAAATATATCTACTTAAAACTTGACATAATTTTATTAATCTCAAGAACTTAGCTAAATCGTGTCAAAATTGAACCAAGTATTATTTATAATAAATATATAAGATTAATAAAGTTTATTAAAAGTGTGGGATTAAAGAGTGAGTTTGTAGGTTTGATGGAGAGGCAAAGCAACATTCTCTCATTGTATGTGCGGGGATCTAGATTTTGCGGTAATTAAATATAAAACTGTGCGGCATCAGATCCAAAGTATTCCGATCTTAAAATTAACACCGCACACCACGTGCATCGACTCCTCTTTGTCACTTTTTCACTTTATTAACATCTTTAATTTATGTAAATAATGAATTTCATTTATGTTTTTTGTTTAACTAACTTTTATTCAAACCAGGAACCTTCTAGCAAGATGCTAGCTAGACGAGAAAAACAACCCTAAAAGTAGATTGTACAAAAGAAATTATCTATGTATGAAAGAAGTAACCTCGCAAACAGTGTTTCAGGAGTGTTTGGTAATTTGTACCATCCTCGACTGTTGTGTTGTCTTTTCTAGTGTGTTTCTCGGCTGTTGTGTTGAGGCTTTTAATGTCTGCCCTCTCCTTCATTTGATTTTGCCGGCGCCATTGTTTTGGACAGATGACGGGCTTCTCGGTGGTGTCGGAGATGGTCGAGCGGTTGCCGCTCCGGCTTGGTGGCCCCTTCGTCGCCGCCGGTTTTCCGACTGTTGTGCTGCCCCTTTTGGTGTGTCTCTCGGCTGTTGTGCTGAGGCTTTTAATGGTTGTTGTCACACCCCAACCTTAACGGCGGAAACGTCGAGATGTGAGGGTTAAGATTGTTCATGCCACACAACGCTAATTTAAAATGACAATATTATTTAAACTCAATATTCAAGACATACATTTAAGAAATAGAATATGTTCCAAAACATAGAAATTTCAACGTTCAATGATAACAATTGCATTTTTATTTTATTCTAGGTCCAGTCCTAGATGTGATATTGTCTTCATAGCAAGCTAAGCATTATCATTTCCTGAAACATGTTAAAAATAAAAGGGTCAACGTAATGTTGGTGAGTTTTCTATAGTTTCCATACATAAATATATATATAAAAGATGGTAATTCATGTCATAAGTTATTGAATAAAGTAACTAGGGATGGATGAACAAATGTAACAATCAAACCTTGACAGATTACAAGATTACAAGATTAAACGATTAGCTAAGTATACTTGGATTAACCAAGTAGGCTTGTCAGGCCCATAGATCTATGACGTCGCCAGGCTAGCAATAGTTAATGATTGTACATATAATAGTCATCACATGGTAATTACTAAAGTTCAATTAACCATGACAAATAAGATGAATTACCCAAATGTTTACAAGATTCAAACGAGTTTACAAGTGCAATTATTATAAAGTTAACATGTTTCACCCAAAAGCGTGAAAATATATAAAAAGGGTATAGAAAAACTCACATGGATAATAAGGAAGACAAATAATAAGTCTTGTATATATTGCCGAGGATTTGTTAAGTTCAACCTAAATGACGATGCATTAAGTTAATCATGATGGTTATGATATTAACGGTATTCGGGAATCCGCGGTTTAGCTTTGTGGTCTTGGGTGACAATTGTAACAATATTATTTGTAAATCATTTAACCATGATTTTAGTTTATAAGATAAATACCATTTATAATTGATTTAATATTTAAATGTTTAAAATAAGAATTTTAGTGAGTAAACCATTTGTAAGCGTTAAACTTTCTTTATCCAAGTATTATTATTTACTATTTAAAATAGTAAATTTATAGAAAAATAATTCTTTTAAACCCAAAGATATACATTTTAAATATGTACATATATATATTTATATAATTAGATTTGTAAATACATTTTGTAAAAATGAAAATTTTATTAACTTTAAATTCTTGAAAAAAGAATAAAGGAGATTTATAATAATCATAATTGGTATTTTGAAGATTAAAGATTTATTAATTGAATTTCTAGAAATTAAATAGAATTAATTTTTATTTAATTTCTGAGTAAAATAATTTTATATAACTAGAACATTAATTAAATATTTTCTGTAAATAAAACAATCAATAAAAATACTTTTTCAAAAGAATTGCAGGGGATCGGGTCGAACTCGGGACCCCTGCCTCACCACACCATGACTTAACCACCGGGCCACAGCCATTTTTGTGTTGTAAAACAGGAATTAATTGTTAAAACCTATTACCCAGAAATTCCCTAAATTTACCAAGAACCCTAGAAAGAACATCGATCAAATTGAACACCAATTCGGTTTTGATAATGAAATTATTCATGAGGCTTTTGTTTCTCATGTAAAAACGAATCAAAGCCCCAATCTAATTACCTGTTATAGCTTGTAGTTCAATAGAATGCAACAGAGGTACAAGTCGACGGTTCTTGATTTGGGAGTTTCAACTTGTGTGTGTTTTTGGTGAAATTGTTGTTTCAGATAGTGAAAAGAAAAGGTCGGGAGCATTAGCTCTCTATTTTATAGTGTCAATTCGATCGATTATGTTCCCAACGGCTATAGGGTTAATCTCGGGAGTTTCAGGTTGGATTAAATGGGTTAAATGTTATTCCAGGTGAAATTAATCACTCTAATGGCTGCGAAATGATTACACAAACGTTCATGCTCGTTTAATTTCAATTATAGTAAGCTTTAATGTAATAACGGTTTTGAATCTTCAATGGGTTTCGGTTTTGGTTGAGAGGGATGAACCGACGCCTACAATTTGAATTAATTGCATAGTGGGGTTCGAAACGGATACCTAATCGTGAGGGGGTTTTCAATTCGGTTAAAATTGATGCATTTCGGGCATTTTAGGGGTGGCCGGAGTGTTGGCCGGAGTCGGCCGGGTGTCTTGGCCGGAAATACGGGGATGGGGGGTTGGGTTTAATGAAAATTACCTTTTGGTCCCTGCGGTTTAAGAATTTACAAAATCAACTCAAAGTTTAAGTTTTGTATTTTATCAGAATTACAGTTTTAGTCCCTGCGGTTTTAATTTTATTATTTTATGCCCAAACATTTAATTACAAGTTTTAAAATATTTAACTCATTTTGTTTTTTTTATTCATTTTCAAGTTGTAACACTTATTAAGATTATTTACTACTATTAGTATTATTATTATTATTATTTTTTATTATTAACATTTACATTTTCTTTCATGATGATTATTATTATTATTATTATTATTATTATTATTATTATTATTATTATTATTAGTTATTTATTTAATTGCATCTAAATTACAAGGATACCACAAGTTACACATATGTCCTCGTATTTGCATTAATAACAAAGCAAACCCTTACAAGAGATAACGACGTTAATCACACGTTAAATAAAAATACGAGAGGTTACAGTCTCCCCAACTTTAAGGAATTTCGTCCCGAATAAAGACAAGGCTAAACAAAAAGATAGGGATATTTCTTCTTCATGTAATCCTCGTGTTCCCAAGTGAACTCAGCTCCACGTTTGTTTTCCCAACGGACTTTGACGATCGGTGTGGTAGATGTACGGGTCTTCTTTAACGTTCGATCCATGATCTCGACAGGCTTCTCAACGAAATGTAACGACTCGTCTATTTGGATTTCCTCCAAAGGAACATGGAAATTTTCATCAGCCAGGCATTTTCTCAGGTTTGAGACATGGAAGACAGGATGAACCCCGCTAAGTTCGGAAGGTAGTTCCAGTTTGTAAGCCACTTTCCCAATTCTTTTCAGAATCATAAAAGGTCCTACAAAACGTGGGGCTAACTTACCCTTCTTACCAAAGCGAACAACACCCTTCCATGGAGAGACCTTAAGAAGAACCATGTCGCCGACTTGAAATTCCAACGGTTTTCGTCTTTTATCGGCATAACTCTTTTGACGACTTCTAGCCATCTCCAGGTTATTTCGAATTTTGGAGACTTTGTCAGTCGTTTCTTGAATAAGTTCAGGACCAGTAATGAAGTTCTCACCTATATCGGTCCAACAGATCGGAGAACGACATTTACGACCATATAAAGCCTCGAATGGTGCCATCTTGATACTCGAGTGATAACTATTGTTATACGAAAATTACGCTAAAGGCAGATGCGTATCCCAGTCGCCACCAAAATCAAGGACACAAAGACGCAGTAAGTCCTCAAGGGTTTGGATTGTTCGCTCGGTTTGACCGTCCGTTTGAGGATGGTAAGCCGTGCTTAAATCCAATTGAGTACCCAGAGTTCTTGCATGGAAGACCAGAAGTGTGAAGTGAATCGAGCATCACGATCGGAGATAATATGCAATGGCACACCATGACGACTCATAATTTCATCGATGTAGATACGAGCCAATCTTGAAACCTTGTAGGTGTCTCGTATTGGTATGAAATGTGCCGTTTTGGTCAAACGATCAACAATTACCCATATACTATCATGGCCACGAGGGGTACGTGGTAACTTGGTTATAAAATCCATGGATATGTGTTCCCATTTCCACATAGGGATTTCAGGTTGTTCATGTAAACCACTAGGCCGTTGATGTTCAGCTTTGACTCTTGCACATATGAGGCACTTGGAAACATAAAACGCAATATCTTTCTTCATTCTTGGCCACCAATATTGGCCACGTAGATCCATATACATCTTATCGGATCCAGGATGAATAGAATATCGGGTTTGATGAGCTTCGTTCATAATGAAGTGACGGAGATTATTGCGATTCGGGATCCAAAGTCGATTCAAGAAATACCACATGCCATTCGGTGGTGTTGGGGACAGTCCATGCGACTGTCGCTCCGGCATGGTGGCCCCTTCGTCGCCGCCAGTTTTCCGACTGTTGGGCCACCTATTTTGGTGTTTCTCTCGGCTATTGTGCTAAGGTTTTAATGGATGTCCTCTTCTCCATTTGATTTTGTGATAGGCTCTTGGTCTAAGCGGTGGCGGCAATGGCGGTGCAACTGTTATTGTTGCCCCTTTCCTTCGTCTCACTTGGAAACCCATTTAGGGTATTCAGATCTACATTCCAGGGTGTCAACGGCTGTAGCGCGAATACCGTTGTCGTCCATTTGCTGTTGTGCCCTGAAGATGTTGTCGCCGCGCCGAGGTCCCATCTGTTGAAAATACATATCAGACCAAATAGAAATCAATTAATTATTATTAGTTATTACCAAGTTATGACCGAATCAGTTTGATCCTTCGTAACCAAAACTGATTATAAGAAAGGTAGAAGGAGAGTGTCCAGTTATCAAACGAATTAAAGGACATGCAACAATATAAAACCAACCTGTTATATGATGTTCTTCGAATGATGAATTGCACGGAATGTATTCCTGTCCTTAAAGGATTTTGCGCGCTCTATTTATTGTAAGCTACAGTGTAAACTCCCAGGATTTAATGCAGAATAAATCCGGTGTTCCAACAGCAATGGAACCGGATTAACGTGAAGCGTGTGAGGAAACATATGTAAAGAAACGTGTAGCAGAGAAAAGCTGTAGCTTTTGAGATGCATAAACTCGAACAAGGAGCTCCATATTTATAGACTCAAACCACAACCAAAAATGTGAAAAACGGGGAATGGGGTTGATCCCCACCAATTCGCGAATTCGGTTACGCAGATAACCCAAATTGCTTATTGATCGACTTTATCCACCGTATTTATCTCGTAGTTGGTTTTTCGATTCTATCCGCAAGCCTCCGAACCGGGCCTTAGCTAAAAATAAAAGCTCCTAGCAACGATGCGTACGTGCGAAGTGCAAAGTGCGCCTCAAACGCGCCCATTCGTGCCTCAATGCGCCCATTCGCGCCTCAAACGCGCCCATTCGCGAGCTCGCGTATCCGTCTCGACTCGGCGCACGTGTGGGCTTAGCCCTTCTCTTGGCCCAATCACCACTTTGGTGACCCATGAGGGAAAGCCCCTTATAAGCCACTCAAAGTTGTTTCCCCCCACCTGTAAGGCCCCGTTCCCGGGAACTCCACAATTGGTCAATCACAACCTTATTTATATCAAAACATATTAAGATTTAATAAGTAACTAAAATATTGCAGCGGATTAATTCATCAAAAACCATTTCATGCTTTAAAGGATTACAAAAGATCAATTAGTTGTATTTCAAAACAACATCATTATTATTGCATGAGATGGATGCCAGTCTTGCCCGCCAAGTAGCTTCACCCTCGTGCCATCCTCAGCAACAAACTACCTGCCAACTGAAAATACATAAAAGTCAGCGTTGCTGAATGAGTTCTAGTTTTATATAATAAATACTTTACCTTTAGTAAAACCTTTCGTTCGTGATCACACAACATACGCCAACTTGATATATCATTATTATCTTTCAACATTCTTTTCATTCATTTCGTACTTCATCATTATCTTCACTTTCATCTTGACCCATGTCATATGCTATACCCCAAACATTATGCACGAAGCTGGTACTAGGCCGAAGTCTATAAATAGACCCCTAACATTATGCACGAAGCTGACTCCAGTACCGGGGCAAGCGACAAGGGTCCTGTTTCGTACATATGGTCAATCACAGGATTGACCCCTGTGCACATCCTCATGGTTAGCTAAAGCGCACACAGTTGAGCTAGCAACCCCTCAATGAGTTGTGAACCTCCTTGCTTACAAGACTTTATATTCTTTCATTAGGTTCCACTTCGTAATAGTCTTCACTTCATTATATAATAATTCCGTATAAGAGCATTAACACATCATGTAAGTCACGTAATAATACGTAATAAGGAACATCAACACAGGCCACAAACATGCGTAACATAACCCACCAAACATTCCAGAGCTTAATCATAAATTTCCATTTTTCCCAAATTCAGAAAATTCTAGGCAACTTAGGCGCATGAGCACTATGCGGCGCATGGCACTATGCAGGCGCATGAACAGTTGGGCGCATGGGAACACTTGGGCGCATGGGAAACTTAGGCGCATGGGTACTCTGCAGGCGCATGAGCACTATGCAGGCGCATGGATACTTGGGCGCATGGGAAAACTTAGGCGCATGAGCAAAACACTTAGGCGTATAGGCAAAAACTTAGGCGCATGGGAACTATGCAGGCGCATGAGTACTATGCAGACGCATGAGTACTTGGGCGCATGAGCAATACTTAGGCGTATGGGCAGTTTGGGCATATGGGCACTATACCAGTTCTAACTTATTCAAATTTTCAGTTCCCAATCATCATCCTTATATAATCCTAACTCAAATCTAGCATACTAAGCTCATAAAACAAGCATACAACCACATAATTCAATCAAACATTCCCAAACACACATACCCATTAAAAATAGAGGTGATACTACGATTACATACTGAAAGTTGCAAAATAATAGTTTACATGCATTTCCAGCCCCAAAACAAGTTTAAAAACAGAAAATTCGGTGTTCTAGAACTCACCTATAGCAGCCTTCGAGTAAAACTCCTCCAAACTCGAGAGCACTTGAAGTTCAAACACCTAAACACACCAAAAACACCCAACCGAAAACAGAGAAACACATAAGACTCAGTCTACAAGTTGAAAACCCAGCTAAAACCAAACAAAACACATAAAATCTTACCTTCTAGATGATTTTCTTCTTCTTCTCTCTAAAAAACCGATGAAAAACTGCTTTTCTTCTTTTTCTGCTATCGAAGGCAGTTGGTGAGCAGAGGGAGTGGGCGGCCATGCCCACTTTTAAACGTAATAATATTAAAATTTGCCTCTTACATAACTTTAACCCCTCAACTTGGGTTATTTCACCTTTCTTTCTTTATAGTTTCATTTTTCTTTTCTTTTTCTCTTCTTTTCTTCTTTTTAAAATATCCGGTGTTTACACCACCAATATGGGACAAGAAGTAAACATTGCCAACTTGCACATTTACAACTTGTAAATTTCCAACATGTGACGACACGGAAATCTAGGATAGATAAATTAATACAAAAGAATAAATAAGTTACTTCTATATATATATATATATATATATATATATATATATATATATATATATGTGTGTGTGTGTGTGTGTGTGGGGTGTGTGTACTTATATAAATTAAAAGTTTTAAGGTAACTTTATGTGAAAAATATTTTTATCTATATATTTTAACAATATAAATATGTGTGTATATTTCATAGTTATATGTATGTATAATCTTTTACGTGTACATGTATGTGTACTTTTGTGATATTGTGAGATATTAATTATAAGATTATGTGATTAGTTACTTGACATCATATTATACTTCCATTAATGAATAATGAACTAAAATTTCAACTAATCAACAATAACAAATGAGATAACTTTTGGAATGTATGTATAATCTTTTACGTGTACATGTATGTGTATTTTGTGATATTGTGAGATATTAATTATAAGATTATGTGATTAGTTACTTGACATCATATTATACTTCCATTTAGAATAATGACCTAAATTTCAACTTAATCAACAATAACCAAATGAGATAACTTTTGGAAAATTTACATGAAGAACTTAACCAAACTAATCCTAAATACTTAAACATGCTACTAACCATCAACTTAACTTTTGTAACACTGACTCATTAGGATAAGACACCATGGATTAGTGGCTAAGCAACTTATTAACACTACCTAATGACTAAGATATCATTAGCACAAATGGTGACATCTAGCATTCATATACACTAATCATCCCTCTAAACTTAACACCTATCCTAATGTACACATATCATGCATAATCAAGTGACACCTTCAAAACATAAAACATACCTCATCACCCTATGTGTGAAAGCAATCATAAAATCAGGTGATCTTCCTTCCACCACAAACCATCGGCCAAAGATCCCTCCCACAACATCATCATAAACATTACACTAATCACTACCTAAACTTGAACCTATCCTAACAAACACACTATCATGCCTAAACACTTGACACATCTACTCTACATCTAAGGGTGATCATTACTAGCTTTGGTGTCACTCTCTCGGTTGATCAAGGCCACAAACCGCGCACCCATCCATTACACCTCCCTTCTTTCTCTCGTACAACACCCACCAACACCACAGCCATCGACCACCGCCACCATCTCTTACTCACTCTCGGTTCCTATACCTTACCAATCTCATGCTCTCTCACGGTTCCATAACAACCAAACACCATCATCATAAGCTCCATATCATCATCTCAATCATCTTCAACCAATACTTATGATCAACACTCCAAGATCAAGAACAACCATACCAAGTTGGATCATCAGAGCTAAAGAACAATTCTCTAAACCTTTATTATACTTCTAATCAAGGTTAGATCCTCAAAAATATATGATACAAGTTTATAAGTTGTATATGTATTTAACATACATATATATCAACCCTTTATGTTTTAAACTATTTACCAACCTTATGAAGATTTTGATTTTCAAATGAATCAATAACTAGATTATAAAACAGAAAGTTGAGATTTCTTTAAAAAAACAAAGAGATTCAATTAAAATAAAGGTTTGAAACATGTGTTATTTTATAATTTGTTAAGGTAAAATAGATTACGTATTAAATGACTGTGATTGTGGTGAATACAATTTAGAAATCCATTAGATAATATTGAAAGTAATAATCTGGAACTTTTGGGAAATTTTATTGGATATATTAATTATTTTGATTATTCAAGAAAATAAAAGAAATACAAACAGAAGATCTGAATACTAAAAATCTGGAAAATTTATAATGATTCTTACATTATATTGGAAGTAAAGAATAAATTTTATGAATTAGTTTACTTGTATGATAAAGTTATATATTTTGGGATGAAAAATATTAAGAAAATCATGAATAATAACAAACCAGTAGGTAAAATCATGAAAATTTTATATAAAATTTTAAATATAGTGTAGAAACTTCTGTAAAAACTTTGGAATTTTTAAAGACTTGTAGCTATTTCTTCCATTTAATGTGAAACTTGTAAAAAATCTAAGAAATTATCTGTAAATAAGTATTAGCTGAGATTTTTATATGTTAATCTGGATTATAAGATGTTACTGTTTATAAAATTTGGTAATTATGGATAGCTATAGCTACTGTTTGAAATTTTTACTTGAATTAAGAGATAAATGCGGAAAATTTTAAAGAAAATAAGATCTATTTCTAAATAAAGTATTTTATAGGAAATAAGTGAGTTGTACTGGAAATCAAGTGAGTACATAGCCCATTTTTTATTATAAGTTTTGGGGGAAAAAGCACACTATGGTTGTTATGATTGATGCAAATGTGAATAAGAATTTGTTAAGTTATTGTCATTTTCTGCCATAAGTTACAACCATTATTCGTATAATGAACTGTCAATAATTAGGTAGCGCTACTTAGGAACATGTTTCCTGCATAACCAAACTATTGTTGTGATGTTATATTATTTGATTCTATGATTTATATGTAAGACAGTTATAAATCACTTGGCATATAAGTAGGTTTGGTTATGATTTTATTATGTTGCATCAATAAGAAAATTTTTGATAAGTTATTAACCTATGTTCTCACCAACTTTATGTTGACTATTTTGAGTATATTTTTTTAGGTAATCAGCATGTATTATACTACGTGTTACTATGATCTATATATGGCTGGTATGATATAATAGGAAGCTTTGCATCCGAGTACCATGGATTTAGTGATCTCACACCTTCGGGATGTTCACGTCCACTATTAGCTGGGAAGACTATATGAAGTGGTTATGATAAACTTTTTGTAATACTAAAAAATATGTAGAAGTCTGAAAAATGACAAATTTTGTATGTTTGTATGAAATGTAAACCGAAATTTATGATGGTAATGATTACTTATTATAACTATTGTTGTAATTGTTTACTTTGTAATCAATGTGGTTTGAGCCAATAGTCACACCAAAGCATTTCACGCTTCCGTCGGGATGTGACAGCTTGGTATCAGAGCCATTGGTTATAGAGAATTAGGTATTGTTAGCAAATGCCTAGACTATAACCATAATATGATAACAAATTATCATATGAAATAGCATGTGTATATTTTCTCTTCATGACTTTATGTGAACATGTCTATGCTTAGGCAAAATGGAATGCATATATGATTTATATGATTAATATGTGAATATGAAGATTTTGTGAATTTATTTGATAGTGATAGTATAAATAAATTTTGTGAGAAATTGCAGTATGAGTACGGAAATTCTGATAGCCACTATAATAAAACTGAATATTCTGACCCTAGCAACCTAAAGAAACAACCCTAGAAATAGAACCTCAGAACGATGTAGAATACCTCGACCTGAGACCCAGACCAACACAAAGCCAAAGTTTTACGTCTGAAGTGCACCGGTAACAGTGGGAGGTTATACAATCATGACCCCAGGAAGAGTGTGCAGCATAGCAAGAAATTTCAACTAAGGAAGTTAAGGTGCAAGAAAACAAAGACCCAAACCTTTCCCCGACATTTGAGATAAACACCCGCCGCTATCCAACCTGATAATTCTGAAACTGAAGAAAGAGGAATTAGAGCAAAGGTTTGAGGAATGCTAGATGGAAACTACTAACCAGATTCTTAAGAATTAAGAAGATACAACGAGAATTCGGGCGCTTCAAGCAGATGTCGGGAGTGAAGGAAGAAGAAGAGTATCTTCACTAAGATATGGAATGGATCTGGTTTGATTAGAAAGATAGAAACTTTATATGTTATGTGACTGCTTTAAATATATAAAATAGGGATATAATAAAAATATTTTGTTTATGACTATTTAATATTGTGATATAGTATGAGAAATATAATGTAATATTAATATAATTGATATTAGTGAAACATGCCGCCAAGAAGAAACTCAACCAATGATACGAAGAACTTCACTTGTTGGACGACCAAGAAATAGGTGGGAGAAGAAGTTCCAACAGTGAATACCACCACAAAGATAATGAAGGATTTCTCAAATAGTGACTCAACAATTGGAACTGCAATACCTACACTATGAAATCAACTCCAACAAAACTGAATATCACAAGCATACCCATGGAAATGCTGACCAAGAAATAACAGCGTACTAGAAGCCACGAAGACGAAATTTTAGATGGAATTAGAAAAGGGTGTTCTTATAAGACTTTCATGTTTTGTAACCCCGAGACTTTGATGGAAAGGTGGAGCAGTGCAAGCTTTATGTTGGTTTCAGAAAATGGAGTCAGTTTTAGATATCAGTGATTTTGCTGATAATTGCAAAACCAAGTATGCTTCACATTCTCTTAAAGGAGAAGCCAGTCTTGGTAGAAAATGAAATCCAAACAAAGGGAAGGAACGTATAAAAGGGTTAAGCTGGGAGGAATTTAGAAATTTAGTGATTGAGAAATATTGGCCTTATATGTAATAGAAAAGATAGAAGTAGAATTTCTGGCACTAGAGATGAAGGGTGCTGCACATCAGGAGTATACAGATAGATAATGACTATCTCTAGATGGTGCCACATCTAGTGATGCCAGAAACTAAGAGAAGAGGAAGATATACTGGGGATTAGTACCACAAATAAGAGGAATGTTTAAGACTGCAATGCCAATTTTCAGGACGTAGTGGCTTTAGCAGGAAGTTTGATAGATGAAATGATAAGGAATGGATCACTAACTATTACGAAGGTAGGAGAGAAAAGAAATGGAACAACAACCACCGAAGGAACTTTGGAGGAACTGGAACAAAAGGTAAACTGAAACCCAGAATAATTTCATGGAATCGCACAGGAAGGAAGCAAGGACAAAACTCAACCCTGGTGCAATACCTGCAAAAGGTATCATGATGGAAGATGTAAGCTGGTAATTGTTATAATTGCAAGAAGAAGGGACATGGGTCAAGAGATGTAAGGGACTCACAAATCCTAGCCAGTGTGTACCAATGTGGAAAGAGGACATCTTCGCAATGGATGCCCAGAACTAAAGGAAAAATCCAAGGAATTCCAACAATGCACATGGTCGAGCATTGTCCTTCAAGCTAAAAAGGGCATGACAAGAACCAGAATGGTGACGGGTACTTCCTTATTAATGATCAATACGCAACTGTGTTATTTGATACGGGAGCAACCCAAAGTTTTTTGTTTCAAATCATTTCAAACCCTTACTTGGATTAGCATCAGAGAAACTGAAAAAAATATACGATAAAACTACTGATGGAAAAATGATAGAGGCTAGTGAAGTTATTCCTAACTGTGTTCTAAACTTAGATAATCATTGCTTTGACATAGATTTGATAACTATTAATTAGGTTTTGATATTATTGTGGGTATGGATTGGTTAAGTAAGAATCAGGCAGAAATTATTTGTGGAAAACAAATTATTAAAATCCATTTAATTAAAGACAACCTAATTCTTTCCATACACGCAAGAAACCTAGAGGTCCTATCAGAATAATTTCTTGTATGAAGGCTACGGGGACTAAACCTATTGCCAAATCTCCATATCGGTTGGCGCCATCAGAAATGAAAGAATTAATGAATCAGTTACATGAGCTATTGGATAAGGCTTTATACGTCCTAGTGTTTCACAAGGGGGAGCTCCAGTTTTATTTGTAAAGAAGAAAGACTGAACTTTAGGAAGTCCATTGATTATAGAGAACTCAATAAAGTGACCATTAAGAATAGATACCCTCTCCCTCGAATAGATGACCTGTTTGATCAATTGCAAGGATCAAGTCACTTTTCAAAAATTGATCTGAGATCAGGATATATCAGTTAAGGGTAAAAAAAGAGGATGTACCTAAAACTGCATTTAGAACCCCGATATGGTCATTATGAGTTCTTTGTAATGCCATTTGGGTTAACTAATGCTCCAGCTGTATTCATGGATCTAATGAACAGTGTGCAAACCTACTTGGATAAATTTGTCATAGTCTTTATAGATGGCATTTTAATCTATTCTAAAAGTAAAGAAGAATATGAAAAGCATCTAAGGCTAACATTGGAGTTACTTCAAAAAGAAGAACTGTACGCTAAATTCTCAAAGTATGAATTCTGGAAACGAGAAGTACAATTCTTAGGACATGTGGTTAATCAAGATGGAATTCAGTTGACCCAGAAAAGATTGATGCAACTAAGAAGTGGGAAGCTCTGAAGACACCGACTGAGGTACGTAAATTTTTAGGTATGGCCGGTTATTATAAGAGATTTTTAAGAAATTTCTCCCGAATAGCTCAACCTTTAATAGAATTGATTCAGAAAGATAAACCATATGTTTGGGGAGAAAAATAGAATACTGCATTTGAAATCTTGAAACCCAAATTATGTAGGCTCCTATTTTAGCCCTCCAGAAGGTACTGATGATTCATAGTATATTGTGACGCATCACATCAGGGTTACGGATGTGTTCTAATGCAACGAAATAAAGTAATTGCATATGCGTCTAGACAGCTCAAAGGAAGTGAAAGAAATTATACTACTCATGATTTAGAATTAGAAGCAGTAGTATTTGCACTTAAGATTTAGAGACATTATCTATATGGAACCAAGTGCATAATTTATACGGATCATAAAAGTTGCAACATATATTCGATCAAAGATGTTGAATATGAGACAAAGAAGATGGTAGAATTACTGAGTGACTATGATTGTGAAATCAAGTATCACCCAGGTAAGGCAAATGTGATGGTCGATGCCTTAAGTAGGAAGGAAAGAATTAAACCATTACGGGTTCGTGCTATGAGAATGGAGTTACACTCAGATTTAATAAGTCAAATTCGAGACGCTCAACAAAAAGGTGAATTGAGAAGTGTGATGGAACAGAATGAAAAAATAAAAGCTATGTCAGATGGAATCCTGAGATTTAAAGGAAGAATTTGGATTCCTGATAATAACATGCTTAGAGAAAATATTCTGAGCGAGGCACATAGGTCAAGATATTCAGTACATCCAGGAAATAATAAGATGTACAAGGATTTGAGGAACTAATATTGGTGGCCTGGTATGAAGAAATCAGTTTCAGAATTCATAGAAAATGTGATATCTATTCAAGAGTCAAGGCTGAATATCAGAAACCCTCTGGACATTTGCAACAACCAGAAATCCCTGAGTGGAAGTAGGACCAGATTACCATGGATTTTATAACCAAATTGCCCAGAACTTCAAGTGGATATGACACAATATGGGTTATAGTAGACAGATTAACTAAATCAGCTCACTTCTTGCCAATCAGAGAAGATTATAAAATGGAGAAATTAGCAAGGATCTATATGAAGGAGATCGTGTCTAGACATGGAATACCAATTTCAATTATATCAGACAGAGACATCCGATTTACTTTGAGATTTTGGTAGACTTTGCAAAAAGCATTAGGAACTCAAATAAACATGAGTACGGCATATCATCCACAAACCGATGGACAGAGTGAGAAAACAATCCAAACATTGGAAGATATGTTGCGAGCTTGTGTATTAGATTTTGGTGGTAATTGGGATATACACTTACCTTTGATAGAATTCTCGTATAACAATAGTGCTAGTATTGGGGCGGCTCCATTTAAAGCTCTATATGAAAGGAAGTGTAGGTCACCCTTGTGTTGGAATGAGATGGGAGATAGACAACTTACAGGCCCAGATTTCATACAGAAAATGTCTGATAAGGTCTTTGAAATCAAAGACAAATTAAAGGCAGCACGTGATAGACAGAAGAGTTATGCTGATAAAAGGAGAAAGCCGTTAGAATTTCAGATCGGAGATAAAGTATATTTAAAAGTTTCACCATCAAAGGGAATTATTCGATTTGGGAAAAGAAATAAGTTAAACCCTAGGTATGTTGGTCCTTTTAAAGTAATTGATAGGATTGGCCCTGTAGCATATAAGTTAGACTTACCTCAGGAATTAAGTGGGGTACATAACACCTTTCATGTATCTAATTTGAAGAAGTGTTTGATTGATGAGTCATTAAAGGTACCAATACAGGAAATCAAAATAAATGAGAAACTTCATTTTGTGGAAGAACCAGTAGCCATCATGGATAGAGAAGTCAAGAGATTAAAGAGAAGTAGGACCTCAATAGTAAGGGTCAAATGGAATTCAAAACAAGGACTTGAATTTACGTGGGAACAAGAAGATGAAATCAAAAGAAAATATCTATATTTATTTGAGGTTAAACTGAATGAAAAGGATTGTTATACAAACAAACTCTCCATGTCATCAGATAATGATAACAGATGAATTTCGGGACGAAATTCTTTTTACAGGGGGAGAATGTGACGACATGAAAATCTAGGATAGATAAAATTAATACAAAAGAATAATATAAGTCAATTCTATATATATGTGTGTACTTATATTAAATTAAAATTTTTAAGGTAACTTTATGTGACAAATATTTTTATCTATATATTTTAACATATATAAATATGTGTGTATATTTCATAGTTACATGTATGTACAATCTTTTACGTGTACATGTATGTGTACTTTTGTGATATTGTGATATATTAATTATAAGATTATGTGATTAGTTACTTGACATCATTACGCTTCCATTTAATGAGTAATGAACTAAAATTTCAACTTAATCAAACAATAACCAAATGAGATAACTTTGGAAAATTTACATAAACTTAAACCAAACTAACCCTAAATACTTAAACATGCTACTAAACCATCAACTTAACTTTTGTAATCGACTCATTATGATATGAAACAACACAGATTAGTGGCTAAGCAACTTATTAACACTAACTTAATGACTAAGAATATCATTAGCACCAAATGGTGACATCTAGCATTCCATATACACTAATCATCCCCCTAAACTTAACACCTATCCTAATGTACACATATCATGCATAATCAAGTGACACCTTCAAAATCTAAAACACACCTCATCACCCTATGTGTGAAAGCAATCATGAAGGTCAAGGTGATCTTCCTTCCACCACAAACCATCGGTCGAAGATCCCACCCACAACATCATCATCAAAATTACACTAATCACTACCTAAACTTGACACCTATCCTAACTAACACACTTATCATGCCTAAACACTTGACACATATCTACTCTACATCTAAGGGTGATCATTACTAGCCTTGGTGTCACTCTCTCGGTTGATCAAGGCCACAAAACCGCCACCACATCCATTACACATCCCTTCTTTCTCTCGGCTACAAAACCACCAACCCCACAGCCATCGATCACCTCCACCATCTCTTACTCACTCTCGGTTCCTATACCTTATCAATCTCTTGCTCTCTCGTGGTTCCAATAACAACCAAACACCATCATCATAAGCTTCATATCATCATCTCAATCATCTTCAACCAATACACTTATGATCAACACTCCAAGATCAAGAACAACCACACCAATCATCAAGAGCTAAAGAACAATTCTCTAAACCTTTTTTATACTTCTAATCAAGGTTAGATCCTTAAAAATATATGATTAATAAGTTTATAAATTTGTATATGTATTTAACATAAATATAGATCAAACCCTTTGTGTTTTAAAACAATTTACCAACCTTATGAAGACTCTGATTTTCAAATGAAATCAATAACTAGATTATAAAACAGAAAGTTTGAGATTTCTTTAAAAAAACAAAGAGTTCAATTAATAATAAAGGGTTGAAACATGTGTTATTTTATAATTTGTTAAGGTAAAATAGATTAAGTATTTAAATGATTGTGATTGTGGGAATAAAATTTAGAAATCCATTAGAAAATATTAAAAATAATAATCTAGAAAATTTTGAGAAACTTTTATTGGATATATTAATTATTTTGATTAATTCAAGAAAATAAAAGAAAAATCCCAAACAGAAGATCTGAAAATAATAAAAATCTAGAAAAATTGTATAATGATTCTAAAATTATATTGGAAGTAAAGAATAAATTTTATGAATTAATTCATTGGTATGATAAAGTGGATGAAAAATATTAAGAAAATCGGGAATAATAATAAACCAGTAGTTAAAATCATAAAAGTTTTATATAAAACTTTAAATATTGTGTAGAACCTTTTGCATAAAATTTGGAATTTTTAGAGACCTGTAACTATTTCTGCCATTTAATGTGAAACTTGTAAAAATTCTCAGAAATTATCTGTAAATAAATATTAGTTGGGATTTTATATGTTAATCTAGATTATAAGATGTTACTTTTTGTGAAATTTGGTAATTTATGGATAGCCGTAGGTACTATTTTAGAATTTTTACTTGAATTAAGAGATAAATGCTAAAATTTTAAGAAATAAGATCTATTTCTAACATATAAATTATTTTTATAGGAAATAAGTGAGTTGTTGCTGGAAATAAGATGTAACATAGCCCCTTTTTATTTATAAGTTTTGAAGGAAAAAGCATACTGATTGGTGCTAATGTGAATAAGAATTTTGTTAAGTTACTGTCATTTTCTGCCATAAGTTACAACCATTAATTCGTACAAGGAACCATTAGATATATAGGTAGCGCTACTTAGGAACATTTTTCCTGCACCAACAAAATAAGTGTTGTGATGTTATATTATTTGATTCTGTGATTTATATGTATGACAGTTATAAATCACTTGACATATAAGTAGGTTTGGTTGTGATTTTATTTATGTTGCATCAATAAGAAAATTTTTGATAAGTTATTAAACCTATGTTCTCACCAACTTTATGTTGACTATTTTGAGTATGTTTTTTCAGGTAATCAGCATGTATTATAACTTCGTGTTTACATACGATCTATATAGTGGCTGGTATGATATAATAGGGAAGCTTTGTATCCGAGTAACCGTGGATTTAGTGGATCTCAGCACCTTCGTGGATGTTCACGTCCACTATTAGCTGGGAAGACTATATGAAGTGGTTATGATAAACGTTTTGTAATAGGGTTACTAGAAAATATGTAAAAGTCTGAAAAATGACAAATTTTGTATGTTTGTATGAAATGTAACCCGAAAGTTATGAATGGTTAATGATATACTTATTATAATTATTTGTTGTAATTGTTTACTTTGTAATCAATGTGTTTTGAGCCAATAGTCAACCCAAAGAATTTCACACTTCAGCCGGGATGTGACACAACAATCCCACACCAAGTTGGAATGTTTCCTTTTACTATGACGGATGATATCACTCGGGTGTCACAGATACTAAACCCAGTTTATATGGATAAACAAGAAAAGAAAGATTCACTAATGTCCTATGAAATTAAACAAAAAACCTGATGACCGCCTTCGGTTTACCACCACACATCACCCGCTGACTTTACGTTCTCACTAGGCGTGAATATGGCCGTGTACTATAAATCCTTTTCATGACCCTATAGAAGATAAACCATAGATTTTCATTTGAGGCGGCACAACCTCTAGATCGTATAGGCAAAGTTTTACAACATCCTCGTTGCTTAGATGCCTTTAAAACGTTGTTAAGAGCATTAGCTTAACCTCGTTCTCAGCAACGACGTACGATCTTACCTCACATGGATTTATCAAATTAGTTGACGGTACCTTCTATCGTTGTGTGACTTTGTTGTTACCTATTAAACTTGAAAAATAGGGGCACTAAATTCAAGTTGGGTTTCCATCACTAATGATTCTATTGTGGCTTTAGACCCATGGCTCTCGTGGTATTTACTACCAAATCTCTCATCAGAGGTTTGGTAAGAGGATCGGCCAAGTTCTTACACGTCTTGACATAGACAACCTTGATGGTACCACTTTCAAGTAGTTCTCTCACAAAATTGTGCCGAAGACCAATATGTCTTGACTTCCCATTATACATTGCATCGTATATTTTCGATAGTGTGGCCTCACTATCACAATACATGGGAATTGACGGCAGTGGTACATCCTAAAGACAGATGTCCATAAATAGATCTCGAATCCATTCTGCTTCCTTACCGGCAGCAGCTAATGCTATGAATTCAGCTTCCATAGTCGAGTGTGCAATACACGTCCATTTCTTGCTTGCCTAAGAAATAGTTCCTCCAGCTAGAGTGTAGATCCACCCAATTGTGGATTTTGAATCATTATTTTGATTAATCCAGCTGGCATCAGAATAACCTTCAAGTATTCTTGATGATGACGTGTATGTCAATTCAAAATTACTTGTCCTTTTCAGGTATCCAAATACTTTACTCACTGAGTTCCAGTGCTCAGTACTTGGGTTTACAGTGTACTGAGTTAGTTTGCTAATAGCAAATGCAATGTCAGGACGAGTGTAATGTATGGCATACATCATGCTACCAATTGCACTTGCATACTCTAGTTGAGCCACAGATCTCCTAGAGTTCACTTTTAGCTCCACACTTGGATCAAATGGTGTATTAAACTCTTTGATGTTCAAGTGTTGAAACTTTGTCAGAATTTTTTCTATATAATGAGCTTGACTAAGAGAAATCTGACTATCTGTTCTTTTCACCTTAATCCCAAGAATAGTATCAACTTCTCCCAAATCTTTCATCTTAAAGTTAGAAGATAGATATTTCTTAGTTTTAGAAATACCCTCTAGGTGAATGCTAATGATCAACATATCATCAACATAAAGACAGATCATGACTGTGTATTCGGGTTTGCATTTTGTATAGATACACTTATCAGCACCATTGTGTTGAAACCCAAACGTAGTCACAGTGGTATCAACCTCTCATGCCACTGTTTAGGAGCTTGTTTCAAACCATATATAGATTTAATAAGTCTACACACTTTAGTCTCTTGTCCAAATATCACAAACCCTTCTGGTTGCTCCAAATAAATTTCTTATTTCAAGTAACCATTCAGGAAGGTTGTCTTCACATCTATTTTATGGATGTACAAACCTTTCATTACAAAGATTGCTATAAGAGTTCTAATAGAACTAATTCTAGCAACTGGAGCATAGATATCAAAGTAATCTATTCCTTCTCTGTCTATAACCTTTAGCAACTAATCTTGCTTTATAAGCAGAGATGGATCCATCTGGATGATACTTTTTTTTGAAAATGCATTTGGATCCAATGGGTTTCTTTCCCTTGGGTAGATCAGCTAACTCCTAAGTTCCATTTCCCACGATTGAATCCATTTCATCATTGATGGCTTCCTTCCACAGAGGAGCATCTCTTGATGACATGGCTTCACTGTACGTTTTTGGATCATCATCCAAATTAATGGCGAAAATGACCTCTCTTGTCACTTTCCTTTGTGTTCCTTCAACTAGATAAGAGGTAAAATCATTTCCATAATTCTTTTCTTTTCTAACTCTAGTACTTCTTCTTGGTTCTTCAACAATTTGAAGGTTGCACACTTTCTCGAGAAGTATAGGGAGTTGTGGTGGGATTTAAGTTTTCATCATCTCTAGAAAACTTTTCCTCAAAGAATTCCACGTCTCTGGATTCTACAACCGTTCCTGATTCATCAACCAACAGTCGGTAAGCCTTGCTATTTTGAGCATATCCAATGAACACGCTTTTCATAGCTCGTGCTCCGAGTTTGAATCTCTTAGGATCAGGTTTTCGATAATAAGCAACACATCCCTAAACTCTTAAGTGATCTAAGTTTGGTTTCCTTCCTTTCCAAGACTCATATGGGCTAGTAGGAATCACACAACTAGTGATTTATTGTGAACATAACAAGCGGTCAATAAAGCTTCTCCCCACAAGTTACTTGGTAAACCTAATTGGTTTAACACACAGTTAACCATCTCTACCAAGGTACGGTTCTTTCTCTCAGCCAAACTGTTATGTGGCGGAGTGAACGGTGAAGTTCTTTCATGTATGATGTCATTCTCTTCGCAGAATGAATCAAATTCGCGGTTAAAATATTCTCCTCCTCTATCCGAGCGAAGAATTTTTATGCGTTTCTCTTGTTGGTTTTCAACCTTGGCCTTATATATTTTAAATGCGTCAAATGCTTCGTCTTTTTTACGTAATAAATAAACATGTAAATAACGGCTCGAGTCATCCCAGTAAGTGATGAAATATCTCTTACTACCGCGAGTAAGGATTCCATTCAATTCACAAATATCTGAATGGATTAGTTCTAGTAGTGATGTACTGTGTCGCTGAACACTCGGAAAATGTTTCTTTGTAAATTTTGATTTTACATAAGTTTCGTATTTTTCAAAATCTTTATCGTTTGATTTTATTAAACCTTTAGTTTGCATTTTTTCAATATTTTTAATATTTGTGTGTGCCAAACGTTTATGCCATAAAGAAGTTGAACAAGCGATATAATCAAAGGACATTATTGCATTCAATTCATAACCAATGACATTATAATCCGAAACATCACTAGCAAAGGTACAAACACTACCACTATCACCACTAAAACTACTATCACTATCATTTTAACTACCAAAACCATCAAGCACAGAGATGCCCGCATTCTCAATCTCTTCCTCTTCATTCCTATTTTCAGCTAGGTCAAGATGATACATTCCACCCCTGTTTTTAGCTTGACCTACATATAGGTTATTCAGAGAAAACTTCACACGCAGATCCTTAAACACCAGCTTATAAGCATTCCGATCAAACTTATCCGTTGAAACAAGACCCTTTGATATACCTGGAACATGCAACACATCCTGAACACAGTCTGACCGTTTCTGAAGCTTAGCTGCACCGTGCCTTTCCTACAAACTCCTACACGATGTCTGTCGGCACATACAACCACAGTTCCCTCAGGTACGGGACCATAGGTTTGAAACGCGTGTTGGTTCCCACAAACATGAACAGTCACTCCAGAATCCAAAAACCATCCCCTACACACCAACACGCGTGTAGGCTGAGCAAGCATATTAACATCCCTAATTCCCATATTTTCTACCAGGTTGGTAAGATTATCAACCGCATTTGTGGAGCCAGCCGTAGGACCAAATTTTCTGTGAGGGCAATCTCGTGCATAATGGCCCGTTTCTCCACAAACATGGCATTTCCAGATCTTTAAGGCTGTTGGTTATTGTTTTGAATAGGCTTCTTGAATTCTTTCTTTTTAGGTGCAAACAGTTTCTTTTGTTTTGATCCATACTTCCCCTTTTGCCTAGACCCCCCGATCGCCACATGATTAATACTCGATCCGACTTTACTTCTTTTGTCCCTATTGCGCGTTTCCTCCTCAATTCAAAGGTGCTTCAATAGTTCATCCAAAGAGTAGTGCTCAGATTTGTGCATCATTCTTTTGGAGAAATCTTTCCAAGTGGGAGGCAGTTTAGCAATAATAACCCCCACTTGGAAGATTTCAGGTAGAGAAATAGAAAGGGCAGTCAGTTTGTTAACAAGTACTTGAAGTTCATGCACTTCCTCTAAAATTGACTTTTCATCCACTATTTGGAAGTCTAAATATTTAGCAATAAGGTATTTATTAATACCTTCTTCATGAGCCTTGTATTTGAGTTCCAAAGCTTTCCATAAATCCCTCGGACTTGTAACCTGCGAGTACAAGTCATAAAGACCATTAGAAAGTGAGTTCTTGATATGACCAAGACAAAGATCTTCAGCTTCCTTTCGGACGAGTCTTCGCTTGGTCAGATCAGAAATCACTTGCTGATCCGGTTCCTTTCGCTCTTCAGGAACCGGGTCGTTTGGGATCGGGGGGCAGGCACAGATCAAGAACATAATATAGCTTTAGAAAAATCAGCATAAATTTGACTTTATCAGCCCAGTGGGTGTAGTTCTGACAGTCGAATCTGTCCAACTTGACAAACTCTTGATTCATGAATCTCAGATTAACGATAGGAAGTTCAGAGTCCATTTGGTCTGTTATATTTAACACAAAAATTAAAATCCTTTAAGAATGTTGAAATCCAGATCAGACCAAATAGAAATCAATTAGTTATTATTAATTATTACCAAGTTATTGGCCGAATCAGTTTGATCCTTCATGACCGAAACTGATTATAAGAAAGGTAGAAGGAGAGTGTCCCGTTATCGGACGAATTACAAGACACGCAACAATATAAAACCAACCTGTTATATGATGTTCTTCGAATGATGAACTGCACGGAATGTATTCCTGTCCTTAAAGGATTTTATGCGCTCTATTTGCTGTAAGCTACAGTGTAAACTCTAAGGATTTAATGCAGAATGGATCCGGTGTTCCAACAGCAATGGAACTGGATTAACACGAAGCATGTGAGGAAGCAGATATAAAGAAACGTGTAGCAGAGAAAAGCTGTAGCTTTTGGGATGCTTAAACTCGAACCAGGAGCTCCATATTTAAAGACTCAAACCGTAACCAACAATGAGAAAAACGGGGGATGGGGTTGATCCCTACCAATTCACGAATTCGGTTATGCAGATAACCCGAATTGCTTATTGATCGACTCTATCCACCGTATTTATCTCGTAGTTGGTTTTTCGATTCTATCTGCAAGCCTCTGAACCGGGCCTTAGCTAAAAATAAAAGCTCTTTAGCTCCTAACGATGATGCGTAGTGCAAAGTGCGCCTCAAATGCGCCCATTCGCACCTCAAACGCGCCCATTTGTGAGCTCACGTCTCCGTCTCGGCTTGGCGCACATGTGGGCTTAGCCCTTCTCTTGGTCCAACCACCACTTTGGTGACCCATAAGGGAAAGCCCCTTATAAGCCACTCAAAGTTGTTTCCCCCCACCAATGTGGGACAAGAAGTAAACATGCCAACTTGCATATTTACAACTTGTAAATTTCCAACACCATCCCCTTTGTATGGTTCTTAGTTTGCAGATCCATGGCTATCCATCGTGGGTTGCCATTCACGGTGGTTGTGATGCTTATTGTATAACCAGCTTATGCATGTCTGTCACTTTTATGGTGCTGGCTACATAGTTCGGCTGTGTATTTGCGATTCACCGACGAATTATGTCGATGATGATGAGGACCATCTCATCTGAGACTTATCTTTGGCTCAATGTTCATCACTGGTTTCTTTGTTCTTTTTTCAGTTTGTTACTAATGTGTTTCGAGGGCTGTGATGAGATACCAGAGTTGTGGTTTCGGTTGCTTAGGTGCGGCTACCGATTATGGTTAGCAGCCGCAACCGAACGCCGGTTCTAAGCCCTAAGTTATACAATTTCAAAATGGTTTCAAACCGACCATTATGCGCGCAACGCGCGCGCGGATGATAAACACTAGTTAAAAAATTAAATAAAAACCATGAAGACTAATCTAATGATTGAATTTTGGATCGAGTGTTAACCCAAAGAAAACATCTGGTCTTTATTTGCTTCATGAGACGAGCAATAGAGATAGGTTTGTTGGCAAAGATTTAATCATTTCTGGCTTTTCTGATGTTTTCTTTTCAGATCTAATGAATTTTATTTAGAAAGTGGTTCAAATACAAAGTGTATTTTTGTTACAAAGTGTGAGAAGACACAATGAGTCAAAAAAAGTCACAAAAAAATTATATCTCACAATTTAAATCGAATTTCAAAAAAGTAATTCCGAGCTTTTGTTCCCCTAGTCGTTCTCAATAAGAAAAAAAATAAACGAAAAATAAAAAAATAAAAAATAACGTTTTTTATTGTGTCATTTATGAAAGACACAATGACTTCATTGTGTCATTGTGAAAGACACAATGACGTCATTGTGTTATAAAAGACACAATGAATTTATTTATTTATTTTTTATTTTTTTTCTGGAAGAGAACGACGAGAGGAACAGAGACTCCGAAGTACTTTTTTGAAATTCGATTTAGATTGTGAGATATAATTTTTTTTGTGATTTTTTTAGCCTCATTGTGTCTTCTCACACTTTGTAGCAAAAATACACTTTATAGAATAACCTCGTTTTTTTATTTATGTTTATATATTTTTCTTTTCAAATTCCATATCTAAACTTATATATTCATTGGTTGCTTGAAGTTATCCAACATCTCACTCTATTTCTATTCATTCCAGCACGTAAAATTTGAGTAAGAAGAAAAGAATGAGTCTTTTGGATGAGAATACTAAGTTTAAAGTGGTGTAGTAAAATTTAAGTAATGTATTATTGTAGTTGTTTACTTTTCTTAACTATATACGTGTTTTTTAACTCTAAGAAACTTATGACTTATGTAAGACTTGAGGTTGATACACTTAGTCATTGTTCTTTACATGTTTATGTTCATGTGTATGACATGATCTTTATAAATTAATAAGAAAAAAAAGACTATTATTTTAAACATAACTGATATATTTTAAAACTTTAAGGATCATATAATATCTTATTATTTATTTATAATTAAATTGCTTACCCAATAAAATATTGCACTCCTTTTAACTGGTTAAGATACTGATATTTTATAAATGAGAAATGTAGTTTATAATCCTATTATCATCTTACATATTTATTATTTATATATACGTTCTTTTCTTTACAAAAGTGTTAAATTATAAGTTATAATTTATATAAATTAAAGGGTAATTAGCTGAATAGTATCCTTTTGTGTTAAAATGATGTCTTCTTTCCTAGAGGTAAGAGGTCCTAGCTCCGTGATAAACGGTGGAGTAAACTAAATGAGTGTGAGGGTTGTTATTCTAAAAAAATAATAATAATCATGTAATATATGATTTAGGCTTTAACTTAAACAAAAGAACAAGCGAGCCAATGAGCCTCAAGTTTTTTAATGAGCTTATTTCAATCCAACTTTTTTCAAGTTAGTCATGAGCTACGAGCTTTTGAACAACTCTATTCCTTTAAAAATCAAGGTTAATTTAAAATCAGATTTAATATATACACTAGCTCCTAAAACCAATTTTATTAGTAAGAAAAACTAAAAAAGTTGCATGTAATCTTTCAAGAGTTCTACAAAGTCATTTGTACCAAAAAGTACCATTCTAGAGAGAGAATTAACCCATTCAAAATGCAAAAAAGTGTGATCTACAATTCGTGAACCGTTCGGCGGAAAGATCGTTTATGTTTGTTTGTTTAGTAAATGAACGAACACGAACAAAAAAAATTGTTTGTTTAGTTAAACGAACGAACATGAACACAAGTCGCGTTCGTTCATTTATGTTCGTGAACGTTCGGTATGTGTTCGTTTATTTTCGTTAATGTCCGCTCGTGAACGTTCGATTATGTGTTCGTTTATGTTCGTTAATGTGTTTTTTTATGTTATTTATTTTTGTGTTAGTTTTTATTATAACAATTATATCGATTATTTTTTTTATTTATGTTAAATACTTATTTATTTTTGGTGGATTTTGTGTAATGTTTGTGATAAAAATGCAAATTTTATCCTAAAATAAATATATGATCATTTGTACTCGTTTGTGTTCATGAACTTATTTGTGTTCGTCATGTTCATGAAAATTTGTTTGTGTTTGTTTGCTTTCGATAAGTGTTCGTGAACAGTTCATGAACATGTTTATTTTTTTAATGAACGAACATGAACAAGAAATCTTGTTCGTTAAGTGTTCGTGAACAGTTCATGAACAAATTTATTTCTTATTGAACGAACACGAACAAGATCCTGTTCGTATTCGTTCTGTTCATTTGCAGCCCTAAGCGTAAAGGTTGTTATTCTAAAAATAATAATAATCATGTAATATATGATTTAGGCTTTAACTTAAACAAAAGAACAAACGAGCCAATGAGCCTCAAGTTTTTTAATGAGCTTATTTCAATCTAACTTTTTTTAAGTTATTCATGAGCCACAAGCTTTTGAACAACTCTATTCTTTTAAAAATCAAGGTTAATTTAAAACCAGATTTAATATATCCACTAGCTCCTAAAACCAATTTTATTAGTAAGAAAAACCAAAAAAGTTGCATGTCATCTTTTAAGAGTTCCACAAAGTCATTTGTACCAAAAAGTACCATTCTAGAGAGAGAATTAACCCATTCAAAATGCAAAAAAGTGTGATCTACGGTTGATTTAAAGTTACAAAAAAGCCCCTTTCTCCATTCATCACACCAAATTGACCTACTCAGTCTGCACTCATACAACTTTGAACCACAATACATATGCATCTGGTTCATCTCTAAGACCATGACTCAAAGTTATAAAATTATCTACAGTGGTCTGGTCACACTTTTTATACACAATACATATAACACGTACATACATACACACACTCATCGGATTCAACTTTAAGGGAAGAACAAATAAACTTGTACAATAACATGCCTAATGTGTGATTAAGATCCGAAAGTATGGACCCTTCACCAAATTGGAATAATGTTTTGTGTTAAACAGTTATTGATTTTAAACAGAGTTGATGAAAAAGGACAAATCACAAATTTAAAATATTTAGATTGAATATGTTGTATTTTCTGACTGACATTGTGGTTCAAATCCCTATGTTTTACTTAACATTTGGAATGATACACATACCCCACAGTTATCACTGACACTACACTCTGATGAATACGAGATCGTTGCAGTAGAAGCTTCCAAAATGGTGCAGTAACTATTGAGAATTAAGGACGAAGATGAAGAAGAATAGTACTGTTGTCAATTTAGCTTAATCAGTACAGATCTGAGTTCCATACACCACGACGGACCCTAAACAGTCGTTACAAGTGGTAAAATATCGTTTGCAGAGGCTGCAAATGACCGTTTACAACATGTAAACGACAGTTTAGAGTGTACCAGAGATGTATGTGATCCATATCTGATAAGTAAAATTCACTGGTTTGATCAGTAATTATGGCTTTAATCGAACCCACTGGTATCTCCCATCCATTGGTACATCATTCACAATGTCAAAGTTGTATCTGATCAAATCAACAGCATAATTAGTGCACAAATACTGTTTGAGCTTTATCAACACATGCTATTTATGCTACTTACTTCTCCGAGAATCGTTTTTGTTCGTTCTTTTCCACCACTGCGAAAAACTCTTCGATCTCCGCCGCGGTCGGAGTTTTTGCCGCCATCGCCGGTTTACAACGGGAAGCAACCGCCGGTGGTGGTGGTGGTTGCTTGTTCATCGTTGAAGATGACTCCAATTTGTCTGAATCTGTACAAATCTCACTTGATGCACTCGTTTCTCTGCTGTAAATCATTTCATAAACAGAAGATGATACTCAAAATTCAAATTTATCGAGATCAATAAACTTATAGTATGAATTTAAAGGAACATAAGAACATTCAACATTCGTAAATTAACCTGAAGCTTTCATCGCCGGAAATGGAGGTTTCAATATCGGAACGAAGCTCGACCTGCAATTAAACATTCAAACGATTAAACCACAATTCCTAATCAAATTCAAAACGAGAAACAACAATTCAATTCTATAATTATCTCTCTAGACTTTATAGAAACAATAAAGCATCAACACGAAGCATATTCAGAGAATTTTGAATTTCACCTTCAGATCTGAGCTCAAACGATTCTCGAAACATGAAGACGATAAAACATGATCACAGGTATCAGATTCCGATGTCGAAACAACATCCTCCGGTGAATTCATGTCGACTCCACTCCGGCACCGATTTTCCGGCAGAACTGCATTATCCTGATTTTGAAGATCGAATTTTCTTCTCTTACCGGCGCCGGAGCTTGTAGCCTCTGTACCGCCGCACCGCCGCACACCGCCGTGTGATTTTGAACCCTCCGTCGATGAAATTTGATCATTGTCTACACGTATATTGTTATCCATCAGAGTATCTCACACAGTGGTCTCTTTAGGGAAGAAGAGTAAACCGTTGAGGAGAGAGGGTGAAGAGTGATGGTTGTATAAATCCAACGGTGAAAATGAATGGAGTTTGTTATATCGTCTCGAATTTGCTGGTAGGAGTGTTTGATTTGTTCATGAATTAATATTCAATGGCTTTGTTTTAAAATGATATTTCCTTTTCATTAACGGGTTAAATTCTATGACACAAGAATGAAAAATAAGGCTGACATGGTTAAACAAAATACAATAGAGTGTGTCATTTTATTTTAAACAAGAACACAAACATGTTTATAAATATGTTAAGGGTCACGATAAAAATCATATATTTAATGAAATAAAAATAACCTATATCATAAATAAATATTTAATTATTTTAAATAAGTTAAAACTATAAACAAGTTTAAACAGATTAACAGATGTTTAACCTATTTAGACATGATTTTTGGGGTATCTTAAACGTGTCGACCTGCTAATGACACAAAATCTATTAAGCTCATACACAGATTATGTTAACTTTGGTTTTGTCTTGTCGTGTTATGTTAACAGTTTTGTGTTAAAAATTATCAGCCCTAGCGTACAATTATAAATTATTTGAAATTACAAATAGATTAGATTATTGTTAGAAACGTAAATTAATAAAATAAATTAATACAACATTGTTACCAGAGTATTTTTGAATTATGTATCTAAGATTCATAACGTTTATATACGATATTATTTTTTTTTTATAAAAATTACATCATAAAAACAAATGTGTTTTTTTATCTTTAAAATGAGTACAATATCGTTATATAAAAAAATTAAGAAATAATTTTTCAGTTCATATGATATCTACTTGTCAATATGTAATTAGTGCGTTTTTATTGTGTCTTTTCGTTTGTTATTGTTTTTTCCGAACGCTATTATATTTTTTTAAAATAATGAATTATAAAAAACACATAATAATAAAATAACATTATTGTATACTTCTAATATGCAAAACACGATGATAAAATAACAACTAATTAATCTTATATGTTAAAAATAATAACCAATAACACAAAATAATATAAAACGTAAAACACAATGATAAATGTCTTATTGTATATTTTTCAGCTCATCATTTGTTTTCCAGACTATTAAGTTTTGAGAAACATATTGGTAAAATAAAATCATTATATACTTCTAATTATAAAACACAATAATAAATACATTTAAACAAATGATGAAGAATATTTGACACAATAAACTGATATTTGACACAATGAACTGACGTATTAGACATAATGATCTGTCATATTTGATACAATAATCTTATATGTTTGATACAATTATCAAAATGTATTTTCTTCTTAACCTTTTTGGATCATATATTTCTTTTACTATGATCATACTCCTAACAATTAGCAACTTCTGTTTATGGTACCTTACTTGGATTGACTATGATCATACTCCTAACAATTAGCAACTTCTGCTTATAGTACCTTACTTGGATTGACCCACCTATCAATTTTTTATTTTTTATTTTTTATTTTATATTTTTATCAGCTTATCTACTCTTATATATTATTTTTTCCAGACATTAAACAAAGGTGATATTATGACGCGCAAGTAGTGTGTTAGTTCTTTGTTGACCTAGGTTCGACTCCTGCGCGCTCCATTTCTATTAACTAGAAGGGTGACAGCGCGATGCAGCGGGGCGCAATGTGGTGAAGTAATATTTTACATCAGGCACGAGTTTCTGTTATATTATTATTCTTATAGTATTTTACAGAAGTCTATTATATTTTTTTCTAAGCTTTTAGGTTAGTAGAATCATTGTGGTGGATATACGTTAAACATTACTCACGTCTAGCAACTAAAAAATAAGCATTTAAATTTGGACCAACTGAAATTTAAAACACCAAAAAATGGGTTCTACATGACTACTTGTATATTTACGCATTAACTTATTGTACTTATAAAATATAAGTCGGTTGAGCAAAAAGTTTGCACCAAAACGTTAAAAAAATGCAGGTTATAATTGTAGTCTCAAAAAGTTTTAAAACGTGATAGATTAAAAGATATAGCTGAAATTTTAAAACAAATTCAGTTTTTTGGTTTATGGGTAGATAATGTAATTTTTATTTGAATGTTTGTAAGCATAACGTTATTATGTAACTAATTGTAAGAGGTAATTAAAACATAATGTTATAAGTATTATTTTACCCATAAAAGTGATCGTAACTTATGCACTAATTAGAGTAATTATTTTGGATTAGTATAGATATAGATATGTTGATAATACCAAGTTTTTAAATTTTTTTTTTTGTAAATGTTGAAGTTTAAAGGATAATCCACTTTGAAATTTGAAGGTTTAAAGTTTTTTTTTTTTTGTAAAATTTTTGTAAATGTTGAAATTTGAAGGATAATTCATGTTTGAAATTTAAAGGTTTAAACATGTTTTGTAAATGTTGAAATCTAAAAGATAATTCACGTTTGAAATTTAAAGATTTAGAGTTTTTTTTATTTTTGTAAAATGTTTTGTGAATGTTGAAAATCACATACCTGAACAAATGGTGAGAATGTTGAATTTGTGAGATGCCAAGAGATGGAGATGAGATTGTAAGACGATTTGAAAACAGAAGAATGGCTCTAGAAAACAGAAGTCTACTATTGAAGATATTGACTAATTAATGGATTAGTGTATAATGGGGTTTATATGGTTCCTAAAGTTCCTAAAATAATATAAATTTTAAATATCGTGCAAATATTTTAAATTTTCGTGGTTCCTATAGTTTCCAAAATAATGCAAATTTTAAATATCAAATAGTGTAAAAATTTTAAATTTTTTTGTAAGCGTTAGTAAGTGTACGTCTATTATGTAATATTGTAATTAATTGTAAGGGAGTAATCCATACATAATGATATAATTACTATTTTACTTTTGAAAGTGGTTGTACCTTATGTATTAAGTAAAATAATTGTTTTCAATTTTAAGATATCTTAAACTACCAATCTCATATGTTTTATATACAGTATAGATATATATAGTAGGATCTTACACTTACATTAAACAAACATGAAATGAACAATTAGAATAATAATAAAGTAACAATAACATCTGTGTTATATAATAATATCATAATTTATATATTGAATTATATTTGTTTATTGAATTAAAATCTGACTAGTCAACTTTGAGACGTCTCTTTAACCCTGTTAAGTTTTTAAATTTTTAGGTTTACCACAAGAGAATTTTTACTTAACAAACTAATTTTTTATCTTCATATTTTTAGGAACGTGTTAGTACGACTCGGGTCAAATATAAAACGCATCCATGCATATTTTTATATACACACTTGAGATAATCTATATTTCGACGTTCGCCTACGTTTTGACGTAAGTTTTGTTTAAAAATGAGTCGCGTCAAATATAAAATTTAGTTTGGAAACGAGTTGGGATGATTGTAATCTATGTTTTTTTATGTACGTTTTGATTTGGTCCACGTTTCAATATAATTTTGTTTGAAAAAGAGGCGGTTCAGGTATAATACTTTTTCATTCAACAGTATAAATTCGAGTTACTTTACAATTTGACATGAATTTATCCCGGACACAAGTCGGATCGTTTCTTATTCTGTATTTTATCATGAGGCATACGATGACGCCGCAACACGCTGGCGGTGAAAAACTAGTTGTGGTTTATTTTTTTATTTGGTTCTTTTTTAATATTTTTTATTATGTAAATGAAACTGAAAATATAGTTTTTTGGTTTTTGTTTTAATATTTAACTAAGAGTGTTCAAACTTGTTTTTATTCACACCAATGTTATCTTTATTAAAAAAATTTAATATAATGTTGAACATTCTTAACTATGTAACATTTACCTGTCATTTTTATCTATATTTCAAACCTGCCCAAGAAACGCATACATAAACATATAACGACCCCTACATATAGTCATACCCACAGCAAAGCGCCGGCTAGCCTCCTATTTTTATTGATATACTAGTTTCTATTTTTCTTTCACCAATGAATAAATTAATTAATATAATGTTTAGTGTTATAACCAGTGCTAGGCGAGTGTTGGTGTTAAACCCACTATTGTTAATGGTTTGGACGCAATGTTTTTTGCACAGTGCATAAATCTCCTTAAAATAACATTATTACATTACATTACATAATATTTATAAAGCAACTCAAAGTAATAGGTTGGTTAGGCTAGGTGTGTTTCTTATTTGGCCAATGCAGTTTTAGTTTTTTGTTTGTCTTTTACCATGTAACCCATCCTTAAATAAGCGGGTAGAGAGAAAGATGGGGTTACTTTGTTCCCCACCGTCGTTTCCTCCTTGCCTGCTTCTGATGGTTTGCATGTTGCCGGTTGTGCGGCAGGCTGATTACCCCTTCGAGGGTTTGGGTTTTGTCTCGTCCCGTTCGGTGGGGTGGCAATGGCAATGGCGGAGGACGCGGTGACGGTTGCAATTATTGTCGTCGCCGTGCGTCTCTGATCCGGCTTACCGGTAGGCCCGTTGTTTGCTCTAAACCCTCTGTTATTCGTAGCTAAGTTTTTAAATATGGTGATGCTGTAGTTTCTTGGTTAGAACCCTTGATTTTTAAATTGACTTTGTCATCTTGATTGGATGACTAATGGTGTCTTTTATATTTATTGGTTTTAAGCATTGTTTTTTCGGTTGTTTAATGCATTGTTGTTGGATCTATTATGTATTGGCTTGTCTATTGTTCTCTGTTCTTGCGTTTAAATTTTGCGAATGATGTTTGTGGGAATGGTGGCTGTAATTTGGGTTTTACGTTTGAATTTTCTCATGAGATCTTTGATCGGACCTCTTTTGGGGTTTGTGTTCATCTAACATAGTTGGTTGTTGGGTTGTGTAAGGATGAGCCTCCTCTAACACGATTTGTTAGCCAATTGTTATATAAATTGTTGTTATTACGGGTTATGTCGCGAGCTTTAATAGCGGTGAAGAGTTTAAGCAAGAGATGATACATCACATGACGTCTTGACTTTGGCATGGCAGGATCAAAGGATGGTCCTTTTGGACCAGCAACTCGTCTGCAGCCACGATTGAGCTCTGTCTTTATTTTTTGAATGCTGACGTCTATGATGAGTAAAACGACGTCTTTGCGTGTTTATCGAAACGTCTCTTTAAACTGTCTATGATGATAACACGTTAAACTGTGAGATATTATAATCATTGGACTACATGTGTTTATCTAATTGGCCTTGCTTTGACTCGATTATCACGCGCGCAACGCTCACAAGTTATCAACCCTAGTTTTTTTAAAATACATATAATAATATCATACTATACTTGAAGTAAAGGAAATAAAATGCTCCATTTTATTAGTATAGTTTCTTTTCGAAAATAAAGTACAAAATAAGCTAGATAAATGTCAACACTGTGACTGTTTCTCTTTTCCTTCTTGACCATAAGTAATCTCCAGTTCATTACGAAATAATCACTTATGTTTTTAAGGTTTTTTCTATTTATAAGTTTTTGGATATTTTGTTTTTTTATATGATTTTTTTTCTTTGTCCACGGGCGTGTGTATGTATATTTTACGTGTATATGTATGTGTGTGAAATATCTTACTTTAAAAATAAATTTCTTATAAGATGGCCAACGAATGCTAGAAGCCTGACCACTCAGTTAAATCATTGGCAAAAGACGACCCACGCCTACAAACACAGACAACGCTGGTGATACGGCCCGGCCATCATTCGAGGGGAAACCTACTACCCGAAGACCTAGTATGGTATAACCTCTGGCCCATTTTAAGCATATTATGCAAAGCGAGACTCAAACTGATAACCTTTATATTGAATGGCCATGGGGTATGTAGTGATCTCATAATCTAATAAACTAGAACATATTCTATTAAATCATCTATAACTAGGGCTGCAAACGAACCGAACAAACTATTGTTCGTGTTCATTCATTAAGAAAATAAATTTGTTTATTATTTGTTCATGAACATTTATCGAACGAGAATTCTTCTTCAAGTTCGTTCAATAAGGTAATAAATTTGTTCATTAACTGTTTAAAAAAAAATTCCGAACGTAAATAGATGCAAATAAACACAAACAAATGTTCATAAACATAAACGAACACAAATAACAGTTAAGGAATATAAACGAACGCAACTGATCATATATCCATTTTAGAGTAAAAGTTACATTTTTCATCCCCAAACATTACGAAATATTCCACCGAATATAAATAAGTAGTTAACATAATTAATAAAATAAAGATATTAAATATTCCACACTTCGAACAACTGATTTGTTAACAGCTCTACCTAAAATGTAGCTCTACACATTATGTCAATGTACGTGTGAAGTTGGACCCAAATTTGATGCACATTCTTGAAATTTAATATATATATACTAGTTTTAGTAAACACGTGAATTACACGGGTTAAACAAATAAAATATTAAATAAAATGAAAATTATTAATTATAAAACGTCAGACTAATACATGATATGATTGAAATTATGTATAAGTAATAACTATAAGTAATAAAATAATAATATAAACTTTTTATTTTTTTATTTTTTAAAGATAAATTAAACATTTTGTTATAAAATAAAGTTTTAAAATTTTTCATTTTTAAAAATTTCCTTACTGCAACTCCCTATTTTGATTATTTGTGTTTTATAAAAAATTTAATTTTAAAATATTACGTAAAAATAGTTTATTTTTTAGAAAAAAATCTTTTTATAAAAAATTGTCTCTATAGAAATAACATTAATAAAAGTTCTCTTTCTTAATTTATTGAAAAACTAATTATAATACAAAAATAAATAAATAATATTATTAGTTATTAATATAATTATTTAATAGGAGAGAGAAGCGAAAAAAGTTTGATGAGAATGAATATGGTGCTGACACGTGTCACTTCTATTTACCATTTTATTAGAATAGTAAGATATATATATATATATATATCTACATATATATATATATATACACACACACATATATATATATACATATATGTATATATATATATACATATATGTATATATACATATATACATATATGTATATATACATATATACATATATGTATATATACATATATACATATATGTATATATACATATATACATATATGTATATATATGTATATATATATGTGCACCAAGTCAAAGTTCATTATAGTTGTTGCATTAGAAGTCAATTTCAAGATGATACATTCAAGATTAGCATAATTGCATGATTTAATTCAAAAGAAAGAGGTGGTGGTAAGTTCTCATAAAATCCAATCCAGCAATCCAGCAATCCAGCAATGGACAATAAAATGGGAAGTTTGCTGGAGGGAATCTTTCATTTCATGTGGATGTGCATCATTACCACATACATTTATGGAAACAAAGCAATGGGACTCTATAAGCGCATAGGATTCCTGAATTGATCATGACTTTAATTATATATCTTTTTCAAACACCAAACTACCCTCTTTACTTTCCCTACCTGAAATCAAGGCCACCCACTTATTCTTCATATAAACAATGTCCAAATATCTCCCATAAAGTTTTTCACTTGTACAATATCAAAATGCATATAAAAGTTCTAAGTACATTCATTTAAGAGTTAATTAATTACACAGATAGTTGTTTTTGAGGGGCGTTCTCATGATGAAGTGCATACTTTTTATTCAAGAGGTGATGATTCAAATACTACGGCGTGTGAATATAAATGATTAATAAGTGTATATTAGGAGGTATTCTAAAAAAATTACATAGTACTATCACATTAAGGTTTTTTTTCCAACCACACTTGTGGACCCACCTGTTTACTTAGACTTATCTTATGGTTTTTAGAATGGATGATCATAAAATATTTTTATTAAATGTTAGTAAAATTACCAATATACCTTTTATACTTAAATTCAGTAATACGGCTAAGCGGTTTCCGATTTTGATTGGTTCGTATAATTTCTAACGGATGTTCAATGCTTCTTTTACCAAAAGGGGTATGTTATTGATACATTCAATTTATTTTAATCATCTTTACCTCTCTATATATACATATAGATATATGAAGAGAAATAAAGACTATAAGATGTCTCAATAACAAAGAAAAAATGTTTGTATGACACAACGGTACACACCAAAATTAAGGCTACAAAGGCAATGATTATAGGGTTTGACAAAGGTGATAATTAAGTTATCATCATATTTGGAAGTCCATTTGTAATCTTCTACATAGCTGGCCTTACCTTAGGGTTTGTGTGGGTCTTTATATTTAATTTTTACTTTTACAGTTGTTTGGTCATATTATAAAAAAATTAGCAGACTTTTTACGTCAGTTAGTGCCATTCAAAAAGTCAAGACGAAAACCGTAATATGACCTTATTAGTGATAACCGTTGTTATAATCGACTCAAACTTTATAAAGAAACTATTTACAAATTAAACATTTTTGACATGTGTTTATATAGCTTGTATGACCCGTCTATTTTATCCCCTATTGATTGAAAAAGACCCAAGGACATCCTACCATTTTCTTGCTAAACAATGTCAGACAAAAATGATTTTTATATTTGTTCCTGTAAGCTTTATGTACTTGTACAGTACAATCACAAAATGCAGAAGGAATTTGATGTAGCAAACTCAAGGTGTAACTGTCACTGGTAAGATACACAAGTAATTCATAACTGGTACTGGAAAAGAAGGTATAACAAGATAAGTGATGGACCTTAAAGTAGTGGTGTACAAACCGGTTTTTGGTGTCAAACCGGTTTGGTTTCAAACCGGTCCGGCTTGAACCGATTTATTTTCAACCGGTTAAACCGGTTTTAGGGCTAGTAAATTCAAACCTATCGAACCGGTTCGGGCTGGTTTGAAAACCGGTTTGGGCTGGTTTGAAAACCGGTTCGGGCCCAAACCTGTTCGGGTTTGTATTTTTTTTAATCCAATGAAGAAATGCCCAAACAGATGCGTCTGAACAGTGATGATGGATGCGCCCACAGTGATGATGCGCCCAAACAGTGACGATGCGCCCAAACAGTCTCCAAACGCCTAGCTAATGCGCCCAAACAGTCTCCAAACGCCCAAACACTTAGAAAAATTTCAGAAGTTTTTCACACTTATCAAATTATTCAAAACTTGTTCAATTGATCTAAAACATTATTTTACTAAATAAACATCAAACATTTGATTATTTATTTTTATCAAAAATTACACATTTATATAAAGTATTTATAAATATTAAAACATAAAACATTACAAAAGGCTTAAAAATCAAAGATTACATAAAATATAAAATTTAAATAAAAATATAATATTTATTTATGATACATGAAAAATTAAATATGATTATTTATTTTTATCAAATATTACGTAAAATGTAAAATAAAAATACCATTCAAAACATATAAACAATTCAAATAACGTAAACTTTTAAAAACTAAAGTCATCCTCCGTTCGTCCGTTGCATATTTGGATACCTTATTCTTCGCCACCAGAACCCAAGCTATTACGAATGTACTCATCATATGCCGCTTCATCATCGGTCATTCCAGGTGTCAATCCACCTTCTACTTCGTCTTCATATATTTCGGCTTCATATTCTAATTCTTCTTCAAGTGAACATTTGTCTTGTATTTGTTCAGTTGCATCCAAATAATCCTTCAAGAAAATACACATTTCAACTGCTTCGGGAGTGAGTCTAGTTCTTCGTATTGATATAATCCCGCCACTAATAGAAAAAATAAATTCCGAAGCTACCGTGAAAGCTTGGACGGTTAGTAAATCTCGGGCTATGGTGGATAGGATTAGAAATTGATCTTTCTTACCTTTCCACCAAGCCAACAAGTCAAAATTTGTAAAATCTTGTAAAGTCATGGTTGATAAAAAGTTTGTTCCACCATACCTCCCGATTTCACTACTCGGAGTGTTACCACGTTGATGTTTACTACATTCATCTCTTAAAGTATTATACAAAGCAAACATTGGATCACTTGAACCTTCGTCATGTGCCGCATGCCGCATAGACTCATGTATATTTGATGTTTCACCATATTTTACGAAATAAACATCAAATATTTGGCTTAAATATGTGTTAAAATTATTTTTTGCACTTTGAGGATAATATGGGTTTTCTTTTTCTAAATCCAAATTTAAAGTAATTTTATCAAGTAAAGTTTCAACCCCCGACGTATTTAAGCAAGGGTTAAGGCAGCGACACATGTAATAACCGGAGACGTTTCTTTAAAATATTTTTTAAGTTTTTCTTTCATTGGTGGTATCATATCCAAATAAGGTCTACCTCTGAACGACAACTCATTTAATTTTGAAGCCATTAAGTAAATTTAGTGAAGTACTAATGTTGGATAATAAACTCCAAAAAGACAAGTAGTTGCGGTTTTAAAAACATTAAGCATTTTGGTTATTTCTTCAATAATAGCCCAACCCGATGGATGGTAAGTCGAAGCCTTTCCACGACTCACCAAAGTATTATAAAAGGCTATTAAACTTTCTTTTTGGTCAATAACATTTTCAAACATATTACAAGTCGAATTCCATCTTGTAGGTTGGAATTTGCGTCTTTACAAAATTGCGACACCTACTATATCTTTGGTTACTGCTAAAAATGTTACGTAATATTCTTTTAAAACTATCTTTTACTGTTTTAATAGTTTTTAAACCGTCTTGAACGGCTAAGTTTATAAGGTGCGCAACACATCGACTATGAAAAAACACGCTGTCACAAATTGGTTTATATTTTAATTTTAGATGTTCTATTGCAAGCGTATTATTTGACGCGTTATCAAAAGATATTAACAAGATTTTGTTTTCCAGTTTATATGTTCTAATAACTTTGTCAATAAGATAAAAAAATATTTTGACCGGTGTGAGGATAATCAAACAATTCAAATGCAATCGTACGTTTCATTATTTGCCATGAATCGGGTTCAACCCAATGGGCGGTGACACAAATGTACGAGTCCGGTGAACCATGCGGAGTCGACCAAACGTCACTAGTTAAGTTGACACCGGTTTGTAAATTTTCAAAATAAGATATTAATTCAATTTTAGTTTTTTTCCACATTTTTAAGCAATCTCTTCTAAGTGTAGTACAATTTACATGTGTGTATCGCGGTTGGAAAGTTCGTTGAATTAGCCTAGTCAAACGTTCATTGTCGAAATGTTTGAATAACAAACTTTCTTGAATTACAAAATGCGCCATTTGCTCACGAACCGCATCAACGTCATAAGCCCAAACATTCCCTTCGCTTGTCATCGAAGCTTGACCTTGAGACGGTTTACCTTTCAAAGCCTTACAATATTTATTCGCAATGTGGTTTTTCAAAGTTGTATTTGCATCTTTTTTGAAAAACTTATGACAATACTTGCAACGAGCTTTGTTTGGACCGCTAGCCATTTGACATAAATCGTAATTGCACCATAATTCGGGGTTCCTATTCGTAGGAAGGATTGCTACCACCGCGTTACTTGAAGACGCATCACAACCAACGGATGATTGAGCAATTGATGAAGCCATTTTGAAATGAACGAGAGTATTGAGAGTTTTTTTTTTTTGAATTGAACGAAAGTATTGAGCGTATTTGAGAATAGAGAGCGTTTTTTTGAGAGTAGAGAGCGTTTTAAGTTGTTGTGGTTCAACCAAAACATCCAATACATATTTATACTAGCTTAATGGAGGTATAATGGTAAAAAAAACACAAAAAAAACGGTTTGAAAACGGTCAAAAAACGGCTATATATCTGTTATATAATGGCTAGTTTTTAAAACCGGTTTGAAACCGGTTTGGGATCGGACCGGTTTGAAACCGGTTTCATTTTTTGAAACCTCCAACCGGTGGAGGAACGGCGGTTCGGACCGGTTCGGGACCGGTTTGGGCCAAACCGGTTTGGGCTAGAAACCGGTTTCGGTTTTTTTGGCTAAATCGGTTCCCGAACCGGTTTTTTTGGCTAAATCGGTTCCCGAACCGGTTTTTTTTGGCTAAATCGGTTCCCGAACCGGTTTTTTTGGCCACCTCTACCTTAAAGTACAAATGCAGTAGGAATTAGCCAATTAGAAACAAGGGGACTACTTGTGTTGCCCCAACACTTTGGCTCTTAAGGTGCGTTTTTTAACTCTCTCATGTTAATGTAAAGACAGTTCACATTTGCCTCATGTTTGTTCATTATCACCTTCCCCAAACTACTTGATGGCTACCACAAGAGGAGGATGTGTCATGTTCCTTTCGAATTTATATCGTTCTTACGAAATTATGTGTGTCGAAAGGAATTTAAAGAAATTGATGAATTACAAATGACGTATGTATGTGTATTTGAAGTTGAGTATGATTATACCATGGATTTCGCTTAAAGCGCTTTCTTGGTAAAAGAAAGTATAAAAATGTTAGAAGTTTTATCGACTGTGCCTTGTTGATAGCATCTCCTCACATCTTGCTTGTCTTTCTTCTTCTTCTTATTATTCAGTAATTCATAACAAATAATGTAAAAAGCTACAAAAACCATATCATTTAGAAGTTAGATTTTCTTATAGTAAAGTAGTTCTTGCAAATTGAGATCATATTTGACACATTAGTTACTAATATACAATAAATAAACACCAGTCACTTACGTAATGTATCCTTTGGCATCTGGTAGTTGGTATGAACCTGCATCACCAATTTTGCCGATAATTGCTTATGTAAGAGTATCATTACTTGTTTCCATTTGACATAGGAAATCACTGGATCCATCATAAATATCCAGTGTCTTCAGCAAATTAGGATTCGAGTAAGATAGAAATGAAAATACTTTAGTTTTATAAAAATGGATGAATAAAGTTGATAAACATGCATCCAGATAACAAAAATTACTTGATTTCTACCTGAATGTGTGTCTAAATCACGAAAACCTCAATAAGCCGCACCATTAACTCGGACATGATCCCACAACTAAGTATTATATGCGGCTAGATAGGTGGGTGGGCATATGAATGGTCAAAGTAGGTTTGTGTGGAAGCGGGTCTCTTGTCCAGATTAGGTTGACCTGCAAATATGATAAGAATTGTCGGCATGAGTTTCTGTTATTTCCTTTTCTTGGTTTCTTTTATTGTTTGTTATTCAATTTTGCATGGTTCAAGGACCATTTTGGCCTTTGTTTAATTATAGGGGGATGTCCTCTGTAAGTGGACTATTTGATTGAATGGGTATTTGACCTAGCCGATGGCTTCTGGGAATGCATCCAGAAAATCGGTTTATTCTTATCTCTCTGTTTCTTCTTCCTAACCCTATCAAGGGTATCAGAGCAGTTCCGATCTCCAGATCGGGAGCCCTCTCGTTAGCATGACGAACACTCGTACCCAGGACGTGGACAACACCCTTAAGAATCACGATAAGGCAATAACAGAGATTCAAGCAGCGCTTGCGGCCCTTATGAAGCAACAGGAACAATCTGCAAAACAATATGAAGAGATCTTGAAGGCGGTCCGGATAGGGCTACCCATGGTAGTGGCGGTGGGGCTAGTGCGGGTTCTTCGTTTTCGGTTGGTGATGCTGACTCGCGAGGCAACCGGGCCATATGGGTTGGAAAGATTGAATTCCCCCGGTCCTCTGGTGAAGACGTCGAATCGTGGGCTCACCGTTGCGAGCACTTTTTCACAATTGATGAGACTCCCGACGCGATGAAGCTGCGGCACGCGGTGATCCATCTAGACGGTATGCGATCCAATGGCACCGGGCATTCATGCGCATTCGTGGCGCTACTGTATCAGAAATCTCATGGTAAGAGTACGTACGGGCCATTTCGACCCGTTTCTCCAATGCTATGTTTGAGGACCAGCTAGAAGAGATAGCCTCCCTCTCCCAGACCGGTTCACTTCAGGAACTAAACACCACCTTTGATGCGTTGTTGAACAAGGTAACACTAAGCGAAACTCAGGCTATCAGCCTCTATCTTAAGGCACTTAAACTGTAGATACGAGGTCCAGTGAAGATGTTTAAACCACGCACCTTGCATGAGGCTTACGGGTTGGCAAAAATCCAAACGCTCAACCATGAGAATCTGCATGGTGCCTCTCAAACAGGGGGCGAGGGAAACACAAGGAACTACTCCACTTCTAAAATCACACCACCCACCAATGCTACCAAATTGCCACTTCTGCCTACACCCAACCGAGCCACCGCAACAGCGTTCAAACCAACCGGGGGTCCCCGGTGCCTCACAAGTAAAGAGCTGGAACAGAAGCGTGCAAAAGGGGAGTGTTTTTGGTGCAATGAAAAATTTGTGCTCGGTCACAAGTGTAGCCGGAACCGAAACCAAGTTTATATCATTAAAGTGGAAGATGATGATGAACCAGAGGTGGTAGCACCTAATGACGAAGGAAGAGAGCATCAGATCTCTAGTCATGCGTTAATGGGTCTACCCCCTTACTCGACCAAGCGGGTGCAAGGATCGATGGGTAATCGTCAACTGCATATACTCATCGACTCGGGTTTAACCCACAATTTCCTTGATTGCAGGTTGGCAAAAAGATTGCAATGTGAAGTCCAAGACATTTCCCCTGTTAATGTAAGTATGGCAAATGGGAAGAAACTGAGTTGTACACAAAGGTGCCCCAACTTCCAATGGTCCATGCATGGTCATTGGTTCAGTACCGAAGTCCTGTTATTGGCATTAGAAAGTTATGATATGATACTGGGAATACAATGGCTACTGCCTTTAAACGACATCCTTTGGAATTTCCAAAAAATGACGATGCGGTTTGAAGTGGCCGGAAGACAATATGAACTAAAAGGGTTGCAAAATAATAAGGTGACGGTTTGTTCGATGGAAAAAATGAGCGAGCTAATGCATAAACACTCCAAAGGGGGAACCTTACAATTATTTAGTTTACAAATGGTAAGTGGGGGGAGTGATAAGGCCTGCCAATCGAAAGTGCTTCATGCCTCGAACCAGCCACAAGCAGACCTTCCATGGAAGACATTGACCCAGGAATTTTCAGAAGTGTTTCAGATGCCTACCGGGCTACCCCTTACATGACCATTCGACCACCGGATCGTTCTCAAGGAGGGTACATAACCTATTAGCCAATGTCCTTACCGTTACCCGGCCGTTCAAAAAGATATGATAGAGAAAACTACGCCGGAACTTTTGGTATCGGGGGTTATTCGGAACAGTTAGAGCTCCTTTGCAGCCCCGGTAGTGTTGGTAAAGAAAAAAGATGGATAATGGCGTATGTGCATGGATTATCGTCGTCTCAATGATGCCACCATCAAAGACAAGTTCCCTATCCCATTAATTGAAGAATTGTTAGACGAATTGGGGGGATCTTCCTTTTTCTCTAAATTAGACTTACGCTTGGGTTATCATCAGGTTCGCATGGCACCGGAAGACATCCATAAAACGGCATTCCGGACTCATGAAGGCCATTACGAATTCCTTGTTATGCCTTTTGGCCTCACTAATGCACCAGCCACGTTCCAGGCACTCATGAACCACGTGTTTCGGGATTTGTTACGGAAAGGGGTGTTAGTGTTTTTTGATGACATACTTGTTTACAGTCGAAGCGAAGAAGAGCATATCCAACACTTAAAGCGGGTTCTGTCCATCATGAAGGTAAAAAAGTTATTTGCCAAGGAATCAAAGTGTGTATTCGGGGTTCGAGCGGTGGAGTATTTAGGCCATATTATATCGAAGGAAGGGGTGAAAACAGACCCAACAAAGATCGAGGAGGTGCAACAATGGCCGGTCCCAAAAACCATTAAACAGCTTCAGGGGTTCTTGGGGTTGGCAGGGTACTACAGGCGGTTCATTCGGTCCTTCGGAATGATTGCGAAACCCCTCACTGATCTGTTAAAATTTCGTTGGGGAGAGGAGGCCCAAGACGCGTTTAAACGGCTCAAAGAGGCTCTCTCATCGGCTCCGGTGTTGGCCTTGCCGGACTCGACTAAATAGTTTGTTATCAAAACAGACGCATTAGCGGGTGGGCTAGGGGCTGTCCTGATGCAGGAGCGCCATCCGGTCTCGTTTCTGAGTCGAGCTTTATCACCAAGGCAGAACGCGTTATCGGTGTACGAAAAGGAATTGCTTGCAATTATGATGGCCGTGAAACAGTGGCATTATTATCTTATTACGGGCCCGTTTGTTATACGAACAGATCAACGAAGCCTTAAACATCTCTTAACCCAAAAGGGTTGTTTTTCTGGAAAGGAATTTCGAAGGGGGTACGTGGGGTGGTGCGCGATTGCGACATATGCATGCGGGCTAACCATGAGAATGTGGCTTCGCCGGGATCTTTACAGCCCCTGCCGATACCGGATACAATTTTTACCGACATTTCTATGGACTTTATTGGGGGATTGCCAAGGGTTAAAGGGAAGGATACAATTTTTGTCGTGGTTGATCGCCTCACGAAGTACAGGCACTTCATGGTTTTGGGTCACCCATTCACCGCTAGGGAGGTTGCCCAAGTGTTCCTTGACAACGTCTACAAGCTTCATGGGTGTCCTAATTCTATTATTTCTGACCAAGACCCGATATTCTTGAGCGCTTTTTGGACGGAATTCTTAAAGCTTCAAGGGGTGTCAGCCAAGATGTCAACGGCCTACCACCCACAGACGGACGGGCAGACGGAGGTTGTTAACAGGTGCTTGGAGGGTTATATGAGATGTATGGTGATGGAGAGACCACACACGTGGGTCAAGTGGGTGTCGCTGGCAGAATGGTGGTATAATACCACATTCCATTCATCTCTGGAAATGACCCCCTTCGAAGCCCTATACGGGTACCGCCCCCCACTACACATTCCATATATTCCCAGGGATGTGAAGGAACAGGAAGTTGATGAGATGATGCGAGATAGGGAAGCAGCCCTGAGGGTTATAAAGCAATCATTAGTTAAGGCTCAGAATCGTATGAAGCAACAAGCCGATAAGCATCGCACTGAACGAGTTTTTGAACCCGGCTCATGGGTGTACCTCAAGCTTCAACCGTACATGCAGAATTCGTTACGAGTACACAAACACTCAAAGCTCACCCCTAGATACTTCGGGCCGTTTTTGATCGTGGAGAGAGTGGGGAACGTCGCGTACATATTGGATTTACCGGAGGAGGCTCAAATCCATCCCGTCTTTCATGTTTCCTTGCTAAAGGAAGCAGGAGGGCCACCAACCAAGATCATTCCAATACCGACTGAAGCTAGATTTTTGTTGCAGCCCCATCTGGTCCTGGATCAGAAGCTAGTAAAGAGGGGAAACCGGGCAGCCTTGAAGGTATTGGTGCAGTGGAAAGGGCAGACGGCTCAAGATGCTACTTGGGAGTTTTTGGACGAGTTAAGGCTTCGTTTTCTTGATTTCGCCAAGCTCACTTCTTGTGGACAAGAAGTGGGTTAAGGAGGGAGTATTGATAAGAATTGTCGGCATGAGTTTCTGTTATTTTCTTTCCTTGGTTTCTTTTATTATTTGTTATTCAATTTTGCATGGTTCAAGGACCATTTTGGCATTTGTTTAATTGTTGGGGGATGCCCTCTGTAAGTTGACTATTTGATTGAATGGGTATTTGACCTAGCCGATGGCTTCTGGGAATCCATCCAGAAAATCGGTTTATTCTTATCTCTCTGTTTCTTCTTCCAAACCCTATCAAAATACTTTTCATCTATACATCAACTTTTCTATGCATCAACTATAATCTCAAGAAAAACTAATTTTAGAGGTTGTATGCAATAAAACATTTAATGCAGCTTTCAACCCATGTGTACCCTTTTTCATTAAATTAATTTACTTGACTAGTTTAACTCGTTTGAGATGCAAAAAACCCAAATCTGACTCAATAAAGGGGTTAAAGCTGCAATCTCTATGAAATACAATTTCGACATAACCATTCATGTTGGTTTGCATCCACTTTTGATCTGCAAACTGTACATCTTGGAGATTACAAATGACTAAAACAGAAGAGTTATTAGCTCATTGGAGGAGATGAATCTTTAAAAAGGGTTTTGTTTCAATAGCTAGTAACTAATCTCTGAGAATCAGTGTTGAGAGAACTCATAAGAGGCTTTAATCCCACTCAACCCAAGCCATTTGACTTATTTCCTTTTTACAATTATTGTTTGTATTTAACCTCTTTGACCCGTTATAAATCAAATACAATCCATATTTGACCTGTCCCCGTATAAATGGATTGAAATTGTCACCTCCGACATTTAAGCAGTGCGCTAAAGTTGTTTTGGGCTAGCACATTACATGATTGTAACCACCATAATGCATGGTAAATCAGATACCCTTTTTAATAATACAATTACAGGAACAAGCTAAAAGATGAACCAAGGAACCACTCTAATGGGCAAGTAGTGAGGCATTAGGTAACATGAATATGATTTTAACAATGTAATCAAATATTAATATCCATATAACCTTAAGACTCGCCGAATAAGAATATGCACCATGTGCTAAAGATCAAGTCTATAACTTTGAAATTAACTACATTTAATCTTTTATTCTTTTACCCCATGAATAGAATGCACATGCCAGGTTAAAATGATCTCAAATGCATGCTGACATGGCTTTGCTGGTAAAAATAATATGACCATAGGAGCTTTAGAGTCTTCCTTCCAATTAACTGGTTTAACTGCACACAGACTAGCTCTTTTACATCTCCAACATTTATTGACTATTGACCAGATAGTAACATGAGAATATGCATAACATTAATGTCTGATCTGATTGTGGTGTATATGTGGATCAAGATCAGCTTCATAAATTGGAGTGTAGTCCAAGTTTATCTTGTAAATTAATTTAAACATGAAAGTTATCTGTTCCTTGCTTTATGGGATTATTAGATAACGGAGATGTGGGAGGCAATCAAAATTAGAAATCTGGGGCCTGAACAAGTGAAGAAAGCGAGGCTACAAACATTGATGACTGAATTTGACAACTTGAAGATGAAAGATACGGGCACAATCGACGAGCACACTTCAAAACTATCCGGAATTGCTTCTAAATCAGCCGCACTGGGAGAATTCATTGAATAACGTAAGATGGTAAAGAAGTTCCTCACAAGTCTTCCCAGACGATTTATTCACATTGTTGCCTCGATTGAACAAGTGTTAGATCTCAAGACAATTAAATTCGAAGATGTTGTCGGGCGACTAAAAGCGTACGAGGAGAGGGTAAAAGAAGATGTTCAATAGGAGGAGAATCAAGGTAAATTACTATTCTCAAAAACTGAGTCATATAATATAAATCTACACCATGAATCAAGGGGTAGAGGACGGGGAGGTTCAAGTTCGTCAAAGGGTCGAGGTCGAGGTCGCGGTAGGGGGCAACACTCAAAACCATGGTCAATGTGACACCACGAAAAACCATGATGATCAAAAGGATAAAAAACGGGATATGTCAGAATATTAAGTGTTACCGTTGTGACAAGTACAGTCACTTTGTTTCAAGATGCCCGGATTCAGCCCGAAACCATGAAGCTAATGTTAATGAGATGCAAGAAGGAGATGCAGAATGAACCTTTTTCATGATGAACCTTGAAATGGTATTCTTGAACGAGGACAAGTTCATCCCCGCCAAGATCAAGAACTACAGCGATGAAGATAATGTATGGTACTTGGATAATGATGCGAGTAATTATATGACCGGCAATTATTCATACTTTTCGGAATTAAATGAGCAAATAACCGGACATGTGAGATTTGGAGACGGGTCGTGCGTGGCAATAAAAGGGAAGGGTTCTATTCTGTTTGAAGGAAAAAGCGGAGAGCAAAAGATGTTGACCGACATATACTATATTCAGCCTTGGACAAGCTACAATATCTGGGTGTGATAATCGTCTCCAAGGTGATTACTTAACTATGCGAGACAAATATGGAAGATCGCTAATGAAAGACCCAAGAAACGCAAACCGCCTTTACAAAACCCGACTCAAAATTGGGAAACCGTGTTGTTTGCAAGCTAAGATTGATGAAGAATCATAGTTATGGCGTGCTCGACTCGGCCATATTAGTTTTGGTTCAGTGAATATGATGCACAAGCTTGCAAAAGGGGTACCGGTAATTAAACACCAAAATCAACTTTGCGAGTCTTGCATGGTTGGTAAACAAACCAAGCACACCTTCTCGAGAAAAGCAGAGTTTAGAGCAACACATATTCTTGAGATGGTGCATGGGGATCTTTGCGGGCCGATTGATCCTCCCACTCAAGCGGGTAACTTTTATATTTTGGTTCTTATTGACGACAATTCAAGATATATGTGGTCCTTTCTCTTAAAACATAAGAGCGACGCGTTTAATTTCATCAGAAGATTCAAGGCGGTAATTGAAAAACGAACTGGAAAAGAAATTAAAACATTCCATACGGATAGAGGTGGTGAATTTACTTCCAATGACTTTAATCGGTTCTGCGACCAAGAAGGCATAACACGAATGTTGAAGGCTCCTTATACACCTCAACAAAACGGTATAGTCGAACGAAGGAATCGAACATTACTCGAGATGACTCAGTGTCTTATAAAAGCAAGAGCTATTCCGAACTATTTTTGGGGAGAAGTTGTCCGGCATGCAACATTTATAATTAATCGCACACCTACGCGAGCACTGGTAGGTGTTACACCATACGAAAAGTTCTACGGAGAAAAACCCAACCTTGAAGACTTAAAAATATTCGGGTGTAATGTCTACGGAAGAATCATCTTGAAGCATTTGAAGAAACTTGATGATAGGTCAAAACCATTGGTGTATTTTGGCAAAGAACACGGTTTGGGAGGATACCGTCTGTTTAATCCACGTAAAAATAAAATTGTTATAAGTGTTCGTGTTGACTTTGATGAGAAAAGAGGATGGAACTGGGAATATCTACCTGAAAATTTAAATCAACCAAAGTGATCTAATGTCTTTTACTGTTGTTTGGGGTGACACAAAACAAGTAGGTTCTGGGCCTTCAACAATTGGGCCTACCACCATAGCCCACTCGGTCGCTTGCACCAGCAGCCTGTCTGCAGCAGGCTCGAAACAGCCCACAACCATGCAGAACAGCAGCTCAGATGCAGCTAATTCAAGCCAGAAAAGCAGCGATCAAGATCAAATAGTATCATTCAGTAGCCCAGTTCATGAAAACAATTCTGAAACAGATGAATCGGACACCAACAACAATGTTGTACCCACTCCAGTATGTCATTCAGCTCGTATTTTAGTTCTACCTTCAAAATTAAATGATTATGAGTTGAATATGAACAAGTTACTGTTAACATGTGATGAGGAACCAAGGAGTTTTTTTGAAGCAAAAGACAAACCGAAATGGATCAAAGTGATGAAAGCAGAGATTGAGTCTATTCAGAAAAATAACACGTGGAAGCTCATGTCTCTTCCGAAAGACAATAAACCGATTGGGTTAAAATGGCTATTAAAATAAAAAGGAATGCAGATGGTTCCATTAATAAGTACAAAGCACGCTTAGTCGCCGGTAACTCGACTCGAGACAATACGACTCCTGATTGCTCTTGTAGCCAGGAAGGGATGGAAGATTCATCATCTTGATGTTAAAACAGCCTTTCCTTCATGGAGACTTAAAAAAGGATGTTTATGTTACTCAACCAGAAGGCTTTGAGAAACCGGGTGAAGAAAAGAAAGTTTACAAGTTGATGAAAGCTTTGTACGGCCTACGTCAAGCACCAAGAGCGTGGAACGTAAAGCTTGATGGCATTTTAAGAAATATGGGATTCCATCGGTGCTTGCAAGAAAAAGCTGTATATAGAAAGGTGCATAATAATGACTTTATCATTGTTGCTGTGTATGTGGATGACCTATCCGTGACAGGGACGAGTTTAGAGTTTATAAAAGAATTTAAAAGGAAGATGGCATCTCAGTTTGAAATGTCGGACCTTGGTGAGTTAACATATTACTTAGGTATCGAGGTATCTCAAGATAAAGGTTGTGTGAAGATCAAACAAGAGAGCTTTGCCTTGAAAATTCTTAAAGAAGTCTGTATGAATGATTGTAATCCTACAATGTGTCCAATAGACCCGGGGCTTAAGCTGTCAAAAGCATAAAAGGAACCAAAAGTAAATGCTACTAAGTATAGAAAAATAGTGGGTTGTCTGCGTTATTTGTTACATACTCGTCCAGATTTGTCATACTCTGTCGGGGTTGTCAGTTGTTATATGCAAAGCCAAAGAGAATCACATGCGGCTGCCATAAAACAAATTCTACGTTATCTACGGGGAACGGTTTCCTATGGGATAAAATATGAAGGTCGTGAAAATATGAAATGAGTGGGGTATAGCGATAGTAGTCACAATGTTGATCTGGACGATGGCCGAAGCACCACAGGTCATATCTTATACCTTGGGTCCTCCCCAATCACTTGGTGTTCTAAAAAACAAGCTACCGTGGCACTATCCTCATGCGAGGCTGAATTCATGGCAGCGACTGTTGGAATCAAACAGACAATAGGATCGGAGATAAGCAAAACACAACAAGATGGCCAAAGCTTCTGCATAATTTCACAACTTCAATGGATAAACTTACAGAGACTCTTGACCCTTTTTCTGAATATCAAAAAACAAAGCTGACAATTACTTTAAATAATAAACAAACTCAACAACTTACTCCTAAAAAACAGCAACAAAACCAACGGTTAAAGTAAACATGCAAGCCCACTCTTCACATTTCCTTTGACCGATTATTATTCAGAAATAAACTTAGTCAGCAATAACTCACGTACACTTAGCCACGTCATCCTTCATTCTCCCCCTGACGTGCTAAGGTTGGTTCAAACATGCCCACCATCTTCTTTATTTCACTGAACTTGATCCTTGGAAGAGGTTTTGTGAGAAAATCTGCCTTCTGTTCCTTCCCACTTACATGCTCAACCTCAATTAACCCTTCATCAACACATTCACGAATAAAATGATACTTGGTATCTATGTGCTTACTATGCCCATGAAATACCGGGTTTTTCATCAAGGCCAAAGCTGCCTCGTTATCAACCAGCAGCTTAACACTCTTCATCTTCACACCGGTTAACTCACTGATGAAGTTCCTCAGCCACAACGCTTGACACGAAGCTGCTGTAGCTGCCATTAATTCAGCTTCGCAGGAGGAAAGAGCCACCGTTCTTTGCTTTTGAGATGACCATGTGATAACATTACCTGAGAAGTAGAAGATAGTTCCAGTAGTCCCTTTTCTTCCTTCTTTATCATCACCAAAGCTGCTATCACTATAACCAACAAGCTGCTCATCTCCCCCGACTCCATATTCCAAACCGGTCTTCAACATACCCTTTAGATACCTCAGAATGTGCTTAACCGCTGCATGATGCGACTCCTTCGGTTTCTCCATATATCTACTCACCACTCCCATGGAATAACACAGATCGGGTCGAGTGTGAAGTAGATAATGAAGGCTCCTGATTATACTTCTATACTGAGTTGGATCAACACACTTTCCATCTTCATCTTTGGTCAATTGAAGCTTGTTCTCCATAGGATAGTGACTTGAATTGCAATTTTCCATACTTGCCATCTTTAAAATCTTCTTAGCATACCCAGTTTGCAAAGGGTAATTCCTGTTGCATTTTGCTTTATCTCAATACCAAATAATATGTTAGAAGACCCAAGTCACTCATATCAAAACAAGTCTTCATCTTTGCTTTAAAACTGAGAATATCCTTCTCTTTTGTACCTGTCACAATAATATCATCAACATAAACCCCCAAAATTAACAACAAATCACCACGCTTCATCGTATAAACAGCCGGCTCATGAACACATTTCTTGAAACCGAGCTCTTTCAGGGTTTTATCAAGCTTTGAGTTCTAGGTTCTGGGCGCTTGCTTAAGCCCATACAAGGCTTTATGCAACTTGAACACATGCCCTTCTTTTCCTTTGACCTCGAACCCTTCTGGCTGTGACACATACACCTCCTCTCGAAGATCACCATTCAAGAAAGCGGACTTTACATCTAGTTGATGTACAAGCCACCTTCTTGAAGATGCTATAGCTAAGATTACCCGGATGCTTTCAATCCGAGCTACAGGTGCAAACGCATCTTCAAAGTCGACTCCTTTGTGTTGGACATAGCCCTTTGCTACAACTCTTGCCTTGTGCTTTGTCACATTCCCGTTTGCATCCTTTTTTATCTTGAACACCCACTTCAACCCTATTACCTTTTTATCGTTAGGCAATCGGGTTAAAGTCCATGTCTTGTTCTTCTTTATAGCATCCAACTCAGTTTCCATGGCCTTCATCCAATTTTCATCCTCCATGGCTTCTTTAACCGAAACTGGTTCTTCCTCCGCTAATAAGAGGCCTTCACGTTCGTACATGGCCTTCACTTCCTCTTCTGTCATAGCATGTCCTCTTTTTTCAATTTGTGTAAGGCTTTGCATGCCTTGTACACCGACTTCTTCTGGAGAGAGAGAGACATACTAGACATTGTGAACTTTGATATAGGAGATAGGGTTGTACCACTAGCTTTCCATGTGGTACTTTCTCTTGGTGTAGAGACATCACCACGTGATGGTGCAGAAACATGGAATGAAGCATTGCTTTTTTCTTTTGAAGTGGTACCATGGTTGGATGGGGTCCCATCCATAGAGCCGTCCCTTTCATTGTTTCTTTCAAGGCCCTTTTCATGCTCACCACCTCTCATATTTTATGTGAGAGATACATCTTCATTAATTACTTGTGGGCCTTGCATGTTACCAACTTCAAAACATCTTTTGTAATCGGCAGAGGAGGTATCCGAGAATATTGAATTGCTCTTCCAATTCCATTGACTTGTCTTATCAAAGACAACATCACGTGACACCACGATCCTATTTTCAATTGGATTGTACAATCTATAAGCCTTGGATCCTTTCTCCATTCCCACGTGAACCATAGGACAACTTCTATCTTCAAGTTTCTTTATATGTGACTTCAAGTTCTTCACATATGCTAAACACCTTCAAGTACTTCACACTTGGTTTTCTTCTCTTGAATGCTTCAAATGGAGTCACGTTCTTTACTGCTTTAGTTGACAATCGGTTCAAGATGAACACCGAATGCCTCACAGCCTCAGCCCACAGTGCATTTGGAACACACATAGATTTCCGCATCAAACGTGTCATGTTTAAAATAGTTCGGTTCCTCCTTTCTACAACACCGTTTTGCTGCGGTGTGTAAGGAGCGGTCGTATGGCATCTTATACCTTCAGCCATACAAAACGCCTTGAAAGCATTCGAGTTAAACTCCCCACCACGATCGGTTCGTAGTGTTTTAACACGATGCATTCCTTCCTTTTCAACATGTGCTTTAAATACTTGGAAGTGTTCTAGTGCATCTTTTGATTTTAACAAATAAACCCACATGTACCAACTATAATCGTCTACCAAGAGCAGAAAATAATTGTTACCTCCCACCAAGTTTGGAGTTATCGGACCGCACAAGTCTGCATGAATTAATTCCAATGGCTTCGTCGCTCTCCACTCAGCTTCACCTGGGAACGAGAGACGTGTTTGCTTTGCCACCAAGCATCCTTCACACATCTGCTTCGGGTGATGAATCGTTGGCAAACCGTTTACATAATGCTTTCTACCCATCAATTCCACATCATGAAAGTTGGCATGGCCCAACCTTGCATGCCAAACCCATTCAACATCATCCAATTTTGATAGTAAGCATGTGGGTTGTATAGTTTTCAAAGACAGTTTGTACAACCTATTAAGAGACCTTTCCACTTTCATTATTAGTCTTTCTCTTTCATCGTAGAGTCTCAAATACTTTCCATACATATTAACTTTATAGTTTGCTTCTGTCAACTGACTAAGACTGAGTATATTTGCAGTTAAAGCTGGAATAAAGTATACCTCTCAATTATAAGTTGATCTCCATTCTTGCAGAACAACACATTTCCTATTCCTTTGATGTGCACTCTGGACCCATCGCCAAAACAAACATTCCCAGTCACACTTTCATCAAGATCAGCAAATACCTCCTTTAAACCAGTCATGTGGTTGCTTGCACCATTGTCAAGATACCACAGACTCTTCTTGGACTTATTCCAGTCACCATTCAATTCTGGAAATACCTTCTTCTCATTCAACAGAACCATAGATTCCATTTTTTCACCACACACGTTCAACAAAAGTGTAGGTTCATCATCTTGGTCCTCGGTAAGATGTACTTCTTGATCTTGTTTTTCTTCATGCTTACATTCAGAAGCGTAATGACCGAGCTTCTGACAGTTAAAGCATTTCACGTTGCTTTTATCTCATGTATGGTTCCAACCACCGGTTTCTTGTGATGAACCGCTACCCCCACGGTCACCTCTTCCACGAGACAAACCCCTTCCTCTCGATCCACTCCGGCCTCCTCTTGCACTCGTTCCTCGACCACGACCACCTGTCATGGTTTGCTTCCCATTTCTCTTCTGGGTAGCGCCATCTGTTTTAGAGAACATTAGAGTGCTTGCATTACTTGTGATACCTTGCCGAGCTCTCAACCGATCTTCATAAGCCTTCAAACGCCCAATGGCCTCATCGAATGGCATCGAATCGAGATCCGAATATTGCTCGATGGAGGCAATTATCTGCAGAAACTTATCCGGTACAGCATCGAACAGCTTCCTCACTAACACCGAGTCATCTAACGTCTTCCCGATGCTATTATACCGTGATTTAAAACCAGATAATTTTCCAGTAAACTCGTCGATAGTCTCACCTTCCTTCATTCGTAGCGCTTCAAATTCGCTCTTCAACGTGTGCAAACAAGACTTCTGTACCCTCTCCACACCTAAATACCGTGTTTTAAGGGACTCCCATATCTCGCTTGCGGTTTTCTTCTTCGCAACCTGCAGTAGAACGTCTTCGGGTATAGCACCAAAAATGAGAGCACGAGCAACCTTGCTCTTCTTCTCATCAACTTCCTTCCCTTCTGGACATTCAACAGATTCCCACAACCCGTGAGCATCTAAGATAGCCTCCATTTAAATCACCCATGTAGTGTAGTTTGTTGGAGTTAACATGGGACATTGGAGTGAAACACCATGACTTTCTTTCACAATAGAAGAAGAATTAGGGATGATCTCCATTGGATTGAGACGTAGATACTTGGGCATAACCTGTGCTCTGATACCAAAATGTTGGAATCAAACAGACAATAGGATCGGAGATAAGCAAAACACAACAAGATGGCCAAAGCTTCTGTATAATTTCACAACTTCAATGGATAAACTTACAGAGACTCTCGACCCTTTTTCTGAATATCAAAAAACAAAGCTGACAATTACTTTAAATAATAAACAAATTCAACAACTTACTCCTAAAAAACAGCAACAAAACCAACGGCTAAAGTAAACATGCAAGCCCACTCTTCACATTTCCTTTGACCGATTATTATTCAGAAATAAACTTAGTCAGCAATAACTCACGTACACTTAGCCACGTCATCCTTCAGCGACTGTAGCTGCGTGTCAAGCGATATGGCTACGAGAGTTACTTGCAGAATTGACTGGATTAGATAAACAAAAGGTGCTAATTCGAGTTGATAATAAATCAGCTATTGCATTATCGAAGAACCCGGTCTTCCATGGTCGAAGCAAACACATCCATACACGATATCACTTTATCCGTGAGTGTGTAGAAAATGAACAAGTAATAGTTGAACATGTATCTGGAAACAAACAGAAAGCAGATCCGCTAACGAAAGCCTTGGTGCGCATAAGGTTCAAGGAGATGAGATCGTTACTTGGAGTGCATGAGTTACCACCTTCGGCTCAGAAATTCGGGGGGTGATTGTTGGTGAATTGTCTGATCTGATTGTGGTGTATATCTGGATCAAGATCAGCTTCATAAATTGAAGTGTAGTCCAAGTTTATCTTGTATATTAATTTATACATGATAGTTATCGGTTCCTTGCTTTATGGGATTATTAGATAACTATGTGGTTTAAATTAATAGAGTCGTAATTGTAGTCTAACATGTTTTGAGTAGGCTATATAATCCGAGTTAGGGATTGGAATTTGTATTGGAGTTTTTGTGATAGTTTTCTTCAATAATACTCAAAGTATTTGGCCTTTGATTGTTTTCTATACGTCTCTGATTACCATAAAAATGAGATGTGTATGTTTTTAAATTTAATAATTTAACAACTAAGTTCACTTTTTTCATCCCTCTGGCAGCTGCCTATCTGTCACTTCTTTTTTCTTTTTCTTTGCACTGCTATCACATAACTTGACCCCAAAGTGACAAATTCTTCAGGATCATTGTACTTATATCAGTTAACAGTGGCTTCCATGATTGGTTTTGCTTTGATCTTTTGGTTTCAGTTAGAGACAGCCAGTGGGGGTTGTGATAATGATGCTGATCAATCTCGAGGTCACATGATATCGTTCTTTTGGGGTTTAACATCAGGTGCTGCTGATCAATTTCAAGATCAAACACCTTGAACTTGTTATATGTTTGTTTGGGTAATAAGTATAACTCCAGGCTTACCTCCACTGTCGACACCATAAACATTGTCCGGAAAAAAAACAGCCTGCATATATTGTAACAGAATTGGAGGTACATGAGACAATTTGCAATAGAAGTGTGGTAGTGGAACTGCTTGTAAATGATAGCTAGAGATAGATGAATGGCACCGAGATTGAGGTGACACACGTTTTATTTCTTCTACTTTACTTGAAGACAACATATACATGCCTACATTCTATCCAAGAAAAAGAACTGGTCCAGTTTTATTACAAAAAGGATAAAAAAGATATGTTCTTTATGGGTTCAATCAGTCCTTTACTAGGTACAGTGACTTCCACTACCAATCAGATCGATAATATGTTATAAGACTGGGAGTAAACACCTTTCATCTCATTGAATATAGCACCTGAAAGAGGCATTATAAAAGATCAAGACAACATATACAGGGCGGACTTGAAGGGGGGCTGGGCGGGTGACCGTCCAGGGTCCGATCTCCTCACGGGCCTGGAATTTTTAAAAAAATTTATATTTTATATATATATATATATATATATATAATATATATATATATATATATATAATATATATATATATATATATATATATATATATATATAATGAGTATAAACTGTTAATAAACCCATTAACAAACTCAATAACATTTAATTTATTTTAGCCTATTAAATCTTACCTTAGAGCCAATTAACATTTAAATAGCTTAGCCAATACCATTTACCCAATTTAATGTAATAATACCTAAATTTAAAAAAAAAATCTCATTCAAGATTTCAAGGGCATAAGTTAGAACACCGAGTGGTGATCGACTTTGGCACTTCGATCGCATCATACAAGTTATTCGGTTTAAACATTATATATGGACCCAGGTTTCTTGGGAATTCTCGAGTCCCGCACTGCACATATATGCATGCTATTTTCAGTTTCTTAAGATATCAGTTAACATGCTCAAGATAGTAACATACCAAACTAATTCCACATGAAGATATTGGTATTACAAACATAGGGAAGGAAAGAATCAATAATGATAACAATAACATAGAGAAGGAAAGAAAACAACATCTGGCACACACCAACTAAATTATTGAAATCCTACACGGTAAATAAAAAGTTCATTACTAAACTAGATATAATAGAGCCATAATCTACATCTATTTTCAATACCTCGCCACATAATTTAACCTTCGTGTTAGTAGATGCAACGCAATAGCACGTCCTATCAGGATATGTGAATGCATTTAAAAAGTATGCAAGCTCCCCTTCAGTAGTTCAACAAGCGGTTCTTTCAGAGGGTACTTTCTTGAAGCACATAATAGACTATGTTCCAATATGTGATGAATTCCAGTAGAATCTTTCCTGCATTACAAGATGGATGAAGGGACAATTCGTGTAACATTTAGATACCATAAATAATTAGGTGTTAATCTGTGTATTATAATAAAGTTCTAAAGTTGCATAATTGGGGTATAGTTCTCCAAATTACATGTCCCCAAAAGAATCCCATATGCTGGTGGTGCAATGTCAATCCCGGTGTAAGATTTGTAATAAATTTCATATCAATTCTCCATTCGAAAATTGTTCAGAAACTCTATCTCGTTGTCAACGGAATGAAAGGAAGTTAGATAAAAGACTGTAGGAAGAACAAAATGCAGCTTCTATGGGCGATGATGTTACAAGATTTCCATGGTTTGTTTCTCTGTTTATTATGGTTAACCGTTGTCCCAAAACATAAATTGCTCAACAAAGTTAGTAGAGTAAATTATTATTTCCATTCTTTGCATTTGTCAATTTTAATTAATTGAATTCCTTATGTTTTAAAATCTCTCTTTTAACAGGCGAAATGTGATGATAGTGATGGAGAGAACAAAAAGTGTGTTTGTGTGAGAGAGAGAGAGAGAGAGAGAGAGATGTAGAGGGTGTTTAGATGGTGGCCTTTGCTAGAGGTGGAGGTGATGGGCGATTGTTATTGTCGATAGGTGGGTAGGGGTGGATGGTGGTTGTGATGAACCGAACAAGATGGGGAGGCTAAGGTTTGTGGTTGATTTTTTTTCAAGTTAATAGGCAAAGAAGATGATATGGGTGGATAGCACAAGTTCTCTTCTGATACTTTAAATTCTAAAGGGTATTTTTGTTTTTTTAACGAAAGGTTTAACAGAATAACTAACGTTGTTAGCCATTTAAATTCAAATGAAGATAAAAAGAAAATGTCGAGGCGAAGAAAGTTTTTAAAATTTCAGGAATTCAGATAGTCGAAAAAATAAAACGCTAGGGATGCAGATAAAAATTTACTCAAGTTTATAAAAAAGTTATTTATATATTGTTTTCATCATGTTATAAAGGTAACTCTTATTGAATCTTTTATATTGTGCTAAAAATATTTTGCTTACTAAAAATATCAATCAATCATAAAATATTAGTGCAAAAAAAAAAAGTGAGACCTGGTTCTAAATGCAACATGGGTGTTGAAATTTGCAATGCTCAACATTAGACAATGCGCCCGTGTTGGGGCCTATCACGATGAGGAACAACCCCACCCCCCACCCACACACGTGCCACGATATGCACGTGATAGGTTTTGCCGTGAGTTGGTTCAGGATATGCATCATTTTGACTTCACACTTCCCAAGCAATTTCTAGTCATTTAACGGCTTACTTGAGTTAAAAAAAATTCATTATTTTTTTAAAACACACACACATATATATATATACACTACTATATATATACTTGATGAAACCTACAAAAATTTATATACACTACTCTAATTCTTCTTCGCCATATTTCTAAAAGTGGAATATTCTTCATCATCTTCATCATGCGATTCCTCCTATCGTGATAAATTGTTCGCTAACGCGGGGCGCATATCGGACCGACTTATTTCATCGATCAGTTGGGGATATGAAGCGTGAGTTTGAATATTTCCTAGAAAGAGAAGACACAAGAAATAAATATGGTTTCATGACTTTACAAAAATGTATGTTCGCTATCCGTCAGTTGGGATATTGTTATTAAGGTATCATTGATCTATACAGAAAAAATATACGAAAAAACCAACATAAAATAACATTAAAAAATACACCAGCTACATGAAGAGGTACATGGTTTTCTAGAGATGCTAGGGAGCATCGATTGTGTGCATTGCAGGGGTTCAAACTGTCGCATTGTTTCGCTGGGTCAAAACTAGTGTGGTGACCATCCACACCCGACTACTATGCTTGACGTTGTGGCGTCACAAGATTTTTGAATTTGGCATGCTTTATTCGGTGTTGCAGGGTCAGACAACGATATATGTTTTGGATCAATCACTCATTTTTTACGACTTGATAAACGAGGTTGCACTCGGGCGTTCATTTATTGCAAATGATATGGAGTAAGAGCATGGGTAATGTCTTACCCATGGGATTTATCCAGAGTATTCAACATTCCTGAAATCGTTTACGTATCACAATTCGGATGATCAAAGAAGTTGATATTATAAAAGCTTACAAATCCAAAAGAAAAAAATATATCAAGCAAGCATTTGATGTGTTGAACAATATGTGACACAACATTGCCGATCTAGAACATACATGGCATAAGAACATCCAGAATGCATTGTATGTTTGCATGATTTTACGTAATATGAGTTCAGAAAATAAATGGCTAGCGAATTGTCAAAACTATGAAGACAACACCACCGTCTTAGTAGAGCTAAACGAAGAACAAAGACAAGCAAATCATATGAAGATACACAACCAAGAAGTATCTAATAATCTAAATCCAAAATGGTCAAACATTTGTGGAGAAATCATATCAGTGAAGTTTGAAATGTTGTTTTTCCTTGTAGTTAATATTAAAAAATATTTGATTAATAGTTTACAAATAAATAATGTTTTGTTGTTTATATTGTTAATTTTAATGTTTCTTAAATAAATTTTTTGTTAGAATAATAAATTTATAGTACGTGTCTAAAAATAAATAGACTAATAATTAATTATTTATGATTATGCGATCATTAAAAAGATTTATGATCACTATCACACCACTACCATCATCTTACCCTATCACACGCTGTTGACATGTCTCCTTACTTGAAAGTATTTTTTTTCCTATCACACACTCCATTACTAAATCACTCGATGACTTACTTTCTATGAAATTTATTTATTAGGGTACAATGAATTTCTTGTTGTGAATCTTTTTTTAAGATTTAAAAATGTCCATGCCTTTGTGGCAGCTCGATGTTAAATAAAATGCATATCGACGAATATTGCAATTGTATCCATTTTTTTATAAAATGTTATATATCTAAAGTTATAAAAAAAATCAAATTTTGAACTCAGTCTGTTTTCAAAAAAATTATATTTTATTACCGACATATTTGTGCGTAATATAGTAGAAACTTTTTCCTTTTTGATGTGATCATCATCCGTTTTTAGAAAACAAAACAACGACAACAACAATCTTAAAAATTAAAATAAAAATTAATATGTGTAGTGTATGTGAAAATCTTATCTCATTTGATAAGATGCACACATGTGTCGGACGGTTGATTGGTTTTTTTCTCAGGCAGTATATGTGAAAATCTAAACACGGTAAACATATAGAAATATATGGTTAATAAGTTTGTTTCATCATCTAACAAATCAAGAAGCTTTTTGTTTGTGTTTCGAAGGCTTTTGAGTTAATGTTGGGAGTCCAAATATACTGATTTTATTTATAACAACGTAAAAAATATAATTCAGTATCCTTTTTTTTAATTTCTGTTGGGCTTTGTTTCATATATAGGCTTTTGTTGCTGTATGATTGGGCCTGTGCATTCTGTGATACTGGTGGATTAGGCTTGATAGTAGAGATGGGCAAATCGGGTTTGGGCCGTACCCGGGCCCGGGTACAAACCGGGTTTGGGCCCAACCGGGTTTTTTGTACCCGGGTATTGGTGAACCCGGGTACGAACCCGGGTCGGGTTCAGCTGGATACAAACCCTACCCGGTATACCTAGGTAGGGTTGGGTTGGGTCGGGTTCGGTTCGGGTATGAAACCCGGGTTCAACCGGGTTTTTTCCTTTTTTTTTTTTTCTTTTTTTCTTTTCTTGTGTGTGTGTCGAACACCGGGTCGTATGTTTTTTTTTTCTTATATTTTCTTTCCTTTTTTTTTTTTTTCTTTTCCTAACCGGGTTCACTTGAATGACAAAAATTTAAACAACTTAATATATAAATATACAAATCTTGAGCAGAAAAGGTTACACTTATAATATACAAATATTAAATACTTTTTATATAAAACATTTGAATGATAAAGAAATTTAAAAAGAACATGAAAGACATATAATATTAAAACAACTTAAAAATAACAATATCGTCTAATTTTATCTACTACGAGATGCTTGATCAAATGCTAATTCTTCATCGGATATGCGAGAAGATACTCCGTCTTCTACCTCTTCATCATGTACTTTAGCTTCGAGTGTAATCTCGTCTTCGAGGCTTGTTTGGTCTTGTATACGATCCGTTGCGTCTAAGTGATCCTTTAAACAAATGCACATCTCCACTGCTTCCGGAGTTAGTCTTGTTCTTCGTAATGATATTACCCTACCACTAAGAGAAAAAGCAGATTCCGAAGCTACCGTAGAAGCTTGGACGCTTAGTAAATCACGGGCCATAGCAGAAAGAATCGGAAATTGAGATTCTTTTCCTTTCCACCAAGCCAAAATATCGAATGCACGATAATCTTCGGTAGTCATAGTGGAAATAAAATCCGTTCCACTATATCTACCGAGCTCACTTGTTGGGGTGTTACCCCTTTGACGTTTAGCCGTCACATCCCGAACAACATTCAACATAGTCAAAACAGGGTCTTTAACCGAGGTACTAGCACTTGAGGTTGATCCGCTTGGCATGGTTATATTTATTTAGGCCCATATCTATTTAAATAAAAATTATAAATTGTTTTCAAATTATGATTAAAATTTTCTTTTGCCTCGTTTGAAAAATCAGGGTTTTCGTCATGCATATCCAAATTGACATTTATCTCATCTATCAAACATTCAACACCCGCAACATTTAGAAACGGATTTAAAGGCACACGTAAAAACGGGTGGTAAGTCCTTAAAATATTTTTTAAACTTTTCTTTCATTGGTTCTATCATTTGATTAAACATATTATTTTTATTTTGAAAATTTTTAAAATTCAAAGACATAAAATATAATTCTTGAAGCACCGAATAACTAGTGGAATAATAAACTCCCGATAATTTTGTTGTTGAGTTTTTAAAAACATCAAGAAACTCGGATAGACGTTGAAGATTCTCCCAACCCGCATCCGGAGTCGGGTCGGGTTCGGGTCGGGTTCTAAGAAATTCTAGAAAATCATACCCGGTTCTAACCCTATGGGTTTTTTTCGGGTCCTAACCGGGTATACATATACCGGGTCGTACCCGTACCCGGTTCCGGGTCGGGTCCACCGGGTCGGGTCCGAACCCGGTTTTTGTGCCCAAGTCTACTTGATAGTGTCTTTGGTTGGATCGCTGCATATTGGAGTCGGGTCAAGTCTTTCCATTGTGTGACCCGTATCGTCTCTGTCTCACGCGCAGACCCTCCTCCGGGTGGATAGTTCACTGGGTGATTTGTTTTCTATTTGGTTTCTATAAAAGGAAGAGAGAGAATTTGAGAGTTCTCTTCTCTCGATCCTTCTTGTTCATAAACTCTCTTGTTCTCTCTGGTCATATCGATCTGTGTTATTGTTGATTCATCATGATTGTTTCTAGTTCTTGATCTTGTTTCATTGTTTAGTTTTAGGTCGTCATTTTGATGGTCTAAAATTGTTCTTTCTGTTGATACTATTTTTTTCTAATCTACTAGGGTTTGTTGTTCTTGGTTTGGAATACATGATCACATGCAACTAGAAAGCACAATTAGTAACCAAATGATCATTTTCTAAAGTTGATTTCAAGGTGACGTGTTAGATCTTATTTACGTGGGCTTGCATTATGATATGTGACATTTGTACAATTGTACATCATATGATGGATTGCTAGATTGTTTTTTTTCTTCTAAACATAATGTTGGAGCCAATGGTTCCAAAGCAAAGGTCTTGGTGATGCTGACTAGGTTTTTGACATATCACGCATTTGATATTGAAAATGCACTCCCCTTAGAGTGTAGATTCTATACTACTTTCTTCCTTTTCATATGTTATGATGTTGCGTTTTGCATGCAGGTTTGCCTATGCTTTTGATCGGTAAATACACGGGTGATTGGTAAGTTTAAACAAACTGTTTTTAGTTTTTGCGTCAAAGTGATAGCCTTACATTGTATTTTTACCCGTCTTTTGAAAATTGGATTTATTGTGGTTTTGCAAAGTTCCTCATGCAACACACGTGAGGAACATTTCTATTTAAGGGAAAAAAAACTCAAATTGTTATCACGAACAACATAGGAAGAACTACTTTTCACTCCTCTCATTTCTCCATCCATTGTACTAACTATTAGAGCATTCAAAGTAGATTGTCTATCGCTATCCATATAATTACATAAAAAATTATTAATTTTTCACTTTTATTTTCAATTAAATAATACTTTATATACCTTTATCATTATATTTTTTCTCTCCTTCACTCACAACTATTTTCAAAAATATTAAAAAAATTTATAGGGACTCAACGATTATTCACCAAATATACAGATGAACAGTAAGATTTTTTTCTACTCCACTCGTAAATATTTATAATCATTCCTTATAATATAAAAAACACACTCATATATTTATTGGGAATCCACTATGAATGTTATTAGTAACTTATGGTTATTAACTTATATCAATCTTGTTATGATTTAATATAATTATATTCATTATCCCAATTTTCAACCTTGCTATAAATCTACTTGAATACTACTTTATATACTTCAAAGCTACAAAGGACCTCGTACATTTAATCAGCAAATTTCAAACAATATGCTCTAGTAATTTCAACGCTTTTAACAAGTCTTTATCACTCCTGTTATTCATCACATTCAATTTTAATTGCTTAACATAAAACAAACTCTAAACCAATCCACATTTAGTTAAAATCTCATAACAATTCAAACTTCCAAACATATTAAAAAATACACTAAAAACAAATAGATTAATCCAAACCTCTTTAGACCAAATGTAATGGGGCATCATAACTCTTTAAAACACTTTTATACCACCAACTAAGCATTATTGGAGTGTTATAGGTGGGGAGCGTTTCCACCATAATGTCACAACTTCTCATAAATCTCATAATTAGGTAATGACTGATAGGGATAATAAAGATTTTAACCATTACACATGTTTTTAACTAAAAATAATAATAAGCAGGGACGGAATCAAAGCAATTGATATGGAGTCAAGTGACCCCACATAAATTCTTGTTTTATATATTAATTATATTAGAGCATTTACAGCCGGGTTCTTATTTTTATATGAGTGGGTGTAGTATATTTTTGAAGTAGTTATGAGTGGATGAGAGAGAAAAGGTAATGATAAAAGTATAAAAAAAATATTATTTAATTGAAAAAAAAAAAGTTAAATAAATTTTTTAATATAATTATAAGGATGAAGATTTGAGAAGAATTTTGAATGCTCTTACTCAAAGTTTGATGACCCCATAGTTTATTCTACACTGATCCCATTACATAATATACAAGACAGTAAAAAGAAAAGTCAAAGACATTGTATTGATAAGATTAATTTAATTTCTCCTGCCCTCGAATTCCAAAATCACCGCTTCAAAACCTTTTGTTTGTTTTTTTCTTTTTCTTTACATAGTTTGCTCTTTAGTGCATATGCTTCTTTTAATTGAGAGTGTTTCTTATAGTGTTTTTGTTAATTTTACCCTGGTTTACTACTTACTGAACAATACATAATTTTTTATTAAGGTTTTAGTATAGTTCTTGTTAGGTCTAGATGTCTTGTATAGGTTTAGATGATGGATCAAACTCTTGTAATCACTCTTTGTAATTATAATTTTGATGATATAATATAATGCATTGAGTACATGATGAGTTTATGAATTGCATGATATATTGTATCTCATAATATATGTGTTGATTTATGTATGATTGCAGGAAACATTAAATGTAGTCAAGTTGAAAAAATTGACTAAGTGTAGAACAACTGCGGATGAACAAATGGCTCTTCCGTAGATGTTCTCAGTAATACAACTGGTATGCATTCGTAGATCTCCTGAGGAAGAACAACAACAGCTGAACAAGTCCAAAGATCAAGTGAAGCTACTGAAGGAGAGATTGCCACTGAAGAACTAGTACAAGAACTCCTGCAGAAGCACAATCATAGAAGAACAAGCCCCGAAGACTAAGTGTTGCAGCGGAAGACTAAGTACCTGCGGAAGAATAAATTCCTACGGAAGACTGTTTAACACTTGAATGATTTCACATCATCAAGTAGTCAACAGAAAGTCAACAAGTCAACGTAACAGATCAACAACATTAATGATAGCAAAAGACATTTAATTCAAACGAAGATATTACATCACATCAACAATATTATTTGTGTTTAATTCATTGTAAATCACGAACTCCTATGCCGATAAATGTGGCAACGATTCGGATAGCTATAGGAAGTTAGCTTAATTATAGAAACAGGATAGCGAAAGATTAGCAATGTTTTAGAAACAGAATAAGATCTCTATATAACAAGAGATCAGGAACATGTAACACGAGATGATTAACAGACGATCAAGCAACATTAGATCATATAACAATCACAACAATAGAATCAATAGCAGCAGAGGCATTACAATCGATTGATTGTGATTATTGAGCAATCGTGGTTTGATTATTATTATATTTTGATTGTTCTTTATATTGTTTGATCAATTTCAAGTTCATTAATCAATTAAACAACAAGTATTGGTAATTCCGCAATCAATACTTGTTAAAATCAAATCTGATAATTCATATATCGATCCCTGGATTCTCACAAGTGGTATCAGAGTTGTTGTGTTTTCAAAATTAATTAACATGAGTAACTCAGTTGTTGGTGCTTATCAACCTTCTAAACTGGCAAACAGATCTAATTTCAAAACTTGGAAAATCAGGTTCAGGAATCATGTTAATTATATAGATTCTGATTTATGGGTTTCGATTACTAAAGGACCTTATATTCCACCTGCGTTAGGAGCGGATTATAAGGATAATAATCAACCTGTAAGTCTGAAAAATCTATCACCTGATGATGCTAAGAAAGTCAAGATTGACATCAAAGCCTATAGTATGCTTACTATGGCTTTACCTGAATATCTTTTGATCAGGTGTGAATCATATGGAAAATGCTGCACACACTGTGTGAAGGAAGTGACGAGATTAGGAGCATAAAGAAGGATACTCTTCGCTCACAATATGAAACTTTTCATCATATTGGGGGTGAGTCAGTTCCTCAACAATTGCATAGATTTATGCAACTTGTTATAGAGATGAACATCTTTGAACTTAAGTACAGCAATGAAGAGCTGAACAAAAAGATGCTTCATGCCTTACCAGAAAGTTGGACACAGACTGTGTCTATGTTCAAGAACACTATTGATTTGAAGGCAATAAGACTAGACACACTGGTGGCGAAGGTTGAAGCTTTGGAGCTAGATGAAAAAGACTAGAAACAAGAGTGTGAAAGCACCTATAGCACCTTATCAATTTAAAGAGTTAAAGAATGCTGGAAGTGCATTCATCTCCAATGAAGATGAAGATAACTCTTGTGATGAGAGTGAACATGAAGAAGAAACAAGCTTTTATGCTACCAAGTCTTTTAAATCAAGTACTCAAAACAATCAACATAGAAAGTCCAAAGGAAAAGTTGATGACTCCAAGAATAAAAAGAACAACAATCAAACAGAACCAATTACTGTGGTTCTGGAATCAGAAGAACAGAAAGCTGCTTTTGCAGCCTTTAGTTCAAGCTTTCAGGCTTATCTGGGAAGCACTTTGACTCCTGCATACTTCTGTCAACAAGATCTAGAAGAACTTCATCCTGATGAGGTAGAAGAGATGGATCTACAATGGAAAATGGTCATGATCGCCTACAGAGCCAAGTTGTACATGAAGAGGAACAAAGGACTGTCTGTAGGAGGAAGGTCAACTAAAATTAGTGTTGACAAGTCCAAAGTAAGATGCTTTAAGTGCAATTTATATGGACAATGCTCAAGAGAGTGTAACAGCAATCAACAACAATCAAGGGCTCAAGACAGCCTAGTCCAAGAAGTTTTACACAAGCTCAACTGACCAACTCATCCCCACCAACAACAAGCAACACTACAGGTACTAACAATGCTCAACAATCTAGTTTAATTATTTTGTAGGATGGTACTTGTGATTGGAGCATGTATGAAAAGGAAGTACTGAAGGAAAATCAAGCTTTGATGGCTAACATGGAAAACAAAGTTCCACCAATGGCCACAAAGGTAAGAGAAAGGTTATGTTCATCCACCTGTATTGATGAAGTTGAAAGATATAGAACACATGCTCAACAGTTAGCTGATAAAGTAAAAGAAACTCTACTTTTAAATGAATCACATGAAAGAGAACATAAACTTTATCAAGTCAAAATCAATTCTTTACAAAAGGATTTAGATAAACTTTTATGAAAGCACAAGTTGAGCATTTGACTACGTCTTTAACTAAGTCTATGTCAGATCATACATCTACTGAAGTGAAACTTCAAAAATTCTAACTGTCATCACAGCAATATGAGAAACTATTAAACTCTCATATTGAGTCAAAGAATAGCTCAGGTTTGGGATTTCATGTTGTTGCACCACCAGTAAATGATAATTACACTCCTTTACCTGAGTCCATGACTAACAGCTTATCTAATCACTTTGTGTCCAGTACCAAATCTGAGTCAACAGATAAAAATCATAATGATGTAACTAATGACAGTGAATCATTTGAAACTGAATCATCAAAATCAAAACTTTCAAAACAAAGTCAATCAGAATTTGATTATGATAACTGTGATGATCCGGATGAGGATGATGATGAGCCTCATAATATTGGTTTGGGTAATGGTAAAACTATTTTAAATGAACATCGAATTCCCAAAGTGTTGGATGAAATCAAGCTTCCTTACCTACCAAAACAAAGAAATTTGCTGAAGACCATTTACATAAGGATTGGTCAACTGAATGAAGGCATTCATGCTCTCAACAAACAAAACAAAAGAAAATCAGCAAAAAGAGCTTTTGGAAGATAACAAATTCACTTCAGCAGATCTCCTACGGAAGCAGTCTGAGAAAGCTGTAAAATCTGAGAAAATTCATAAACAATCATCCGTAGAAGAAATACGGAATATGAAAGAATCTACTGAAGCTTCATCCAGCATCAACAAGGTGAAGGAGTTGAAGCAAAAGAAGTCACTGAGTAAGAAAAAGGCAAAGGTAAAGGTTGCTTCTAATAGTGAAGCTGAAGAGAAGTACTGTAAATGGTGTGATATGCATAATCACAGCACAGAAGAGTGCTACTTCAGCAGCTATTGCTCAATATGTAATATGAACAATCACATGACATCTGATTGTCACTTCAACAAATATTGTGCAATATGCAACAAACACAATCACTCAACTCAGGAATGCTTCTTCAACAAAAAGAACAAAACAAAGATCCTCAAAAAGAAGCTAGCAGAGAACACTGAATGAGATTCACAATCTTCTGAGGATGATGATTCAAAAGTCTCAAAACAAAAGAAGCAACAACAAAAGAAGAAAGCTTACAAGACAAGGATAACAGCTGCTGAGATGCAAACAAAGAAAAAGAAGGACAAACAACAATTTCAAATCAAAACACCTCACAAAGATAACACTTGAAGAAGATGATGACTTCTTTGTTCATTTTGACAAAGGCAATCATGTACCTCAGTTTAAATCAAAGGATGCAAAAACATTTTCTGGGCAATCCTCAACATCAGGATCAAAGAAGAAGGCACTGAAGGAAGGAATGACTGACCAAGTCAGTATGAATCAAGATAAAATTACCTCAACATCATTACCAAAATCATCCTCACCCAAAACAAAACATAATGAATCAAATGATATTAAAATTAATTTAGAAACATCAAGGCTCATTCATGAGAAAGTTACTATATTAGATAATAATGGCAAGCCCAAGACCATCAAGGCTTGGGCACCTCGGTCTAATTAAGTTCATTATGTTTTGCGGGAACATCCAAGGAGGACTGACAACAAGTGGTATGTTGACAGTGGCTGTTCCAGACACATGACTGGAAACTGTTCTCTCCTTCATGACTTCAAACATAAAAATGCTTCATATGTAGCATTTGGTGGGGATAAGAAGGGAGGTAAAATCACTGGTGAAGGAATGGTAACCAATGAAGTTCTCAAATTTGAGAAAGTCAATTTTTGTGAAAATTTACAATTTAATTTACTAAGTGTATCTCAAATTTGTGATCAAAACTATACTACTTTCTTTGACAACTCATTCCAGAAGACTGGATCCTTCTCAAAGCACCAAGAAAAGGCAACACTTATGTGTTAGACATGAACAACACAACCATAACAAGTAAAGAAACATGCCTGATTTTCAAATCATCAGAAGATGAATCTCAACTGTGGCATAGAAGGATGGCTCACTCCAACATGAAAAACATGAATAAACTAGTGAAAAATGACTTAGTCATTGGTGTCCCTAAGAAAGAATTTTTCTGTTCTAATCACTATTTATCATGTTCTAAAGGAAAACAACACAAAGTGTCACATAAATCTAAAACAATTAACACTAACACAACACCACTGAATTTATTGCACATGGATCTTTTTGGTCCAACTAATGTATTAAACATTGGAAAAAGGAAATACTGTTTGGTGATTGTTTATGATTTCACTAGATTTACTTGGGTATTTTTCTTAAAACACAAAAGTGAAACATCAGAAATATTAATGGAGTTTATCACCAAGACAAAAAATCAACTTGATCTAAAAGTCAAAATTTTACGAAGTGATAATGGAACTGAATTTGTTAATTATGTCTTAGACTCATTTTGCAGGGACAAAGGCATAGCTAGGCAATTTAGTGCACCAAGAACTCCACAACAGAATGGAGTGGCTGAAAGAAGAAACAGAACTCTAGTTGAAGCAGCAAGAACAATGTTGGCTGATTCAAAGCTACTAATAACATTTTGGGCTGAAGCAGTGAATACAGCATGCACTGTTCAAAACAGGACATTAATAGTCAAAGAACACAACAAAAGACCCTATGAGCTTTTGTTTAAAATAAAACCTTTCATAGGATATCTTAGAGCTTTTGGGTGTCATGTGTCTGTCTTAAACACTAAAGAACAATTAGGAAAGTTTGCTGAAAAGGCATATGATGGTTTCTTTGTTGGGTACTCCTCAACATCTAAGTCATACAGAGTATATGTCCCACATGATAACATTATGGAAGAAACTCCTAATGTGTCATTTGATGAATCCTTGTTTACACAGTCTGTGAAAGGATTATCTTGGTTGTTTGATATAGATGCATTAACTAACTCATTTAACACTGGCTATCTTAATATGACAGGTGCTACGGATACATGTTATCCTTATGTTCCTCCAAACATGGGTGTACCATTGCCTATCTTAATGTGACTGGTGCTTCAGCTCAAACAAGTAAAGACATGTCTGATGTCCTTGAAACTTCTACATCAGCAGAAGTACAATCTACTTCAGAAGTACCTCCCTCCACAGAGGTTCCTTCCACTTCCGTAGATGTTCCCACTCCTGCAGATGATGCACTGAAACTCCCTAAAGTTCCTCATACTTCAGAAAACATCCCATCATCAATGCCACATGCAGATACACCAATTACAGACTCTGCAGCTGATCCTTTAACTGCTACGGAAGGTATATCCACATCTGCAGAAACACAAGTCCATGCAGAACATCATTCAGTCGCACAAGATCACCATATTGAGGAGTTAGATTACTTTGTTGACTCACCATCATAGCTGAATCCATCTCCACCAACTAACATCACAAACCTAGATTCCTCTATCCAAGTTCAAAATGTTCCAACAGTTAGGATTCATAAGGATCATCCAATTGACAATATGATTGGTGAACTCAATAACAGAACTACAAGAAGGCAAGGGGGAGTTGCCAACACTTGTCTGTTCTCCTGCTTTCTATCACAAGTAGTTCCTCCTAACATCACTGAAGCCTTAAAAGACAATAGCTGGATTGAAGCAATGCAAGAAGAACTTCAGCAATTCAGGAAGCAGAAAGTCTGGAACCTAGTTGATCTACCTGAAGGCCAATATCCAATTGGCACTAGATGGTTGTTCAAAAACAAACTAGATGATAGAGGAATAATTGTCAGAAACAAAGCAAGGCTGATAGCACAAGGATATACACAAGAAGAAGGAATAGACTATGATGAAGTCTTTGCACCAGTTGCAAGGATTGAGGCTATAAGAGTATTTCTAGCCTATGCATCATATAAGAGATTCACAGTTTACCAAATGGATGTAAAGTGTGCATTCTTATATGGCAAAATTGATGAAGAGGTATATGTTTCTCAAACACCAGGCTTTGTAGACCCTCACTACCCTCACAGAGTGTACAAACTTGACAAAGCATTGTATGGTCTTCATCAAGCACCAAGGAAATGCTATGAAACATTGTCTTCATTCCTACTGAAGCATGGCTACAAAAGAGGTACAATTGACCAGACACTCTTCCTTGAACATGAACATCAAGATCTCTTAGTTGTGCAAATATATGTTGATGACATCATATTTGGATCAACCAACAAGAGATTATGTGAAGATTTTGAAGCTTTAATGCAATCTGAATTTCAAATGAGTTCCATGGGAGAATTAACCTTTTTCTTAGGTCTACAAGTACATCAAAAATAAGATGGCATCTTCATCAATCAAGAGAAATAGGTGCTTCAAATACTGAAGAAGTTCAACCTTGCTGAGTCCTCATCATGCAAAACTCCAGCATCTTCCGGATCCAACAGGGAAGTCTATTGACCAAAGATTATATAGATCTATGATAGGATTATTAATGTACTTAACTGCCAGTAGACCTGACATAATGTTTGCTGTGTGTGTGTGTGCTAGGTATCAAGCCGATCCAAAGGAGTCTCAATTGAATGCAGTGAAAAGAATTTTCAAATATCTCAAAGGGAAACCAGCACTTGGACTATGGTATCCCAAAGAAGGAGACTTCAAACTGTACTCTTACTCAGACAGTGACTTTGGAGGCTGTAACAACGACAAAAAATCAACAACTGGAGGGTGTCAATTCATTGGACCAAGACTTGTTTCTTGGCAGTGCAAAAAAGTAGACTAATGTTTTAGTGTCCACAGTCGAGGCTGAGTACATAGCTGCTTCAGCTGGGTGCTCTCAGGTTCTATGGTTGCAAAACCAATTACTTGACTATGGTTACAATTTTCTTCAAACTCCCACATAGATAACTCAGCTGCTATGTTCATCACAGCCAATCCAATAGAACATAGTAAAACTAAACACATTGAAATCAGATACCATTTTCTGAGGGACTGTTCAGAAAAGGGCCTAATCAAGTTGATCAAAGTGGACGCAACAAATCAAGTTGCTGATTTGTTCACTAAAGCCTTTGATTCAGTTAGATTTAATTTCTTAATTGAGTCCTTAGGCATGCTCAACTTAGATTAGATCATAACAACAATAGAAATATTTGTCCATTACTTGCAATCATATGAGAAAGGCACACATTTGTTAAAACAAAATAACTACATAAGGCAGTGATATTCTAAGGATATGATAGTACACTATAACTTGACATCCACTCCTAATCTTCAATTAACAACTACCTACTGATCAGATGTGTATGATATGTGAATAGGTTCAACTGGAAATTAAACAATGTCATGCACAACATAAAGTCAAGGTGACTAAAACTGGACAAGTCATTGTGAGAAGCATTAAAGTAAGTCTAATCCGGATGTGATCATGTTAACACCCACACATACTTACTATGTTGTAACACCTTATAACCTCTATCTTTATGCATCATGACCCTCTGTTTTGCATGAGCAAAGACCTGGGTCAAAGGTCACCTCTGTTTTACGTGAGTAAAGACCTGGTGACCTGATGCTGATCATCAAAAGTTCCAAAAGGAACTGCTCTAAAAGTATCCAATGTGATCAACTGTATAATTATTCCAGAGCATGCAAATCATCTCAGCATTAATAAGATTTCAAAGAAATCTTAAGATAGAGCTTATAATCTACGGAACATAGTTTAAGTGTGATAAAGTGATAACTTGATTCATTTATGGAGGACTAACTTACACGCAACTTCAATGATGAGTTCATCTTTGCTATCTATAATTCTTACCAAAACATGATAACCCGCATGATAAGTTGAATATACACTCTTCACTAAATTTATGCGGATCCACATATTTGCAATCAGCACTAGATCAAGTATACTATAATCTCACACATAATATTCAGGAAAATGTCTAGATCATAGTATGATCCCTAGTATATCCTATGTTTGCCTGTAACAAGCTATAAACAACATTCTATTTTCTCTATGATTATTAGTCAGACAAATTAACTGCTGTTCATGCTATGCTCTTATAATTTTGATAAATACATAAGTTTATGATTAATCTCAAATTTAGGGGGAGTAGTCAAAGCATGAAACTGAGTTTAAACTTTTAACATAATGATATGAAGAAAATTGGAACTTGAGCACTAACTTGGCTTGGCTGCAGGATATCTGAAGTGTTTAACTACTTTTGCACAATTGCCATGAAGCAAAGTCATAAGGTCCAACAACAAACAATAAATGGACAGCAAAGTCATAAGGTCCAACAGCAAACAACAAATGGACTATGTGTTAGTTCATACAGTTAAATTAAATTTTTCCTTCGGAAGATTTTTTCATTAAACTTTTACCTTCAGAAGAAAATTTACCTTCAGAAGAGATTTTAACCTTCGGAAAAGATTTTATTAAATTGACTTCGAAAGAAAGTTTTCAGCAAAATTAAGAAAATTAACTTCGGAAGAAAGTGTTTAACAAAACCAACTTCAGAAGAAAAGTTTATCAACAGTTAACATCACTTTTGAAAGAAGTGTTCAAACAAAATAGAGGATAAATCAGGATATCTGTTCTCCGTAGATGCCCTGTGGAAGACAGATTGAACCAGAGGAATCTTGACTTCCGTAGATATTCTACGAAAGATTCAAAATAAATGTCTGCCTTACATAAATATTAATTACTTGTAGACATTGATAACCTCGGAGGGGTAAAAAGGGTAAATGGGTCCCACGTCATTAGGATGAGGTTAGACAGCCTGTAAAAGTATAAAAAGGGCACCTCGACCGTTGGCCTTTCTATTCACTTTCAAAACACTTTACGACCTAGAAATCCTTTGATTCAAAAACCCCTTTCACCTTTGTTGACATCGATCATTCCACTCAAACCGTATCACACCGCTCGAACATCACAGCCACTATGGCTAATCATTTTGTAACGGATCACAACGTGTGCGCATTCCTAAATCCAGACATGGAAGATGAGTATAGAACCATCATCCGCTACCTAAGAAGAACACGACTCTTCTATCCACTATCTGCAGACCCGCTTATCTTTCAAACACACATGATCGAATTCTGGAATACGACAAGAGTGGAGGAAGAAGATAAAGCACAAGTCGTGTACGCAACTATCAGAACGCAACAATTACGAATAGACGAACGTGCAGTTCGAAGGGCACTGGAACTCGAAGATGATGAAGAAGGTCACACTGATGTATTCGACCATGAATACATTCAGAAAGTGTTTGGTCTGATGGGATACGACGGTGACTACCACAATGGTGAGATCAAGAAAGGCAGGCTATGCAAACCGTATCGATTCCTATGCCACACTTATCTAAAGTGTATGTCCAACCAGAAGTCAGGGTTGGATAGATTTTCTAGGCATATATCTTCCGGAATCATTGGTATATTTGAAGGGAGAAAGTACTGCTCCAAGTATATCTTCAACTGCCTGTGTGACCACATACATGTGCAGAAAGAGAACAAGATGTTCATGTTTCCGAGATTCATTCAGCTCATGATCAATGAGCAACTACGGAGCATTGAAAGAGAGGGTGATATCTTTGTACAAAGTCACCTAGGAAGGTCACTCCTCAACAAGTTAACCAGGCAGTACCAAGGAGGAGACATAGAGCTCTTTGCTCATGTGCTAGATGAGACTAAAGACATACCACAAGAACTGCTGTGGGTTGAAGAACCTCAACAGCAGAGTTCATCAGCTGCATCCTCCACACACTCCCAACAGCAAGTACTAGCAGCTGAACCACCCAAATCACCTCACCAAGAACCCCCCATCTACTATTACCACATGTTCACTTGATATCTTCTTCAAGTGAACACACACAACCTATCTCCCCTGATCTATCACAAACAACTATCAACACTGCTTCAACTGAAGTAGTTGATGAGGAGATCACTCAGCTAACACCCACACATCCAAGTCAAACTGAGCCAACTCTATCACCCACATCAACTGAACCAATTACTTCACCAACACCTTTAGAACTAACCACTTCACCCACACCCACTGAACCCATTGATAGCCCAACACCAACCGAGGAACTCAACCTGGAAGAGGATGTTTATGATACTTACAATGATGCTGATACAGAGGAGATCTGTATAGAAGTTGAAAAGGAAGATGTGACTGAGGAAGTTGAACAAGGAGAGGGTGCTTACATTGACATAATAGCTTATGATGAGAAGGATTTAAGAGAAGAAGAGATAGATGTAAGCAAAGGCTACTTGGTAGCTGAGAACAATAAACTGATCCTCAAGAGCAATAAGAAATTAGAAAAATTAAGGAGGATGAAGAAGGAGCTGAGTGAGAAAGACAAACTAATAGCTGAGAAAGATACGTCAATCATTCAACTAGAAGGTAGACTGAAGAGACTGAGAGAAGATATTATGATTGACAACGAGGTGATTGACGCCCTGAATGATCTGGTTGATGAACAAGCTGAACACCTGAGAGAAAAGGATTATGAGATTGAGAGGTTAAAGAAGAAGTTATCTAAATCATAACAGATCAAAAGTGAGTCAACCATGATCACTTACAGCAGAAAAAGAAAATATATGGGGAAAACAACTGAAGGTGCTGGTGAATCACTAAAAAGAATAAAACTAGATTCACCAGAGCATTTAGCCCCAGTGGAACAAAGTAAAGAAGACGGTGATGCGGAATGGGAAGAGCTTACAAAAGAAGAGCAGGCTGAAGTGGCTCGAGAAGTTGAAGATGTTGGCTTACTGACAATCCAAGACATTCTAGAAGAAAGTCCTCACTCTACAATGTTCATGGACCTAATTAATAATGGGTTTCCATATGAAGTGGTGGAGAAGATGAACATGTCTGAACTGATTCAAACACTGAAAGAGTTTGATGCTACGAGAATGATGCTGCCTGTGTGCAACTATGAAACCTTCTCCAAGTTTAAGGAAATGGAGAAGATCAGGAAGGAATTGGGACATTGTGACACAGCCAAACTGACAAGATACAACATGCTCTGCTGGTTACAAAGTCATAATTATGAGCAGCATGAACTCAAAGGAAGAACAGTTGGTGAGCTCAAGAGCATGATGAAATATGTAATGAGAATTAAGCTGGACACAGGAGTGAGATTCAAAACTGGAGCTCCCAATCCTACATACAAATAACAATCTGAACAAGCTTCTGCTGAGCCAACTGTAGTTGAAGTCAAAGACATGCACAGTGGAACTGAACAAATGATAAGAGAGCCAAGGGATATGATTCCAAACAAAATCTAGCCTCTGGGCATTGCTGTCAGAGAGATCACTAAACAGAAGACTACTTTAATTCAACTTTTTGATCTGATGACAACTCTAAGTGCAGTAGAAGAAAACAAGATAATAGCATGGACATTTGATTCAGAATGGGACTGTGTTATGCTGAAGAGAGCATCTGGATTGGTACAATACTTTCCATGTGTAAGGCCCCATCCACGGAGACCTCACATTTGGTCAATCATAGCATAATTAAATAAAATCATTACAAAATTCAATAAACATTGCAGCGGAATTCAACAACAAAAAAAAGCCATTCATTAATTAATAAATTCTGTTGCTAAGCAATACATGTATGTTTGTTACCAGTTACAAAAGATCATTAGAATGCATTACAAAACAACAATGTTATTAATCAAGAACGGATGCCAGTCTTGCCCCGACGAGTAGCCTTCCCGAGTGCCATCCTCAGCAATATTTACCTGCCAACTAAAAATGCATAAAAGTCAGCGTTGCTGAGTGAGTTCTAGTTTTAAAACAATAAAATACCTTATAGGAGTTGTATATGAAAATACCCTTTAAAATACTGTACATTTCTTTCGTATAACCACACATCATACATACACATTGATAACCCTTATTATTATCTTCGCCATCGTTCATTTCGAATTATCTTTTACTTTTATCTGGGTTATGTCCCATGCAATACCCCCGACTCATGCCCGAAGACCGATACGGTACCGGGGTATGCGACAGGGAGTCGGGTCAATCTTATGGATTGAATCTCTTACGAGTCTTTTATGACAACACAGTCACTCACCTCAATCTTGGCATACAAGTCTTTTGTGACAACACAGTCACTCACCTCAACCTTGGTATACAAGTCTTTTGTGACAACATAGTCACTCACCTCAACCTTGGCTTACGAGTCTTTTGTGACAACACAGTCACTCACCTCAACTTTGGTATACAAGTATTTTGTGACAACACAGTCACTCACCTCAACCTTGGCTTACTAGACTTTCATTTGTTCTTTATGTTTCACTTTTTGTTAATATTAATCTTTCACTTGATTAATAATATTACTTTACGAGCATAAGCAACCTACGTAAAGTCACACAATAATACAGTAACAGAGAATAGAAGAACAACCATAAAGCATAAATAAAATAATCAAATAATGTCAGTAGGTCAACCTAAAGTCAAACCCTAAGATTCTGATTTCTCCAAAATTCCAGAGAATTTTCTAAGTTTTTCAGGCACATGGGAACTAGGCAGGCGTATGAGCGCTGCTTAGGCGGATAATCACTATTTGGGCGCATGAGACTTACACTTAGGCATTTTACTAAGATTTTAGGCGCATGAACCTTTCAGGCGCACGAGACTACCCTTAGTCACCAAAGAAAAGTTTTGGGCGCATGACACTATTCAGGCGCATGAGATTATACTTGGCTTATCAGGCAAAAGTTTCGGGCGCATGAACCCCCACTTAGGATTTTCTAAGGAAATTCCTAGGCGCATGGGCCCTATTTGGGCGCATGGCCTGTACTTAGGCAGTTTCATGCTATAATCCTAGGCGCATGGGCCCTGTTTGGGCGCATGGCAACCAGTTATGCATTTCTACATTTCAGAATCAACCCAGATCTGTTTCATCACCTGTTCGAAGCTTAAACAAACTATTCTAATACCCAACACATAAACAACATAAAACATGAGCATACACACACACACACACACATATATATATATATATGTATATATATATATATATATGTATATGTGTATATATATATATATATGTATATGTGTATATATATATATATATATATATATATATATATATATATATATATATATATATATATACGGCTACATAAATGAAGCCTTGAAAACCATTTTGATGCATTTTCAGCTCCAAACACCTTTAAAACCCAAGAAATACGGGGTCTAGAACTCACCTATATCAGCAAACAAGTAACACTCCTCCAAACTTGCCAGCACTAGAGTTCAAACACCTAAAAACAAGCATAAACAAGCACCAAAACACCAAAACACTCAATAATCGGTTTCTAAGGGTGAGACCACAAAGAAACCGAACCAATTAACATATAAACACACTAACCTTCAAAGAATGCAGCCTTTCTTCTTCACAACCAACAGAAACAAGGGTTTTCAGCTCTTTCTTCTTCTTTTCTTTCGGTAGCAGCAGCAGCAGAAAGAGCATGGGCGACCATGCCCCTTATACACATCTTTTTGACTTTTTGGTGTACTTTTACACTTTACACCCCTCATCTTTGCCCCTTCTTTTATTTCTTCTATATACTTTTCTTTTCTATTTATTTGACCAAGTTTTCGGGTGTTACAAGTCTATCCCCCTTAAAGAGGTTTCGTCCCCGAAGCTTGTCACTCTTCGAATAACTGTAGGTAATGCTGTCTCATCTCTTCTTTAGTCTCCCACATAGACTTAGAACCCTTCCGGTGTTTCCACTGCACACGTACAAGCGAAACCACTTTATTCCTTAACCTTTTCTCCTTCCGATCGATGATTGCCACCGGTTGCTCCATATAATTGAGCTGTTCATCCACCTCGATATCATCCAGTGGTACAATCATATCCTCGTCGGCTAAGCACTTTCTCAGATGAGATACATGGAATGTCGGGTGAATCCCACTTAACTCATCAGGAAATTCTAGTCGATAGGCCACCTCTCCTACTCGTGCCGCGATTCGGAAAGCTCCTATGTATCTCGGGCTCAGCTTGCCTCTCTTCCTGAACCGGATGATCCCTTTCCAAGGCGAGACCTTCAACATGACTTTATCACCTACATTGAACTCGATTGGTCTACGCCTCTTATCGGCATACGACTTCTGCCTATCTTTGGCTGCCTTCGTAAAGGCTTTGATCTTTTCCAGCTTTTCGGTCGTAGCCTCGATCACCTTGATGCTTCCCAATTCTTTCTGCCCAATGTCTCCCCAACACACGGGCGTTCTACACCTCCTACCGTATAGCATCTCGTATGGTGGCATGCCAATGCTGGCATGATAACTGTTGTTGTACGAGAACTCTGCTAACGGTAAGTGATCATCCCAACTCCCTCCAAAGTCAATCGTGCATGCTCGAAGCATATCCTCGAGCTTCTGGATCGTCCTCTCAGACTAACCATCTGTCTGAGGATGGTAAGCCGACTAATGTGTAGCCTCGTCCCCATTGCATCATGGAATCTCCTCTAAAACTTTGATGTGAACCGGGTGTCACGATCTGACACAATGGATATCGGCACACCGTGACGAGCTACAATCTTCTTGATGAACAGATCCGCCAGTCTCTCAGATGAATATGTCTCGCGGATCGGTAGGAAGTGAGCACTCTTTGTCAAACGATCGACTTTCACCCATATGGTATTGTACCCCCTTGCAGTATGGGGTAGCTTCGTGATGAAGTCCATGGTGATGTGCTCCCACTTCCATTCGGGTATATCCAAGGGTTGGGTCTTCCCGTATGGCTGCTGGTGTTCTTCCTTCACTTGCAAGCAAGTAAGGCACTTACTCACATACTCCGTCACGTCGCGTTTCATACCCGGCCACCGGTAATCTTTCTTCATGTCTTGATACATCTTGGTAGCACCAGGATGAATGGAGTATCGAGTCTTATGAACTTCGTCCATAATTCGCCCACGTAGATCCCCATACAAAGGAATCCACATCCGTCCAAAACGAGTCTTAACCCCGTGGGTGTTCTCTCCCAATTCTGTGACTAAACCTCTCATTCGTTCGGAGTTGAGGCGATCTTCTTTCAACGCCTCATGTTGGAATTCTCTGACTTGCGTCATCACATCCGAGGACATCACCAACTGATACGCCTTCACCCGGATCGACTCTGGTTTCTCCTTTCGGTTAAGAGCATCAGCCACCACATTGGCCTTGCCCGGGTGGTAATGGATCTCGCAGTCATAATCCTTGATTAGCTCTAACCACCTCCACTGCCTCATATTGAGATCCTTCTGCTCAAAGAAGTACTTTAAGCTCTTGTGGTTCGTGAAGATTATGCACTTTGTCCCGTATAAATAGTGCCTCCAAATTTTCAATGCAAAAACCACCGCCGCTAACTCCAAGTCATGAGTGGGGTAATTGACTTCGTGGGTCTTCAACTGTCGGGATGCGTATGCTATCACTCTTCCATGCTGCATGAGCATGCAACCCAGTCCTGAATAGGAAGCATCCGAATAGACCACTAAATCCTCACTCCCTTCGGGCAATGTCAAGACAGGAGCCTGAGTTAATTTGCCTTTAGCTCCTCAAACGCAACCTCCTGTTCCCGTCCCCACACATACTTCACATCCTTGCGTGTCAATTTGGTCAAAGGTGAGGCTATCTTGGAAAAGTCTTGAATAAACCTTCGGTAGTAGCCCACCAAACCCAAGAAAATGCGAATCTCAGATGGCGTCTTTGGAGACTTCCATTGCATCACCGCCTCAACCTTCGTCGGGTCCACCATAATTCCTTCAGCATTAACCACGTGACCCAAAAATTGAACTTCACGCAACCAGAAAGCACACTTAGAGAATTTAGCATACAACTTCTCTCTCCTAAGTGTCTCCAACACTTCACGTATGTGGCCGACATGTTCTTCTTCGCTCTTCGAATAAATCAGGATATCATCAATAAATACACTCACTGATTTATCTAGCATCGGCTGGCATACTCGATTCATCAAATCCATAAAGGCAGCTGGCGCGTTAGTTAAACCGAAAGACATAACGAGGAACTCGTAATGTCCATAACGCGTGCGAAACGCTATCTTAGGAATATCTTGTTCTTTCACCTTCAATTGATGGTAGCCATATCGGAGGTCTATCCTTGAGAACCATCTGGCACCTTGGAGCTGGTCAAACAAGTCATCTATTCTTGGCAATGGATATCTGTTCTTCACCGTCAACTTATTTAACTCCCGGTAGTCTATACACATCCTCATACTAACGTCCTTCTTTTTTACGAACAAGACCGGAGCACCCCAAGGAGAGATGCTTGGTCGGATGAACCCCTTGTCCATCAACTCCTGTAGTTGATCCATTAGTTCTTTCATCTCATACGGAGCTAACCGATACGGTGCTTTGGCAACGGGCTGAGCACCGGGTATCAGGTCAATCTGAAACTCGATCTTGCGGTCAGGTGGCACACCTGGTAAATCTTCTGGGAACACGTCCGGAAAGTCACACACAATCGGTACTTCAGTCAATTGTGGTATTAACGCGTCCGCATCCTTTACATACGCCAGGTAGGCACTACATCCACGTCTCATGCACTTCTCTGCCACCGCCATCGAAATCACCCTCGGAGCCGTTGTAACGCGATCACCAAAAACTGTTACCGAACTCCCATCAGGCGCAACTAATCGAATCATCTTCTTACGACACACGATGTTTGGCTCATAGGTTGCTAACCAATCCATTCCTAGTACTACCTCAAATCCGCCTAGGGGCATCTCATATAGTTTAGTAGGGAACCTATGGCCTTCTAATTCTATGCCACAATCTTTAATCATATTAGAAATTCTAGTTGACTTACCAATAGCAGTCTCTATGTCAAAAGGCTCATTAATACTTCTACTACTAACAGGCAACTTAGCACAGAAAGCAGCAGAAATGAAACTCCTACTAGCACCAGAATCAAATAATACAGAGGCACAAGTTTGGTTTACTAGAAACATACCTGACATGACGTCGGGGTCTACCCGGGCTTCCTCTCGGGTCATCGTGAAGGCTCTAGCACTTGCCCTCTGTTCACCTTCTTCAGTCCCCTTCTTGGCCCTGGAGCTCTCAGCTCTCGGCCTCCTGCACTCGTGGTACCTGTGGCCAGTCCCACCACAGTTATAGCACTTCGCCACCTTACAATCCTTAGCTATATGACTGGGCTTCCCACACTTGAAGCACACAGTCACTCTCCTCATGCATTCCCCAGTGTGCTCCTTACCACATCGGTCGCACTTCTTCACCCCAGAGCCGGATGACACCGCCCTACGGTCATCCACCCTCATCCTCTTATTATTTGGGGTGAAACCGCCACGCCCAAATCTCTTTCCCCTCTAGTTATTATTACCACCATCTGTCTTCTTCACCTCCACCACCGTTACTTCCCTTTCATCATACAACATCAACGCCAAATCCACTGCCGACATGAAAGTGCTTGGCTGGGCAGTAATCAAGTGCCTGCGAATGTCAGCTGGCAACCCCTGAATATACCGCTTAATCTTCCTTGATGCTAGCGTAACCTGATCGGGCACCAACCTCGCCATCTCGTTGAATTTGGCGGTGTAATGCTGGTGAGTCATAGTGCCCGCCTCCGGTTGTAGGAACTCCCTCTCGATCTTGTCAAGTTCCCGATAAGGACAGAACTCCTCGATCACCAACTTTTTCAGTTCTCCCCACCTCATCCTTCCAATGGACCGGTTGCCCTCAGCCTAGACGAGGTTGTCCCACCAACACAGCGCCGTGTCGACAAAGGAGTGAGTGGCGAACTTCACCTTCTGGTCCTCTCGACACTCACTGATCTCCAGTACTGCCTCCATCTCCCTCACCCAGCGATGAGCAGCAGCAGCATCTCCATTGCCATCGAAAGTAGGGGGTTTACACCTTTGGAATGCCCCATAGCTGCATTCCCTTGCGGTTTCCCGCACAACCACTTCCTCCTCATCACTTGAGGCTCCCTCTCTAACATTCAGCTCCTCCTCTTCATGATTCCCCACATTACCCCTTCTTCCAGTAGGCGTCCTCCTCTCCTCCTCCTTCTCTTTCCTTTCGTCCTCCCTAACAGCTCGGATCACTTCAGTCACGACAGACGGTAGGATCGTCTGCATGACTTGGTGCACCTCCTCCACCACTGCCTCCTTTACCGAGGCTCTCAGATTCACACTCTCATCCACTCCATCCGGGTGATGAAGCTCAGGCTCAGCAGGAGCCATCTCTGCGGTCTTGGTCTTGTTCCTTGTACTACGTGGCCTACCACGAACGCCTCACGTTCCATCACGAGAAGCTTTCGATGATCTTCCCCCAGCCATCCTCTAACACTATAAGATTCAAACACCAACACGATCATTCAAGGTAATAGCTCAGTTTATGTTAAGTAGAGTAAGTCCCTAATTACAGTGGCCAGTTGTGATTAGCCACTTACTTTACTCTTCATCCTCCGAGCATTTTCTATCCTGACTACATTAGTATTCAAATCTACTATAGGCACATAAATCAAATAGCACATGCACATAGTGCCGGTTAACATTGTGAAAAGAAATACCTGATGGCACATAGCTACTCGGGCTGGCATCCCTCCATTCGTCCCATTCTCAGTTTAAGTTTAGGTTTTTGAAAGTATTTACCCATTTCTCTTAAACTTTGGCTCTGATACCAACTTGTAAGGCCCCATTCACGGAGACCTCACAGTTGGTCAATCACAGCATAATTAAATAAAATCATTACAAAATTCATTAAACATTGCAGCGGAATTCAATAACAAAAAAAAAAACCATTCATTAATTAATAAATTCTGTTGCTAAGCAATACATGTATGTTTGTTACCAGTTAAAAAAGATCATTAGAATGCATTACAAAACAACAATGTTATTAATCAAGAACGGATGCCAGTCTTCCCCCGATGAGTAGCCTTCCCGAGTGCCATCCTCAGCAATATTTACCTGCCAACTAAAAATGCATAAAAGTCAGCATTGCTGAGTGAGTTCTAGTTTTAAAACAATAAAATACCTTATAGGAGTTGTATATGAAAATACCCTTTAAAATACTGTACATTTCTTTCGTATGACCACACATCATACATACACATTGATAACCCTTATTATTATCTTCATCATCGTTCATTTCGTATTATCTTTTACTTTTATCTGGGTCCTGTCCCATGCAATACCCCCGACTCATGCCCGAAGACCGATACGTTACCGGGGTACGCTACAAGGAGTCGGGTCAATCTCATGAATTGAATCCCTTACGAGTCTTTTGTGAAAACACAGTCACTTACCTCAACCTTGACATACAATTCTTTTATGACAACACAGTCACTCACCTCAACCTTGGCATACAAGTCTTTTGTGACAACACAGTCACTCACCTCAACCTTGGCTTACGAGTCTTTTGTGACAACACAGTCAGTCACCTCAACCTTGGCTTACGAGTCTTTTGTGACAACACAGTCACTCACCTCAACTTTGCATACAAGTCTTTTTGACAACACAGTCACTCACCTCAACCTTGGCTTACAAGACTTTCATTTGTTCTTTATATTCCACTTTTCGTTAATATTAATCTTTCACTTGATTAATAATATTACTTTACGAGCATAAGCAACCCACGTAAAGTCATACAATAATATAGTAACAGAGAACAAAAGAACAACCATAAAGCATGAATAAAATAATCAAATAATATCAGCAGGTCAACCCAAAGTCAAACCCTAAGATTCTAATTTCTCCAAAATTCCAAAAAAAATTCTAAGTTTTTCAGGCGCATGGGAACTATGCAGGCGCATGTGTGCTGCTTAGGCGCATCATCACTATTTGGGCGCATGAGACTTACACTTAGGCATTTTCCTAAGATTTTAGGTGCATGAACCTTTCAGGCGCACGAGACTACACTTAGTCACCAGAGAAAAGTTTTGGGCGCATGACACTATTCAGGCGCATGAGATTATACTTGGCTTATCAGGAAAAAGTTTCGGGCGCATGGACACTATTAGGGCGCATGAACCCCCACTTAGGATTTTCTAAGGAAATCCCCAGGCGCATGGGCCCTATTTGGGCGCATGGCCTGTACTTAGGCAGTTTCATGCTATAATCCTAGGCGCATGGGCCCTGTTTGGGCGCATGGCAACCAGTTATGCATTTCTACATTTCTGAATCAACCCATATCTATTTCATCACCTGTTCTATGCTTAAACAAACTATTCTAAGCATACCCAACACATAAACAACATAAAACATGAGCATATACATATATATATATATATACGGCTACATAAATGAAGCCTTGAAAACCATTTTGATGCATTTTCAGCTCCAAACACCTTTAAAACACAAGAAATACGGGGTCTAGAACTCACCTATATCAGCAAACAAGTAACACTCCTCCAAACTTCCCAGCACTAGAGTTCAAAAACCTAAAAACAAGCATAAACAAGCACCAAAACACCAAAACACTCAATAATCGGTTTCTAAGGGTGAAACCACAAAGAAACCAAACCAATTAACATATAAACACAGTAACCTTCGAAGAATGCAGCCTTTCTTCTTCATAACCGAGAGAAACAAGGGTTTTTAGCTCTTTCTTCTTCTTTTCTTTCGGTAGTAGCAGCAGCAGAAAGAGCATGGGCGACCATGCCCCTTATACACATGTTTTTGACTTTTTGGTGTACTTTTACACTTTACACCCCTCATCTTTGCCCCTTCTTTTATTTCTTCTATATACTTTTCTTTTCTATTTATTTGACCAAGTTTCAGGTGTTACACCATGGGTGGAGACCCTTCTTACTATTCCAGATGCTGATCTCATCACTTTGCAAAACATCCCTATCACAAATTACCCAATCAGTCCAAGAGTTAGAGACTTCTCTGGACTTGTGGCTAAGCTTAGTCACAGGTTCAAGGGAGATGTGATGAAAGAAGAAAAAAGAGAGGATGCTAAACATAAGAGAAGAAAGCTAAAACAGAAGAGGCTTCAATCCAGTTCTTAATATATTGATGCTGGATTTATGCAAAGACTTGGTTATGAAGATCAATCTGAAGCATCCATCAAAGTCATTGAGGGAAATCAGTATACATACCCTATCACTGAATGGGGTTATGTTGAAAAGACAAAAGAGCTGGTGTTGCAGAGGAATGATCCCCAGAAGAAAGCCTCGAGTATCAGATTATTTGACCCTGTGGAGATCAAACTCCTGCACCCAAGCTACATATCATACTTACATGTTAAATTCTTCCCAAAGTTGATTGACCAAACTGCTCAAAATGACCTGTGCCTATATGTTTATCTGATTCAAGTCATAGACAAACTACATGCTAAGGCGCATAAAAAAAGGAAGTTTGAGGCTGGACAGTTGATTGGAACAGAGATAAAGCCCATAACAGAACTAAGAATTTCAAAACAGGATGAATTGGAGGTGGTGTCTAACAATAGTGTTGTTGCAACACTCACCACTGAAGAGGATATCCTGGGCTTGAAATACAAGACTTTGAAGAGAATGAGTAGACGGCAGATCAAGTATAAGTATGAAGATCAAAAGAATGCCGTGACCTACTTCAATACCAAGATTTTGGCAAGAGTGCAAGAACTGAAAGAACTAAACCCATGATTACTAGAGTCTAAACCTAAAGGGGAGTATTGTTAGGTCTAGATGTCTTGTATAGGTTTAGATGATGAATCAAACTCTTGTAATCACTCTTTGTAATTATAATTTTGATGATATAATATAATGCATTGAGTACATGATGAGTTTATGAATTGCATGATATATTGTATCTCATAATATATGTGTTGATTTATGTATGATTGCAGGAAACATTAAATGTACTCAAGTTGAAAAAATTGACTAAGTGTTAGAACAACTGCGGATGAACAAATGGCTCTTCCGTAGATGTTCTCAGTAATACAACTGGTATGCATTCGTAGATCTCCTGTGGAAGAACAACAACAGCTGAACAAGTCCAAAGATCAAGTGAAGCTACTGAAGGAGAGATTGCCACTGAAGAACTAGACAAGAACTCCTGCAGAAACACAATCATAGAAGAACAAGCCCCGAAGACTAAGTGTTGCAGCGGAAGACTAAGTACCTGCGGAAGAATAAATTCCTACGGAAGACTGTTTAACACTTGAATGATTTCACATCATCAAGTAGTCAACAGAAAGTCAACAAGTCAACGTGACAGATCAACAACATTAATGATAGCAAAAGACATTTAATTCAAACGAAGATATTACATCACATCAACAATATTATTTGTGTTTAATTCATTGTAAATCACGAACTCCTATGCCGATAAATGTGGCAACGATTCGGATAGCTATAGGAAGTTAGCTTAATTATAGAAACAGGATAGCGAAAGATTAGCAATGTTTTAGAAACAGAATAAGATCTCTATATAACAAGATATCAGGAACATGTAACACGAGATGATTAACAGACGATCAAGCAACATTAGATCATATAACAATCATAACAATAGAATCAATAGCAGCAGAGGCATTACAATCGATTGATTGTAATTATTGAGCAATCGTGGTTTGATTATTATTATATTTTGATTGTTCTTTATATTGTTTGATCAATTTCAAGTTCATTAATCAATTAAACAGCAAGTATTGGTAATTCCGCAATCAATACTTGTTAAAATCAAATCTGATAATTCATATATCGATCCTTGGATTCTCACAGTTCTTGATTTGAAAAACTAAGTTACATGATGGGTCTTCTGCTTATTCCACATCAGCTATGCTTTGATTTTGGAAATTAAAAAAAAAATTCAGAAACAGAGATGAGAGATGGGCGAGTTTTTGTGTAGTTTAAAGAAAATTCTTTCGCCACATGTTTTAATATTTGATCAAGGGTTAGCCATAATTGTATTCTTGGTACATGCACACCAAGCATAACATATTAATATATCTAAGGTTTTAATGTACCTTTATATGATTGGCACCCGACCAGAAAAATCTATAAATCAACCAAGGCCGACCCGAAAAATCCATATATCGATTTAATAGATATCCAAACAATAATCATAGCGACCCCATTACAAAAATTTTCTGGTTCCGCTACTGATAATAAGTTAACGCTGATATGACGTAAAATAACGGAAGTCCTTAACTATCAGGTAAGGTATGGTCTTATAGTCACATCACAAATTCAAGACTCAAAAATTGTTTATATATATATATATATATATATATATATATATATATATATATATATATATATATATATATATATATAAACACATACATACATACTAGCAGGAGACCCGTGCGATGCGGCGGTGTCTGCAAATTATAATGTGATGTTTGTTTTCTGTTATTTTATCACTCAACTTGTAATACGTTGTATAACACTTCTATTAGTTTGACTTACCTTCGTTTTAATGGACGAATGTATAATATAAAAACTTGTGACCTCGCAGCGGGGCAAATGTAAAAAAATAATTTCGCGACGTTATATATATATATATTATAACTTGATAAATTCAAAAATTGTAATAATTAGTCATTAATGAATAAGAAACCTAACTAAAATGAAAGCAAAGATAAGTATAGGCGCAATTAATGACAAACAAATATGTGTTACATTTATAAAAAAAAACACAATATACTTTCTACTCAAATGGTACCTTATAGACATCTGTGGGTTGTTATGACCATGACCAACACTATCATGGACATAACAGATAGTATCTAGGTCTTGTAATCAGCTACATTCTTACAATATACTCATACATGGATCATTTCAAATGTTCACACTTCAACAAAGCGGTAAATGGGAATTTACTTTTACTCGCACGAAAAACTTAGACTTGAAATTCGATTTTAGTGTACATACTAAGAGTTGCTATTTTTAATACCCATAGTTATAAATTATTTAGCGTGTTATTGTTCTAAAGTAGAGAAAAAACAAATATTTCATAAACACCACCGAAGCATCAATTATATACACTCAATATTAATTCATCATAAAAACTAAAGGGCATCATATGACATATAATATAATAACAATAGAGGACCATGGTGTATATGCAAAACATGCATTACAAAACTACTTGAAAAAGAACTACCCGCAATACTTAAGACTCAACTTCTAGTTAGACATATATGGTCCATTGAAGCGCTCCACAAATTAGCAAAATGATTTTTAAAAAATGGGATTTTAGCATCAACGGTAAAAGTGAGTATAAACAAAACCAAAAATCCAAAAAAAAGTCGAAGCAAAGAAAGCCAAGGCTTTCTATTGCAACTCCAAGTCTGCTTACATAATTTTTAGTTCATGATCACCGGCACATAACCTAGAAACATAAACATAAACAATACTGTTCAACCTGTTTTTTGGAAACAAGTCCTGATTTTCAAACCATACTTGTAAACCAATAAACATAACGAAGGGAACCTTTCTACTGAACTGAGTAACAGGAGAAATCAAGAAACCTAGAAATGTTTGAAAATGAGAAGCACTCTGTCATGAACTTTGAATTTGTGTGATGTAATCTATTCAAGAACTAAAAGAAAAAGAAATTCATTAGGAAGAAAAGGGTATGTTAAGACCGTATACAACACTTGTGCCATTGCTCCTTATATATGTGATGAATGATTAGAGTAAACAAAAAAGACATTGAAACTATGGCCAAGCTATCCCATCAGGGACATCCGATAAAATTGGAAAAATAGAGAGACAATTTAAATAAAACTTTACTACTATTTTGCTATTGCATTGTTCTAAACTTACAATTTGCATCATATATAGTAACCTGAATCAGTTAGTTCTATTTTTAAAATAAACATTGAAATGTTATTAAAAGTTAGTCATACCAATGGAGATGAGTTCTGTTTCGGTGTCTAAATTCTTTCAATATATGGATATTTTCAACATTTAAATTGTCCTTCATATTTATGTAATGAAGAAGGGTAAAGAAAAAGTCACCAATTTCATGGCATCACCACGATTAACACATTTACC